>JAQQAC010022866.1:6480447-6600525 GCA_029783875.1 Phataginus tricuspis
TGCTTATGTAATTGTAGGTTAATGATACTAAAATAAAATAAAATATTAAAAAAAAAAAAGCAGCTAATGGATTTTTAGGCATTCCCCATAGTTATGATTTGCTTATGAGAAATACGCAGTTCTCCACACATGCGCTTGTCTTCATCATACTTTTTTTGGTTGGAATGTGAACAGAAAACTTTCTGTTGCTTTGACTTGGTAACTATTCCTTTTCTAAGGACTCTCACTGTCCAGCCGAGGCTATTCCAAGTGTGTGTGGGAAGCTTTAATGATCAGTCTGGAAAGGTTGTTTTTTCGCCTTTGTCTAAGATAAATATATTTTCTTTTTCAGACTCTTAAGCAAAAGAAAAATGGACCTTGTGTAGGCAGCAGCTTCTTATACCGTTTTTGTCCTCATATTCACTTCCACAGTGCCTTATTATGATGGCTCACATTGTCCAGAACTACCTGTTTGGAGCTCACTAATTTTATTCTCTGAAACAGAAAGGAGAAGCCATTTACCGAAATGAAATGTTGTCTCCTGTTCCAATTCCTGTAAACTCTCTCAAGTACTTCTAACTTCAAATGATTAACACTATTTCAGGACTCATTTATTTATAACTTGAGTTTTTTTTTAAACTTTTTGGTTGTGAAATATAACAACTATACAAATAAATATACAATAAAAATATATATCATAATGGTTTATTGCAAAGCAATCAGGTTTAAAAAGAACAGTATCTGTATCTGAAAGTCTTCCTCGTGTTTCTTCTGAGTCCCTAGCTCCTTCTTCTCCTCTAAATGTAACCAGCACCCTGACTCTCCATAGCTATCATTTCCTTGCTCTTCTTCCTAGCTTTACTTCCTAAACGTGCCCTCCCAGGGACTGTTGTCCTGTAATTCTTCACAGTCTTATTGCTGTCCCATGTCTCTAAACAGATAATTTGTAAAAAGTACTCAAGTTTTCTAGTTGTCTGTAGTAGAAGGATCAGTTTGTATTACCTAGTCCAACATTTCTGAAAATGAACTTCATTTATTTTTCGATTCAACAAATACGGAGCACCTGCAAGCGAGGTACTGTGCTAAGAGCTTGGACTACAATGGAAGTAAGATAAATGCACTTCCTGTTCTAGAGGAGGGTTGTAGTCCATTTGGAGGATTCAGACAAGTAAATATTGCGACGCTCATCTTTGAAGCACCTGCATGCTACGAAGTGAAATTAAATAAATCATGTCATGAAAATAATATTAGACAATACCTTAAAATATGTGGTGAATATTGTTTTTATAATAATGTTTCCCTTTACAATAGGATTCACAATAGAGTTTCTTTACAAGCCAAGTGATTAGTATAGCTGATAACAGTGTATTGTACAATTGAAATTTGCTAAGATAGTAGAACCTAAATATTCTCACCAAAAAAAAAAAAAAAAAAAAAGAAATATGTAGGGTGATGGGTGTGTTAATTAGATGGTTTGGCCTCCTTTCACAATGTGTATATCTCTATATCTATGTATCAAACCACCACAATGCACACTTAAAATATTTTATAATTTTGTATGTTAATTTATCTTAATAAAGCTGAAAAAAAGGAAAATGCAAAACAAAAAACTTTAGAACTGGATAATATTTTAGAACCAAAAGCATAGTTCCTAGTTTTTGCACTAGCATATATTTCAGACATGCTATGGAATATTTTTATTCCTCTTAAAGAAACCCAATACTTTTAATTGATTATTTAAAAAAGAAAGAATAGAATAGTGTTTCATCTATTAGATGAAATAGAAATATAGATTCATCTATTACAGTGGGTTTTTAAAAATAAAAATTTAGGGAAACATTTTTCTTACTGATTACCAGTATATTATAAAAGAATATAACTCAGGAACAGCCAGATGGAAGAGATGCATAGGGCATGATATGGGGAAACGGCATGGAGCTTCCATGCCCTCTCTAGTTCTTTCAGTTTTTGCTTCATATGTTTTGAAACTCCAGTGTAAAATGGACAAACATTTAGAATTGCTATGTTATTGTGAATTTATCCTCTTATCAATAAATAATATACTTCTAAATTGCTGGAAATTATCTTTGCTGTGAAGTTTACTTAGTTTGGTATTAATATAGCCACTTTAGCTTTCTGTTGATTAGTGTATGCAACCCACTTATATAATTATATTTTAAGTGAGTTTTGCTGTGGCAGAGTTGAGTCATTTTTTCCATGCTGACAATCCGTGTCTTTGAACTAGTGGCTTAAACCATTTATATTTAATGCATTTATTGATACTTTTGGATTTATTTTGTTGTTTGTTTACTGCTTGTTCTTTTGTTGTTGTTGTTCCCCTTTCCCCCCTTTATGGCTTTCTTTGGGTTATATGAATATTTTTTAGTATTCTGTTTTAATTTATCTATTGAGACCTTTTATTATATCATTTTGTATGTATGTATTTTTTAGTAACAGCTCTAGAGATTCCAAAATACATAATTAACTTTTCACAATATTATTGAATGGCTATTTTGCTGCTTAAATTGGAATCTAAAAATCTTACCACCTTGTGGGTCCCTTCATCTTCCTCCTTCATACTATAATTGTTTTATATAAATACAGTGTAAACCCCATCAATCAGTATTACAATTTTTGTTTTCAATTGTCCAACATATTTTAAAGAATTCAAGAAGAGAATGGTCTATTACATTTACCAAGGTATTTACTATTTTTCTTGCTATTCTTTTTTTCTTATTGTTCCAAGTTTCCTTCTAGTATCATTTTTCATCTGAGAGCTTCCTTTAGAGGTCTGCTGCCTAAGAATTATCTTAGTATTTCTTTATCTGAGAATGTCTTCATTTTACCTTTATTCCAGAATGTTTTCACCAAATATATATAATTCAGTGTTTATAGTCATTTAGTACTGTAAAAATGTTGTTCCACTTTCTGGTTTCTTTCTTTGATTTCTGATGAGAAATACCCAGTCATTTAAGTCATTGTTCTTTTTCTGTGGATGCTGGGTGCTTTTGAGATTTGTACTTTTTTTTTTTGTCTTTAGTTTCACCACTTTGACTTTGCTGTATGTGGGCATGGGTTTTTTTGGACTTACTCTGCTTGGCGTTTGCTTTTATATCTGTTCTTTTATGTTTCTAGACAGATTTGGAAATTGCAGCCATTATTTCCTCTAATATTGTTTTTATCATTATACTTTGTCTCCTCTCTCTGGTACTCTGGTGACATGACATGAGAACTTTGCTACAGTCCCACTGGTCCTTGAAGCTCTGTTCATTTTTTGTTTTCTTTGTTCTTTCTGCTGTTCAGATTGGATAATTTCCATTACTCCATCTTCAAGTTCACTGATTCTTTGCTGAATCATCTCCATTCTGCTATTGAGCCCATTCAATTTACTTTTTATCAGTCAGTTATCTTATTTTCAACTTGCTTCTCTTTATATCTTGTATTTATTTTTTATTTTAACACTCGTTTCAAGAGTGTTCACAATGCTAGTTTGAATATATTAGTCTTTGTTAGTTAAACCAACAATTGTGTTATTTTGGCATTGATGTCTGTTCATTTTCTTTCCTTATGTGAGTTGAAATTTTCTGGGTTTATCATATGTCATGTAATTTTAGATTATATAATGCACATTTTGAATATTATATTGTGAGGCTCTGAGTCTTATTTAAATTCTATGGAGAATGTAGCCTTTTTTGTTTTAGCAGGCAATTGACCTAGTTAGATTTGGCCAAAATTCCTACTGCCCTTATGGGCTATGGTTTCAATGTCAGTTTAGTTTTGAAAGCCTTCATAACGCTCTTTGGATATATTCTGGGTGTGTACCATCCAACCAATGTGGTCCGTTTGGGACCTAGACAGTCAATAGCTGCTCCTGTTCTCAGAGTCTTTGGCATGCTAGTTAGAGTCAGATCACGCAGGGTAGATCGGGAGTGAGCCCACAAGTTCAGCTTTATGGAGTTACTTTCCCAAGCTCCTCCCTCTTCCTAATTTCCCAGGTGCCTTTTGATTTCCTGAGCTCTATTTTGATTCTCTGTCCAGAAACATGGGTTTTAGGGACTTCTTTCTGTCATACACGTCTGTGATTGGGCTTACATTCTGGCCTAATAAGGGAGAAGACAGAGAAAAACAACAACATAGTTTTGTCCCACCTTTTTTCAACTGTACCTTTGCAGAACAAGGAAGAAAGTTCCTTGAATTTTGGCTCTTGCAGGGTCTCATAGTTGTTTCTGTCATTTCTGCCATGGGATTGCCTGGAAGATGGAATATGGCAGAAAGGAGAAAATAAATTTTCTCTACCCTGAGCATTGAGAGTTCCCTTTCTTAGTCTTGAGCCAGGTCTGGCTTGCTGCCTCTGGTGTTTAGTCTGTCTGGGCCAGGTGTTTACTTCTGGGTTTCAAGCTGCATTGATTTCAAGTCATAGGCCACTGGAGGAGAAGATTGGTCAATTCACACTGATTCTGTGGTACTTCAAATTCTGGAGTTCTTCAATGTGCCTGCTACTACTTACTTTTCAGAGTCTTCAAATAATTGCCCAGTATATTTTTCTGGGTTCTACAATTGCATTCAGTGTGAAAGAAAGGGTGAAACATTCTTATTCTTTTCACCTGAAACCACAACCATGAGCAAAATTTATCATTTTATTGACTTTTAATTAATTTAAATTTAAAGAGCCACATGGCTAGTGGCTACCATATTGGATGGCAAAGTTTTATTTATATATATTTTTTTTATGACTGAATAATATTCCACTGTATATATGTATCATATCGTCTTTATTGATGTATTGATGGACACTTTGGTTGCTTCCATATCTTGGCTATTGTAAATAATGCAGCAATAAACATAGGTGTGCACATATCTTTTTGAATCAGATTTTGAGTTCTTCAGGTAAATTCATAGGAGTTGAGTTTCTGGGTTGTATAGTATTTTTAGTTTTAGTTTTTTGAGGAAACTCCATACTGCTTTTCATAGTGGCTGCCAATTTATATTCCTACCAACACTGTAGGAGGGTTCCGTTTTCTCCACAACCTTGCCAATACTTGTTATTTCCTGTTTTTTGGGTAGTAGCCATTCTAAGTGATGTGAGGTGATATCTCATTGTGGTTTTGGTTTGAATTTCTCTGATTAGTGATATGTAGCATCTTTTCATGTTCCTGTTGGCCATCTGCATGTCTTCTTTGGAAAAATGTCTCTTCAGGTCCTCCACCCATTTTTTAATCAGGTTATTGATTTTTTGTTGTTGTTGAGTCTTACAAATTCTTTATACATTTTGGATGTTAACTCCTTATCAGATAAATCATTTACAAATATCTTCTCCCATACAGTAGGATGCCTTTTTGTTATGCTGATGGTGTCCTTTGCTGTACAGAAGCTTTTTACTTTGATATAGTCTGACTTGTTCATTTTTGTTTTTCGTTTCCTTGCCGAGGGAAATGTGTCTAGAAAAAAATTGCTTTTGCTTATGTTCAGGAGATTTTTGCCTATGTTTTCTTCTCAGAGTTTTACAGTTTCATGTCTTATATCTTTAATTCATTTTGAGTTTACCTTTATGTATTGCATTAGGCAGTAACTCAGTTTCGTTCTCTTGCATGTAACTGTCCAGTTTTCCCAATACCAGTTATTGAAGAGCCTGTCTTTTCCCCATTGTATATTCATGGATCCTTTATTGTTGACCATGTATATGTGGGCTTATTTCTGGGCTCTCTATTCTGTTCCTCTGATATATGGGTCTGTTCTTATGACAGTACCATACTGTTTTGATCACTTTGGCTTTGTAATATAGCTTGAAGTCAGGGCGCATAATTCCCCCAGCTTCGTTCTTCTTTCTCAAGATTACTTTGACTATCCAGAATCTTTTGTGGTTCCATATGAAGTTTAGGATTATTTTAGTTCATTGATGGATGCTATTGATATTTTGATAGGGATTGCATTGAATCTGTAAATCGCTTTGGGTAGGGTGGCCATTTTAACAATATTCATTCTTCCTATCCATGAGCACTAGTATGCCAAATCCATGAGATTTCCATTTATTTGTGTCTTCTTCAGTTTCTCTCATCAGTGTCTTAATTATGAGAGTACAGATCTTTCACCTTTTTGGTTAGGCTAATTCCTAGGTTTTTTTTTTTTTCCTACAATTGTAAGTGGACTTTTAAAATATTTCTCTTTCTGCTAACTCATTTTTAGTATATAGGAATGCAACAGATTTTCTGTATATTGGTTTTGTACCCTCAACTTTGCTAAATCCAGTTATCAGCTCTAATAGTTTTTGGGTAAAGTCTTTAGGGTTTTTTTTATATGTAGCATTATGTCATTTGCAAATAGTGACAGCTTTACTACTTCCTTACCAATCTGGATGCCTTTTATCTCTTTATCTCGCCTTATTGCTATGGTTAGGATTTCCAGTGCTATGTTGAATAAAAGTGGTGAGAGTGGGCATGCTTGTCTTGGTTCTTGACCTTAGAGGAAAAGCTTTCAATTTCTTGCTGTTAAGTATGATGTTGGCTGTCCCTTTGTCATATATGGCCTTTATTATGTTGATACATCTTCTTTTTGTTGAAGCTCTCACTGATATCATCAATTCTTTCCCTTAGTCAGTGAGCTTTTTCTATGATGGTTACTTTGAAATCTTTATCAAGAAGATTGGTAATCTCTGTTTCATTTAGTCCTCTTTATGGTGTCTTATTTTATTCTTTTGTTTGTAACATATTCTTCTGCCTCCTCATTTTGTCTGGGTTTCTATGTTTCTTCCTTTGTATTAGATCTGCTATGCCTCCTGGTCTAGAAAATAATGGCTTCATGAAGAAGGCATCCTGCAGTGCCCAGGAGCTCAAGACTCTTTGCTCACTAGTAGCTGGATCTCCTTTGCAGTGGAAACTCAGTTGCTGTTGGTGGACTGTGGGTGTGACCACCTTTCTGCCTGTGGTTAGTGTCTGATCTCTGTCAGCAGAGGCTGACAGCTACCTCAGCATGCTCTTTGTGTGCCTTGCAGAGCTTTTGCTGAGATCCTTGTGGGAGGTGCCACCTTTACTGCTGGGCAGTAATGGCTACCACTGCTGGGGCAGCAAGGGGGACATGCAGGGGAGCGCCACTGTGGGCTGAGCTACCAGCAATAGAGATGGAGTATTTGGAGCTGGTTCCCATAAGCTCCTCACCAGTTGGGTGGGAAAGCTGGGAAAGCCTCCCTCTGCCTGCTAGGCAGCAAAGTCTCACTGCTGCTGGGGCAAGTGGGTCGGGTGTGTGGGTGGGTGAGCAAGGAGGCACACTGCAGAGCTGAGCCACCAGTGAGGGGAATGGAATGTTTTGGGCTTCTGTGAGCACCTGACCAGTTGGGTGGAGGAAGGGCTGGGAAAGCACTGTCTACCTGTCCTTTCTCCTCCAGAGAAACCTCCCACCCCTCTGGCATACTTCCTGCTGCTTGCAAATCATTCAAACTGCTGTCTCTGTGTTGGGTCTCAGTAGCACCTATGGGGCATGCCTGTCCTCCACAAGTGACAGGAGTTAGACTCTCAGGGTGCTTTAACTCTCCCTGATGCCCAGCTCCATTAATCACCAAAGCTCAATGCAGTGTGGACTCATGTTCCCAGAGCAGATCTCCAGGGCCAGGTTTACAGGACTCCTGAGCACTTATTCCCTCCCTGCTTCATTCCTTTCCCTCTCCTTGAGGTCTGGGACTGGGGAAAGGTTTGGGATTCTATCGATCATAGCTTGCCACTTTACCTTTCTTAGTGAGGCCGCCTTTTCCTTACCAGGTGTAGATGGTCTGTTCTGCAGTCTTCAGGTCATTTTCAGGGTTAGCTGCATTTGCTGTAGTTGTTTCCTTGGTGTGTATGTAGGAGGTTTCTTCCTTGCCTTCTTACTCAGCCATCTTTCCCACCACTCTACCTGGATGGCACACTCTTAGAATAACGGACATAAAAGCAATTGTGGATTCCCCAAATTCATTAGATTCTACCATCTGAGTTATCTGGGATGTTAGAATATGCCTAGTGGTCGTATTATAAATAACATTCTTCCAGGAGACCATGGAAATCCCTTGTGAAACAGAGATAGAAGATCTAAAGGCACCAAACAAACTCCATGATTTTCACATCATGTTTATAACTAGAGACATCTGGTATTTTAAGTCAAGGAAAAAAAAAGTTTGAGTTATTCATTTGCTTTACTAGAGAATGATGTTCCTTAAACAGTTTGCTAATAAGACAGTCATCTAAATTACCTGATTTTGATATAACTCTGAGCAATAGAAACCATTCAGTATTTTAATGGATATGTTAGTTTCCTAGTTTTAGCTGAAGCACAAATCTGAAAATATAAAATAAAATAGGGAATGAGTTTTTATGTGCTCTAATTCTGAACTTCAGCTTTGTTTCATGTAGAAACTTTACTTACAAAGGGAATTGGTGATCGAGTGCAGATATTGTCATAATTCAGGCTCCAAAACCCATATTTCTTATAAAATCATGATTTTTCCCTGACAAATTTGCAAGGTCACTAGAAAACTTGATAGATGATGGAATTCATCTTTATTTTTAGGATGTTACTAAAATGCTTTTTTCAATATTATGTGTTGGAGCCTTGCTACAATATTAAGTTGAAGAATAAGACTGAAGGATAACTCTTGTATAATGACTATTATACACTCTGGGTAGTTAAATCCCCTTGGGACTCTGTAAACCCAGTTATGCTGAATCCCAGGTTATAATGCCAGGTATTCTGGGAGTTTTATTTTTATATTTTTGATTATATATATTTATATAGTTTATATTCCTTAACTATAAACATTTCCTATTGTCATATTTATTTTTCTGTTATCTAAGTGGAATCAAATATGTATATAGAGCCAGTGATTTAAAAATACCAATTTGCATTGTCAATGATTTAGGCACATCTAAGAGGAATAGAAGTTGTCTCTGGGATATTCATTGCTTTCATTTTTGTATTGAAAACATGTCCCCATTTTCCTTTTCATTTATCTAATTAAATTTTGTATAGAAAGTTTGGTAGAAGTAATAAGAAAGCAGAGAACCTCAGACAAATGTTAATGTCTCTAGAATTTTGTTTCCCATTAATTTTATATTAATCAAAATTTGTTTTGTAGTTATATAGATTATCTTGACAATTATGGAAACCCAAGTAATGCACATAAAGGAATGATAATATTGAGGCAAAGGTGCCCCCAAGCAACATAAGTCATGCTCACAGTTTTTTCTTGGGAATGTTTGAAGGAATTTCCAAAGTTTGGAACTTTGGAAACCTCAAGTCTCCTGTAGCCAAATATGCCTATCTACTAAGAGAAGTATTTATGTGTTCCGTAAGTATTGAGTGACTGCTCTTTTGTAGACACTGGAAATATTGCAATGAACAAAATGTGACAAATTCTGTTTTCATGAAATTCATACCCTAGTTTCAGTGAAATTTATGCCTTCAGGTATTTTGAGATTACCTGTTGGACTTGATTAGACTGGGTGCCATAAATACTAATGATCTGGGAAAATTGCTTCCTGCATTTGTATATCACAACTTCTGGAGACAACATGTTCCCTAGCAGAAGTTCTAGGTCACCTCAATATAGATGTTCTAGAATATATTTTCTTTTATTTTAATACATACTATTTTAAAAAATAACCCAATGTGTTTCTTTTAGTCTTTCTCATAGCCAAAGATCTTTCTGATACTGAAGGACTTCATGAAAATACATCCATAATGTTTTTTTGCATTATACTATCCCAGTAGTATATATATATATATATAAATGCAGGACAAGAGAGGTCCTATTACTCAATATAAAATATTCAACAAAATGTTCCTGAGAAATAAGAAATCCAGTAAGTCACCTAAGATATACTATAATCATTTTTGCTTTGTCCATCTAAAGGGTGATTCTGACTTCAGTTCCTAGTGTGTATATATGTGCTGGCAGTGAAGTGTCCTTTACCACACATCCACCAATTCTCTGGACATCAGCTAGGTGTTCTATAATTTGACTTAATTCTGATGCTATCTACCCAGAGATAGCAACATATCCTTCCCACAGGTTAAGGGTTCAGTTCTCACGAGACCTCCCCCACTCCTACCCTTCAGATGCCAGTTGCAATTCCAGGTTATCATTTGTACTTCTGACTGACAGGCTATAAATCAGAGATTCCTATGACACCAGTTTGCTAGAGCAGCTTACAACTCAGACATTTTACTTACTAGAGCACCAGTTAATTATAAAAGGATATAATTCAGGAACAGCCAGATGGGAGGGATGCATAGAGCATGGTATGGGAAAGGGCGAGGAGCTTCCCTGCTCTCCAGGTGCACCACTGCCTCCTAGTCTCCACGTGTTCCCCAGTGTGGAAGCTCTCTGAACCTGTCCTTTTGTGTTTTAATGGATGCTGTTTTTACAAAAGTATGATTGATTAAGTCATTGGCCACTGGCCATCAATTCTATCTTCAGCCCCTCTCCTCTCCTGAGAAGTCAAGGGGTAGGACTGAAAGTTCTAACCCTCCAGTCACAGGGTGGTTTTCTGGGCAACCATCCCTATCTTTTGGTGACCTAGGGGTGGTCCAAAAGCCACCTTATTAACATAGCAAAAGATACCTTAATCACTCTGAACACTTAAGAAATTCTGAGTTTTTAGAAAGTGTGCTAGGAACAGGTTTGAAGACCAGGCATGTATTTCTTATTGTAAAGCCCCCAAATCACAAAATCACACCATGTAATGGTATTGTCTGTGGGCTTTTAGGATACCAACTGTCCCTAAAAACGTTAAGTGCAATAACTGGTTCTATCAGGATGTCTATGTTTTAAAGCTCGTTATTCCTCTAGGATGAAAGTAGTGAATCATGTGAAGTTCTAGAAGTTTGCCTAATTCACTAAATACTGACATGGAAGGACAGCCTGCTGATATGTAAACAAGAGAAGAGCCCTGAGAGCCCTGAGAGACTAGAAAGTTGGAGGTGGTCACACCATGTGGTGGCGAGGATCTTTTCTACATTGCTAGGCTATCTCTTTTATCTCAAGATGACAAGAAGGACATGTGCCCCTCTTTTATAATGGGTACATGAGAAGGACAAAAATGAACAAGTGAATCTGGACATTAAAGGGAGGTTCAAATAGACAGGATGTTTAGGTCGAGAAACTTTGATGGCAGATACCAACAAGCTGTCTGTGTAGTTTTAAGGACTAGGTCAGGGTGCACATTTTTGGAAAGTGTTTGGTCAGGGAAAGGAGGTAAGACCCTATGTTAGACTTACAGAGGTCTTGAGCAGGAAGTGACCTAGCACAGAAAAATCAGGTAATAACTTCCAGTAGTCCAGCTACTAAAAGAAGGATATGATATTCTAAAAACATAATTTTGAGGGTTTATCCTGTACCAGGTACTGCTTTAGTTACGGAACAAAATATGGAAAATGGCTGGCCCTGTGGAGTTAACCTCCTGAGAGACAGTGATTAAACAAGACAAACTTGTGAAATATTTGGCATTTTAAATGGTGATAAGTGCTCTGGAGAAAAAACAGAAGGAGCTAGAGGGTCATGGGAGAGAGATATGTGCAACTTTAAGTAGTGTGGTTAGTGAAGTCCTCCCTGAGAAGGGTACGAGGTTAGAGAGTGACCAGCCTTGAGGCAGGTCATGCCAAACTTCTGGGTTTTTAAATAATGATCTGATTCTAAATAGGTTCAATCTCAGGGTTTGGAGTAGTAAAGAATCTTGTGTTCTTAAGTGGCCCCAGCTTAGAAAATTAGGAATTCTAGTTCATGGGGTTGAAAAGGCGTTTTTATTTCAAGGCAAGAACCATGAAGAAGTGAAAAGACTTAGGAGTCCGTTTGGATCTGCACCTGCCAGTTTGGGGGCTGATACACCTAGGAAGGAGGGACCAGGGGAAAGGCAATGGTAGGCAGAGAAGGAGGGTTTAAAGTCAGTAACTGGGATGAAGGGGTGGCTGAATCAGACAGGCTGGAAGTGAAATGGGTAACAGGGCACCTGTAGGGATAGCATGCTGTGCCCAACTTCTGGAGGACCATCTGGGCTCATCTGTTGGCTCTACATCCCTAAGTAAAACTTCCTGGATAGTAAAATGCTCACATACTGAAGGTGAATTTTGACCCTTATGGATTCTATAATCACCTTCCATGGCAGATCTACATGCCAAATCTGACTTGAGTAGGGTTGCCAGATAAGGTACAGGATGCCCAGATAAACTTAAATTTCAGATAAATAATGAAAAATCTTTTTAGTGTAAGTACATCCCAATATCACATGGGTATACTATTCTAAGTAAACTTATGTCAAAAATTTATTCATTATTTTTCTGAAATTCAAATTTAGCTATTTTATATTCTTATTTGCCAGATCTGGCAACCCTAGATTTGAAAGTCGTCTGGAGGCCCAAGCCTTGCATGGGCCAACATTTGAGGTGTGTGGTAAAAGCCAAGGTTTTCTTCCTCATAGGTGACATTTTTGTTCTTAGGGGATATTAGTGTCCTCTGTATCTGAGGCCCTAAATTAATACTTACAGACTCTTTAGAATACTCTGTAATTCACAGCAGTGATGTTAGTAACTGACTAGTGGTAAGTTGTATTCCCCTTGAGCAGTATTTAAATTTTTAACACCATAGAACCGATGTAGGAAATATAAAATCACAGTGATGTTAGGAGTCCCGAGCCACGGCTAATGGGTCTCCCCTTTATCTTCTGTGGAGACTCCTAAAGCATGTTTGTGGAAGCCTGGAACTCCTTGCTGCCTACTTGGAAAAAAATTGCTTCTGCATCGAGAATTGGCTGAAAAGATCATGAGTCATTAAAAAAATCCCTCCACTGTGTTTGGAATCAAGCATTCTAAATACTTGGGTGGGGATGAAGGAATTAAAGGATGAAAGTATTTCTTTTAAGGAAAAAGAATTTAAATGGGCTCTATTTCTAATGGTGAGAATGAATGCCTGGGAAAAGTATATTAACTTGGTAAGGAGTTCCACCCCCTGCCTTTTTTGCCATGATAATTCTCATCATAATGTCCGAGTTACTTTTTTCATAGGGAATTAGACCTTATTTTATTCCTAGCACTAAAGGATGTACCATGTCTTTTTATTTGCTTTTGATTAATTCTGCCCGTTTTGAAGAGCAGCAGATAATTACTCAAAGAGTCATAGGTCAGTTAAGAATAATGAAGTACATCCAGATAATACATAGTGGTATTTCAATTAATTTTCATATGAATTTCTATCAGCTTTTTTCTTTGTGCTGTTATCATTGTTGACTAGTTTGACAACCATATGAGCTCAATTATAGATGGCTTCAGAGTGGGCAAGGTTATGTGGAAAATGCCATCTTAAGAGGTCAGATTCATACTGCGATTCTTAGAATTCACTTTGAGAATCATCTGTTCAAATCAAGTGTGCTCCCAAATGAGGAAGACCATCTTTATTTCTCACTTATTTTCAATTTAAGATACTATGTAGATTTGACATGGAATGTATTATCACAGACTAGGTCTTTATAACCCTCATTTAGGCAAAACTCAGTGCTGGAGAGTCACAAGGTTTGGTCCTAGGCTCCCTGCTGCCAGCATCCCTGTCCCTATTCCTTCCCTCCCCTCCCCTCCCCTCCCCTTCCCTGTCCTTTCCCTCTCTCTCTTGCTCCCTAAAAGATCTTATCCATTCCACTAGAAAGTGCCTTTTGTGTCCATCTCAAATCTACTTAATTTTATCCTCACTAATTGCAACTAGGGTGTGGGCAGGTGGGCCAAGAAAATCTGGTGCTGGGTACCTGGGTTTGATTCAGAGGTCAGTGACTTAAAGAAGCAGGGGCAGGAAAGAGTTCATTTAGGTAGGAACAAGCAGTCCCCAAACCCATATCCTGGGAATGGCTGAGCTGTGGTGCCAGCGGCCATGCTCAGTGTCCAGGGCCAGCAGTGGTGGCTGCTGTGGCCTCAGCAGAGAAACAATAGCATGACTTTCATCATGTTCTTGACTAAGCAGCATTCTGTGGTTTCTGCTTATTTTATGAGTATGTTTCTCCAAATTTCTTGGAAATCCCAGGAGCTGTTCAGCATCTTCTAATAAATTTCTTTTCTACTTAAATTAGTCAGACTTAGTTTCAATTGTTTGTGGATTGCCATGAGGTCCGGATTCACAGCTTCAGGCCAGACTTCTTTTCTGAGCTTGAAATCCAAATGCCAACTTAAACTTTTCACTTAGATATCTTACATTGGAGTCATCTCAAATTAATGTATCAAAAATTGAACGTGTGATCTTCTCCCAGGCCTGATACTCTCCCAGTCTTCCTTGTTCTATATCCTTGACTCACTCTAGTCATGTTGGTGTCTTTTGGTTGGTGGGTTATTGACTTCTATCTAGCTGCACTCGGTTTTCACCATAATAAAGGCTCTACTGATGTGGATCTTTCCAATGATGCTAAGAACTCTTCTTATTTGTTAGAAAAGAAAAAAAATGTCCATGGTGTATAGGCACCTGGGTTCTGCCAGCTGTTTCCCTTTCTTGGGTCCATAATGGACTTAGAAGACCACCTACCTGTGTCATGGTTTTCCTATTTTCCATTGTGGGTTTCTACCTTTGCCCGTTAAGCAGGAGCCAACTATCTGTCTGCAAAGAAGTGCCGAGTACAGTGTCCCCTACATTCCTCAGCTCTCAAGCCTTCCTTGGGGAAAGACATTAGCCAAGTTGGCAGACATTTGGGAAGCTGCCCTTTCAGGAAACCACAGGGTATACCTATTTTCACAATCATCCTAACAGTCTGAATATTCAGAAATAGGGAAATCCTATTTTCTCTTATTTTGAGCCCTGTCCTATGCTCTCAGACTCCCAGGTAAGCATGCAGGTCACCTGAGGCCATTTGTAACATAGCCCCCTCAATCCCTGAAGCTTCAGAGCAGTGAGTTACAGGTATGAACAGGGAGTTTAATTCATCAACTTATTGGAAGCACCAGTCCTTTTACAACATAACTCAATACTCTTCTGATTTTTATTTAATATAAAGAAATAGATTTTCTGACAAAGAACTTGCTAGGAAATGTCTGAAACCTTAAGAAAGGGCTAGGCTGAAGAAATTAAGTTCTGATTTAGTAAGTTTGCAAATTGCTGGTCTCATAATGACACAACTGTTGGAATCTCAGTCATGTCTGCCTCTTAAAAATGTAGTGATGAACTCTTTAATACTCAGAGTGATGATTTAAATAACTGCCTGAACAGAGAGAAATTCTGAAGCATGAGTGATTATAAATTCTAAGTCTTGAAGCTCTTAGAATGCAAAAAATATAAATGTAACACATTTTATTCTAACTACTCTGATCAGTATTTTTATAGATTTATTATTCTTTACTAATTTGGAAGTGTATTTAAGTCTATAATACCAACACTGATTGGGATGGATAGTAACATGGACAACCCAAAATAATGAATTATTTTAATGAGATATTTCTATTTTGTAATATAGCAAACCTAACCTATTTATTCATGTTTTGCTTGGGCTAACATTAAAATCAATTTGCAGTCCTTGAGTATACACTGATGAGTGCTAAGGTAAAGGATGTGCAGGTGTTCTGTATTTCATGTATTCCATGAGGGCCCTCTATTTTTTCCCAGATCTAGCCTGTTACCATTTCTTTACCTTTCCCATATGACCTTGGCCATCAACTATGCTTTCATCACTCTTGCATCTTTGGTTTCTACTTTTCGTTGATTTTTTTTTCTTCTGAGCCTATGAACATACATGTTATGATATCCCAAAATCTAGAAGATAACATACATGCTCACTAATTCTTTTGAACCTGATTTCTCTTCAAGTTGTTTTGACTCTTGCATTTCTTTAACTGCCAGCCCTTTTGAGGTTGACATATACTGTCTGCCTTCACTTCATATTTTACTCACTTTTCAGGTATTTAAAAATTGCTTTTACCTTCACTTCTATATTAATTTTCTGTGGCTGCTATCATAAATCACCACAAATTTTGGGGCTTAAAACTACGCAAATTTATTCTCTTACAGTTCTTGATGGTGGCATTCCAAAATCCAGTTCACTGGGTTGAAACCAGGTGTTCTCAGGACTCCCTCTGGAGATTCTGGAAAGGAGAAATCTGTTTCCTTGCCCTTTCCAGCCTCTAGACCTGCATTCTTTGCCTTTTTTCTGCTCCTAGTGACCACCTGTGTTCTTTGGTTCACGGCTCCTTCCTCCATCTTCAAAGCCCACGGTGTAGCCTCTTCAGATCTCTCTCTGCGCTGGGGTCATCGCTTTACTTTCTCTCTTCTTTGTCAGCTCTGCTTCTGCCTCCTTTCTGTAAAGATACTTGTGATGGCAGGTAGGGCCCACCCAAATAATCCAAATAAACCCTTAACATAATCATACTTCCCTCATTAATTTTATTTTTCTTGCTTTCTGTCCTACCTTCCTTGAGCATCTCAGCCATACCCGTGACTTCTCAGTTTTATCTCCTGGTTGGATCCCCCTCAGGGCTCTGGCTCTCATTTCCAGCTGCTTGCTAGACATCTTTCACACACACAGCCCTGAGGTTCAGTGATGAGACTGAATTCTTTACTGACCTCTCTAAATCTGCCTCCGTAATGAGCATCACAATTAGTGCCTCCATCATTCAGGAGAATAATAAAACCTCTTTCTTTGTCTCGCCCCTACCTTATTTCCTGTTTTAATTGCTTCTGATATGAACGATATCAGTAATTTCCTATCAGATTTTCCTTCCTGCGATTCTTAGTTTCCAGGATCAGGTTTCTGAAACCTCACTAAAACTGGTGTCAATTTTGCATTAAAAATCCTTAGCCCCCTCTACCTCTCTCCACCAGCAAGTTCTGATTAAACACCAGATCCGTGACCTTCAAGGCTCTCTCCAACGTGAGTTCAAATGTTCCCCCACTTCTGTACTCACTTTGGGTCCTGCCACAACCTGCCAAATGTGAAAAGTTCGTGATTTGTGCCTCTGTCTGTTCTATTACATCCATTTCCTCATTTTTCTTTATGAAAATTTCGCAGTGCAGCCCTCCAGGTAAAACATAATGTGCAGAGGCATGACAGCTAAAGTGTATTTTAAATTTAAACAATTATTCAATTTTCTCCTTGCTTTGCCATTGTGGTGAGCTAGTATTCTCTGATGGGCCTCAGTAAGTAATACCTTAATCAGAATTAGAGGTCTTGTCTGAGTTTTCTGTTAGTGAAGGGAAGGTTCCACTTAGCCAAAAGCCTAGCTTAACTTTTCATTTCCTTCATTCATTGTTTCTTTATTTTATGCATTTATTCTGCAACTCTTTATTGAATACCTACTATGTGCTGGACCTGTCTAGGCACTGAAGGATAAGATAACAAGCAAAACCAACATGTGTGCTGCCCTTCTGGAACTTACAGATAAGTGGGGAGATAGCATTAGTCAAATATACTAAAATAAAGGTCAGTGATGTCTGTCAGGTGCTAAAAAGAGGTACCAGTTTTCTTGGAGTGTATCAGTGGAGTGCTGACCTAGTGTGAGGGTTGAAAAAAGGCTTCCCTTAGGAAATAACAAATGAATGGCAAAAGGGAGGGAAGCATTCTCAAAAGACCTTTTCCATATATTACACAGAGATTAATCTGGGGAGAAGAACTCACCTCAAAATATACATTTAGCTACTAATTGGGAATGTGCAGATTGTTAAATGTAGAAATATCTTCTAAATGTACCTCTGAAGGCATAAAGCTGTGTTAGGGCCAAAAGTGGCATGAAGAAGTGTCGTAGTCCTTTTAATGGATGTGATGAGGTGGAATGTCTTTGCAGGCTATCTGGGATCCCATAAAAAGCTTTAGGAGAAAGGTTGATAGATGTTGCTTTTCTGAAGTGTTTCCAAAGTGTTTGATGGGAACTTCTTACTTCCTCAGGATCACCTGGCTTGCTCATTGTTTACTCAACAGCTGCAAAACAACTTGCTCTCTTATTTTAGGTTTTCTTTTCCTTTTAATTCCCAGAAATCAGAGTTAAGTATTAATCACACTCTACATTTACTATTATTGTCAGCATCAGCGTGCAAAATGTCTCACTTCATTTTATTTTATATTTTCCTCCATCTTTTGTGATTCCTCCAATTTCATTGCCCACCCCATCTCTTTAAATGAATGTACTGTATTCAATGTGACCAAACAAGAACTTGCTATCCACTCCAACCTGTTGCTCATTTCTGGTCTCACAGGTCAGACAGAAGTCTGCTAGTCGGTGTCAGTGATCCTACTGCCCAGAATCTCTGGTGTCCCCCCTTCCCCCCCTCCATGCCGCCACGCCTTGGTTCAGACATTTGCCGCTTACTTCCTGCTCTATTGTAATTGATCTCCCTAAGTGGCCTTCCTAACTCCAGTCTTATTTGCCAAATATGGTCCAAATGACTTTCCTGAAACACACAAGTGATTCTCTCACTCCTCTGCTTAACAAACTTCCATGGCTCAGTTTTCTGATGAAAGTCCTTAGGGTGGTGTCAAAGCCCCTCACATTCTGACTCCTGTCTGCAATGTTGGCATCACTGTAATAATGCACCCACTCTACCTACCTACTGAGCTACCTGTCAATCTCCAATATGGACCTCTTGTTTCTTGCCTCTGGGCCTTAGCACATGGTGTTCAAAAGGCAAAGACAATCAGAAAAACGATATTCTAAATAGAGATTCCATCAAAAATGCAAAAGCATGGAGGAGAACCAGGTATCGATGTTTAGGACAACATTCATACAGAGGAAGAGAAATAAAGAATCAAAGAATTGTGCATTTTAAATGACTTCTGTGAGAAAAAGCCAGTAGACACATAGGAAAGGGCCCAGTTTCTGAATGAGAGGATTAGGAGATGAGGGAATTGGGGAGGATAAAGGACAATTGTTGAAGTTTTTTGTAAAGGAGAGCGACCTGAACAGAGCTGTTGGCTGGCTGTGTCAGGTAGATTTGGCTGCTTGGAGAAAGGATTGCACACAGAGCTGATAGGTTGGGAGCCTGTTGGGATAGTTTGAGGTGGTGTTTACCACTACTGATTAGAGGATAGCCAAGGGCTCATCCTAAAAGATGGTGGTGAGTGTGTTTTATATCCCACTAAATAGACTAACTGTGAGTTTTTCCCTTTTAAGTGCATCAATTTGAAAGTCTCCTAGTGTTTATCCAGTGTACACATGTAGAAATTATAAATAGGATGGGAAATTATCACTTGATTGAAAATTGGTATATATTTGATGGTATGTTGTTTAATCCATGCGTATAATAGACCCATTGGTTTACTGTCATGAAGCATCAAGAATATCGACATTGATATTTAAGGGTATAATGAGAGCATGAAATTCTAATAAACCTGCAAATTTAGTTTAAAATGATTTGTGACAAATCTATAATTCGGCAACCATCTAATAGAAATTCTTCTGTAGCAGAGCAAGATCTTGTCCAAAAACAAAGTACAGTAATGGTCATATTCCTTTTATAATTGCATTGATTGGGAGAGAAACCTATTTCCAGACTCAATGTAGTACCTGCCCACGCATTCTTAGACTTTATCTTTCATGTTGTTACTTACAGTCAAAATTCAAAAATGTAATTATAACCCAGTTGAATTTATAAAGACAAGGATTTCAAATACAAGTCAAGCATTTTATAACCCATTTTTAATATTAAAACACATGGTCAAATTTCAATACATATTTTAATATATACCTCCAACCTAAATGATAGCAGGATTCCTAGAGATGAACTGAGGAATTTGCATTTGATTTGGTTTCCCTGAACTGAGTTCAGAAATGCCCTGGGATCAGGCCACAGTAACTAGGTTTATGTCTGAGTATACTTTATGTCCTGGACTCGGTGGTCATACATGGCATGCTGATAATCCTGAGAGTCGTGGGGTAACTGTGGGCCAGGTTGATGTCTAGTTAGCCTACCTGCAATAGTGCTATGCCTCCAGGCCATCTTCCAGGAAGGGGATACAGACCTTCCAGCAGGTGTGGTATGACTGTCACTCAGTCAAATATTATCAGCAACCTTGGGCTCCCAGGTAGGGCCCCTGTACTATGGGATGTCACTGGTTACTCTACTGTGTATCTTCACTGTCTTGGTCTTCTTTAATAACTTTTGCTATAGAAACCCTCTTTGACTTATCCTTGAAGTAGTGTGGTCTAGCCTTTTTGTCAATCATAATCTATTAACATGGCCAATAGAGTGGTTAAGCATCACAATGTCATTTTTAGACATTTGGGTTGAATCATCATGCTCTCTTTCAAATAATTAGTCTAAATAAATTTAGTGTCATGTATCATTTGTTAACAGTAAGAAGTAAAGATTTGTCTTCATAATTTGAAATTTAAGTGCATTAAAATTACAACATACTTATTTAAAACAAAACATGCATTTTTTGCTAAAAATCACTTATATGCCAAGCAAAAGTGATTATTTAAAGATCCCATGGGGACAGACAAAAGTTATTTAGAAACATGAAAGTGTTCATAATTCCCAATTTGGGGAAATGCTGTCTATAAGGTAAAGCAATGCTACCCTAAAGCAGACTGTTCTTGGTGGGAAATGAACGAGAGCATAGGAATGAGAGACCTTTTCAACACCACCAAATTTCATAAACACCCAGTAAAACATTCAAGGGATGTTCCTGTGCAGGTAATTAGTGAGACTCCAAAATTCTTCTATACATTTTTGGTACAGAAACAGTGCTAATTACAAAACTTTCACCGTGTACTCAGCCTGATGCAAACACAGCAAAATGCTGCTCTTAGAAATCCAGTGTGCCTGCTGTCTTAATTGTGATTTCAATTTCAGGAATTTGACAGGAATAACCAGCATGAATACAATATTATTAACATCCATTACAATAAATTATTTGCAACAAGGCTAAGTGTGTATCCAAACTTCATGTTCTTATCTACTCTTAATACTTTATAAGAGCTTATGAAAATTTTGATAATATCATTGTAAAATAAGAGTGACATGAAGATCCTAGTTAACAAAAGAATATCTTGCAAAGTTAAATTTTGTTTTTTTAGGGCCTTATAAATTGGCCTTGCAGAGTAGAAAAAATCAGAAATTGGTAGCTCCACCTTTGTGAGGACCTGAGAGTCTAATCAATAAATGTAACATTTTCACACTTCTGCTTCACTTAGAACTAGAGACTGTATTTAAAATGATCTGAGAACAATTTTCCTCTTCTTCCAGGAAATAAGACCTAACTTGTAGAAACACTGAAGCTAATGATCAGTACCTGAAAGTAAAAACCTCTCATTAAGGACAGTGACATGAGATGGATCATAGCTCCTGATGAGAAAAGCAGATTTTTACATTTAAACTGGAGAATGGGCAATGGGTACTGGTAAGAGTGGAAAGAGGACAGCAGCTAGTGACTAAGTATTTATGATCACAAACTGTACCTCTTAGAGCAGGGCTAACAAGTAACAAACCCTATAAAATCCATTACCACTAAAAATTAACATCCCATCTCTTCCTTAGAAGGGAATAGATGAGCAAAAAACCGAATTTCCTTTTTCCAAATAGGATATCCTTAGAGGAGTGCAAAATCCGGAATCAATCTAGAAACCAACCGTGGCTTATAGTTTTAAGAAAAAAATTAAAAGAATGTGGAATATTTGCAGTCCCTCCTGAAATTAAGTGGAATGAAACCCAGCCTTATCCTGTATGTCTACACAAATTCTTCAAAAACATTACCCATCATGCCTGGAGAGATGCTGCATTACCTCATTCATTCTCTCATATTTTCTACTTCTGTCTCTTCCACTCAAAAAGGGTATCTGACTCATTAGTAATGTTCCTGTCTGGTTTCACAATCCCTTACCATTTTAGAGTCATTTGGAACATTATATACACCAGATTGGTATAGCACTAATTGGACTTTTGATCATTGTAGCAGATTAATCTCATCTGATTCTGAGTGCCCACACTAAAAACAGAAATACTGGGAAAAGTATTTTAGAATATGCATGAAAACCATAAAATACACTTAAAAGACATAGTGGAGTTTAAAATCAAGATAGGGAGATGTCTAGCTGCCAGAAATGAGGCAGGACTCTAGAAGCAGGACTTCTAGTTGAATCTACATGGTAGATATCTCAAATGCTAGGACAGTCTTTGAAGGGGACTGGAAATCTTTGCTCACCAGCTTGGCATTATGACTGAATGTGCACTGTCCACTCTAGGCCAATAGAGTGAAAAAGACACTGAAACATGAAAACTTCCACATGCAGATGTGAAGGCCACAATTGTGAATGTTTTATTGTGACCCTACTTTGGGGACTCTAGGTGGATTTGATTTGCAAACCCAACATCAACTCCATAGACCTTCCAGAAAATTTCATTCTCCCTCTATTCCTTGAGATGTTCCATTTACCTATACTTTTTTGGTTTTAACCTTTTTTTTTTTTTTGGAAACCTTGCAGCTCTAAGCCTATCAAAACCTTTTCTTGGACAATCTGTGCCGTTATCACTTCAAATATTGTTTCTGCCATGGCTTCTTCTCCTTCTGGGATTTCAGTTATTCACATAATGGATTTCTTTCACCATGTCCTGTGTGTCACTTATAATCCTTCCTGTATTTATTATTATTATTGCCTTTGCTTTCTTTGTTTCTGCTTATATATTTTCAACTCATCTATGTCCCAGTTTTAACAATTCTTTCTCTTATATGTCTGATCTGCTGATAATCATAA
The DNA here is from genome assembly GCA_029783875.1 of Phataginus tricuspis. Taxonomy (NCBI): domain Eukaryota; kingdom Metazoa; phylum Chordata; class Mammalia; order Pholidota; family Manidae; genus Phataginus; species Phataginus tricuspis. The sequence goes on from JAQQAC010022866.1 coordinate 6,503,089, forward strand.
CTCTTGAGTTCTTAAAGTTTAGTTTTTCTAATTCTAGAACTGTGGTTTGATTTTTTTCAGTTATATCTTCTGATTTATTATGAATTATTACAGATTTGCAAAATTCCATCTGATAATTCTAACAAATGTGCAATTTTTATTTATTTATTTATTAAGGTATCATTGATATACACTCTTATGAAGGTTTCACATGACAAACGATGTGGTTACTACATTTACCCATATTATCAAGTCCCCACCTCATACACCATTGCAGTCACTGTCCATCAGTGTAGTAAGATGCCACAGAGTCACTACTTGTCTTCTCTGTGCTACACTGTCTTCCCCATGACACCCCACACCATGTGTACTAGTCATAATACCCCTCAAACCCCTTCTCCCTCCCTCCCCATGGACCTTGCCCCACCCCTCCCGTTTGGTAACCGCTAGTCCCTTCTTGGAGTCTGTGAGTCTGTTGCTGTTTTGTTACTTCAGTTTTGCTTCGTTGTTATACTCCACAAATGAGGGAAATCATTTGGTACTTGTCTTTCTCTGCCTGACTTATTTCACTGAGCATAAAACCCTCTAGCTCCATCCATGTTTTTGCAAATGGTAGGATTTGTTTCTTTCGTATGGCTGAAGAGTATTCCATTGTGTATATGTGCCACATCTTCTTTATCCATTCATCTACTGATGGACACTTAGGTTGCTTCCATATCTTGGCTATTGTAAATAGTGCTGCAATAAACATAGGGGTGCATACGTCTTTTTAAATCTGAGAACATGTTTTCTTTGAGTAAATTCCTAGGAGTGGAATTCCCAGTCATATGGTATTTATATTTTTAGTTTTTTGAGGAACCTCCATATTACTTTCCACAATGGTTGAAATAATTTACATTCCCACCAGCAGTGTAGGAGGTTTCCCATTTCTGCACACCCTCACCAGCATTTGTTGTTCCTAGTCTTTTTGATGATGGCCATCCTAACTGGTGTGAGATAATTTCACATTGTGGTTTTAATTTGCATTTCCCTGATAATTAACGATACGGAGCATCTTTTCATGTGCCTATTGGCTGTCTGAATTTCTTCTTTGGAGAAGTGTCTGTTCATATCCTTCACCCATTTTTTAATCTGGTTATTTGCTTTCTGGGTGTTGAGGCGTATGCGTTCTTTATATATTTTGGATGTTAACCCCTTATCGGATATGGCATTTACAAATATATTCTCCCATACTGTAGGATGCCTCTTTGTTCTGTTGATGGTGTCCTTTGCTGTACAGAAGCTTTTTAATTTCATGTAGTCCCATTTGTTCATTTTTGCTTTTGTTTCCCTTGCCCTAGGAGACGCATTCAGGAAAAAGTTGCTCATGTTTATATTCAGGAGATTTTTGTCAATGTTTTCTTCTAAGAATTTTATGGTTTCATGACTTACATTCAGGTCTTTGATCTGTTTCGAGTTTACTTTTTTGTGTGGTGTTAGACAAATCCAGTTTCATTCTCTTACATGTAGCTATCCAGTTTTGCCAACACCAGTGTTGAAGAGGCTGTCATTTCCCAATTGTATGTCCATGGCTACTTTATCGTATATTAATTGACCATATATGCTTGGGTTGTATCAGGGCTCTCTAGTCTGTTCCATTGATCTATGGGTCTGTTCTTGTGTCAGTACCAAATTGTCTTGATTACTGTGGCTTTTTAGTAGAGCTTGAAGTCAGGGAGCATAATCCCCGCAGCTTTATTCTTCCTTCTCAGGATTGCTTTGGCTATTTGAGGTCTTTTGTGGTTCCATATGAATTTTAGAACTGCTCTAGTTTGTTGAAGAATGCTGTTGGTATTTTGATAGGGATTGCATTGAATCTGTAGATGGGTTTAGGCAGGATGGACATTTTGACAATATTAATACTTCTATCCATGAGCACGGGATGTGTTTCCATTTACTGGTATCTTCTTTAATTTCTCTCATGAGTGTCTTGTAGTTTTCAGAGTATAGGTCTTTCACTTCCTTGGTTATGTTTATTCCTAGGTATTTTATTCTCTTTGATGCAATTGTGAATGGAATTGTTTTCCTGATTTCTCTTTCTGTTAGTTCATCATTAGTGTATAGGAATGCAAGAGATTTCTGTGTGTTCATTTTTGTATCCTGCCACTTTGCTGAATTCAGATATTAGATCTAGTAGTTTTGCAGTGGATTTTTTAGGGTTTTTTATGTACAATATCATGTCATCTGCAAACAGGGATAGTTTAAGTTCTTCCTTGCCAAACTGGATGCCTTTTATTTCTTTGTGTTGTCTGATTGCCGTGGCTAGGACCTCCAGTACTATGTTGAATAGAAGTGGGGCGAGTGGGCATCCTTGTCTTGTTCCTGATCTTAAAGGAAAAGCTTTCAGCTTCCCACTGTTAAGTATGATGTTGGCTGTGGGTTTGTCATATATAGCCTTCATTATTTGAGGTACTGTACTTGCCTTCTATACCCATTTTGTTGAGAGTTTTTATCATGAATGGATGTTGAATATTGTTAAATGCTTTTTCAGCATTTATGGAGATGATCTTGTGGTTTTTGTCCTTCTCTTTGTTGATGTGGTGGATGATGTTGATGAATGTTGGTGGATGATGTTATACCATCCTTGCATCCCTAGAATAAATCCTACCTGATTATGATGGATGACCTTTCTGATGTATTTTTGAATTTTGTTTGCTAATATTTTGTTCAGTATTTTTGCATCTATGTTCTTCAGGGATATTGGTCTTTAATTTCCGTTTTTGGTGGTGTCTTTGCCTGGTTTTGGTATTAGAGTGAAACTGGCATCATAGAATGAGCTTGGAAGTATTCCCTTCTCTTCTACTTTTTGAAAAACTTTAAGGAGGATGGTATTAGGTCTTCACTAAATGCTTGAAAAAATTCAGCAGTGAAGCCATCTGGTGTAGGGATTCTGTTCTTAGGTAGTTTTTTGATTAACATTTTGATATAATTGCTGGAAATGGTCTTTTCAGATTTTCTGTTTCTTCCTGGGTCAGCCTTGGAAAGTTGCATTTTTCTAGAAAGTTGTCCATTTCTTCTAGGTTATCCAGTTTGTTAGCATATTGTTTTTCATAGTATTCTCTAATAACTCTTTGTATTCCTGTGGTGTCTGTAGTGATTTTTCCTTTCTCATTTCTGATTCTGTTTATGTGTGTAGACTCTCTTTTTTTCTTGATAAGTCTCACTAGGGGTTTTTCTGTTTTGTTTATTTCCTCAATGGACCGGCTCCTGTTTTCATTGATTCTTTCTATTGTTTTATTCTTCTAGATTTTATTTATTTCTGCTCTAATCTTTATTATGTCCCTCCTACTACTGACTTTGGGCCTCATTTGTTCTTCTTTTTGTAGTTTTGTTAATTCTGAGTTTAGACTGTTCATATGGGATTGATCTTTCCTAAGTAGGCCTGTATTGCAATATCCTTCCCTCGTAGCATGGTCTTCGCTGCATCACACAGATTTTGCAGTGTTGAATTATTGTTGTCATTTGTCTCCATATATTTGCTTTATCTCTGTTTTTATTTGGTAATTGATCCATTGGTTATTTAGGAGCATGTTGTTAAGCCTCCATGTCTTTGTGGAATTTTTCATTTTCTTTGTGTAATTTATTTCTAGTTTCATACCTTTATGGTATGAGAAGCTAGTTGGTACAATTTCAATCTTTTTGAATTTATGGATGCTCTTTTTGTGGCCTACTATATAATCTAGTCTTGAAAATGTTCCATGTGCACTTGAGAAGATTGTGTATCCTGCTGCTTTTGGGTGGAGTGTTCTGTAGATGTCTGTTAGGTACATCTGTTCTAGTGTGTTGTTCAGTGCCTCAGTGTCTTTACTTATTCTCTGTCTGGTTGATCTGTCCTTTGGAGTCAGTGGTGTGTTGAAGTCTCCTAAAATGAATGCATTGCATTCTATTTCCTCCTTTAATTCTGTTAGTATTTGTTTCACATATGTAGGTGCTCCTGTGTTAGGTGTATAGATATTTATAATGGTTATATCTTCTTGTTGGACTGACTCCTTTATCATTATGTAATGTCCTTCTTTGTCTCTTGTGACTTTCTTTGTTTTGAAGTCTATTTTGTCTGATACAAGTATTGCAACTCCTGCTTTTTTTTCTCCCTATTAGTTGCATGAAATATCTTTTTCCATCCCTTCACTTTTAGTTTGTGTATGTCTTTGGTTTTAATGTGAGTCTCTTGTAGGCGGTATATAGATGGGTCTTGTTTTTTATCCATTCAGTGACTCTGTGTCTTTTGATTGGTGAATTCAGGCCATTTACATTTAGGGTGATTATCGATAGGTATATACTTATTGCTATTGCAGGCTTTAGATCTGTGGTTACCAAAGGTTCAATGGTAAGTTCCTTACTATGTAACAGTCTAACTTAACTCAGTTAGTATGCTGTTACAAACACAATCTGAAGGCTTTTTTTCCCCTTCCTCCTCCATTTTAATATGTTAGGTATCATATTTTGTACTCTTTGTCTATCCCTTGACTGACTCTGTGGGTAGTTGCTTTGATTTTGCATCTGCTTAGTAAGCAGTCATTGTACTTTCTTTACTGTGGTTTTATTTACTCTCGGGACAGCTATTTAGCCTTAGGAACACTTCTATCTATGGGAGTCCCTCAAAAATACACTGTAGAGACAGTTTGTGGGAGGTATGTTGTCTCACCTTTTGCTTATCTGGAAGTTGTTTAATTCCTCCTTCAAATCTAAATGATAATCTTGCTGGGTAGAGTGTTGTTGGTTAGAGGCCCTTCTACTTCATTGCATTAAATATATCATGCCACTCCCTTCCGGCCTGTAAGGTTTCTGTTGAGAAGTCTGACGATAGCCTGATGGGTTTTCCTTTGTATGTGATATTTTTTCTCTCTCTGGGTACTCTTTAATAATCTGTCCTTATCCTTGATCTTTTCCAATTTAATTATTATATTATATTTCTTGGTGTTGTCTTCCTTGGGTCCCTGTGTTGGGAGATCTATGAACCTGCATAACCTGAGAGACTATCTCATTCCCCAGATTGGGGAAGATTTCAGCAGTTATGTCCTCAAAGACACTTTCTGTCCATTTTTCTCTCTCTTCTTCTTCTTGTACCCCTATAATGGAACATTGTTCCATTTGGATTGGTCACAGAGTTCTCTCAATATTCTTTCATTCCTAGAGATCCTCTTTTCTCTCTGTGCCTCAGCTTCTCTAATTTTCATTCCATTTACTATCTCCTGTACTTCATCTAATCTGCTTTAAAATCCCTCCATTGTATGTTTCATTTCAGATACTGTATTTCTTAATGATTGAATCTCTGTCCTAAATTTGTCCCAGAGGTCTTGAATATTTTTCTGTACTCCATGAACATGTTTATGATTTTTATTTTGAAATCTCTTTCAGGAAGTTTGATGAGTTTGGTTTCACTTGGTCCTCTTTCTGTTGTTTCTGGATTTTGGTTTGAACCAGGTTCCTTTGACATTTCATATTTATATGTTGTGCCCTCTAGTTCCCAGAAGCTCTACTCACTGGAGCTGCTCAGCCACCCTGGAGCGAATGTGGGGGTCGCAGAGGAGTGTCACTGGTGCGTGGGTGGAAGAAAGAGCTGTTTCCTGCTTCCTGGCTGCTATGCCTGTCTCCACTGCCAGAATCAATTGACTGAGTGCACAGGTAGAAGCCTCTATCCTTTGCAATTGTAGCTGGCCTAGGAGGGGCCTCTCTCTGGCTGGCCTGCCACCAGAGCAGGGGAAGCTGGTTTGCGATCCAGGAGGAAGGTGTAGCAGGCTGTGTATCATGGTGTGGTGTCCTCGAAACTGTGTAGCCAGCCATGGGGAGGAGTGTCTGAAGTTCCTAAATGTTCCCAACCTCTGGAAAGAGTGTGCCTGAACTATTTGTCCTCCTGTCCTTTCTCCTGAGCAGCAAGCTCTGTGCAATCCTTGCTACTTTAGTAGCCCTCTTGCTGTTAGGAAGTCTCTCAGACTGCCACCTGTTTGCTGTCCCAGAGTGGTTGGGTGTGGATCCCTGTTTTCCACAAGTGGCTGCAATGTCAGTCTCTCCAAGTATTCTGCCTGTCTTAGCTTTCCATTCCCAATAATATCCAGAGTACCATGCAATGTAGATTTGTGATCCCAGAGCAGATCTCCAGGGATGGGGGTTCAGCATTTCTAGGCATCTACCCCCTTCTCACTCTGTTTCTCTCCCCCTCTCTGGTGAGCTGGTGTTGGGAAAGGGCTTGGGTCCCGCTGGATCATGGCCCTAGTACGTTACCCTTTTTCGTGAGGTCTGTTCTTTTCTCCGGGTGTTTGCAGTCTGGCACAACCTTCTTTCCTGTTGCTCTTTCAGGATTAGTTGTAGTAACTATATTTTCATATTATATGTGGTTTTGGGAGGAGTTTTCTGTCTCATCTCTCATGCTGCCATCTTTAATCTCCGTTGAGAAAACTGAATGTGTGGTTTTTGAGTCTGCCTTTGTTGCTTATTTTTTTCTTTGAATCCTGTTCCTTGGTATGTCTAGTTCTTTTTATTGAATGTTGGACTTTGTATATGATACATTGTAGAGGCTCCAGGGAATGTTCTCTTTCTCCTGTGAGGACTCTTATTATCATCTACTAGGCAGGGCGGCATGTCATCATCTTGGTCAAATCAGGGGTTAAAGTGACCAACAGCTCAGTTTGAACTTTGTTGTCCTTTTTTCCCCTCCCTCTAGGGTTTAGCTCATGAGGCGTAATATTTAGTGCATTTTTTAAAGGTCTTCTAAATGACATGAAATTCTACAAAAAGACCAAAGATCAAATGCAACCTACCTAGGTAGGGATTTGCTTTTTCAGAAGCCACTTCTCCCTTCTTCCCACACACTTGCATTCTTGAGCCAAGCATTTCCAATGACCTTTTCTAAGTCTTGGCAGCACATTTGAATTAAGTGAACAGCTTTTAAAATTGCCTGTGCCTAGGTGACACCCAAGACCAATTAAATTAGACCCTCTTGAGGTGGGACCTAAACATCAGCATTTGTAAAATTTTTCCAGCCAAGGTTTGAGTGCTGCTGCATTGAACTTGCAGAGGAACCATGGTGGGATGGGTTTCTGCTGAATTATGTGAAATAGAGCAACATAGTCACCCATCAAAATACTTTCCATTACATGTCCTTAAAGCTCTTCCATTTGCTTTGTTTTACTCTTCAGGTCTTGTCAATCCTATTCATTCAACAGACATTTACCCAGCAGCTGTTCTTTGCCAGCACTATGCTACAAGAAGAAAAAAGTAAAACAAGTTCATCTTTCCTTGAGTAGCTTACAATATAATGGGTGGAGATTGACTCATAGTCATGAATTCACAGTGTGTGATGTACTCTGAGAGGAATGAGCAGAGTGAGGCACCTTCTCTAGTCTTGGGCATGGGGATAGGCTTCCTGGAGAAGCCATGTTGAAGAAGGGGGAGTAATTCAGGCAAAAGCCAGGTGGGCAGGGTAGGAAATGGCACAGACAAAGGGAACAGGATACACAAATATTTGAAGCAAAAAATACAAGGCACACTTGAGGAAGTGCATGCTCCCACAACCATGTATTTGCTTCTTCCATTCAGTTACCTGTCATCTGAAGAGTTATGTTTTCTGATTTCTTTGGCTTTGCATATTGGACTATTTGTGTTCTCTAGACTTTTATCATCTGTCTGTATGGAGCAGTTTGGGCTGTAGGTTTTTTTTTTTTTTGCATGTGCTTGTCTGAATTGTCCTTTAGATGCATGCTTTTATTTTAACCCGTGGCATCATCCTAGATGCTTTATCTTGCTCATGTGTAACTGTCTGAAATGATTCCTAGTTCATAGGTACAAAAGAAATTGAGCACTTATTATGCGCTGGACATATTTCTAGGTACTGGTGATAACAGTGAGGACACAGCAGTAAAGCAAACAGAGGAATCCCCATTCTCACAAAAACTATACTAATTTAATATCATTCTTAACAATTTCTGGTCACTGACTATAAAGTGTGTTCTGAACCTCCCATTAGGTTAAATTCCCATTGTGGTCCAGTGTCTCTCATCTTGACTTTGTATTGCAATTATAATTGACTGCTGTGTTCTTGATGAGAAAATCTCATGTGTCCCAAGTGAGCACCGAGGTACCATTTAGAACCCTCACAGGGTCAACAAATTGTGGGTTAAATAGCTATTTGTTTTTATAAAGTTTATAGGCACATGGCTATGCCCATTTGTTTAGGTATTATTTGTTTCAGGCTACACCAGCAGAGTTGAGTTGCAACAGAGACCATATTATGTGCAAGCCTAAAATATTAACTACTGGCCCTTAAGAGAGTTTGTCAATCCTAATCTATTCTAGGCCATTGATGGTAGCCTTTTGACACAGGTCTCCTGAACCCTCATTCTGCAATCCTTTTCTACCTATTGGTTGTCCTATATGTTAGAGGAGGACACCTAGTTTCCCACTCCTACTGTTTCATGATGATGGAAGAAATCCTAGATTTAATATCTCTGACTTCTCTGTCTCTTCCCAGGAAAATGAATGAGTTACCTGACTGGCAAGTGTGGAAGAAGGACCTGACATGGTGGCTTATCCCTTTCTCTTTCGTTCTTTTGGAACTGCCTGCCTGTGGGAGGTGAATCTTGACTGTTTTCTTCACCCTATGAGATGCTTAATGGGGAAGACACTGCTCTTGCATCATTAGTCTGAAGATTGTGGAGCAAGTTCCATCAAAGTTGTATGTATGCATTCTCCAAAGGGAATTAAGACTTTAAAAGGAGATACTTTATTCTATTTGTCTGATTCCTCCATCTACATTTTGATTGGTTCCAAACTCAGGTGGGGAAAAAAAATCAAGTGTAACTTATCACGTCCTCCTTAAAAACTCAAATTTTTATGCACCAGCTTGTAGCCTTGAGAAATAATTAAGGAATATAATTTGAGGAACAAAGTAAACACACATTGAGTCTTCTGGAGTGGTTCTGAGGGATGGCTTTAGGAAGACAGACAATGTGAGATTACCTTGGTAGGTCATAGCAGTTACGGAGGCTTGTCAGGTAGGTGGCTGTTTTTTAAGGATGTGTACTCAGTAAACTCTTGTTAAGTCCCCTAGCATATGCTGGTGATCAGATATTTTTGTAGTCTATTAAATGCAATAGCACTGTGTCTAAAAAATGTACATACCTTAATTAAAAAATACTTTATTGCTAAAACATGCTAACCATCACCTGGGCTTTCAATGAGTCATAATCTTCTTGCTGGTGGACGGTCTTGCCTTGATGTTGATGGTTGTGACTTATCGGTGGTGGCTGTTGAAGGTTGGGGTGACAATTTCTTAAAACAGTGAGGCTTGTTTCAATTGATTGACTCTTCATTTCACGAACTATTTCTCTGTAGCATGTGATGCTGTTTGATAGCATTTTACCCACAGTAAACTTGTATCAAAATTTCAGTCAACCCTCTCAAACCCTGACACTGCTTTATCAGCCTGGTTTATGTAATATGCTAAACTCTTTGTTGTCATTTCAACAGTCTTTACAGCATCTTTACCAGGAGTAGATTCTGTCTCAGGAAATCCCTTCCTTAGCTCATCTGTAAGAAACTACTCCTCATCCATTCAAGTTTTATCATGAGATGCAGCAATCCAGTCACATCTTCAGGCTCAATTTCTCATTCTAGTTCTCTGGTATTTTCTACCATATCTTCATTTACTTCTTCTATGAAGTCTTGAACCCCTCAAAGCCAGCCACAAGGGTTAGAATCTACTTCTTCCAAATTCCTGTTAAAGTTGACACTTTGACCTTTTCCCATGAATCACAAATATTCTTAATGGCACGTAGAATGGGAATCCTTTCCAGGTTTTAAACTTACTTTTCCCAGATTCATCAGACGAATGAATCACTATCTATGGCAGCTATAACTTCACAAAATGTTTTTGTTACATAACGAGACTTAAATGTCAAAATGACTTCTTGATCCATGGGCTGCAGAATAGATATTGTGTTAGCAGGCAAGAAAACAACATTAGTTTTTTGTCCATGCCCATCGGGGCTCGGGGTGACCAAATGCATTGTTGATGAGCAGTGATTGAAAGGAATCTTTTTTTTTTTTTTCCTGAGCAGTTTATCTCAACAGTGGGCTTAAAATATTCATCCAACCATGTTGTAAACAGATGTGCTGTCATCCAGGCTTTATGGTTCCATTTATAGGGCACAGGAAGACTAGATTTAGTATAATTCCTAAGGACTCTAGGGCTTTTGGAGTGATAAATAAGCAATAGCTTCAACCTAAAGTCACCAGCTGCATTAGTCCCTAAAAAAAATGTTAGCCTGTCCTTGGAAGATTTGAAGTTGGGCATTGACTTCTCCTTGTTAGCTATGAAAGTCCTAGATGGCATAATCTTCCAATGGAAGGCTGATTCATCTAGGTTGAAAATCTGTTGGTCAGTGTAGCCACTTTTATTAATTATCTTAGCTAGATCTGGATGACTTTTTGCGGCTTCTCCATCAGCACTTGCTGCTTCGCCTTGCACTCTTATGTTATGGAGATGGCTTCTTTCCTTCTTTCCTTAAATCTCATGAACCTCTTCTAGCTTCCAACTTTTCTTCTGCAGCTTCCTTGCCTCTCTCCACCTTCACAGAATTGAAGACAAGCTCTGGATGAGGCTTTAGCTTCAGGGAACGTTGTGACTGGTTTGATAATCTTTCCAGACCACCAAAACTTTCTCCATATCAGCAGTAGGGCTTTTTCGCTTCTTATCGTTAGTGTGCCCACTGGAGTAACACTTTTAACTTCCTCCAAGAACTTTTCCTTTGCATTCACAACTTGGCTTTTGAAACAAGAGGCCCAGCTTTCAGCTTATCTTGGCTTTTGACCTGCCTTAGTCACTAAGTTTAATCATCTCTAAATTTTGACTTAAAGTGAGAGATGTGCCACTCTTCCTTTCACTTGAACACTTAGAGGCCATTGCAGGGTTATTAACTGGCCTAATTTCAAGAGAGGGAGACGGGGAACATTTTTTTGGATGGAGCAGTAGAACACACAGGATTTACAGATTAAGTTTGCCTTCTTATATGGGTGTGGTTTGTGGTGACATGAAATAATCAGAATAGTAACATCAGAGCTCACTGCTCACAGATCACCATAACAAATATAATAATAATGAAAGAGTTCAAAATATTGTGAGGATTATCAAAATGTGACACGAAGCATGAGGTGAGCAAATGCTGTTAGGAAAATCTCACTGATGACATGCTCAGCACAGGGTTGCCAAAGACCTTCTATTTGTAAAAAAGCAGTATTTGTAAAGGGCGATAAAATGAGGTATCCCTGGATTAGGATGCAGGACAGATTTTGCTGCTTTTACTCAGTTTTTCAGCCAGGCCTGTAGACCAGAACATCAAACTGAAAGGCATGCTCTCCAGGACGTGCTAAGTGAGCTCCGAGGTTTGTGCCACCTTCCGCAGAGGACCGCCCTGGGCCCCTGGGCTGCCTTCCTTGCAGGGAGTTACAGAAGCCCACTGCCAGCTCTCTTGTTTGCAGACCAAACACCAGGTGCGATTTATATTTCCAAACTCCCTGAGGGTTCAGGCTGAGGCTAGAACTTCATCGGAAACCATGCCTTGTCTTGGCTTCCACCCACCCCCCTCCTACTCTCCTTATCCTTGCCCTCCTGGGAGCACTGGAGTCAAAAGTCACTTTCACTCAAATCCTGATTTAGGATTTTTTTCTAGGAGAACCTAAGCTAAGACAACATTTAAAACACAAAGCACAATGAAACAAACGGCTTAGGCATGAAAGAAAAGGCACAGTAAAAGACAGAGGCTCTTGGATCCAGTGAAAAGTACTAGCCCCCCATGTGCTACAGATAGAAAGGGATCATCTATGCAGGGGGTGAAACTGAATCTACCTAAAAGAAGTTGCTAAATGGAGAAGATAAGAAAATACTGGAGATATATACAATGAATGCAGGAAATATGTAGTAAAAAAAAAAAGTTACTTACAGCCCAGAACATTCAAACCTGAGGGAGGGTGTGGTCTTGAGGGGCACCCTGTGGAGTTGTGGCTTCTCACGAGGCCCCTAGAAGCACCCGATTTAGAAACATCAATACAAGTTTAAGTTCAGGAATCTTCGGAGGTTGACTTTCCAGTTGAAGTAAATGTGGGAATGAAGGGAAACCTCCCCTAGGAGGTATGTGTTATATATCAAGCATTTCCATCATAAGAAGCCATGGAAGCAGCCTGTAGTTGCAGAATTGAAAATACCTTTTCAAAAGACTCAGTGAAGGCGGTGTCCTAAATACAGTACTCAGGAGCCAGAAACACAAGAATCAATGGGGAACTGAGTATTAAAAGAGGTTCTAAAATGGTGGATGGAAAGATGTGCCTCACAAACATGACCTGGGGCTGCTAATATTGGAAATTTGCATAGTCTGAAAAAAAAAAAGAATTGATGTCTCAATGCGATGGCCTGAGAGGGGAGATGGCAGACATAGGTGCGTGTACCTCCCAAATAAGAAAAACATGGCACCACCACAACCTCTTCATGGCACTTTTTCCTGAGTGAGTTTGTTTTCAGCTCATGGATTCTAGAACAACTTGGCATGCTGGCTAGACTGAAAGGAGAAAATGTTTTCCATTTACCTTCCTGCTTTCAGGTACCATGAGGGTCTGCAGTGGGTTTTGCAACATCAAAGGTTGGGCTCTGGGAACACATAATTCTGCCTGGGTTAACTGCTCTTAGAGGGCAGAGATGGCTGTATTTTCTAAATTTAATAGGCATTGAGTATGAAACATGATCTTGTATGGCTACCAACTTTTTGAATAAAAAAGAAAATGGGACACATGAGGAACAGATTTTAATTCTGAGGTCCTGAGGAACCATACACATTCTAAGGAATATACTAGCAGGGCAGAGCTGTTGAAGACACCCAAATATAATCAGGATCAGAGTAAGATGCCTCTATCTACAACTGAAAGGAATAAAAGCTTTTGAAATAATGATAATAATGGTAATAGAACTTTAACTTGGGATTGTGGATTTTAGGTTTTTTAAGCTTTTACTTACAAGGACAAGAAAATTTTATTTTGCAGTATAATGACTTTGAACATTAAATTCACAGGAACAAGAAAATTTGATTTGGATTGAATTACTTTGAACTCTAAATCCTGTGGACTTTAACTTATAGGGGAATTTAATTTGGGGACTTTAATGTCTTTCTAGGAAATTCACTATGGAAGATAATGGGTATTCAAATTTTCAGCTCCTATATATGTTGGCATTTTTAAAATGGCATATCTTGGTGTTATTCAATCTCCTTGCAAACCTTTGATGACCTATGTTGAATGTGGTCAGATGTAACTTGGAAAGAGAAATTTAGGCATTATATAACCTTAGAGTTAATTTAATTGGTATCCATATTTAGAAATTTGTAGGAGCAAATTCAATGATATTTATGAGATGGATCCACAGAATAACTGTAGTTGGTATTGAGAGACAGTACTCATGCAGGTGGTATATAACTGCCATGATAAATTTCTAATCTCCTGTCAGAAAGAAATAACTGCTCTCCTGGTTGATCATGGGCTTGAGAGCTGAACCCAAATGGATTAACAGAACAGCCATGGAACATTAGGGGAAATACTTCTTCCTTCTCCATGTGGAGGGACTTCCCTAGAGTGACTCTCTATGGGGTAGGAGGGAGGATCCTGATGGTGATTGACAGTCATTGAAGTTTCTTGATTAGACAGGGATAATCTGCCGCTGGGAATTCTGTTTTCTCTACCTTTTCTACTCCAGACTAGGTCTTTGTGGTTTGCATACCCAAACTTTCCCTCTGGTGGTTTTCTTGAAGTTTGAGATGAGTAGAGAGCCCTGGCAAACCTTGTTTGTTCCCGCCTGTAAGCCACCTTCTCCAAATATTTGTGTCAGTAATGAAAGTGATATTTTAATTTGCACTGTTTACCTCTCAGTGGGTTTAGAACTTCTCTTAGAAAGAGAGGGGTGTTATGTATTTGACATATTGAGACCCCAGCTCCAGACTTTGACTTTGCTGGTCCTGGTCCTCTGGCTTGATTTCCTAACTTGATCCACTGCCTACAACTTGACTTTTTCCCTTTGGTATACTATATGCCAGTTGTCTTTATTAACATCCTAGTGTCAGTGATTTAGACCTGACCGTACTTTTTTTTTTTTTTGCATGAAATGAAATTTACTAAAAATTACTTAGGAAATACTAATAGTAAGATGGGACAATGTATTAGGCCTGTGGAGACAGATGAAACAAATTTTGGTAGGATGAGTTTGGAACCATTCAGATATTAGACATTGAGTAGACAAAATATCAAAACATTCATTTTTGGGGGTTGAAGTCTTCACTTTTTGAAAAAAAATTTTTTATTAAGGTATTATCAATATACACTCTTATGAAGATTTCACATGAAAAACAATGTGGTTACTACATTTACCCGTATTATCAAGTCCCCACCCATACCTCAATGCAGTCACTGTCCATCAGTGTAGTAAGATGCCACAGATTCACTGTTTGCCTTCTCTGTGCTACACTGTTTTCCCTGTGACCCCCCACACCATGTGTACTAAACATAATGCCCCTCAATCCCCATCTCCCTCCCTCCCTCCTGACCCGTCCTCCCACACCCCTCCCCTTTGGTAACCTCTAGTCCCTTCTTGGAGTCTATGAGTCTGCTGCTATTTTGTTCCTTCAGTTTTGCTTCATTGTTATACTCCACACATGAGGGAAATCATTTGGCACTTGTCTTTCTCCACCTGGCTTATTTCACTGAGCATAGTATCCTCCAGCTCCATCCATGTTTTTGCAAATGGTAGGATTTGTTTCTTTCCTATGGATGAATAGTATTCCATTGTGTATATGTACATTTCTTCTTTATCCATTCACCTACTGATGGACACTTAGGGTGCTTCCATATCTTGGCTATTGTAAATAGTGCTGCAATAAACATAGGAGTGCATATGTCTTTTTGAGTCTGAAAAGTTGTATTTTTTAGGTAAATTCCAAGGAGTGGGATTCCTGGGTCAAATGGTATTTCTATTTTGAGTTTTTTGAGGAACCTCCATATAGCTTTCCACAATGCTTGAACTAGCTTACATTCCCACCAGCAGTGTAGGAGGTTTCTCTGCATCCTAACCAGCATTTGTTATTCTTAGACTTTTCGATGCTGGCCATCCTTACTGGTATGAGGTGATATCTCATTGTGGTTTTAATTTGCATTTCCCTGATGATTAGTGATGTGGAGCATCTTTTCACATGTCTGTTGGCCATCTGAATTTCTCTTTGGAGAATTGTCTCTTCATATCCTCTGCCCATTTTTTAATCAGGTTATTTGTTTTTTGGGTGTTGAGGTGTGTGAGTTCTTTATATATTTTGGATGTTAACCATTGTCTGATATGTCATTTACAAATATATTCTCCCATATCGTGGGATGACTTTTTGTTCTGTTGATGGTGTCCTTTGCCATACAGAAGCTTTTTAGTTTGATGTAGTCCCATGTGTTCATTTTTGCTTTTGTTTCCCTTGTTCGAGGAGATGTGTTCAGGAATAAGTTGCTCATGCTTATATTCAGGAGATTTTTGCCTATGTTGTCTTCTAAGAGTTTTATGGTTTCATGACTTACATTCAGGTCTTTGATCCATTTTGAGTTTACTTTTGTGTATGGGGTTAAACAATAATCCAGTTTCATTCTCTTGCATGTAGCTGTCCAGTTTTGCCAACACCAGTTGTTGAAGAGGCTGTCATTTCCTCATTGTATGTCCATGGCTCCTTTATCATACATTAATTGACCATATATGCTTGGGTTTATATCAGGGCTTTCTAGTCTGTTCCATTGGTCTATGGTTCTGTTCTTGTGCTCGTTACAAGTTGTCTTGAGTACTGTGGCTTTGTAGTAGAGCTTGCATTTGGGAAGCATAATGCCCCCAGCTTTATTCTTCCATCTCACGATTGCCTTGGCTATTTGGGG
This sequence comes from Phataginus tricuspis, assembly GCA_029783875.1. Taxonomy (NCBI): domain Eukaryota; kingdom Metazoa; phylum Chordata; class Mammalia; order Pholidota; family Manidae; genus Phataginus; species Phataginus tricuspis. The sequence continues at coordinate 6,519,037 of JAQQAC010022866.1, forward strand.
TCTTTTTTAGTTCCATATGAATTTTAGAATGATTTGCTCTAGGTCATTGAAGAAGACTGTTGGTATTTTGATAGGAATTGCATTGAATCTGTAGACTGCTTTAGGCAGGATGGCCATTTTGACAATATTAATTCTTCCTGCCCATGAGTATGGGATGTGTTTCCATTTATTGGTATCTTCTTTAATTTCTCTCATGAGTGTCTTGTAGTTTTCAGAGTATAGGTCTTTCACTTCCTTGGTTAGGTTTATTCTTAGGTGTTTTATTCTCTTTGATGCAACTGGGAATGGGATTGTTTTCCTGATTTCTCTTTCTGCTTGTTCAATGTTAGTATATAGGAATGCAACAGGTTTCTGTGTATTCATTTTGTATTTCGCAACTTCACTGAATTAAGATGTTATATCTAGTAGTTTTGGAATAGATTCTTTAGGGTTTGTTATGTTGACTATCATGTCATCTGCAAACAGGGATATTTTAACTTCTTCCTTGCCAATCTGGATGCTTTTTATTTCTTTGTGTTGTCTGATTGCCGTGGCTAAGACCTCCAGTACTATGTTCAATAGAAGTGGGGAGAGTGGGCATCCTTGTCTTGTTCCTGATCTTAAAGGAAAAGCATTCAGCTTCTCCCTTTAAGTATAATGTTGGCTGTGGGTTTGTCATATATGGCCTTTATTATGTCGAGGTACTTGCCTTCTATACCCATTTTGTTGAGAGTTTTTATTATGAATGGATGTTGAATATTGTCAAATGCTTTTTCAGCATCTGTGGAGATGATCATATGGTTTTTGTCCTTCTTTTTGTTGATGTAGTGGATGATGTTGATGGATTTTTGAATGTTGTACCATCCTTGCATTCCTGGGATGAATCCTACTTGATCATGATGGATGATTTTTTTGATGTATTTTTGAATTCAGTTTGCTAATATTTCATTGGGTATTTTTGCATCTATATTCATCAGGGATATTGGTCTGTAATTTTCTTTTTTTGTGGTGTCTTTGCCTTGTTTTGGTATTAGAGTGATGCTGGCTTCATGGAATAAGTTTGGAAGTATTCCCTCTCCTACTTTCTGGAAAACTTTAACGAGGATGGGTATTAGGTCTTCACTAATGGTTGATAAAATTCAGCAGTAAAGCCATCTGTACAGGATATTTGTTCTTAGGTAGTTTTTAAATAACCAATTCAATTTCATTGCTAGTAATTGGTCTGTTCAGATTTTCTGTTTCTTCGTGGGTCAGCCTTGGAAGGTTGTATTTTTCTAGAAAGTTGTCCATTTCTTCTAGGTTATTCAGTTTGTTGGCATATAATTTTTCATAGTATTATCTAATAATTCTTTGTATTTCTGTGGTGTCTGTAGCAATTTTTCCTTTCTCGTTTCTAATTCTATTTATGTGTGTAGACTGTTTTTTTCTTATAAGCCTGGCTAGGGGTTTATCTATTTTGTTTGTTTTCTTGAAGAACCAGCTCTTGGTTGCATTGATTTTTTTCTATTGTTTTATTCTTCTCAATTTTATTTATTTCTGCTCTAATCTTTATTATGCCTCTGCTTCTACTAACTTTGGGCCTCATTTGCTCTTCTTTTTGTACTTTTGTTAATTGTGAGTTTAGACTGCTCATATGGGATTGTTCTTTTTTCTTGAGGTAGGCCCATATTGCAATATCCTTTCCTCTTAGCATGGCCTTTGCTGTGTCCCACAGATTTTGTGGTGTTGAATTATTGTTGTCATTTGTCTCCATATATTGCTCGATCTCTGTTTTTATTTGGTCAATGATCCATTGGTTATTTATGAGCATGTTGTGAAACCTCCATGTGTTTGTGGGAATTTTTATTTTCTTTGCGTAATTTATTTCTAGTTTCAACCTTTGTGGTCTGAGAAACTGGTTCATACAATTTCAGTCTTTTTGAATTTATGGAGGCTGGTTTTGTGGCCAGTAAAGGATCTATTCTTGAAAATGTTCTATGTGCACTTGAGAAGAATGTGTATTCTTCAGCTTTTGGGTTAGAGTTCTGTAAATGTCTGTTAGGTCCATCTGTTCTAATATGTTGTTCAGTGCCTCTGTCTCCTTACTTATTTTATGTCTGGTTGATCTGTCCTTTGGAGTGAGTGGAGTTTTGAAGTCTCCTAGAATGAATGCATTGCATTCTATTTCCCCTTTTAATTCTGTTAATATTTGTTTCACATATGTAGGTGCTTCTGTGTTCGGTGCATAGATATTTATTATGGTTATATCTTCTTGTTGGATTGACCCCTTAATCATTATGTAATGTCCTTCTTTGTCTCTTGTGACTTTCTTTGTTTTGAAGTTTATTTTGTCTGATACATGCACTGCAACTCCTGCTTTTTTTCTCCCTATTAGTTGCATGAAATATCTTTTTCCATCCCTTCACTTTTAGTCTGTGTATCTTTGGTTTTAATGTGAGTCTCTTGTAGGCAGCCTATAGATGGGTCTTGTTTTTTTATCCATTCAGTGACTCTGTGTCTTTTGATTGGTGCATTCAGTCCATTTACATTTAGGGTGATTATCGATAGGTATGTAGTTATTGCCATTGCAGGTTTTAGTTTTGTGTTTACTAAAGGTTCAAGGTTAAGTTCTTTACTATCTAAGAGTCTAACTTAACTCACTTAATATGCTATTACAAACTCAGTCTGAAGGTTCTTTTTTTCTCCTCCCTTTTCTTCCTCCTCTGTTCTTTATATATTATTTATCATATTCTGTACTCTTTGTCTATCCCTTGATTGACTTTGGGATAGTTGATTTAATTTGACATTTGCTTAGTAATTAACCATTCTACATTCTTTACTGTGGTTTTATTACCTCTGGTGGCAGCTATTAAACCTTAGCAACACTTCCATCTATAACAGTCCCTCCAAAATACACTGTAGAGACCATTTGTGGGAGGTAAATTCTCTCAGGTTTTGCTTATCTAGAGATTGTTTAATCTCTCCTTCATATTTAAACGATAACCTTGCTGGGTAAAGTATTCTTGGTTCGAGGCCCTTCTGCTTCATTGCATTAAATACATCATGCCACTCCCTTCTGGCCTGTAAGGTTTCTGCTGAGAAGTCTGATGATAGCCTGATGGGCTTTCCTTTGTATGTGATCTTATTTCTCTCTCTGGATGCTTTTAATAGTCTGTCCTTGTCATTGATCTTTGCCATTTTAATTACTGTATGTCTTGGTGTTGTCTTCCTTGGGTCCCTTGTGTTGGGAGATCGGTGCCACTCCATGGCCTGAGAGACTATCTCCTTCCCCAGATTGAGGAAGTTTTCAACAATTATTAAAGACGCTTTCTATCCCTTTCTCTCTCTTCTTCTTCTGGTACCCCTATAATGCGAATATTGTTCTGTTTGGATTGGTCACACAGTTCTCTCAATATTCTTTCATTCTTAGAGATCCTTTTTCTCTCTGTGCCTCAGCTCCTTTTTATTCCTTTTCTCTAATTTCTATTTCATTTATCATCTCCTCCACCACATCTAATCTGCTTTTAATACCCTCCATTGTGCTCTTCAATGATTGGCTCTCTGACCGGAATTAATTCCTGAGTTCTTGAATATTTTTCTGTACCTCCATTAGCATGTTAATGATTTTTATTTTGAAATCTCTTTCAGAAAGATTCATGAGGTCAATTTCATTTGAATCTTTCTCAGGTGTTGTATTCATAATTTTACTTTGAACTAGGTTTCTTTGGCATTTCATATTTGTATATGTTACCCTCTAGTGCCCAGAAGTTCCACTCTTTGGAGCTGCTCAGTCGCTGAGGCAATGTCACAGGTCTCAGGGAAGTGGTATTGGTGCCTGGGGGGAGAAAAGAGCTGTTTCCTGTTTCCTGGCTGCTATGCCTGCCTCCACTGCCAGAACTAGTGGGCCAAGCACACAGGTATAAACCTCTATGCTTTGCGTTTATAGTTGCTATAGATGGGGCTTCCCTGTGGCTGGCCTAATGTCAGGGTAGGGTTTGCTGGTTTGCAAGTCAGATGGGGCTAGCCAGGAGAAAGGTGCAGTACACTGCGTATCACAGAGGGGATCCTTTGCGCTGTGTGGCCAGCCAGGGAGCTGGAGCGCCTGAAGATCGAGAAAGTTCCCAACCTGGTGGGCAGAGTACACCTGGACAATTTTGTCTTCCTGTCCTTTCTCCTGAGCAGAAGCTCTGTGCAATCCTTGCCCCTTTAGCAGCTCTCTTGCTGTTAGGAAGTCTCTCAGACTGCCCACCTTTCTTTTGTCCCAGAGCAGCCAGATATCAATCCCTGCTTTCCACAAGTGGCTGGAATCTCAGTCTCTCCAGGTATTGCTGCCTATTTTAACTTTCCAACCCCCTATCAAGAGAGTACCATGAAATGTAGGTTTGTGCTCTCAGAGCAGATCTCCAGAGCTATGTGTTCAGCAGTCCCAGGCCTCCACTCCCTCCCCACTCCATTTCTCTTCCTCCTGCTGGTGAGCTGGGCTGGGGGAAGGGCTTGGGTCCAGCCAGGCCATGGCTTTGGTATGTTACCCTGTTCCGTGAGGTTTATTCTTTTGTTCAGGTGTATGCAGTTTGGTGCAGTCCTCTTTCCTGTTGCTCTTTGAGGATTAGTCGCATTAATTATATTTTCGTATTATATGCGGTGTTAGGAGCAAGCCTCTGTCTCTCCTCTCACACTGCCATCTTTAATCCTCTCTCTCTCATCATTCGTATTCAACACTGTACTGCAAGTTATAACTACCATCATATGGTAACCAGGTCCCCATTTCTAGTGGTAAGTGGATTGATGATAACCCTTGGTGTGCTGTGACAGAAGGGCTAAGTCTCTCACAAACTGCAATCCAGGGCCATCTCTTTTCTCCGCTCCTGAAGAAGCAATCACGAATTTTTCACTTTTTATCCAGAAATTTTCTATCATATAGATGGGAGTAAGACAACATTGGATTAAATCCCAGCAACTATGTGGTCATAAATTCTCATATCTCTCATCTAAACCTGTTCTGGGAATCTTCCCACATACTGAGGTTATTGCTTTTTAGTTTGTTTTGATAAGCTTTTATTACTTAAAAAAAGCCTGCATCTATACTTTATAGATAGAAAATTCCACATAAAATATGTATGGATATAGTTTTTAATGCTCTTTTGTAACTTCTTGTTTGCTTTCAACCTATAAAGCAAATCATTTTTTTTCATATTGGAGAAAAATCACACCATTAGGCTTTTTTGTCCAAGAGAATTTAAAAAGTTGTGAAAAGACACTTTGGACTCTCATTACATACTGTTTGGGGGATACTGCAGTGTAAGACTTTACCTTTTTTTGAGCATATTTTTTTGAGCATCACATTTTGATATGTTTTACAATTATGTGTTTTCATGGCACCTACATTGTAAGTAATGCAATTACATGAAAGTATAGGAATGGCTCTGTATTAACAGATAAATAAAAACCCATGAATTTATTTGGTCAAGATGACAATAGTGAAACAAATGAAATTTAAGTATACACTAGTGACTAAATTATAAGTGGATTTTTTTTGTCTTTCTTTCTATTGTTATGGACATCAGGTACCCGGTTGCAGAACTTTAGTTCTTCACATTTTTAGCAGTGTTTCTGAAGACAGGATCTAAGTAGTTTTAAAGAGAATGATGTTTCATTTGTCGACTAACTGCAGGCCTTTCTATCTGTTCTTGGTAGAGTGGCAGAAAGATTTGTATCTTTTTGAGATATTTATGCAGGATTTACCTTGAAACATGGAAGTTTTCCAAAGGCAAAAATAACACAAGAATTTGTAAATCTAATTCTCACCCAAGAGAAACTCAAAGCTTGACATATCCTTTGTCAGCTATTAGTTACATTTTCAACTGTAAATAAGAAAATACAGATAAAAGAACTGTGATTTCATGCAAGTTATGAACAAAGTTACCATTTACTTGGGAAACATACTGTCTTTTGTTCAGGGCATTAGTCTTATTACAATATATTTGTCTTTGTAAACACAGTGTCAGTAAATCTAAGAGCAAGAAGTGATTTGTATCTTCAGTCTCAGATGAACATCACCCTCTTGATTTTCTCCATTTTAATGGGTTTTGAAATAATCATTGGGAAGTGGACCATTGCAGTAACTGCCAAGGTACAGTTTGGTTAAAGAAGCTGATTAGCTTTCATCCTGTAATCAGAACTGACAATCTAAGAAAAAAAGATCTTGTGTTTGCTGGACGCATACAAATAAAAGCCATCAACAGAGTTTGAACATCCATTTAATGCATGAAGCCATCTGGAGAACGGTTCAAGACCAACTTATCAGGTGATAGGTTAATGTTGAATACTATGTATACACACCCACACATCCATACACTAAATGTCTTCATTTTTCCCCTTTGAAACAGTGACAATATTGCATCACTCTTTTCCATTAATTTTGTGAATATTTGAAAACTAAACACCTTAGAGTGGCCACTGGACTTCCAATTTGAATAATTCAGGCACATGCCCTCTTCAGCTGTGCCTAAGTGTGGGGAGAGAGGAGTGTTACTGTTTTTAGTAAAGCTTCTCATGTAAATATAACATAGTAACAGAAATGCGTAGAAATAATAGGTAACATTTAATTGGAGGGCTGCTGAGACTAGAGTGACAAACTTCAGAAAACAAGCAATTCTTTTAAATACAATAAAAAAAATGCTTTAAGAAATTTTATCCAGTATTGGGGTAATGATGGAAAATATAACAGTGACTAGTTGATGCTTTTGGGCCGAACAGACCTGAGTTTGTTCAAATTCAGGCTCATCCAGCTACTTAGCTGTGTGACCTTTGAGTATACTTCTTAACTTTCTTAATCTTTCTTTCTTCAACTATAAAATAGGAAATGTATTAAGGTTGTTTTTTTTTCTATTGTGAGGTAAGAATTAAGGCAATGCATATAAACTTTTTAGCGCCATGCTTGGCATATAGAATGAATTCGGTTAGCTAAAAATGATATTAACAACAGGAATAAAAATACTGGCAATAGTAAGGAGCAAAAACATTGGGAGGACTGCTCTGATTTTTGGGGGCAGCAAAATTTATGGTATTTCCCTGATGCCAAGATCAAATGCATATTAGTGATTCAGGGAAAGAAATCTGGTGTGGGGAATTTGGGATCGTTTATCTTGCAACCTGTAATTTTACCCTTCATCATCATCCCCAGGGATAGTACATTCTGAGACAGAAACATGGTAACCTGCTTTTGACAAACTGACATAGTGGAAAGCAAGCATGAGACATAGAGTTACAAGGACTTAAGTTATCAACTGACAAGGGGAGAGTGCATTTTTATTATTTTATGTTGCTATCATTTTTTTTTCATCTTTGAACATCTTAAAGTGATAATTCAAAGAAAAATGATTTTTAGAAAGGGAAATAAGTGGCAGGCTAAAAAAAGGAATAAAAATAGATTAAAATTTTAGGTTATATGTCTTAGGTGCTTTAATGTAATACGTGATATTTAAAGAAAATTTGGAATATAACTGTTAATTGCTTCAGCATTTCCACAGGCTTGTGATGGAACTCAGGAATATGGGTTTTTAGCAAGCACCACAATAATTCCACCTCATATGTCCTTGGACCACATTCTGAGAAACACTGTCCTAAACTTTGCTACTTAAAGTGTGGTCTAGGGACCAGCAGCCTTGGCCTCCCATGGCAGCTTGTTAGAACTGCAGAATCTCAGGCTCCACCTCAGATCTACTGAACCAGAACCTGCATTTCAATGGAACAGAATAGAGAGCCCAGAAATAAACCCATACATACATGGCCAATAAATGTATGATGAAGGAGCCATGAATATACAGTGGGGAAAAGACAGCCTCTTCAGTAAATTATGTTGGGAAAATTGGACAGCTACATGCAAGAGAATGGAATCAGATTACTGTCGAATGCCATACACAAAAGTACACTCAAAATGCATTAAAGACCTAAAAGACATTAAACCATAAAACTCTTAGAAGAAAACAGGCAAAAGGATCATGAACATAGTATGAGTAATTTTTTTCTGGACATGTCTTCCTGGGCAAGGGAAACAAAATAAAAAATGATTTAAGTGGGACTACATCAAACTAAAAGTCTTCGGTACAGCAAAGGACACCATCAACAAGCCAAAAAGGTATCCACAGTACTGGAGACTATATTCATGAATGAGCTATCTGATAAGGAGTTAACACCCAAAATATATAAAGAACCCATAAAAAACAAATTACCTGATTAAAAAATGGGCAGAGGGCCTAAAGAGACATTTTTCAAAAGAAGAAATACAAATGTCCAACAGGCACATGAAGAGATGCTCCACGTTGCTAATCATCAGGGAAATGCAAATCAAAACCGCAATGATATGTCACCTCATACCAGTTAGAATTACTGCTATCCAAAGGACAAGAAATAACAAGTGTTGGTGAGGATGTGGAGAAAGGGATCCCTCCTACACTGTTGGTGGGAATGTGCAGCTGCTATGGAAAGCATTATGGAGGTTCCTCAAAAAAACTAAAAAAAGAAATACCATGTAACCTAGTAATTCCACTCCTAGGAAATTACCTGAAGAAAACAAAAGCTCTGATTTGAAAAAATATTTGCACTCCTATGTTTATTGCTGCATTATTTACAATAACTAAGATACGGAAGCATCCAAAATGTCCATCAATAGATGAATGGCTAAAGAAGAGGTGGTACTTATAAACTATGGAATATTACTCAGCCATAAAAAAGAAAGAAAACCTGCCATTTTCTACAACATGTATGGACTTAGAGGTTATTATGCTAAATGAAATAAGCTAGGCAGAGAAAGACAAATACCATATGATTTCCCTTCTATGTGCAGTCTAAAAACAAACAAACAAAAACTTTGAATAAAACAGCAACAGGCTCATAGACACTGAGAAGTGACTTATGAGTTCCATGGGGAAGGTGTTGTGGTGGGTGGGTGAAATAGGTGAGGCAGATAAAGAGACACAAAATCTCAGTCATAATATAAATTAGTCATGGGGGTGATAAGTACAACATAGAGAATATAGTCAATAATTCTGTAACATCTTTCTGTATTAACAGTAACTATACTAGTTGGGGTATAATTTAATCATGTAGATAACTGTCGAATCACTATTCAATACTTGAAACCAATGTAATATTGTATATAACTATACTTCAATACAAAAATCTGTATTTAAAAAATATCCCCAGTACATGCTTTAGAGTTTGTTGTATATAACTATACTTCAATACAAAAAAAAATCTGCATTTAAAAAATATCCCCAGTACATGGTCTAGAGTTTGGAAAACTCTGATCTAGATGCTTCTCAGTTCCTCAGTGACAATGTGCTGACATACGGCCATAGTCCCCCAGGTGCCCAGTGTCTGATGGCACATGGGCATGAAGAGCCAGCATTTCCTTTCCTTTTCTGAAGATGAAAGGCTTGATTAATTATCTGAGTCCATCCAGCTCTGGAATTCTTATATTTTAAAAATTATTCTAATACCAATTTCATCTAATTTTAGTTCCTTTATCTTCAGTTTGGTTATTATCCCAAGCACCTTTCCTTTCTCTGGTATCATTTTGCTGAGTCAGAGCTTCTTTTCAGAAGAAAGCTGTTAATAACTGACTTGAGACCATTCTTTGCCCTGTGGGAACTAATTCCTTCCAATTTGCTCCATCCCTCCTGTAGTTCAGAGCTCATTTCTCCTTTTCTTTTCTCTTTCTTCAAATGTTCACTGTCTGATATACCATTTTATGTCTGATTTCAAAAAAAAAAATGCTCATGAATATTTGAAAAATACCAAATAAGTCCAATAATGACTACACAAACATTTAAGTTTTTTCATAAATAAGATACAAGAGGAAGGCTAACAGAAAATGTATGCACTTATTAATGAGTCACCATTAGTGAACCTAGCCATCTTCACGTGCACAGTGTTGAGGCTGAGCACACACGTACAGGAATACTAGTCTTTGCTAACAATCTACTGGGAGGGATATATAAACTGTAAAGTTCCGTTATTATATAGTAGTAGAATTGCAAACCCTGAAACTCTTAAGCTCTAGGAAAATAATATCAAACTATTCCACCAAACCAATCCTTCCGCTTATTTTTTTTTCTATTTTCTTTCTTTCTTTCTCCTCTTTTCTCCTTTTCTTTTTCTCTTCTCTACTTCCTCTCTTTCTCTGCCCCCTTTCCCTTCTTTTTCATTTTTATCATACCCAGTGCTTTCCTTACCAACTAACAGCCACAGAAGACATAGGATAGATGCAAGATAAAGCAACTAATGAATACTTCATCTTATTTATCAGGTACTTAATAATGATACTTTGATCATTCAGTATACATAAAATCTAAATTGGGTGAAATCAATCCTGTGGACATTCTCAATAGAATGAATTTTGTGTTTTGCACTTTTGAGTTCTTTGCATGACACTTTGAGGATTAAGAGAAGGCTCTAAGAGCATCCCATATTTCTGAATTGCAGCTGGTTTATCACATTCAAGATTAATGTAATATCTATATGCTTACTATTTTGGCAGCCACTTAAAAAGCTTCTCTCAAAGGTGTTTAAAGAGGTTAAAATATTTAACTTAAAATAACATGTGTTACTGACTTTGCTGTTTTAACAGAACATCCTCTTTGTTCAAAGAACACAGTGTGATATCTATAAGGGAGTTAGAATAATCGGGAATATGGGAACAACAAAAAAAAGAGAGACTGAGGATAACTTTCTTCAGGGAAAAAACAATACAGAAGATTAACAATAATAGTTTCATAAAAACAGATGCAGCTAAATCTTGGTTTTATGCAGCCACTGGAGAGGCAAGTAGAATTCCAAGCTCTTGGGAGGGAAGGCAGAAGACAGACTCCGATCTGTATGGTGGGAAACTTACCATGTTTCACTGATTCAGAGACACGCATTTCCCCCCACATTTTATCATCCCTAAACTGGGATAGCTCTGACAAGAGATGGTCTGTTACTGCTTAACTAGCAGCATTTCCCCCCTTTCTTAGCAGCACATAAAATAATGGTGTGGCTTACAGACAATGGTTACTGAGATTTAGTGAAGTACAGATATAGTGTTGATTTCAGTGAAACCTCGGCTTATTCTAGCCCCTGTCCAAAGTTTTCAAGGGCTGTGGCTGCTCAGGTTGCTGATGACTTAAACTGCATTAATAGAACTTACTTACCTCATAGCCTTTTGCCAGGGATGGGCACATATCAGGTCACATTATTTATCTGTTTCTTCGTTTGAATGGGTTTAGCAGAATTTATGATCGTAGTGTTCAGTGAAGTAGACTTATATATTCCATTTTGCTACTTGGTTGCTGGTTTTCTTATTGGATTATGAAAACTACTTAAAGAAGTTCTTTTTCTGTTATATATATTGCAAACATTTTCTCTCACCCTGTGGCTTGTCTTTTTCTTTCCTAATAGTGCCTTTTGGTGTAGCCCAATCTGTCAGTTTCCTTCTATATATTTAGTGCGTTTTGGGTTCTGTTTAAGAAGACTTTCCCTACATTAGAGTCATGAAAATATTCTCTCACGTTATCTTCTGGAAGCTTTATAATGTTACAGCTTATATTTAGATCTCTATTCCAACTTGCTGTGGATACTGACCTATGTCACCTAGAGCTTTCCTTACCCCTCTATCTCTCCCTTTAGGATTGAGGACTCCTTCTCCGAGCTGTTAGGAGTATTGGTGTGTAGCTCCAGGGAAAGGGTGTTCCCGGCTGGGTACGAATCCCCTATGAAACCCGTGAAATAAGTCAAGGGAAAGGGTAGATTGGGAGAAAGGCTTTTCATTACTCACAGCTTGCTTGAATTTGCTAGCTAGGCCTGGCCACGTCTGAGACCTCCAGCCAGCCATGGCTGGCACTCTGCCGCCATGGTGAGCTCTCTACTTCCCACCCACCCCTTCCGGAAGAAACTCCATTTGTGGGTCCTTGGTGACTGGCAGACACCAGACCAATTTACATACCAGGACTGGAGGAGGGGAGAGAATGGCCATTATCTCTCTATCCCTTGCCCTGGAGGCTGCAGTGGTTAACAACTTTTGATATGTAAATTAACTAAGGTTAGGCAGAAGATTCTGGAAATTCTGCAGTTTACCCCCCATGTGACTGACAGCTCTCAGCTGAAACTTTGTGTGGGTATTGCCCCTCACCCCCTCCCAAGGGAGCCATCTGGTCAAAAGTCCTGTCCCTTTCCCAGGTGCAGCCTGCATCCAGTGTCTGTTCAACAGATGGTATAAAGGCCTGTCTTCTCTCTAAGTTTTGGGCAGTTTTGAAGGTTAATTCAGCTGCAGAGCAGTTCGTGATTGGTGGAGGCCTTTGTTGCAACTGCACTGCCCTTCAGTCTTTCCTTTGAGTAGTTCTTTTCCTTATTCCCGTACAGATGCTGATTTTGAGAACAGGCCCCAGTAAGCCTACTCTACACAAGTCTTCATTTCCAGGGGTATCTAGCCTAAGACAGACCTTGAACTGATGTTTCTGAAAGGTGTCAAGTGAAATTGACTATTTTTCCCTGTGAATGTCCAGTTGACTTAGTACCTCTAATTGAAGAGTTGGTTTTTCTCCCTCTATTCTGCAAAATAATCATAAACAAAGTGGCCATATTTGTCTGGATTCATAGCTGAGCTCTAAATTATTTTCCACTGATATATGTCTATTCCTGGGTCAATATTACACTTCTTAAAAATGTGCTCTAGAATTATGATATGTTGATGTTCTAATAGGCTTGTAGCAAATAGAACTTCTTCTCTTTTAGTATTGGAAATTCTTAGGTGCTTCGATTTTTATGTAAGTTTTAGAATCATCTTGTCAAGTTCCAAAAAAACCTGTTATGATTTTATTTGGGTTGGATTAAATCTATATATTACAATATGAAAGAAAGAACATTTTTAAATTATTGGGTGTTTGGTCTGTGTACCTTGTATACCCTTCTGTTTATTTTGTCTTCTTCAATCTCCATCAATGAGGTCTTATAATTATCTGCATAGTTATTACACATCTTTTAGCAGCTTTATTCTAAAATGTTTCATATTTTTATGTTATTATAAATGTTAGACATTTAAAAAGTAAGTTCTATCTTTCATTTGTTGCGGGTACAAGGAAATAGAATTTTTTTGTCTGTTGACGTGATGTAAAGCCATGCTAACCTTACTTATTAATTCTAAAAATTTATTTGTAGATTCTTTTGGTTTTTTGATACATGTAATCATTTCGTTGTAAATAATGGTGGGTTTCTTTCTTTTTTTCCAATCCTTTCCTTGTCCTAATTAAGACCTCTATATGTTGAAAGAAGTCGTGTTAGCAGTTATCTTTTTTCTTGATTTTATAAGGAAATTTTCAGCTTTTCACCATTCAATATGATGTCTTCTGAAGGATTTTTTAAGTGGATACTCATGCTGGAGAGCTTTTTTTTGCCCGTCAATATCTACTTCTCTACCTTCCTCTGTGCCCAGAAGCTGATTTGTGTGGACAATGTCAGCCAGCTCCCTTGCCCCCTGTAGTCCAGCTGGGCTCAGCCAATAGCGGGTGGGGTATTTATTCGTGGCTTTCTCTGTTGTTGGGAACAGATCCCTCTGTCCCTATGCCAGAGTGCAGACAGGTATGCCATGTGCAGCTGGAAAGGGTGAAGAGGTACATTGAAGATGGCTTGGTAAAAATGTAATTGTTAGAAGCAGCTTCAAAATGGTCCTGAGTTTTTTCCTTTTTGTTATTTACTACATATCTTGAATGTCATAAAGTGAGGCAATGGTTATTCTGTGATTGCTGCAGAAGCAAATGACAAATCTCCTAGATATTTAGACCTTCTACTAGTTTAACTTGAGATACTGCATTTTCTTGCTAGTTAATTGAGAGGAAGGTACCCTTCTTTTCTCCTTAGCATTTCTATTTCTTTTATGACATATTTATATTTTTTGCATTCTATTTTTAAATCCTCCTTGATTCCATAAGTTTCCTGAGGGCAGGCCTAATGTCTTATTTTTCTTTGCTTACTATCATAGCATGGATCCAATTATATATTCTACTTTTTCACTACTCATTATAGCATAAGCATTTCACATCACATTCAGTACATATACCAATTTTTACTTAGCCATCTCTCTAATGTTGAATATTTAGGTATTTTCTATATTTCAGCTTTGTAAATTAAACCACAATGGATGAAAATTTTAGGAAGATAAACTTTTCTTTTTTTAAGGATGAGTTTGTGAAAATTAATTCCAGAATATGTGACTTACATTTAATATATATGTATATTATTAGACCTATTAAAATGTTCAAAACATAACATCAGTTTGAGAAGTAGAAAAATCAGAGTTTGTTTGAATTATGTCTCCTGAAGCAAACCTTTGAATTTTTTTTTCTTTTTGGTTTCTGCAAACTACATCTCTCCAGTGGAGAACTCTCCTGATGCTAAGGACTGCTTAAGAAGCAATGTGCTTTCATGAAAATCAGTTCTGGTGTGGTATCTTTCAAAAGACTGGGAGAAGCAATGCAGTGTATTAATTTACTGTCAGAAGAGATGGGTGAGTCGGAACCCAGGTGCCCAAGGAAGATATTTCCCACTACCTGGGGAGTAGCTGTGTTTCCCTCTTCCCAGCACAGGTGGGGACTCCCTCTGGGTCTCTCTCTTCTATAACCTCATGCAGCTACTTGCTAAAGCAGAGTTATGAAGAGAAGTGCGGTAACCAGTATGATGGTGAAATCCTGGAGGTATGTCTCAATTGCTTCAGCATTGTTTTGATTTTTTAGGAGTAAAACTCAATATCCTTTGGCCATCATCAGCATCATCATTATTATCACCGCCACCACTCCCATCATTACTACTGTTTTTTTGTGGGTACATGAAAGAGTTCTACGTATTTTATTGTCCATTTATACTTACATGTTGATTGTGGAAAACGATACTATACTGGTTATTTTACTAGGTTGCTTCCTGAAAAGGATCTAAGGAATCTGACTGAGAACTGTGAGGGGTGGAAAAACTAACAGTTTCAGACCGTACATGATTTGATCATTAACTTGCATTCAGGAGTGCCAGTCAACACTATTCTAAAAGAGGCTGTGAAGTAGGCAGGGGCTTCTGTCCACCCTTGGGATAAAGAGGCAGGGAAAACAGCCACTTACTCTGAAGAAGAGGGCTGGATCCAGTGTGGGACCAGGAGTCAAAATCAAAAAAGTCCAAAGAAAAAAGTAACTTGGAAGAAAGGCAAGGGGCATGTATGACACAGGATTCCCTTTATGTTCAGAAAGAATTCAAAGTAATGAGGAGTCAGACTGGAAAGCAGGGTGGAGGTGGTTCAGGAGACTAACTTTGCTATTGTCTTTCTTTATTACTTGATTTAAAAAACCTTCTGTACATATCATTTGAAAGGAGAGAAAAAAGTCACTCCTTTACTTAATGCTGCCCTAAGTTTGAATCTACTGAATTCAGAGATATGAAGTCTTACATTATTAGCAGTTTTACCTGTGGGCCTGTGAGAAAGATTTGGTAGGCGGGCTCCCTCTTATCTGCATTATCTTTCAGTTATGTAAATTAGATAATTCTTAGAAATAAAACAATCTTAGTACTTAAGACTGTTTGCTAAACAAATGATGAGTGGCATACTAATAACAAATTGCAGCTCCCTGATCTTGAGTCAAATAACCTGTATTGAATGTGCTTCTGATAGTCACTAGGAAGTTGAGACCCGTCAGTGATGGTGAATGCTTGCCGTATTGTCATGTTGGGCCCCGTCCTCTTAGAAGTCTTACATCTGTCTCAAAGACTGTACTTCTTTCAGTGGGACTGTGTAGCTGGAAAATATTGTAGACTTGACTGTCAGTCTGAGGGATCAGTGATATGGGGAAGATGGAGTATGTCTAAGAGGAACTGGAACCTCAACTCCCTTGGGGCTGGCTGGTTAAAGGGTGCTCAGGATAGCTTTCTAGGTTTCTCTCTGCCCTGGACATGGTGGTGGCTGAGGAACTGAATTATGTGTATCTCCTTTGTTGATGTTGATTTGGTGAGTTACTAGAGAATCTGATGAGCTCTCCTAGAGTTAGTTTTATTTCTGTGTCAGCTATAGTGTCCTTTATTCTTTGATACATTTCCCCTTAATTGTGTTTTCCTGTTCCAGTGACAATATATGGGTACTAGTTTCATCCTTCTAATCACAATGGCTTGGCTAGGCAGCTTGGCTGAAGCAGGTGATGTGCCCAAAGACCAGCTGTAGGTGCAGTAGGTAGTGGCGGGGATGTGGCCCTGCAATCAGAGCCTACCATTGGGTTGCTTCTGTCTCTTCCCTTGACCTCCACTTTTTGTTTGAAAATGGAAGTAATGCTGCCCTACTTCTGAGATCATTGTGAAGTTCAAATGAAGTATATATATTAGAGCATTTGCTAAATTTCCAGTGCTTAAGGAATGTTAGAAGTTATTATTATATCCAACCATGAGGATGAGGAAAAATAAGAGAAAATTTTGTCTATTCATAGTAGAATATGCACCTGTTTCCATTGCTTTGTTCATGTTCATTTTCCACTGTATTCCAAACATCAACAATTGGAAGGACCCTTTCTGAAGGAGGTAGGAGGCCAGTGTGGGCATCTAGCAGCTGTGATGTGATACAGGCCATGAGAAATTACCTTTATCACAGGGATTTGTTTAGATGGTACCTCTGAATCATCATTATCTGTGCTGGCTCTATCCTGACACTTAGTGCCACATGGGCAGAGGGTGATAAGAATTGTGTTTCTGGGAATTACTCTACACAGATGACCTCATGTGCAATGCCTGTAAGTAGTCATTTGGAGTCAGTAACAAAGAGACATTTGTAGCACTCAGCCACTCTTGGGAAGAAATTATAGGTGTGTAAAAAGGAATCTTGGCCCCTTTTGGGGCACTACCCATTCCATGAGCTCTGTAGACTCGAATTGTGATTACCTTTGATAGCGTGAGAATAAAGTCAAAGGAACTATTGATTTTTTTCACAGACTTTGCCATGTGGGAATGCTTTTAAAGTTTAGGAATGTTAATTGACCATATATTATGTGCCAGGACCATTACTTAGCACCAAGGAGAGAGAGATGTCTAAGACACATTTTCTTCACTCTAGGAGTTCACAGTCTAGTTACCCCTGGGCAACTATGATAAATAGGAGACCAGGAGCATATGAGGAACACTTTGTGAAGAGGGGGTATACTGGCAGGCAAAGGACATCTTAATAAAAACTTTTATATGGTGTGTATCATTTGAAGGGACCCTAGAAAGGGACTCTTTCTCATGACTGCATCTTTACTGGATCTAAGTCTTCTTACAATGTTAAAAATTTCATTTGATATTTCATATGTCCTTAAGAATATATATTCCTGTACACCCAGACCATTTTATGGAGTTTCATTAATTTCTGCCAAATCAGAGCCTAAGTTTCTTCAGCATTTGCATTCTGAGCTACCAATTTTCTATCAGAATCTGTAAAAGCTTTGATTTTTTTTCAGAGCTGTTTTAAGACCAGCAAGTATCTTCCTTCAAGCAACAAGGAGCTCTTCCCAAATATCCAACGTGGCAATATAGGACATGTCTTTAACATAGCTTAAAAGGGGTGTTGGGGCCATGTGTGTGCTTTTCAGGGTTTGGAATCCATCCATTGTTCCTTCCTCTACCTATTTCTTAGCTCAGTCCTTTCCGAGGCGCTTCTCTGGTGGTTATCTTAGCTATGGTATTCCTGGCACATGCTTATATCTTTGAACTTCAGCAATCTGAAAGCAAAAAAGTTCTTGTGATGTTCAACCAATAGCTCAGGAATTCTCTTCTGTGCTCATCCAAAAAAATTTGGAACTTTTTTTAATAGCCTCCTCAAATGTGGGCAAACACCCCTGCTTTTCTTGATGCTTTGCACTTTACAATGTACCTTAAAAAACAGCCTAAGATGTGAGTTTTTAGGTACTTGATGTATTATTCAGAACAAATTTGTTTGAAGGTACATCAAGATCTTACTATCGGAGCCACTTCTTCATGTCTTCTTTATTTTAGTTCACCCAGTGTCTCAGTTTTAGAGTCTAGGATTTGTGGTGATGTGCTTATCCTGTTGGAAACAAATGCCTTTGAAACATCATTCAAAATAGCAGAAAGCTTGCTCTCCCTCCTTGGTTGCCTTCATTTAAAGAACCTGGTTGACTGAACCTTCTTGGAACTGTTATGTGACCTGAAAACGGAATCCATTTACAGCTCCCCTATACACTTAGCCATTGGCCCAAGGCAAAAGGTCCTCAGGCTGCCATGACATTATACACTGAAGCGTGGTACTCATATCCCCAAAGTGCTTAAATATTTCATGGGACTTTTTTTGCCCAGAAATTATTTCCTGACTTGTAAAAATTAAACTCAGTAACAATCTAGAATTTGGAATCCTCGCTAATTCTCTCTTTTTCAAGTTTGACTAGAATCTTTGCCTGCTCAAGCTTCTATATGAAAATACAATAGACTGGGTGGCTTAACAACATAAATTTATTTCTCACAGTTCTTGAGGCTGAAGTCCAAGATCAAGGTGCTGGCAGATTTGGTATTGGTAAGAGCCCTCTTCTGTTGCAGACGGCTGCCTTTTGGCTGTGTCCTGACGTGACCCTCTGTCAGTGTGTCCTCGTGATGAGATAGAGTGAGCTCTCCTGTCTGTTCCTGTTTTTATAAGGGCATGGCTCTCATCATGAGGTCCCTACCTTCATAACCATACGTAATCCTAATTACCTTTCAAAGGTCCCACCTCCAAATACTATCACATTGGGGATTAGGGCTTCAACATATGGATTTGGAGGTGAGGGCACAGAAACATTCAGTCCATAGCAACTAGCAACTTCAATGAAATGAAATGGAGTCAGTATGTGCAAAAGTTCCTGGAAAAGTAGACCTGGACTTAGTAGAAGAATGGAGAATATGCTTCATGGATATTATTAGCACGGAAGTGTTGTCAAGTCAGACTCAAGCAACCTCCAAAATGTGTGTTGTTGTGGCCCAGCATCGAGGCAATGCTTTTGACCTTGGCTGTTACTTTGCAAAATCATGCATCCAGAGCAGTCTGATAACCAAGAAAAAACCCCTCCATATTGACCTTATAATTCCGTGGGCAAATTGAAGCAGTCAGCATGGTGCCAGAAACCACTCCTCCATCGTCCATTGGCAGGAGGTGATGCGAATGGGAGCAGCCACCAGGACGTTACGCTAGGAGAAGCCCGCCCAAGCTGACTTCCTGCGTGACAAAGAAAAACTGCCAGAAGCTGGCTCTTTACCCTTGAACAGTGTGTCTGCCACCCCATGGATCTCAGCTTCCTTACGATAACATGTATTCAAGAGGAGAGGTATAGATTGATTCTTTTGCACCTCATTAAGCTCATCCTTCTGTCCTCCAAGCAGGAGTTTATGAAAACTGTGGTAACTGCCTGAAATTTTGTCACAGTCCACTGAATAAGTAAACGCAGTTTTTCAAAACAATATATTCATAGCAATACCATATGAGAAAATTTAAAGCCAAGTTTTGACTTTATTCGCAAGGTTTCAGTGGCATAACTTGAAAGTAGCAGAGTTCAATTTCTGTTTGTGTGTGTGTGTGTGTGTGTGTGTGAGAGAGAGAGAAAGACCTCATACCAGACAATTGTGGAAACAACATGGTTTGGCTTGCTGATGTGTTCCTTTATAGTAGACCTTCACTGAAGGATGCAGAAGGATAATGTGGAAACAATACTAACCTTGGTTTTGTGAACTTGGATGTCACTTGGTATTCGGTCTGGAATTCAGTTTTGTCATCTATAAAAACATGCCTGGATCAGACAAGGTTTCAGCTTCCTTCTGCCCCAAACTCTAGCATGCTGTGACTCTACCATTAAAGTCTCACTTTCGGGGAATAAATATGAACTTGGGAATCAGACAAACGTGGTTTTTATCTCTGTTTTGTTGCTTATTTGCTGTGTGAAATCGGGACACCTTCACCTTTCTGATGGCCCATTTCTTCATCTTTTAAATTGGAATTCTAACATCCCTTCAGCATGGTTGGGAGATGTAAACATATGTCAGGTAGGTAGTTCAGTACCTGACAAGGGTAGGTGTTTAGTGTTGATGCTTATAGGTATTGGCATTATGAGAGAGATGACTGTTCTCTTGGTTTAGCAAAGAGAATGAGGTGGAACTGAGCTTGGAGCATGTGGTTAAAGAAGGATGTGATTGTTGAACAGGTCAAATGATCCTGGTACCTTTGGTTTGTTAGACATTTGGAACTGGAGACCCTGTGTGTTGTATTTTGCTCTTGATTCCTTGAGAAGCTGTTTCAAACAAGGCCCTTCTGTCTGTCTGCTCTCGTGTTCCCCAGCTGTCACAAAGAGAAACTCAAGAACTGCCAGTCCCCAGAGCCATATAAGCCCAATTTATTTACCTCTTTAAGTAGCTTCATTTCTCGTAACACCTAAGCTTCAAATTTTGGACATCTTATTGTTCTCTGATTTCACTCCACTATTAATAAATAATAGTTATCATTTGTTGGGTTCTAACTGTGCCAGACTGGGTGCTTTTATATGATGTAGGTATACTTCTACCTCATCATAAAAGCCCTCGGGTACTTTTGTTAGTACTTTTTCCAGCTGGTGAAACCAAAGCTTGAGGTTGAGTAGCTTACCAAATATTATCCAGCCTCAGAGTAAGAGGAAATCCATGACTGTTTCTAAAATTTGGGTTATTCCTGCTACGATACATATAACCAATTGAGCATAAAGACAGTTTTTTCAATGTTCTGAGAGCTTTTCAACTACCTCTGAGATATCTAAAGACACCCTGAATAGGTTATCTCCAAAATAGCCTAATTGTTGCTGACTGGAAGGTTTTGCCAAATCAACTCATCGTGAAGATGAAAAAGCTCCATTTTAAGTATCATCCAGTAAATCAGAGGCTGAATAAGGATCCTGCTCCTTAATCCCCAAGATACCTGAGTCCTAAATTTATGTGAAATCTGAACCTATATTTGGTTTTGCAATAAAAATAAGAAAGAAAAAAAGCAGTTTTAATGATGTCAGGGATTAGGACCTTAAACTTTTTTTTTTTTAACCTGAAAATGTTTTTAGTCAGTTTTATACCTCTGCCTGAACATGTGGGTGTCTTTCCGGGTGCAGTTCATCACTATACATCATGTATTTTTAATGCTAATCATATTCTTTATGGTTTTTCACAAATCTTAAAAAGCCTGTCTTGAACAGTAAAGATACAATGTAACTGAAGTTTATGGGTATCATTTGAGATGAGCATCCGCATAAAAAGACTATAATCGTGATTATGATTAAGTGTATTCAGGAAGGGAAAGATGGTAGATAGGAGCTTAGCCACTTCAGTTAAAAGAAGGGAATGATCAATACCGACCGTGGTAAGGCGCAGTAACATCATCCAATCAATAGCACCATAAAATCCCAGCAAATTATAAAATATGGGTCACTCCTTTTTGAGATATTTCTAAAATCTTTATTTGATTGAGTATGTGTTTTATAAACAGGATTCTGCCCTTCCTTATATGGTACTTCAGTGTATAAAGCCCAAGTGATTTATAAATCAGAGATTTAGAGAATATATATCAAACATGGTGTATCAGTCAGGTTTCTGCAGCATAACAAACAAACCCAAACCTCATTGGCTTAAAATAACAATGATTTATTTCCTGCTCATTGCTCTGTAGGTCAGCTGGTGGGGTTCTGCCTCAGGCTGTGGGTCTGTTCCAAAAATCTTTTGTTCAGAGGTCAGTGGCTTCCTCAGGCTTGTTTTCTCAGGGAGGATGTCATAAATTCAGAAACAGAAAAAGGTGATGCTTATAGCTGGGAACTGACCCAGTTTCCCATCCACTCACTTTCTGTCAGTGAAAGCAAGTCACATGGCCAAGCCCAGCTTGAGCACCTTGTGAATTTAAGGCACTGAGCTAGGTGCTTTGGAGAAGGGAAGTAGTGAGAAAACTAGGAGAGGGTTGAATGAATCCAGATGAGAAAAGATGATGTGTCGTAAGGGGAAAGTGATGAGGGAAATGGATGGAGAAAAGAAGATTAATATTTCAGGTGCTAATGTTCGTAAAGGAGGGAAGTTAATAGAATGCCTGTGTAGGGGAGGAAAACTGTCTTTTTCTTTTACCCTTTAATGTCTTGGCTGAGACCTTTGATTAACAAAATAAAAGTTTTGTGTGATCTGAGAGCTTACATAAGGAAATAAAGAGCCGAGGAAGCAGTTCAACCTGAGCGTTTTTGTGCTAGGTTTGATGAAGTCATGGAAAAGTGTGATAGGACTAAAAAAGTCATGAGCAAAATGCAGTTAACTGGGGGAACCAGCGGTCCTGTCCATGTAGATTGCTCTTGGTGTCCTGTCTCTGGAGATAAGGATATTCCTTTGTTCTGGGTGTTGTAGGGAGGGCACCTCTCATTTGAGGGTTGTATGACCTGCTTCAGGAGGTCAGAAAATCCTTCCTACACCTGTTGTTTCTGAAATTCTTCCAGCTTGAAATATTTCATGTGCCAAAGTACCATATTTTAGGTAGTTTGCCTGAACCCTGCCACCTGTTATAAGAATGGGAAGGCAGTGGTTAGGATTCAGTGAGTCATTCATTTAGCAAATATTTAATGTATCTCCAATGTTCCAAATTAGGAAGTAATTTATGTGTCAAGAAAACAAAAGAGAAGAAGACACAGTTCTTACCCTCAAGTCACTGAGAGACTGATGGTAGGGAAGTCATACATGTGAATAGACAATTAGTAAGGAGCCTTTTAAGTGCAAAGGTAACAGTAAGCATAAAGTCCTTCAGGAGTTCAAGAGAGGTATGTAATTCAGACCTGGGGAGTCAGTAAAGACTTCTTGCACCTACTGACAGTAGATCAGGGTCCAGAAGAATTTAGGATAGTGGGAAGGGCTTCAAAACAGGAAAAATATAGGTGATATGGGGGAACAAAGTTTAAAAGTAGTAATAGTAAGCAAAGAATCTACAGTATTCTGAAGGTGAATTGGTGAGTGGAAGAAGGGATAGCAGGTTTGAAAAGTTGGGGTGCCTGATATGGGGGCCAAACCCTTCACTCATCAGAGAGAAGCTGGAGCTGTGAGCTCTCTACCTGTTGTGTGTTGCAGCGCTGGGCATGAAGTCGATGGCAAGACTGCGTCTCAGCCTCTCCTATCTGTTTCGATGTGCATTTTTTCTCATTTGCCAAGTGTTTAGATGTTGCTTAGCTAGTGTCTGGATTTCTTTCAGAGGAAATCATTCCACATGTAGCTATAGATTCTGTGGCTGTGGGAGGAGGTGAGTTCACAAGCCTCCCACGTTGCCATCTTGAACCAGAACTCCTGGCACATTCCTTTTAAATGTTATCATCTACTACTTTTTAATTAAGTAACTATCTCTTTAAGGTATTCTTAAAGGATAAAGGAACTTGTTGTGCATTGTTCTTATCATTGTTTGTTTGTGAGATTGAAATATATTAGGTAAATATAATTGAATATAATTAATGAACTAGACGAAAATGTGTTTTTTCTTAGGTCCCACTTGGAAAGAGGAAGAGTAGTAGAGCAGATATCTCTGAAGCAGAAAGAATTAAAGGGAAAGTTGAAACAAATATTCATTTTTATGTTGATGAGTGGTGAAAATTACATAAATGGAACCAAATAAAATAAATGTCCTCAATACACAGTATCATAATACCAGTTCTAATATATCATACTTGCTATAGCAGTGATTCCGTGTATGGATATCTCTTTACTATTAAGGTTGTCAGAAATTGGCTTACACCAATTGTCTTCAGGGATAAAATTAATGTCAAATAGGTAAATTTATAGAAGAATTTTATTGCAGTTCATGGATATATATGTATTTTATTTTGGTGGGACTCAAAGGTATTTCAAGGAAATAATGTCTATAAAATAGGTGAAAAAAATATAGATAAGTCCAGTACTTTAATCAAAATCAATCACTGTATTGAAAACTGTATTGGTTGAGAATACATTAAACATATTAAAGAACTGGGCATTAATTAAATGCTGGCACACTTGGAGATATTCATGATCTCATCAAATGATAACCTTTTCTTATATCTCAAACCCTCCATTATAATATTGGAGAAAAAAATTTCTATATAGGAACAAACAAATCCAAAAATTCACACCCACTCAATCAATCTAATAAATAAACAACAAAACAAATAACTCTGTTGACTTTTGCTGTTTTGTTTTATCATTGAATTTTGAACATGGGAAGTTAAAGGATGTTCAGTGAATAAATAGGAAAAGAAAGGAGTGGTTAAAAAATACAGTGAAGAAATAATGCATGAAATTAGGGTTTGGTGGAGATAATCTGTTTTAACATGACCTTAAATATGACTCCTACAGATTGAGAAGAAAAATTTCTTTGGTGAGCTTTTAGACCTCTAATTTAAAGGCATATCATATTAATATTTAACCATTTTCCTTCACATTTGGGTTGCTTTTACTTCCCTCTGAATGTGGACTATTATGGTTTTAAGATTGAAATACTGTAAATATTGCAGTTTTAGTGCTTTTAAAGTTCCACAGCTCTGAGTATGTTCAGAATGCTTTTTCATTATGGGATAAGTTTGTTGGGAATCTTCTAAATATTGCTTAGTCATAGCTCAGGCAACTGAGGGGATTTTGGAAAAAAAAAGCAGAAAGAAAGAAACACAGATAAATCTGAATAAATAGGAAGCGTGGAATTAAATATTTTAGGACCAAAAACTCACAAAAGGGAAATTTAATCTCAGATGATTTTGGATAGAATCTAGAATCTTTACCATTTGCTAGCAACAGATATTTCAGTAGACAGTATTGTGAAGTGGTACAATTTTGACAACATAACCCCAGAATTTTAGAAAGTCTTATGCCACCACCTTATTTTATAAGTGAGGAAACATCAGAATCTTTTCAAAGTCCCTGTCTATTAGTGTAAGGGCACCAAATTCTCAACCTTGTGCTTCCTTTTTGGCATAGACAATATCCTTTGTCAGAGCATAAACAGGTGAGAGTCAAACTGGCTTGAGATACCTACTATTTTCATCAAATATTTTTGTGGAGGCTTTTAGTAAGTTATTTCCTATATACACATGCCTTAATGTCCTTATCTGTAAAAGTCAACATAATATTTGCCTGTAAAAAAACAGTCTCTAAGAAAACATAAAGATTAATGGGGAAACGAATCCCCAAATACTGAATTTCTCATCTACAGCATGAAGAGGTTAGTTGGACAAGACGATTGTGCGAACATTATTTCCGGCTCTGAGAGAGACCCATAGTTACTGGATAGGATGAGAACACGTCGTCTTCACTTTTCCCTGCTGACTTGAGTTCATCAAACTCGGTGGAGCTAGCTTCCTCTTTTTCACTCCTGGTTGGGGGTGGGTGCAACTGTTTCATGCCCCAGTCTCCAATGCCTACGCCAGGATTTTCCTTGCTGGGCTTGCTAGTCTTTCTCCACTGAAATGAGCTCTTTGATGTTGGATACTATGGTTAATTTAGCTTTGTAACCCAAATACATCAAGTGCACAGCATCTAAAACTGAGTGGGACAAAATATTTGTCATATCAATGAAAAACCTAAGAGGTTTTGAGCTTCTGAGGGTGCCGGTGATGTTGATAAACAAGCACGTAGACATAAATGGCCAGCATGGGTGATGTTCTGGATTATTAAAGCTAATTTTAAGTGTAGGACAATGTCTCTAATTCTGGAATAATTGCCATTTTACCCGCCCCTGGCAAAAAAGTTTCTGTTTAAAATCATTCACCACACTAATCAGTTGTTTCCATCTGGCGGGAAATGAAGGCCCATAAAGAGAAAGGGATAAATGAGCAAAGGTAGAAGGGAAAAGAAAGGTGAACTCAGTGTAACACTGTTTATGTGAACTGAATCTGTAATTATCATTGCAATGAATTTTGCGGTAATTATTTGCCACCAGAATGCTAGCTCTTTTTTTTTTTTAATACACGTTATTAAAAAACTGTTTTTTTTTGTGAGCATAATGAAACATTGAAAACATGTTACTGAAAGATCTGAATAGTGCATATTTTAATCAGTTTTCTAATCAAGGAAATAAAGCACATACTTATTTGACTTAATTACATTACAGATATTATGTTAAAGACATTTAAAACATAATCAGATATTAATGCCCAATAGAGAAAGGAGTTGAAGGAATTAAAAGTGATTATTATGAAGTTTTAAAAATACCATTTTTAGGGTTCAAATAAAACAAAGTTGATAAAAGCCAATGCACAACTGAAGATTCATTATAAATTGTAAAGACTTGGCTCTTCAATGACTATAAAAGTAATTTATTGAAATATAGATCAGGCTACCAGAGTGGAAGGAAAATTTTCGAGGCAACCAGTGGTAGCTGGACAGGATGACCTTTATTGCCCCTTCCAACCCAGAGATTCTGTAAATGGATGAAAACCCAATGAGTAAGGTACTAATGACACACCACAGTGCCCTCTATTTTAAAAATGAATAGTTTAAATGTCAATACCTTATTTGTTTTAATGCCTCCAACTTTTATCATAAAAAATATCTGTTACCATTTCTCATTCAAGCTTCTAATGATAGACTGTGACCTTTTTCTGTGAAAAAAAAAAGGACAGAGTCTGTCTGAATTCTTGTTACAAAGAAGCAATGCAAATGAAAGAGATTTCAATTCCCCCAAGGCTGCTAAATGACACCCTCCAACTGTAACCTCCTGGTCTCCAGAGGGTAATTAAATTGCAGGTGCGGACTGTATCTGTGATTTATTTTTAGGAGACCAAGTTGGAGAAAATAAAATACACCTGACCTTTAAGTTTTTAGGTTTGTAGGGGAATTATAGTAAAGTTGGTTATGACTTAAGATTTTCAGTGTAGTGGTGGGAAATTTCAACCAGTGCTGTTTGCTCTAGGGGAGTCTTAATGGCAAATTATAGACATGTAGTAATAAACTATACTGAAATTGCAGAATACTTTGCTACAGATGCTCTGGCCCATTTATGAAGTGTCCTTGAAGTGTATGTTCACCATGGCAAGTAGGAAACTGATCAGGACAGAGGAGGTCATTCCCAACTTGCAGAGGGGCAGAGGGCAGCAAGTTTCTACTATCTCCGTTTTAGAACTTTTACTAAACTTGTGCTAATGTAGAGATATGATATCTTCCAAATGAATCCAAAATGTTTAATATATGAGCTTGAAATTTTGGCATGTTCTACTCCTTAACATGTCAATGGGAGAGTATTTAGTTAAGATGCCAGCATTAGCTCATCGAATGGAAAATCTTTCTTACTTTTTTCCTTAGGAGTGTGTGTGGGAAGATAAAATGTAAATTTGGAAACAAGTTTTATTTTACTAAATCCACTACACTTTTTCTTTATAGGTTGCCTAGGGGATTAAGAAAACAGGTGTTTACAACTTAAGGAGACATCTTACAGATAGCGGCTTGCAGAAATTTTAAGTGTGGTGACTGCTTTGCAAGCTGCAGGCTGCCAACTCAAATATTGGCTTTGGGAAAGGGAATTGTTATTTTCTCTCCAGAAAATCTAAAAATGTTTAAATACATTTAGTATGGGGTAGATTAAAAAGTGAGCATTCTCCATTTTGAGTTTAAGAATAACAGAACATGTGCAATGCCTTTCATGGAGAACCTGAGTCAGTAAGATAATTATGTGTGGAATGGGAAGAACAGGAGAAAGTTAGGAAAAATGTCAGTTAGTTTTATTTTTTTGTTAAGTAGATAATGGGAACGAGTGAGAATTAAAAAGTGATATTTAAATACAGTCCAACCCAGCTTAATAGGTTGACACATTTCTGACCTGAGTTTGGCATCAGGGGAAAGGATACATTATGGAAGATGGTGGCCCTGGGCGATCCTAGTTTAATGTCCAAGTGTTTCTGATGGAGGAAATTTGAAATTGTCAGAGTTGTGATAAAAATGTCAAAAATGTATACAGAATAAGGTACGTAAATTGTGAAACATACATCACAGCTCAGTTTACTCCCTGGTAGCGTAGAAATTACAACGTTTCCCTCTAGCTAATAGGTTTGCCTCTATCATGTTAAGTTATTTCTGCCTTCCCCTTGCCTTGCGGTCATAGTGTTTCCTGCTACCCCTGTGTCCCTAAGCGTGAATGCCCGCCTCAAGCTGCTCCTCTCCATCCAGCTGCTTTTGCTGTTCTAGTTCCTACAAGGAATCCAGCACTTCCTGTGGGACATGTATGAACTAATAAAAGTCTTTATATATAAAGTTCTCTGACTCTCTTTCAATCCTGTGAAGTCAGTAGTTTCATTAACCTCCTTTCCTAAATGAGGAAACCAAGGTTTAGAAGGATTTGAGGCAGTTTAACAACTTAACCCACATCTTACTACTGCTCCATGTCTTTAATGTTATTGACCCATTTGCCTTTTAGGACTGTAGGAGTTTAAAAGTTCCTGTCTCACCTTCATTGTCAAGCTCAGACAGGACC
Organism: Phataginus tricuspis; assembly: GCA_029783875.1. NCBI lineage: Eukaryota > Metazoa > Chordata > Mammalia > Pholidota > Manidae > Phataginus > Phataginus tricuspis. Next base: position 6,547,466 of record JAQQAC010022866.1, read on the forward strand.
TCTTTTCACAGGATGTTGTTTCCTGGCTTGTTTCGTATCACACACATCATCTTATACTGCCCCGAAGCAGGCTGTGATAAGCAGACTGTATCTATGCTCTCCTCTTCCCGGGTTGAACCCATAAATATGGTCAGGCTATTTTTAATTATGCAGCTATTTGCATGACTACTACAGGGTGTTAATTGTGGAGACACAAAAAGTGGGTAATACCTATCTTCTGCCATGCCACAAAGAGGACACGGTGAAGCGACAGGTATACAAGCCGTGACAAACTTGTTATTGTTCAGCGTCTTTTCTTCAAGAAGGACTTTGTTGGGATGATGTCCAGGCTGCCTGGATTTTTCAGGTGTTCTGCTTTAAGCTGCTTATGCCTTCCTAACTTGATTTTTTTTTCTTCGCCTATGGCTCTAGTATTATGTTGAGACTCATTTATTTATAAAAGATATAATGACTATATAGGAGTTTTAGGAGACTAATAAGTAATACTCCCTTTTCCCTACCTTCATTTGGAACCAGTTGATATAGACATGAAGGCCCAATAGCTGATGATAAAATAACGTTTTATAATAAGTATAAAGTTATTTGGAGATTGTGGTTGAGGACCAAGTGAGTTTGCTCATATTCCTCCCCCAATGCAACATGCAGCCTTAGGAAAGTAGAGACCATGGACCAGGCCCTTGCCTGGTAGAGAAAAGACTGTATATACTCTTTCATCTCATATGCAGATAGGAGAAGAGCTGAGCATGGCTGGTTTATTCTAACTCACCTACAAACTGGGGAGGAGTGGTAGAGAGAGACCAGGAGTGTTATTCTTGTGGGGGTTCCCCAGCACGGACACATGAGGATCAAGGAGCAAAGGTTCCCCCCAACACATTAGACTAGATTAAAAGACATGGTTAAAAGATCTTAGTCAAACGAAAAGCCATAAACAGAAACAGGTAATTCTAATACAGGGAGGTTTTTTGTTTTGTTTTTTTAATGTTTTTCTTCCAGCTTTATTGAGGTATAATTGACAAATTATAAGATATTTAAAGTGATATGATGGATGATTTGATATATGTACGCATTATGGCAGAATTCCTCCCATGGAATTCATTAACATATCCATCAGCTTACATTTTGCTTTTTTTTTGAGAACATTTAGGTTTTACTGTCTTCACAAATTTCAATTATACAATACAGTATTAACAACTACAGTCACCATGTTATACATAGGTCTGCTGACCTTATTCATCTTATAACTGGAGGTGTGTAACCTTTTACCAACCTCTCCATACCTCCCTCTCTCCCCCCAAGGCCTTGGCAACCACCTCTATACAATCTGTTTCTGAGCTCAACTTTTCTTTTCTTCTAGGTTCCACATATAAGGGATACCATGTGGTATTTGGTTTATTTCACTTGAGTGCCCTTCAGGTTCATCCACATTGTCACAAATGGCAGCACCTCCTTTTTAAATTATATTTTATGCTGTCTATATATTCCTTCTTTTCTTCATCTGCTGATGGATACTAGATTGTTTCCATACTTAGCTATCGTGAATGATGCTGCACTGATCACAGGAACGCAAGTATCTCTTTGGGATAATGATTCGTTTTCTTTGAGTGTACACCCAGAAGTTAGGTTGCTGGGTCACATGGTAGTTTAATTTTTAATTTTTTGTGGAACCTCCATTCTGCTTTCCACAGGGGATATACCAGTTTACATTCTAGGGGCATTAGTTTTATAATGCAGTTCCAAGTATTGTAGAATGTGTCAGAGAGAGATTCCCAGAGAAGATGACACTGGCTGACTCTGGAGGAAGGAATATGAGTTCATCGGCAAAACAGCAACTGGGGGCTTGCAAGCACATTCTTGCAGAGTAATAGCACACATACAGGTTCTGACACTTGAAGTGTTTGGAGAATTACATTTGTTTAATGTTATTTGTCCAAGGTGAGATAATGTATCAGAATATGAGGCTGGATGGTAGACAAAGTTGGTTGACTGCTTGTCCCCTGGTTCTGAGGGTGGCTGTATTCAGGGAATTTAAATGTGTTCCCTTGAAGCTCTGCCCATTGTCTAACATTTTGCTGTCTGGTGAGAGAATCTCAAGACACCTTCATTTTAAGTGTAGGTGGACTTTATTCTCTCTTTCTTTATTCATCTCTGCCTCACAGTCCTTGAGATTTCTTGTACTTCCAGGTTATACTTCCAGGGAAGTCAGATGCAATTCTTAAAAAAGGCTGAGAATAGGAAGCAACCCCTAGTTTAGAAATATTAGCCTTTTCTCATTTAGGTGCAGTTTTTATATTTTTATGGTAGGTTAGAAAACTGCATTGCTTTGACAATCAATGGTGACCACAACTCCTGGGTCCAGATGGTTGGCTGTTTACTGTCAATGCTGCACTGATAAATTCACCACCCAGGTGGACTATAATACCACAGCCTTTTGGATTCCAAGCTAGGCTGACCTCTGAGAGTAGGGTGATAGCTTACTTCATCCCTTGAGCATGCTCATAGATTAGTATTCTGTTCTTGGAGGGGCTCATCCATCATGTAGACTGTCACATGGTTTGGTGTGCTTAACATTTCAAATACATGACCTGAAAACATTGAAAGTTTTGGAGGGAAAATGCACATTTCTTAGTTTTTTTGGCACATTGAAATCCTAGGCCAGAGCAGCATAAGCAAAGTTATATTTACCATCTTGATTCATTATGCAGACTTTTTCATAAGGAATTATTCTTTATAGTCACATGTATTTATATAGTGTGCAATAGTTTATAAAATGCTTTCCTGTATTTTAGTTCATTTATCTTGACAACAAATTAATGAGACAGGGCAATAGTTATTTTCTGCATTTTATGAAAATGTAAACTGAGCCTTAGAGAAGTTAAGTTGTATCTTTTAAACCAGTGCTGTCCCAGAGAAATCTAATGCAAATGACATATGTAATTTTATTAATTGCCACATTAAACAGAGTAAAAATAAACAGGTGAAACTAATTTTAATAACATTTTATTTAATGCAGTGTGCCTAAATGTTATCATTTCTGCATGTAATCAATTTCAAAATTATTAATGAGCTTTTTCTCTGTTCTGTTTTTCTTACTAAGCTTGAAATCCAGTGTGTAATCTACACTTACAGCACATTTCAACTAAGACTAGCCATATTTGGGTGCTTAATAGCCATATGTGGCGATTGGCTACCATATGGGATAGTGTTGACTGAAATAGAAACAGCATTGCTGCCCTTTCTGCTGTGCATTATATTGGCTCATGATTAGTTTGGGTAATTAGAATGAGGTATTCTCAAGAGCTGTGATAACTCAATGACTCCATATACAGTTTCTTTTCTCTGAGAAAAGACATCCTTGTATCACTTGATTATTTCCACAGATGTGGTCTGTGAGCCCTTGAGTAGCATTCCCTAATAGAGGGACTAAGCATAAACCCTCAAATAATGAATAAAGAGCTCTAATCACTCCTCCTTAAGCAGGCAGTTAGTAATGAATAAGTTCAACTTTATAAGTTAGGAATGAACTGGTACATCCAATATCTCAATTTTGTGTGCAAATGCATAAAGGCCTTCACATAAAGAAAACTTTCTAAATGAAATTAAGAGATTATATCTAATCCTTCTCTAGAATTTTTCTTTGCTTTGGCCCTACTGTTTTCAGTCTATGTAGGCCAAATTTCATTTCTATTGATTGTTTAATGTGGGTAGAATAGGTTTGTGAACATTTTTATTGACTAAATGAAAGATATGCTTTTTGAGATGCATTATCTGTTTTCTTAAAATAGCAACTTTATATTTTCCAGGTAGCTAAAAGGAAAAAAGTCTCAGTCTCTAGACAGATACTGTAGGATTTTACCTCTTTAGTGGTTTAAATGTCTGAAAATCTTCCCTCCATAATGGCAGAGAGCACATATACACGAATACTTGATTGTAGGAGGCTCTATTCTTTCCCATCAAAAATCCAAAACTAAAATAAAACAAACTTCCATTACTTCTGTTGAAAAAATCTTGCAGAGAGAGAGCACTTGGAACTTCCAGATAAAATAAGAGTCTGTTGTTGTCCATTCCTTCCAGACTGAGTGCTGAACTCTACTATCTCCAAGTGTTCCCCCAAGCTAGTCTTTGTGCTATTGCCAGCCATCTAAAGTCCCGGTGGCTCTGGGAGTAAGGGGATTCCCTGCGCAGGGCAAGTTCCTTATGAATCCTATAAAACTGAAGGAAGACAAAGGAAGGGGCAGGTTGAGAGGAAGAGTTTTATTGCTCACAGCTTGGTCTTTCGCTGGGCTCTGCCGGCCAGGCCAGCACTGGCTCTGTCCCTGCTGCTCCTGCTCACTCACTTCCCCTGCTCACCCCTTCTGGGAGGAGCTCATGGCTGGGTCCCTGGTGACTGGTGTGCACCAGACCAATTATGTACCAGGAATTGGGGGGAGGAGAGAATGGCTGTTTTCTCTCCACCCGAGGCTCCAGCTGGAGCCCTGTCAGTTTCCCATTGATATGCAAATAGGCCAAGGCCAGGCGGGAAATTCTGGGTGAATATTTCCATTTACCCCACAGTCACCTGCTGAAACTGACCCATCAACCACAAGGTTGTTGTTTTACATGAAATCTTCTCTAATTCCCTTAATTAGAATGAACATTTTCTTCTGGGTTCCCATAATTTGTTGTTTATAATTCTTTTATAAGAAATAATCACATTGCCTTCCATGTTATACTAGGTTGAACCAAATGGGATTGCTGTTTTTGTAGATAAAAAATTCACTGTCATATGCTTCAACCTACTATAATTAACTTGCAGAATTCTGGATGCACGCACAATAGTATACATCTATGAGGTAAAATCTGTGTTGGTTAACTTCTGAATCTCCCATAGCATCTTGGCCATTGTAGTCCTTCATTGGATTGAACTGAATGAAATAAAAATGGAATGCATGTTAGGAAATAGAAATCATATAAATAAACTCTTTTTCCAAGATAACTCACAGATGGCATGTGTCTTACAGGTTTTAAATTACAAAGAAATTAAGAGACTTCAACCTGGTGCTCTGATATGTTAATTTAAGTAGAGGGTGTCATGGGAATTTGAAGTAATCAAATTCCAGATTTTAGATAATGCTAATTATAAGCAGCAAAGCTATTTTGCCAATTAGCATGGTGTGTGTGCATGCGCTATTTTATTTTATTTTTTTTTAGCAGGTCCTGTTTAAGGTGAAATCTTTTATCAATTGAAAGTAAGACAATGGCTTCCTGGTGCTAAAATGATTGGTCTAATTGATTTGGCAGACTAAACTGACAATCGATGATTTTTTGTTTAATAAAGATACAATAGAGAAAAATAGTGTTATATTTACATTCTATTTCTATATTGAGATTTAACGGAATCATGAAAAAAAGTCAGGCAGTTTCAAAATCAATAAATTATTCTTTGAATTTGTTAATTTTTCTGTGTAGACCTGTTCAGCAGATGCAACTGGATCACGAAAATGGTATTTCTGTAACATATCTGTGTGCCAAAGACAATTGCATTAGAAATTCAAAGAAACAGTGTCTGATGTTTTTGATGTATCTGACATGAATTTTTGATATGAAGCAATCTAGTCAGTTTGGAATTCAAGGTCTCTGAATTATCAGTTAGACCTTGGTCTTAAACTGTGGCTAAATAGAATGAGTTGAGTTGTGTAAGATAAAGTTCATACTTGGGCATCTTGGGCAGTTATACATTACCTCAAATGGCCATGGAAAGAATATTGCATTAAATATCAAGAGTGGGCTTTGGATATGCTGACCAAATTTTTCTTAAGGAATTAAGGACTTATCTCCTAGATGCTGGAAGTGGTACCATCAGATGCCCCTCAGCTCTCAGGCTTCTTTGAGAAGCATTTTGGTGGTGAACTGCATTGCCAAGCCCTGCACCTTATGACTGTCAATGCAGGGATGTAAAAGCCTGGCTTCTCATTCTAATTCAGGACAAGAAGGGCCTTCCCAGCTTCAGAGTTCCCTGCGGGTATCAACTGAATTAACTTTCGCTTTGTTGAGGCCATCTTCTGCTGGCACCCAATCCTGCTTTGTCCCCTTCTCTTCCCTTATAGAAGTATTGATCCTAATAATTTTCCCAATAAGTGTTTCATGTGCTCATTTCTGTTTAGGAGTCTATTTTCATGGAGTTAGGAGAGACAAGAGATGTTCTGAACTGACAGAGACTAGAACAAGACTCAAGACTAATGAAAATTTGCAAATTAATGAAGTTGTGCTGTACTGTTGGTGAAAAGGCCCAGATGCCATCAGACAATTGCCCATAGTTGCCAATACCTGCAGCAGGGCCTTGACTTCATGGGATCTCAGTGGTTTGGCTGCAGACTGGATTAGAGGTTCTGCCTGTCCTTTGTGTTCCTGTTTAGCTGGTTCCAGTGTGAAGTTATCTATTTATCCAATCTATAATTCCCTGAGCAAATCAGATCAATTGAGCGAATTTCCAGATCCAGGTAATTCTCCAGAGGCAATGTACAAATTTGAGGATATCCTGAAATATTCTGAGTTGGGCAGGAGTGGTTGTCATTTGCTATGGCCTTTGGAGTTTATTTCAAATCACTTGAAATCCTAATAAATCCAGAGTGCTTGAGGGGGAATGTGTGAATATGACCAGAATCATACTTGGACCATTTCATGTAGGTTGGAGCTCTTTGGGTCCATCACTGGAGACATCCAGTTCCCTTTCAAATTTGCTTCAAGATAGTATAAAACTGACTGGACCACTGGTGGGTTTTTATATCCTGTGCATTTATTTGAGTTACCTCCACATGACATTTAGAAAGTGGATCAAGGCTAGTTTTGTTCTCAGTGCTATCATTCTGTGTAAAAATGCACCAATGAGAGCCAGTCTCCCATTTTGAGCTACCTCTCTTTCCCTTTTTGACAATTACAATTTGAGTTTTTTAATTGTCTTGGAAGACTCTTATTAGTTGTCATCTTAAAAACTAGTCCAACTATTCTGAATGAGTCAGCATTGCTGTTGTGAGACATTTAATAGTCAAGCCTATCCTAAATAGACCTGATTATTGCCACTTCTAGTTTGACCAGGTTGGTCAGAAGAAACTGAGAAGGCCAAGCCCAGAAAGCAGAATATGTGAGACTTAGAATTGAGCATGATACCCACTTTACATATTTTTAGGTGTTATATTTAAAAAGAGAAAGCAAGTCAGTTTTTCCAAGAGAGAAGGAATAGCCTTAATGGGTGAAAGTTAGAGGGAGCCAGAGGAAGAACTTTCAAATAAATATTGTCTCATATTGAAATGGTCTGTCTGACAAGGTAATGAGTTCCATTCGACTAAAGTGTTCAGGGATAATGGAGGTGAGTACTTGAGATATTTTCCCTTGGTTTAAGAACCAGATTGGGTAGATGGCTACAGTGATGCTCCCCAATGATCACACCTCCTGGTGTCTATGACCTGTGCAATCCTCTTGCTTATTAATGCTGAGCTCAGCCATGTTACTTGGCAAGCAAGATCCAAGCAGAGGCTTGGTGAGTGCTTCCACAGTGGAACTTGTCATCTTGGGACACTCCCTCTTGAGACTGAGGTGTGCTATAAAGAAGCTTGGCTAGACTATTCAACCATCAGAAACTATGGGAGGGAGGCTTAGCTCCCAGCTGAATGCAGCTACATGAGTGATTTCAGCCATAACACAGAGAGCAGAAAAGTTATGCAGGCAAGCTCAGAATCATGAGAAATAATCCATCATTGTTGTAAACCACTAAATTTTGAGGTGGTTTATTATGCAGGTGTACATAATAGAAGTAATGAATTACATCATCTCTGGGATCCTCCCCAATTCTTTTGTTTTCCAACTAATTGTAAACGGAGGGGGAAAAAACTTGAGTAGATGAAAGTCATATATGGTTATAAGCCACCCTCTGAGATACTGTGGTTCATTCCTTCTTCTTGGGGAAATGCACATTTAAACTTGTCTCTACGTCGTGACAGTCTGACAAGTACATAAATACCTCCCACAAAAGGAACACCTCATGCATCCTCCTGTGCTGACTAATCCTGATTGGCTGGCAGACTGTGTGGATACGGGGATGGTATTCTGGCTCCAAGTTGAGACAAGAATGAAGATACCAAAATCTCCCTCAGATCATCACATTTCTGAATCTTCAACAGATGTTAAATGTAGTTTAATCAACACTGATTGATTCCATACACTGTTTTCTCATTTATTAAATGAGGTTTCCACAGCCAGGTAGTGGGAGAAAATTAAAAGTCAAACAATATAAATCAATGTGACCACTTAAAAATAATTTTGATATTAAAAATAATTGTATTTGCTTACAGCTTTTCTTAACTATTGTTTGCTCTTCATTTTCAAGAAACTCTTGCTAATCAACGTTTATTTTTTGTCCTTCCCACTTGAGTCACAAACCAGGATCGTGACGGGAAGACACAGCTCTTACCTAATGTGCTCGATTTCTTTTGAATGTTGGCAAATTCGCAGATCAGAGCAACAGTTTGATTTTAGTTTAGCCTTTCAGAAATTTTTTATGACGCCAAAACATAAAAACATGATAAGTGTAAGATCAACACATTTCAGTTTCTTTGTATGATGTACTGTCACATATTTACTTTTCAGCTGTAGTGTGAAGATATATTTATTTCTGTTGTTAATTGTTGGCTTAAGACTGGGTGATTAGTGTTCTGTCTAGTTCAGCCAGTTCATGTGTGGGTTTTTTTTAAATTAAGGTATTATTGATATACACTCCTATGAAGGCTTCACATGAAAAAACAATGCTACATTTACCCATATTATCAAGTCCCCACCCATACCCCAATGCAGTCACTGTCCATCAGTGTAGTAAGATGCCACAGATTCACTGTTTGCCTTCTCTGTGCTACACTGTTTTCCCCATGATCCCCCACCATGTGTGGGGTTTCTTAAAAGCTCTGTTACAAACTGGCATTTAAAATGCTTCTCTGAGTACCTTGTTCGGTTAACTCACTGCTGGTGCAGTCAGGGTCCTGAGGTTGCCTGTGAATAAGCCAGTGTCCACTGGTCCGTGACTTTCAGCTGGACCCACCCTAATCTCACCTCACAAATGGAGTACCTGTCATCTCAAAGCAATCAAGATGAGGGACCAAGGATGTTTCACAGCTATAGCGCCTGGAAAAGCACCTAAACATGGAGCCCCTAGTTCAAATTTGAAGGATGCTCCAGGAGATAAACTGAAGAAGCACTGTGTTAGCATATCTTGCAGAGGAAGTGAGGGGGAAGTGAAATGATGACAAGAGGAAGTTGATTTCTTTCCTTACATGTTAGTGAAGGATATTGGTGACTTTGTTCCGTGCATTCAATAGTGGTGTTCAAAGACTGAGGGCTCACTAATGTATGTAGTGCAGGAGGTGTGGGGGTGCCATCTAAACTGGAGACTTGGAGCTGCAGATGTATGGGATAATCGGGGATAGGAGTCTTGGGTTAGGTCCCAGTTTGCTCTAGCAGAGAAGGCTCCAGTGCTGCCCTCCCAGCTTCCTTGGCGCTGAGCGCCATTCTGCAGCAGCCTGGCATTATTTGGATGTTCTTACTGAGTCATTCAGTGCCACGTGAAACTACATTTCCTATGGTACATCTATTCTTTTATAAGCTTACTTCCTGCATCCAAGAATCCCATCACCACCAACAGAACACCTCCGTTTTCATTTTCTTTCCTCCAACTGCTTTCCAACTATCAAGAACCTGACTTGTTTGCTAACCCTTTCCCCGGGTGAAGAGTGAGAGTGTGGGACTTACATGGGTATGTGTGTATATGTGTTTAGGGGTTGGGGAACTTGAAGGGACAATAGCTGTTGTTATTCATTATAAAATTAGAGAAAGTTTGTGCATTTCCAAAAGAAATATCAGATGTCAGATTCTTTACCATCACATATTTTTAAAGTTCAGTTGATCTGTGTCTAAGGGGAAAATGTGTTACTTTAAATACAGTGTTCATACTAAAGGAATATTTTAAATGGCATGAAAAGAATAAAACAACTAATACTTGTTGGATGTATATTGTCTTCTAGACACTTTAGTTTATTCTTCTAACAAACCTATAATGTAGATCTTGTTATTTTCTATATTAACAGCTAAGGAAATGGAGGGGTAGAGAAACCACGGAGTTGGTCCAAGGACACTCTGGCAGAATAAAAAACCTTTGCTATTCTTCTGTTGAGTGGAGTCCCCTCCCCTTAAGCCTTGTAAGCTCTGTGTCTGCTCTGCTTCATAGAAGATAGCAGAACTGATGCCAGTGAGGCCTAAGCCTTGTGAGCTCTGTGTCTGCTCTGATTCATAGAAAATGGCAGAACTGATGCCAGTGAGGCCTAAGCCTTGAGGATTTGGCAACTTCCTCTTCCTGCTTCTTGGGACACTTTCTCTCGGAGCCCTGAGACATCTGTACAAGTCTGACAACCTTGAGGTCACTGTGCTGGGAGGAGACTGAAGGGGGCCAAGTGGAGAGGCTGTTTGTACAAGGACTGATGCCTGGTGGTCCTTCAGTTGTTGGGGCTATCTCCCAGCTGTTTGAGTCCCCAGCGGAAGCCCCAGACATCATGGCACATAAATGAGCATTTCTGCTGTGTCTGCAGAACTGACTCATAGGTTCATGAGAAATATAGATTGTTTTTAAGTCACAGAGTGTTACACGTAATTTGTTATGTAGCAGTAGGTAAACAGAACAGTCACACAGCTGTTATGTGTACAACCCCAGGGGATTTAACCCAAGTGATAGGCAGCCAGAAACATGTACATGTACTTAACGAGTATTCTATACAATGTGTATGTTACCCAGGACATTGTACCATCTTAATTCAAACAGCAAGTCTCCCAGCTGTGCAACACACTCTGCCTGGACTTCTCCCTTGTGCTCTGTGTTTAGGCTTGTTCACTGTCTGTTTCCCCACTTCCCTATTTGAGTGGACGATATATAGGGCAGAGGTTTGCCTGAACTGTTCACTGCTACATTCAGAGCACCTAGAATGGTGCCTGCTGTGAAGTAGACACTAAATATTTTTGAGAGAATGAAAAAATGATAGAAATGTTTCTTTTTATAGTGATTAAAATGGGAAGTGCCTTTTGCATTTCAGTCACTTGGGACATTTTGTGTAGCTATTCTGGTTCCTCTTCGGAAAGGAGAAAAGGAAAGGTCAGAAAGAGAGAGGACTGTGAATAAAATGGATGATTTATTAACCTCATAAGACAATTACCTGAGTTTAACCCAGGCTAGGAAAAGCCAGAATGGTAAATGATAAAAAAAGGAATTGTGATGCACTGCATCTTATTGGAGATGATATTTTTTTCTGGCTGCAAATCTGATAGGGGAATCTGCAGCAAGATTGTGCAGAGGAATGCCATCCTACAGAAGCAAGCTGCTCCTGCGGGTGCCTCAGATGGGACATGATACAGCTTGAAAGCATTTGGCCTCCAAGAGTTACACTGGCTGAAACAATTAAATAGGTCAAAATCGAGCTAGAAAAATTGTTTTGTTGGTTATAGAAGAAAGATAAGGTAACTAGACCTTTTGAGGAACCCTAGAGCAAAGATTGACCTCTTCAGATTCTGATGAGGTATTAAGGACATAAATCTACAGGATCGTTTGCTATAATACATAGTTACTAAGTGGAAAGTACACCATTAAAATAAGGTCTGTTGTTACAGCATAACACCCCAAGAGATTCTGCCACTGAGAGGAAATGAACAGTTAATAGGGAGATGGTGATGAGCTGGAAAATGCCTCCAAATATAGCCTCTTGGTCAAGCGTTTGCCGTCTGTTTTGTGTATTATTAGTCATTTGGGCTTCAAGAAGAGAAAGTTAAGCCTGAATGATGTACAAGATTTAAACACTTTAATGAATGATTAATAAAAAACAAACTTAAAAAGTGATGTCACTGAGATGTTATCAGTTCCTAAATCAATCAAGGAACCTAAAATTAGACCCAAACTAAATATATTCAGGTAGGAGTGCGGCCGTGGGAACCAGGAAACGGTGGGGACTGCTCTCCATATGGTGTGAGTGAACATTAAGCTCCCTCAGGAAATTTAAACAATTCTCTGTGGCATATAACTCGGGTTTCATCATGTGAGTCTTAGAACTGTTTTCAAAAATTGGCACATAATACCAAAGCTGTAGCACTGGCATGATATAAAGAGAAGAATCACTTCCTTTAAACACAAATAACCAGTTCAACATTTCTGACAAAAGGAAGGTTGGATGCTATTCATTTGGGGAACCAGAAAGGCAAAAAGTTATGATTAATTTTATGTAATGAATTAAGTTAAGGTTATTCTAACTGCAAGAGTTATGTTAGAAAGAATGTTAGTCAAGAAGCATTGTTCACAGGAAGGGCCGTGTGTTCCACCAGTTCTGCAGTCTGGGTGAGCATCGGTGAAGTGCGAATGTTAGTGACTTGGGCCAAGAACTGGGAAGTGACTTACCCCATGGCCACTTTAGCCATATTTGTTTACTTACTGCCATTGGAGTGTCTTAAAATCCCGGATCCTAGTCCATTCGTATCGTTTGTTTTATTTAACCTCCAAAGACAAGAAGGGCCAATGCATATACTGTTTTAAATTAAGATAGAAAAATTCTAATATAATTGTCAGGCATATTATTTCCATAAATCTTTAAAAATATAAGTGATTTGTACTGCTTTTGATTTTACCAGAAGAGAATGGGCATGTGATTGAAATGACTTTGTCATAATCTTTATTCTGTTTTCTTCACTGATTAGATTTTGCTCCTTCCACAAAGGAAACAAAAAGACTGTTTGAAAAGAAATTTGTTGCATTTGTATTTGTAGTAGGAGCAATTATAGCTGAATTCATTGTGGGTGTTACTAATCCATTAAATTCTCTAGCTTTCATGGCTGAGTAACAAATAGTAGTCAACATTGTATGCTTCGAGGTGCTAGGTCCTGTTCTGGTGCTTCACTTGGATTAACTCATTTGATCCTTATATAACTTACTCCCATTTTGCAGATAAGAAAATAGAGGCACAGAGATGCTGAGGAACTTTGCTGAAGTCCAAAGCTAGTAAGTGGCAGAGCTAGAATTGGAGTGTAGGCAGCTGGACTCCCATCTGTGCTTGTAGCCACTAGGCTATGCTGTTTCTCAAACCCTGCCTGTCATGTGGCAGTTTTGCATTTTGACCCATAGTCCTTTCAACTGAGTTGGTGTATCAGTGTTGAAATTGTATTAGTTCATCTGTTAAAAAGGAAAGACATTTTCCTTCTGTTCTGCTTTTAATGCAAAGAATACCATAATTAAAATTGTATGAATGGTTTGAAAGGTGACTTGTAAGATACAAATTTCTTTAGGTTAATATAAAGTGAATCCTGAGGGTGGGTAGGGGGGCTGAGGGGGAGCATGGCTTAATCATAGCAGCTTGTCAGAGGGGAAATGAATCAAAGTGATATGTTAAGAATGTTGCAGTACAGTTCATATGTGCACATGCTACCAGTAATGAGTGTTATGGAAAGAAAAATAAGTGGGCCTATTCTGGAGCCCATGTCATTTTATGTAACTGTATGGAATATGGATAAAACAAAATATTACTGCCATTTGGGTGGGAAAATTGAGGAGTAGAACCAGTGGTGTTTAGAGAAATCAGAAACTGAGCCAGCTTGAGAAACAAAAAATTTTAATGATATAAAATTAGAATTGGAGAGATTAGGAGATTATAGTACCCAATCATCTCATTTTACAGGCCAGAAAATGAGGCTCAGTGTTTTGACAGGTTTTTCTTTCCTTTGAATGTGTGTATATATTTGCATATCTATAAACCTTACCTTACTCCCCCAAGCCCACAAACACAAATACAATACAGAAGGGCTTCTTTGGGCAAGGGAATTATGGTGAAGAGAAAATAATGGTTAGAATGATAAGTTACAATAACAGATGAAATTAGAACACAAATTGCATATTATGAGTTCTCAAATGCTGTTAGAGCACCACAAATATGGCTCTCAGATTTCTAGCAGCCAACACTAAGCCACAGTGTCCAGTAGATAAAATATCAGTTTTTCAGAATGTGCTGGTTCTGAGCCCTGAGGAAATTTATTCTAAAGGATCTCATAGAGAGAAGTGTGTTTATAAAATGAATGATATCCTCAACAAATGAATGCCATAAGATGCATAGGACTGTTTCTTTACCATCATTTCATGCAGGCAGAACAAATCAGCACAGTTTAGTAGGAGAATTACATGAGCAGTGGAAGAAATACAGACCTGACGGTCCTCTTAAGGATGGATTTTTAAGTTTTATAAATGTGAATAGACAACATATAATTCAGGCAGTTCTGTAAAATGCATTTTTTTTCTCAATCAAGCTTTTAATTAAAAGTGTGGGTAGTAGTGAGTTTGACATTATCTTCTCAAAGAAGTCTTTAGGGGATTCAGGTAGTCTGTGTTCTGGTTAAATGCAGACCTGAATACCCATAGGCATGCGAGTTCTCTGAACTGGGAGAAGGGTTGCCATGTAGGCACACTCGTATCTCTTTTCCCCAGCCTAATGTTTATACTTTGTCTTTCTGACAATGTATTTTTCTATGTAGAATAATGAGTTTGCAGGTGTTAGAGTAGGATGCCACCTCACAGAGTGGTGGGCTAAGCAAGTAGTGAGGAGGAAGCCAAGATTTTCCCTAAAAATAATTTTGAGTTTATTCCAGTACATGAACAGATGGGTAACCAGGGTCCCCAAAGCATGGCCACAAGAATTTTAGTTTGGATCAAGGTGGGTGTTAACAAATGCCCATCATGGCCATAAAAATAAACCTCAGGAAAAGGTTCATAGAACATCTGAACTCTGAGCAATGTCATTTCCTACAGAATGTTCTAAAGTATAAAGATTACAAAATATACCCCTAATGCCTGAATGAGGTCTGACCATACATAACCATGTATGGATCCATCTGGGATATACCCAGGGTGACCATATGTCCTGGTGGTCCAGATAGTCCTAGAAGTCTGGATAGGCCTCTATAAAGCCTGGTGTCAAAGCATGACTGTGCAGAGTGCCTCCTCTACTGTCAAAACTGGTGAATCCTCTGATGCCTTTTGGTAACATTTGTAGTAATAGAAGATGTTTTCTGAAAATCTTACGTTCATGTTAAGTATTTTTCCAGTAATTTTGCTTTCACGTTTCTTACTGATTCTGCTTCCTGCATTTGGGGAGATGAAGAAACAAAAATAATCAGAAGAACTCATTAAAAGTGATCCACATTTTAATTTTAACATGATGTTGAACACCTTTAATGTGTGTGTGTTGCAATACTTCACTTGATCTTAGCCAAAAGGCCGAGGAGTGATGTGTTGTGTTGCACTACTTTTAAATTTTGGTGGCAATTCAGTGTTATAAAGGTCCGTTGCCATTGTAAAGGTCCTGGAATTCCCCATTTGTGTCTGTGGATGGAATTAAACCAAATAAAGTACTTCCACTGGAAGGCTTATATTGACCTTATAACTATATGTTAATCCTCTAAATGTTAAATAAAAAGTAGAATTTCTAGCACACATGTAACAAAGTGTCTGGCTTAGGTGATAAATTATATGATCATACTATTCATCCTGATTTTTGTTTCCTGGAGTTAATGCTGAGGAGATGTATGTACAAGCTTGCAATCAAATACTATTTTTAATGATGGGCATTGGTAAAACAATATTCTACATAAATAAAACAGATTCTACAGTGGTAACACAGTTTCTAAGTGGTAAAAGATCTGCTGTATCTTGTGTAGAATATTTACATGAAAAACCAGGGCTTCCAATTTATTAATAAGAGTTTGCCATACATTTAAAATTAACGTTAAGTCTTTAATTTGTGGACAAAGGGGGTAGCTCTTTAAAACAATAAATGGATTACATCTTGAATACTGTTAAATCATGTAAATATTTGAAGAATTTGAGCTTTTACCTTGGAATGTTCCTTGAGCAATTCTGAAGGAAAAAAATCTTTCCCCAAGAGCTTTATATAGACTGAACTTTAAAGATATAGTCAGTAGTACAATATGAGAAAGTAGTGTCCTGATACAATAATAGCTGGCTGGGATTCATGAAGTTCAGAGCAGCCGACCTTGGTCTGTCCAGCTGGGACAAGCATGCAGCTTAAGGATCAACTTGAATCTGACTTGTCATGACCTCTTTCACCAAATTTATACTCTAGTAACTTGTTTCACATTAAGCCCTATTGACAAATCTTGGGGCCAGAGCCAGGCCCTTCTACATGAATTTATTTGCTCAAGTTCTTTCAAGGCAAAGAGATTGAAAATTATAGGGAAGGATCCTGACTCCAAGTATTGTGGCTCAGTTTTCTTGTAAAGATGCTAATATAACCATAATTGTGGATGTGCTAAAATTTTGAGTTGAATTCTCCCAGTTAGCAGAGAAACCATGTGCAATTACTTTTCCAGGGACACTGAGTACTCCCCTAATCTTGGCAGAATTGATCATCCCTCTGTGTACTCACTGAATCTTCTAATCAATCTATTCTTAATACCTGCCACTGTTTCCAGGGCTTGTCCTCTAGTACCCAACTTCTGCTTCCCTGTTACACTTGAAATGGAAAGGAATAAAGGCAAAGGAACTTTTTCCAGAGTGTTGCTTATTGCAAAGGGATGGCAAATAATATAACATTTACCCAAAATAGTCTTCTCAAGTCCCTGAGATTCACTAAAATCTATTATTTAAGGAGTATTTGATCCCTATAATGTCTATAACAACCTGTTAATATATTCCTATTTTCCCTTAAGAACAGTAGTTCCAAAATTTTACCTTGGACCTACCCCCATAGTTCTGATCCATAGGTTTGGAGTGGAGCCCCAGATTTACATTTCTAACAAGTTCTCAGAGTGTGCATGTCCAGGCACCATCCTTTGACTGTCTCAAGGGAATAGTTTGCAAGCTTGACTGCATCTTCAATCCCATGGAGAGCTTTCAGAAATCCCAAATAACTAACTGCATGCCAGACAAAATAAATCAGAATTCTGGGGGTGGGACCTGGTATCAGAATTTTTAAAGCCTCCCAGGTGATTCCAATATATGGTCAAGTGTGAGACCCTTGGTGTTAGGGTCTTCTGACTGGCAGCTGGATGCATCTGACATGATGATTACCGTAAAACTGCCTGTGCACTTGGGCGGGTTTCCACCAGACCACCATTAACTTCTCCCTGGAAGCAAAGCTTTGCTGTGTGAAATGAGAAATAAAACACAATGAAAATATAGAACTCTCATTATCAAACTTTCGGCAAACATTCTGACACATATGAGTTTAACAAAGTGTAGAAATGTCTCTGTGTGTCACTTAGTGCAAACCTAAAAATTAATTTTGGGAGCTGAATTTCATACAGTGGTATAATGAATAAAGAAAAAACCTTTTTATTTTCAAAATATCTTTTTTGGGTTATGCTGAAACATTCCGAAATAACCCAGGACCTCAAAATCAACTTTTGAGAATATTTAGACTCTTTTATGGAGAACCAAGTTCGTATGGGCAAACTGATTATAACTTGATTTTATTTAAACATCAACATTATGTTTCTATTTCTTTGTCACTGTTGATGCAACTAGAAGCTTTGTCATCAAAAATGCTCCCCTTGATATTGGATAATTGTAATTTATAAAATGATAAAGAAAAATGTGCAGTCAGGTGAAATAGTAGAGGATTTAAAGACCATTCTGAACATAAGTTAGTCAAAGATTTATACATTTTCTGCTGACACAGGACTTGAGTTTAAGTGAAAGACTGAATTTATGCACTTGCCATGTGACCTTGGATAATTCACATTAACTTTTTAATGCTGACTTTTTTATCTCCAAATTGGGGTTAATGCTACCTACTAATGGGTATTACTGGGAGGGTGAAGTGAGATAATTATATGAAAATGCTTGCTAAGTTGCAAAATACTATACAAAGTAAGTATATCATGTTCAGGATAAACCACATTAATAGGATGATTGTTTAATTTCAGTATGCTAATAAATTTCAGTGAATATTCACTAGACTGCAAGACTCTAGAGGGAAGGGGTTAGTTCATTTATATTTGTATCCCTACTATGCAGCGTAGAGCTTTGTCACAAGGAAGCTCAATTAATTATTGCTGAATAAATCACCAACTGGACATTTTAGTTTAGTCCCCTTTATGACTGGTAGCAAAGATTTATGTGAAAACAAGATGCTAAGCTAGGGAACAAAGCTTTTCTTTGTGTGAATGTAAATGATCCCTGAGGATTAAAGTTCTCTATTTTCCCTCAGTACACCAGAATCTAACCTCCTCAGTTAACAGGATCAGACACAAATTTATACTTGTGTAAAGCTACATCTTTCCCTTTAATGCTGCAAGCACTCTTAATTTAAGAGCCAAATGGCCAATAGAGAAAAATTACTGTTTTGTGTTATCAGGGAGATTGGCAGTAGACATATTTCATTCTTCCCTTGGCCTGAATTGGTTTTCTATAATAAATTAGGTCTTTGAATAGCGAATTATTACTTCTTTTTTAGGCCACATGATTGAAAAATGAGCAAAATGAACATCAAAAAATTCAAAGAGCAATTGGTTCTTTGTGAAACTCTTATTTTCTATAGCACCTGGGAGATATTCAGGAACCAGAGAGACCCTGGATCATGATTACCTTGGGTGTTTACCTTTGTGACACTGAAAGCAGAAGTGTATATGTTGGGGGTGGGGCAGGAGATCAGGTTGGTTCAGATATGTCTGGGCATATATGGTGATAGGTGCAATAGGTTACAGAAACCAGTTTATCAAATTAGGAATAAGGAATACTGTTCCTAATTTATCAAATATCTTTTTATCAAATTAAGAATAAGAAATCTTAAGAGGAGATAAGCCACCCAAAGGAAAAGAAATTGAAGAAGTATGAGTTGGGTCTAAGAATAATTTATTGATTAATTTGAAGGGATAGGAAATTTATTGATCATCTGAAGGGATGGGAAAGCCCGTTCTCCGGTTTTCTCAGTCCAGGCCTGTTATGGGCTAAATTGTGTCCTCCCTACCAAAATTTTGAGTTTGATACCTGAACCTCCATAGTAACTGTATTTGGAGATAGGATCTTTAAGGAGGTAGTTAAGGGTAAATGAGGTCATGGGAATGGGACCCTAATCCCTTGGGACTGGTGTCCTTATAGGACTGATGCACACAGAGGAAAGGCAGTGGAGGAGATTGTGTCTCCGTCCCAGGGGAGACATCTAACCAGGTGATAATTGTGCTGGCATGTTGATCTTGAACTTCTAGACTCCCAATAGAATAAATTTATGTTATTTAAACTACCCAGTCTGTGGTATTATTTTTTTTTTGGCACTCCCAGAAGACAAATACAGGTCTGTCTTAGTCCACTCAGGCTGCTATAACAAAAATACTGTAGACTGGGTGGCTTAAATAGCAAATATTTACTTCTCATAGTTCTGGAGATGGGAATATACAGAATAAGGTTCCAACAGATTCAGTGTCTTATGAGGCCCTGCTTCCTGGTATATGGATGGCAGACTTCTTGCTATATCCTCATATGGCAGAAGGGTGAAAGGGCAATCTGGGGTCTCTTTTATAAGGTCATTGATCCCATTCATGAGAATTCCATTCATGACTGAAATCACTTCCCAAAGAACTAACTTCCTAATGCCATCACACTGGGGGTTAGGATTTCTGTACATGAATTTTGGGGGAACACAAGTGTTCAATACATAGCAGAGACTCTTATGGGTTTGTGATTGAACCTTAGAAAAAAAAGGTTGTTAAAAAAGAAAAGAGTTATATTTACAAGTCTCTAACAGATGCTAACAATGGGGATGAGAAGAACTATTCACTTTCTAGTCAGAGCAGCTTTATCATTTCTTGGCACATTGGAACCCCCTTCATGCAGTTGAGCTTAGCCCATCTTCCATAGGTACCAGCTGGACATCAAGCAGTATGAGTGGGATGGCTGCAGCAGAGGAAGCCTTAGTTCCAAGTGAAAGAATATTATAAAATCCCAGGAGAAAAGTAATGAAATAGAGATAAGTAATTTGCCTGACAAAGAGTTCAAATTAGTGGTCATAAAGAACATCTGAGAAAAGAATGGATGAACACAATGAGAACTTTAACAAAGATAGAAAATATAAGAAAATACCTAACAGAAGTCACAGAACTGAGGGATATAATAAATGAATTGAAAAATACTACTAGAAGGGTTCAGTGTCTAGATGAAACAGAAGAAAGAATCAGTGAGCTGGAAGACAGGGCAGTGGAACTCATTCAGAGAAGCAAGCAGAAAAAAAAATTTCTAAAAAGTGAAGATCACTTGAGGGAACTATCAAGCAAAATAATATTTGCATTATCTAGGTCCCAGAAGAAGAGAGAGAGAAAGGGGCAGAAAAATTATTTGAAGAAATAAGGATTGAAAACTTCCTTAAGCTGGAGAAGGAAATAGACATCCAGATCCGGGAAGCAGAGCATCCCAAACAGATGAATCCAAAGAGAACCACAACAAGATACATTATAATTAAAATGTCAAAAGTTAAAAGATAAAGAGAGAATGGTAAAAGTGGAAGGAGAAAAACAACTTGTGAGGTACAAGGGAACCCCCATAAAACTATCAGCTGATTTTTTAGCAGAACCTTTGCAGGCCAGAAGGGAGTGGCATGATATATTCACAGAGCTGAAAGAGAAAAACTTCCAACAAAGAATACGGAACCTGCCAAGGTTATCATTCAGTATTGAATGAGAAATAAGGAGTTTTCTAGACAAGCAAATGCTAAAGGAATACCTCGAGGGTATTATGCTAAGTGAGAAGTCTGAGAAAGATAAATACTCTCTGGGTGGAATCTAAAAAAACCCAAATGAACAAACCAAATCAAACCAAACAAACAAAACTCACAGATAACAAAGAACAGAGTGGTGGTTGCCAGAGGCGAGTGGGGGCGGGGAAGGGATGAAATTGGTGAAGGGCATCAAGGGATGCAGGCTTCCAGTTATAAAATTAATAAGTCACAGGGATTAATGTACAGCACAGGAATTATAGTCAGTAGTATTGTTTTTCATGTTTGAGAGTTGCTAAGAGAATAGATCTTGAAAGCTCATCAGAAGAAAAAATTTTTTTTCAACTCTGTATGGCAATGGTAATTAGACTTATTGTGGTGGTCATTTCACAATGCATAGAAATATCATTACGTCGTACACTTGAAGCTAATATAATTTTATGTGTCAGCTATACTTCAATTAAAAGAAAGAATTACTCTCCCTGAACACATATGAGACACCTCCTGAAAACTCCCTAAAATAACCGGAAGATGAAAAACTTTGAAACAATTTCGAAGCCCTGTAATATTGAGTGTGAGTTTATTTCATTAACCTAATGGAACAATCTCATGGCACACTTAAAATGGCAGTATTAATATAACTGATTTAAAAAATTGGGATCAGGCAGAAACTAACACTGTAGAGTGCCTGTTAAATGCTGGGTGGTGGGCTATTATCTGAATTATATCTTGTTTTCAGTATAATAACTCTGCTAACTAGTACCATTGCCCCTATTTTTCAATTGAGACAGAATTGGGCCTCAGAGAGGTCATGGAATTCACCCAGGGTCACAAAACTAGTGTTTCTGGAAACTAGACTGCAAAGTAGATGTGTTTGACTCCAAAGTCCACATTTAACACACTGCTGTTTATTACCTGTTAAAATTTCTGAGCTTTTTTTTCCTGTTGTACACAGTGCAGGTATTATCAATAATTGTTTTAAGTCAATAAAATGCAAACTGTTTCCATGTTCTCCAAATTGTGGAAGCAGTTGGCTTCTCCCAGTGTCACTGAACAGCTGTATTAACATTGTTATACTCCTTCATTCATGGCATAATTGAGCATCTACTGTGTTCTAGGCTCTGAAGATCTAGTCATAAACAAAAGAGACATAGCCTCTCCCTCACAGAGTTTAGAAATTGTCAGCAAATTATCATATCGATAAAATACATAAATAAACATGGTCATACTTGCTCTTAAAAAAGGCCAGGAAAGGCATGAAAGAATAACAGACATGAGATTTAGGTGGAAAGGAAGAAAAGGCTTCTATATGATCCTGATAATCTGAATAAAGACCTGATGGGTGGGAACATTTAAGTGAAGTTTGTGATATGTGCCAGGCAGGCAGGAGGAGGGACATGTAAGAAAGCCCAGGAGAGGACAGGCTCAACTCGTTTCAAGACCAGCCTGATGGTCAGTGTGGTTGGAATGCAGCAAGCACAGAGGAAAGCTGAGGCGCCACACGAAGGTGGGTCCCATGTTATTTGAGGCCATAGAAGCCCATATTAAGGATTTTATATTTTAATCTAAATGTAATGACATTCAAAGGACATTGAAAGCTTTTGAGCCAAGGAGGTAGATGTATATGGTGCTTCTGGCTGTTGCATGGAAGATCAGTTGAAGGGGGAAGAGAGGAATTGGGTAGCAAGTTAGAGAAGGAGAAACTGGCCAGAAAGACTGAGAAGGGGGTTCCATAAAGGGAGGAAGAAAATGCAACTAAAGAAGTCAACTCCTGGGAAAGGCAGGAGTGGTGTGCTGCTGAAAGGAAGCAGGACAGGGCAAGAGGTGGGAGACTGAAAAGATTCACACCATCTACCCTGAAGGAGGAGAAATGCATACTGGAGGGGCCAGTGCGAGAAAGTGCAGGTTTACAGGTGGTTGAGGACTGCTGAAGGGGATGCACGTGAGCAAAAGAGGCTGGGAAAAAAGAGGTTATAGTAGGAAGGGGTTTGGCTGTGTGGTGTGTTCATGTTGTGATTTTGGAGGTGGGTTGCTGAGGTAAAGCAGAAGAAGATATAACTAGATTAAAAGAGGTCAAAGAATTGAGGTAAGGGTATTAGGAATGTCATCTATGTGGACATTAAGCCATCTGGGGTGATGTAGGGAGCTAAAGTCTTCAGTGAATGAGGAGACATAGCCAGGAGTTCATTAAACTACTTTGAAAACAAAGAAGAGATGATATATCCAGATAGTGAGCTCAGAGGAGCAGGGGGACTTTGCACCAGAATGGGCATGTGATGTTCTAGAAGAACCAGCATGAGTAAAGAAGACACTGACTCACATCTTGCCTGTGAGAATGGTGGGCTATAGGAGAAGTAACAGCCTCCATTCCAGGGGGTCTAGGGGAAGCAGTTCACTCAGGGACAGCTAATAGGGATTGAAGACCTAGAGGGCTCTTTGGTCTCTCCAGTCCACACGTTAGATCTCAGAAGGGGAAGGAGCCTTGGATAGAGGAATGGAGAGGTTGCACAGAGATCCTGTGAGTGGAGAGCCAGGTGATAGTAAGAACCAAGCAAGAAGGGTCCTTTGGAGAGTGTGCATGTGCATGTATGTGTATGTGTCAGTACATGTGTGTGTGTGACCCGTCCAATGTTCTGCACTGGGTTGCCAAACTGAAATTTGAGTGAGTATTCCTGCTGACTGTAATCATAACCCAGTTATGTCCAACACACCTGTTATTTGTTTGAGAGTGAAAGAAGTCAGTGAGAGCTGCTTCTGGCAGGTGTCTGCTCTTTGAAAATGAACCTAAATCCCTCCTTTGGACCCAAAGGGAAAGCTACATTCTATGAAATTTCCAGTGAAAGGAAGCAGAAGATCAATGCAAAAATAATAGTATTCTATTTAAAGCACTTATAGAGAAAGGAAATTAGCTTCTGAAACTGCAAGATAATGTTCTAGATAATTGAGGACGTAATTAGAGGCATGGTGAGTCCTCAGTCACAGTTCTGAAGTTCATTCTACCAGTTCCTCTGGATCACAATTGTAGAACATTTTGTTTCGGCGTGGGAGACAGCTATTACATTCATCCCAATAGCATAAAATGTGGATTGCATAAGTTGCCATATTTACAAATATACACATTTCATTTAATTCAAAAGGATTGTCAGGTTTAGAAAATATTTTTCAAGAATGATTAGAAAATAGTCCCAGGGATACATAAGAACATGTCAAAATAAACTCAGAGTAATTCGATGAACATTTTGCTGTTCTGAACATTTCTTCACAAGCTAGTCTTTTATTGTTTAAAATAAAGAAATCACATGGAAAAGATGAGTTGCGATTTTCAAGCCAAGAGAAAATTGACTCCATCAATCACCACATCACCTTACTGGAGGATGGGAATTCTCGGTACTTTGGAAAAATGGCTCAGAGAAGAGAGAATGCATGGCTTGTTCAGGGGATGAGAGGTCATTTGGTGGATGACAGCACAAGGTCAAGTTGAAAGGAGGAGCTGGGTGAGATTAGGTAGAATAAGAAGGGGAAGGATGATGACGACTTTATGTTCCTTCTGAGAAATTTAGACTTATTATAAGAACCATGAGGTATAACTGATGGCTAGTAGGCAGAGGAGTGGCATGATGAGAAATATCTTACAAAGATCTGTTTAGTAGCTCTTCAGAAGGTGGATTGGAGAGAGAGAGAGACTAGGAGGAAGACCAGTTAAGATGTAGTAACTAAGGGAAAACATTGTGAGGTCCTGAACAAAGCAAAGGCCTTGGGAGATGGACAGCAATTTGAGAGAGATTTGGTGGCCAGAGTCAGAAGGAGGAATCCAGCATGACCCCAAGGATGGCCCCACCGCTTGTCTAAGGACCAGATACTCAGGTCAAATGTAGAAGACGTTTGACCCTTGAGTCTTTCTTCTTTCTTATCTTCCTAGGACATCAGCTCCTCTTGTACAGAACCCTGAATATAATATCCTGATGCTTTTTCTATTTTTCCAGCAACTTGTTCCTTGGCTTTCTGCTAACACTTATGAATATCATAGATATTCCCACTGATTTTAAAGAGTACTGATCCTACTTGGGACTTGTGAGGCCTAGAAGCCAATTCTTTCTTGAAAATGGGGCAAGGTATTTCTGACTTTGCTGTAAGATCCCTGGAAAAGTCTAAAAGTGTTTAATCTCTACCTTTGCTACTAAGCTTGGAAACATGTAGGAAGGGCTAATAATAATAGACACTTCTGGTTTTTAAAGGGTTTTTAATATATTGACTCACTTGGTCTTGAGCTGTCACAACAATCCTCTGAAAGATGTACTCTGACAAACTCGACTGTGTACATGAGGAAATTGAGGCACAAAGAGGATATGTAAATTATATAAGGTCACATAGGTGGTCAGTGGCAACTTGCTTAAGGTGAGTTCATTTAAACTGAGGCTGTGTGATTATAGGGCCCAGGCTTTACTACCATATTAAGTCACCTCTCAACACCCGTAGCATACTGTAATAGGTAGGGAGGGTGAATTTCTTATGTTAGAAAAATTCCCATGATGTTTATCTACTAGTCCAAGACAAGAAGAGTATTTCTAGGTCAGGGTCTCTGACGATTGACAATGTTCTACTTGTCAGCAACAGTCAGGGAGTGGGGGGGTAGAGGGTGGGTGTATTTCTGTGTTTGCTTTTATTACTTCTTATTCCCCTCATTCAAATCTTCTAAGGTTGACAGTATTCAGCACCTATTGTTGATGATAACAAATAAACAACTGTGATAACAAACATCCAGTGGTCTGAAGTTGTCAAAAGAAGGGAATGGTTGTTACAGGGAGGTTTTCTCTTATGATTCTATCATGTATTTCTCTCTCTCATCTATCATCATCTGTCTTCTTTAAAGTCCCTGGCTTCTATGTGCCATAGGCTTAATTTGAGCCTTTCACATAATTAGATCATTTAATTTTTAGAGGTGTGTAATTGCTATTGTACAGATGAAGAAACAATCCAAGAAAGAGTTAGATTCAGGTTTTCAAACCTGAAGCCAAGATTCGTAGTCAAATTTACCTGATGCCAAAATATGTGCCCTTTTCACATAGTTCTTACATTATCTTTTAATTGTTGGCTATACTTTACTTATTAGATTAGATTATTGCTGGTTTCAGGTTTTTGCAGATCATCCCTGTAATTATCTCTACAGAATATCTGCAAGTCTTTCCCAAAACTGGTTATGAGAAATGTAATACACTAAGAAGAAAAGCTATTTAGTATAGGCAAGTAAAGGTACAAAACTGGCCAGGGATGTTAAAGATAATTTTGCTTTTGTTTCAGATGGATTGTATAGTTGTATGCCCTTTCTCTTCTTATTCTGTGAGAGTTTTGAGAAAAGCAGTACGGATAAGCCTGGACTTGCAGTGCCTGCATTTCTACATACAACGTAATTGACATATGAAACTAATTTTAATATATTCTTGCTTTGCAATCAATTAAAGCTCCATTTCAGTAATGTCCGTATTAAAACAGTGCCGAGCTTGGGTATATAGAAAGAATGAATGAGCTAGGTAAGGCATCTCACCTTTTTGGCTCGTGCATTGTCTTATGTATTACTCAGAGTGTCTGGCTACTGTGACAATAGAAAGTATTGAAATTTCTTGTTCGTAAATCGATGCAAAGGAATTATATACTCTAAGACACCTAAGTTTTTCTTTTGAGGTTTATTTTCTACTCAAGCTGATGATCAAACTAATTTAGCCCATAATAACCAAAACAGGCAGTATTGTCTTTACTCATGACACCAGAAGTATAAATTACTTTGCCCCAAATAAATAGTAATGCAAAAATGACGGAACTCAGTCATAACAGGCATCATATTAATAGGACCAAAATGAGCTGCTGGTTCATGCCCCATCACACTGATTCCATACATCTTAGTTGAAGAGACTAAGTCTTTACAGGAATGTGCTTTCAAGGATTTCTACCTGTGACTGACTAAAAAGCAGGGTTCACATAAATAAGGTTTTTTTCATTTTTTTCCTTTCCTTTTGTAGGAGGGCAGAGAATGAATTTCCTGTAAGTTCCATTCAGAATTTATTATGTACCTCCTCTTTAATGATAAAGGGACTTAATGTCATTAATAGCCATGACCTTTACATTTTGTTCCAAAGTATGGCATTTACTGAAATTAATTGTAAATTCCCAGTGTGTAAACACATCTTAGGTAGGGCTTTTATATAACTGTATTGCTGCTCTGCTTGCTTGGTGGTATTTATGTCTGCTAACTCCTGCTAATTGGTTAATGTTTGTGAAGTGCTTTTGAGATGAAAAGCTAATGATCACTGTACCGAGAAGGACGTGGTGGCTGCTGTGACAGCTTGCTAAGGATGTCTGCTGGGGGTTTGACTTTGGGGGCTTGTGGGCTGTGGGATAATGAGGAATCCCTGAAGAAGTTCTATGTCCCTGCTCCCCAAAGACTTTTCCATTTGATTCTCCTGGCTTTGGTAAGGCAGTCTTTGGACATAATAAAAACCTCATTCCTCCAAAGCTGTAAGAGAAAGGCCCTTCAAAGACTTTTTACTCGCCACTAGCATTTACTCTAATGCAGTTGGACAGCCTCTGTTATTCCATTCCAAAAGAAACCATAATAATAATAGACATGCAAAAAAGTCCAAAAAAGATGTTACTCTTAAAAATTAGGGGCATGCATATGTTTTATTATTTTATCTTTTTTTCCCCCTGTACTACAAGCTTAAAGGGGGCCACATTTTTATTGCTTTAGTTTCATTTCATGAAATGTAGGGCATAATTTTGTTAGAAAGTTGGCTAAAAAAAATTGTGAACTGATGAAGTTTTCCACTTATTTCTACAACAGACCTATATTCAAAGGGAAAGGATTTAAAACAAAAAAATTTTTTTTGGTTAAAGTTACTGAATTTTCTGTCACTGCATAGGAATGATATTAAGGTTTCTATGCATTACACAATTCTCATGCTGGTTATTTTTTGTTTTTAGAAAATAAATATTAAATAATATTAAATGATAATATTGATTTTTCTTAATGCCTTTTTGTAAGATCTATCTCCTGCATTTTCCATATCTATTTACATATTGGCATTTCTTAGGCACAATAGTGGTTGCCTGTTTCACACCACAGCTCCTCGGGGGCACCTCCTGGGGTCCTGTAGAGGAAAGTGGTTCCAGGGGCACCCACAGATTGCCCAGATTTCTCAATGGAAACAAAGATATCCCAGCTGTTTACTGTTAATCAGCTGGTAATCACTGCATTACTTAGAGTGAGTTTCAGAAGTCACAAAGGTGCTATAGATCCTGTCCCACACAAACTGACCCTTAGCAAGGAGTTACCTTGAGTTTTATGTAAAACTGTTCATTTCTGTACCTGTTGTTTACATTAAGATTTGTTTTGAAGCTCTGCCATACTGACCAGGGTTAACTTTTAAGTCCTGAAAAGTTTGAAAGCTTCTTATAAAATTAGAAAATCCTCAAGCAAGCAATCAGGAATATAAAAAAGCTCAATACAAAGGCATTTTTTACATCAGTTTCTTCATGATCAAGAAAAATTAGAGAAAGCCAAATGACTCAGGCTGTAGACTGGCTGGACAAATTATTATACAACCATTTGATGTGACATTGTGTACAATCTGACAACACGGGGAATGCTTATGCTATTGTATTAAGTCAACAAAAAACAATGGAAAAGTGATAATAAAATATGTTCTCAACTATGCAAAATATTCATAGAAACTGCCTGGAAGGAAATACAGAAAAATACTAATGGTGATTATTTTCTTCTTAGTGATTATTTCATGTTTTTCAAGGTTTTTGTGATGAGCAAGCATTTTTCACTCAGTTTTTTGTTTTTAATTAAATCCTTAAAACATACAAAAATATAGAGAATGGTATAAAATAACAGATATCCTTGTATCTACCGGAGATTTTGCATGCTAACTTTTTAGTATTATTTGCTTAGATATCTTGAGTTATTTTTCTTTTTTGAGACAGAGAACTTAGTTTTTCTGTCCCTTTTCCTGGAGATAATCACTATTATGAGGTTATGAGTTTCTTATCTTTGCAAAATGTGTAAGTATCCATAAACAACATATAGTATTATGTGTATTTTAAGCTTAGATGTAACAATAGTTGTATATATATTGTTCTGTGATTTATTTTGTTCATTCAACTTGTGTTTTTAAGATTTATTCATGATGACATATATAGAGCTGGTTTGTTTTAAAATGCCATATAGGATCCTCTGATATTAGTGTACAATAGTTTAATTATTTATTCTCCCAGTAACATTCCAAATAGTACATCCTCCAAAGTCATCTTAAATATTTTGCTCTTGTAAAATGCTGCTATTAATAATCTTAAAAGTCTTCTTATATACATTTGAGAATCTCTCTAGAATATATGTACAAGTGGCATCAGTGGGTTGACAATATTTACATTCTAATTTAGATTTTACCAAATTATATACTCCAGTATACACTCCCAATGGCCGAATATATGAATTACTATTTCCCTACATTGTCAACATTTAATATTAGATTTGCCAAATGAATATAAAAGAACACATTTTAAGTTTTTATTTGCTTTTCCCTCTTTATTAAACTTTAGGATTTATTTTGATGTGAATTGTCTCTTTACCCATTATTCTATTAAGTTATTTGTTCATTTTCTATTGGTTTGTAAGCAGTCACGATATAGTTGGGATACCAGTTCTTTGTCAGTTACATGTTTTGCATGTATATTCTTCCAGTCTATAGATTGTATTTTAAGAGTATTTTTGATGGACAGAAGTCTTAAATTTTAAAAGTAGTAAAATTTAAATGTAGCAAAATGTATGAACATTTTCTCTTTTATATAATGTATCATAATGTATAACATTTTCTTTATGTTTATGCCTTTCATGTCTTGTTTAAAATGTATTTCACTATTTGAGGTTATTAATAGATTCAGTATTTTCTTTTAAGATAATTTATCTCTCCATGCTGTGATGTAGAAATCGCTCGTTATTCCTTGTACAGCTAACAGTTATCCTGACATGATTTCTTAAATCACCTGTCACTTCTGCACTGTGCAATACTGTCTCTATCTCATGTCATCTCATTTCAAATGGGAGTGAGAATTTGCTTCTAGAGCCTTTGTTTTGTCTATTTGGTTATCGCAGTATTCCTACATTATTATCATAATTACTACAGCTTTACAATATTTTGGCATTTGTTAGAGCAGGTCTGTCTACCTTAGTTTTCTTCTTAATAATTGTCTTGCCTATAATGGTCCATTTTATTCTTCCTTATAAATTTTATTATCACCTTGTAAACTTCTCTAAATAATACCTTTGGAATTTTGATTGGATTTTTATGGATTTATAGATTAATTTTTGGAAGGATTGACATGTTTAAATGTTGAGTTTTCCCTTCTAGGAATAGTTTTCACCATTTAATTATGTCTTTTATATATTTAACATTTTGTAATTAGTTATACATTTCTTATTGGATTCTTTTTCTATTACTATGTATGTGTGTGTGTATAATATTGCTACAAAACAACTCTTTCAAAATGAGAAGTATCTAGTCTATAGGAACTCTTCATTCTTCTGCATTAATTTTGTTTTCATCAACCTTGTTGGTCTCTTTTATTAGTTACAAGTTTATCTATAGATTCTCTTGGGTTTTCCATGTAGAAAACCATATCCTCGACAAGTAACAAATATATTTCTTCTTTTCCACTTATACTTCTGAGATCATTTTTCCTGTTTATTGGTCTGTCAGAGATCAATCTACTCAATGCTATCTACACAACGCATTCATCCCTTCTTTCTTGAAAATGAGGATAGGATATGCCCAACTAAAAAACTACATTTTGCAGCCTCCCTTTCATATATAGATGGCCACTGAGATATATAGAGATAGTTAGCTTGGACTTCAAGAAAGTTCTTTAAGGGACAAAATGACTTCTACTATATGTGCATACTTTTGCTTTTTATCCTGTCTTCCTTGCTGATGTTTGGAACATGGATACAGTCCTTGGAGCTCCAGTCTCCATTTTGGGATTATGAGGTATTTCTGAGAATGCAAACAAATATTTAGAATGGTTGAACAGAATGAAAGAAGGAACTAGGGCCCTGATGAATATATGGAGTTGCAATTTGAGGTCAGCACTACATCAGAACTTTGTTTAAGCCAAAAAAAAAAAAAGAAAAAACAGTACTATCTTGCTTAAGGCACTATTATTTATGCTGTTATATACAGCCAAAGTTAATTACAAATATACATGGTATTATGTTTCAAGTAGCATTTTTAATAGTAGAAGTAATAGCAAGTATTGTCTTTTTCTTAAATTTAGAGGAAAATGCTTCCAATTTTCACTATTATGTTTGCTGCTTGCTGTAGGTATAGATCCCTTTTTTATAGATATGTTTCCTGTCTATTTCTACTTATTTAAGAGTTTTTATCATGAATGAGCCTTGAATTTTATTGACTGCTTTTTCTGTATCATATCAAATGATAAAATAGAACAATTATAACAATGTACTATAATAAAAGCTTTGAGAATGTGGTCTTTCAAAATATTTTGTTATATTGCACTTTTCTTCTTGTAATGATGTGAGATAATAAAATGCCTATGTGATGAGATGAGGTGAGGTGAATGATGCGGCATTGTGATACAGTGTTTGGCTGTCACTGACCTTCTGATATGCCATCAGAAGAAGGAGCATCTACTTCTGGACCATGGTTGACTGCAGGTAACTGAAACCATAGAAAGTGAAACCATAGCTAAAGAGGAACTACTGTGTCAGGCAATCCAGATAATCTAGGATGTTAATAGTCAAGATCCAAACATGCTCTGAAACACCGCACAGTGAAGAGACGCAGGATTTGGGTCCAGTCTGCTCTTAGAGAAATACAGGAAAAGGCAGTTCTATTTTTCATTTTTTGAGGAACCGCTGTGCTGTTTTTCATAGTGGCTGTACCAACTTGCCTTCCCACCAACAGTGCATATGGGTTTCCTTTTCTCCATATCCTCACCAACACTTGTTATTTTCATCTTTTTGATGATAACCATTCTAACGAGTCCTCATTGTGGTTTTGATTTGTATTTTCCAATAATGATGTTGAGCACCTTTTTGAATACCTGTTGACCATTCGTATATCTTGTTTGGATGAATGTCTATTCAGTACCTTTGTCCATTTTTTAAACAGATTGATTTTTTGCAATTGGATTGTGTAAGTTCTTCATTTGTTCTGAATACTAACCCCTTATCATCTGTATGATAGGGAAGACGACATTTTACATCATCTCATTGATGCTTACCTTTGGATTATATTTTGATTCCCTTGAATCCTTGACATATACCTAATTTTATTTTAATAGCTACTTAGGTAATGAAATGAGAATTGACTTAATGGGTCTAGTGTAATTGTATTGTGAAAAATAAAATATTCTGAAGTACTATTGCATAAAAATCACTAAGGAATATTATTTTTAGTGATTGCCATAAAAACAAGACTAGGAACTTTATCCCTGAATGAGATAGAGATAGACTGCAGCTTTACTATGATAATTTCACATCACATGCTATTTATGCTACGTGTGATTTTCTGAAAGAGACTAATAAGACTTGCAAATTAATGTCTTAACATTTTACTCAAAATAATGACTTCGTTTCTCATCTTTATTTATAATCACTGCAAAGTTATTAAAAGGAGCAAGATGGAGAGAGCATTCACTAAAGTGGTGAAGCTTTTTAGAATATTTCTAGACTAGTATGATGTAAATGGAAGAAAGTGGGAAGCACAGGCCCAAAGTCTTTTAATATTCATTTATAATTGAGTATATGTTATACCCATAAATTCACAGGAGAACATTTATTATCCTGGTCTTAGTTTTAATTAAAAATCAGAGTACATATGACAGTTTATTGCCAGGCTAGTCATTTTTACTTAACCTATTGTTCTTTTTTTCAACAGATCTCTCTATCTTTCTATATATCAAGCTATCTACTTTCAAGATATTTTAATGTTCCCACTGGGCATTGAATTGAAATACAGTGAAACATAATATCTATTTTTCATTTTGTTTTATCAGTGCCTTGCTGTTCTCTACTTTTGCTTCCCTAGATTTGGGTACCTAGGTCATCTTTAAAACTGATCATCTCTGATTTGAATTTATGAATTGCTAACACACTCAACAGTTTGATCATGTGTGGTATTTCTGCAAATGAGAATAAATGGGGATTAACTTCATGTCATCTAATGCGATCATATCACTGCTGCTCTGAAGCTAACTTGCAGAAGTAGAAGGGTGATTGGTGAATATAGTGTGATGTTTTACTCATATTTCTTTGTCTTCAATATTTAGAGTACTGAGTATTTGAGAAAGAATGCAAATTCTGCAAAGTATTAATCTTTTAAGGCTACTTTTAGTAAATTTATAGGTTTAAACCCATTTAATACAATTAAGAGGAAGATATTGCAATCGTTTTGCTGAATTTGGTAAAGCTTTACAAAAGATGATGTACTAGATGGAAACCAAAGAATTGAAATGTAATTATTTAATTGCAAGTCTGAAAAGAGTATTGTTTGGTGGTTCTTGGCTCTGGGAAATGAGAAAAAACTCCTGTCTTACATGAAGTTATTTCATTAACTAAGCCTTTAGATTTTAACCAACTTTAAGAAGCAGAGCCAGAAATATGTTTTTTTTTTTAAGTAGGAGAAGAATGATGATTCAGAGGAAGAGAAAAAAATTAATTAGGAGAGGAAATGGTTACTTGGAAACATTAACAAACTTAGCTGACATTTGTCCCTTAGATGGCAGTAGTATCAGTGTTGGGTACAAAAGAAAACATATTTAGCTATTGGTTTCAAAACAGAGAGATCACCAAGTCTAGGAGTGGTGTTTTGTAAAACGTTTTCATTTGCTCAGCAAACACTAAGCAGTACTATTTATCACGCACTAAGTAAAGCAGTTCCTGTCCTAAGCTGCTCTTAGAAGAGCTCCCGGAAGTGTCAGGAGGTGCCAGGAGACCAGGGACTTCTTCCAGGGTATGGTAGGTAGACAAAGAATGGAGGGACATTCAGCTTGAACTGTCAAAGCTAGGGGCGTAAAAGCTGCACTCACTTCACTTGTTTTGATGTCATTAGCCATCACAGACCAGCTTAGCCTTCCTGAATTACTTAGTCTATTGTTGCCTAGCTTCAGGCACCTGTCCTGACCATTAGATTTGAGAGACTCCTCCCAGAGCTTCTGCAAAGCACCTTGGAGAGAGAGAGCCCTGGATAGCAGACAGACAGCCTCCATCAGTTTGGTGGGAACAATGCCTAAGGGGCCTTTGTAGAGCTCAGGGCTCCCATCCTCTATAGTGGAAAAGGCCCTTTCTGTGACTGTTCCTGGGGTATTGCTGTTTACTCTTCCCCACAGCTGGCTATTTGCAAATGAGCTAAACCTGAGGGGTTGGAGATTTATTTGGAGGGAAATTTGGCTCTGCTTGTCCTACCCATGGGACCACAGTTTTTATAGAGATGCAGATTAGGAAGCCCTCCCAGATGATAAGATACCAATACTGGGTGGGACCCTCTCTTCACCTGGACTTTATCCTCTGTAGGGCACCAGAGAATAAACAGACAACTTGTGGCCTGGGTCTGGGAAGATGAAGCGTCAGTTGGGCAGATACAGGGTGGGGCATGAGGGGTAGGTATGCCCAGCAAACACTAAGGAGCAGGGCCATATTCGAGTATCTTATGAATGTGAGAAGTTCTGAGTTGACACCTAGATGGTGAGAGGGTTGAGAAGTGGTAAAAAATGAGTCTGAAGAGGAATGCAGGGTTCAAGATCACTCCGGACCTTGCATAGGAAGTAAGGGTGTGGGACTTTGTTTTGAAAGTGATAGAGACATGGAAGGTTTTAAGGAAGAGGGTGACAAAATTTGCTTTGTGTTTTAGAAAGAGTGATTTGGGAGAAATAAGGGTAGGCAAAAATGGCAGGAAAGTCATCACAGCCTGCAAATGAGGAATGAGACCCTGGCATAAGGAAGTTGGGTGGGATCCAAAGGCAGGGTTGGATGTTTAGGTGGAGAGATGACAGAGCTTGATGAGCAAGGAAACTTACACTGCTGGTGGGAAGGGGAGGGGTTACGATGTGCAGGGCTTCTAGCTGGGTGCTGGGAGGGCAGGTGTACCATTATTGCAGGAAGGGGATAAGGAATAGATTTGAGTGGAGGCAAGGTAAGAAGCTTATGTTTGGCTATGTCGTCATAGTGGAGATATCCACTATGCACAGAAGCTTCTCTTCAGAAGAGCCATGTATCCTGGAGCCTCAGATAAATCCTAAAGGCAAATGCCTTAGACAAGCGCCTAAAGACAGTATTGGGTATGGATGAAGTCAGCTAAGGATAACATGGATGGGCATATAGGGGGGGTGCAGGGATAGACTTAATACTTAATAGACCTTTTAAAAAGCAATCATAAAACAATGTCTGCTAAATGAATTTCTTTTCTTTTTTTAAATTTTCAGTATGGCCTGTTTGAGAATACTGAGCTGGGATTGTGGGCCTGAGCTGGGTTATGTTTTGGGAGGGGGGCAGGGTGGCTGAGAAAGTCAGTTTTGCACACAATGACTCATTTTAAAAAGGAAAAAACTTACTATTTCTTACAATAACTAAGTAAAGCTTATGAGTCCATTTGCAAATTTGTACAACTCATCATCCATCTTTACCTGATTTGAGAAAAAAAATGTTCCAGTAAAGAAGATAAGTAGATAATTAGGATCTACTTCTATGGTGCTAGCAAAATGATGTTTTTTTGTGGGATAAAGGGTTAAAAATATGTTTACTGATATATGTTAATATTTATTCTTTTATAACAATACAGCTTTTATTGGAATATCAAGAAACAGAAATGAAGCTTCTGAAAGTGTCTGTTGGGTTCTTAAAGGGCTTCATAAGTAAATGGCACTCATGCACGACTGCACTCCCAACACAAGGTTTTTGAGTTTCTTGACTTTCCATTTTCTTGATATTTCTTTGACTTTTGAGCAATACCTGCATTTTTATTGTTTACTTTGGAGCTATTTGTTTCTTGTTTCATCCATTATTTGGCTTTTCTTTTGAGGCACAAATGCAAAGAAAAGATGAGGTGGGGAAGAGAGAGAGAGAGCCTAAGAGAATGGTGATAATTTATTTATTTACTTTTTAAAACTTTTTTATTTTGGTATCATTAATATGCAATTACATGAGCAACATTGTGGTTACTACATTCCCCCCTATTATCAAGTCCCCACCATATACCCCATTACACTCACCGTCCATCAGCGTAGTAAGATGCTATAGAGTCATTACTTGTTATCTTTGTATTGTACTGCCTTCCCCGTGCCCCCCACACATTACGTGTGCTAATTGTAATGCCCCTTATTCCCCTTCCCCCTTCCTTCCCACCTACCTCCCCCAGTCCCTTTCCCTTTTTCAACTATTAGTCCATTCTTGGGTTCTGTGAGTCTACTGATGTTTTGTTCCTTCAGTTTTTGCTTTGTTTTTATGCTTCACAGATGAGTGAAATCATTTGGTACTTGTCTTTCTCCATCTGGCTTATTTCACTGAGCATAACACCCTCTAGCTCCATCCATGTTGTTGCAAATGGTAGGTTTTGTTTTCTTCTTAGGGCTAAATAATATTCCATTGTGTATATGTACCACATCTTCTTTATCCATTAATCTACTGACAGACAGGTTGCTTCCATTTCTTGGCTTTTGTAAATAGTGCTGCAATAAACAAACGGGTGTATATGTCTTTTTGAAACTTGGATCCTGCATTCTTAGGGTAAATGCCTAGAAGTGGAATTCCTGGGTCAAATGGTATTTCTATTTTGAGTTTTTTGAGGAACCTCCATACTGCTTTCCACAATGGTTGAACTAGTTTACATTCCCACCTGCAGTGTAGGAGGGTCCCCCTTTCTCCGCATCCTTGCCAGAATTTGCTGTTCCTAGTCTTATCTACGTTGGCCATCCTAACTGGTGTGAGGTGATATCGCTTTGTGATTTTAATTTGTATTTCCCTGATAATTAGCAATTTGGAGCATCTTTTCATGTGCTGTTGGCCATCTGAACTTCTTCTTTGGAGAAGTGTCTGTTCATATCCTCCACTCATTTTTTAATCGGGTTATTTGCTTTTTGGTTGTTGAGGCATGTGAGCTCTTTATATACTTTGGATGTTAACCCCTTGTCAGATATGTCATTTACAAATATATTCTCCCATACTGTAGGATACCTTTTTGTTCTGATGATGGTGTACTTTGCTATACAGAAACTTTTTAGCATGATGTAGTCCTATTTGTTCATTTTTTAAATTTTGTTTCCCTTGCCTGAGGAGATGTGTTCAGGATAAAGTTGCTCATGTTTATATTGAAGAGATTTTTGCCTAGGTTTTCTTCCAAGAGTTTTATGGTTTCATGACTTACATTCAGGTCTATGATCAATATTTAGTTTACTTTTGTGTATGGGATTAGACAATAATTCTTTTTCATTCTCTTGCATATAGGTGTCAAGTTTTGCCAATGCCAGCTATTGAAGAGACTGTCATTTTCCAATTGTATATCCATGGCTCCTTTATCATATATTAATTGACCATATATGCTTGGGTTTATATGTACGCTTTCTAATCTGTTCCATTGGTCTATGGGTCTGTTCTTGTGCCAGTACCAAATTGTTTTCATTACTGTGGCTTTGTAGTAGAGCTTGAAGTCAGGGAGCATAGTCCCCCCAGCTTTATTCTTCCTTCTCAGGATTGCTTTGGCTATTTGGAGTCTTTTGTGGTTCCATATGTATTTTAGAACTATTTGCTCTAGTTTGTTGAAGAATGCTGTTGGTATTTTGATAGGGATTGCACTGAATCTGTAGATTGCTTTAGGCATGATGGCCATTTTGACCATATTAATTCTTCCTATTCATGAGCACGGGATATGTTTCCATTTATTGGTATCTTTAATTTCTCTTAAGAGTGTCTTGTAGTTTTCAAGGTATAGGTCTTTTACTTCCTTGGTTAGGTTTATTCCAAGGTATTTTATTCTTTTTGATGTAATTGTGAATGGAATTCTTTTCCTGATTTCTCTTTCTGCTAGTTCATCGTTAGTGTATAGGAATGCAACAGATTTCTGTGTGTTAATTTTGTATCCTGCAACTTTGCTGAATTCAGATATTAGATCCAGTAGTTTTGGAATGGATTCTTTAGGGGTTTTTATGTACAATATCATGTCATCTGCAAACAGGGGCAGTTTTACTTCTTCTTTGCCAATCTGGATGCCTTTTATTTCTTTGTGTTGTCTGATTGCCGTGGCTACGGCCTCCAGTACTATGCTGAATAAAAGTGGGGAGAGTGGGTATCCTTGTCTTGTTCCTGATCTTAAAGAAAAGCTTTCATCTTCTCTCTGATAAATATAATGTTGGCTGGACGTTTGTCATATATGGCCTTTATTATGTTGAGGTACTTGCTCTCTATACCCATTTTGTTGAGAATTTTTATCATGAATGGATGTTGAATTTTGTCTAATGCTTTTTCAGCATCTATGGAGACGATAATGTGGTTTTTGTCCTTCTTTTTGTTGATATGGTGGATGATGTTGATGGATATTTGAATGCTGTACCATCCTTGCATCCCTGGAATAAATCCTACTTGATCATAGTGGATGATCTTTTTTGATGTATTTTTGAGTTTGGTTGCTAATATTTTGTTGAGTATTTTTGCACCTCTTTTCATCAGGGACATTGGTCTGTAATTTTCTTTTTTTGTGGTGTCTTTGCCTGGTTTTGGTATTAGATTGATGCTGGCCCTGTAGAATGAGTTTGGGAGTATTTCCTCCTCTTCTGTTTTTTGGAAAACTTTAAGAAGGATGTGTATTAGGTCTCCATGAAATGTTTGATAAAATTAAGTGGTGAAGCCATCTGGTCCAGCAGTTTTGTTCTTAGGTAGTTTTTTGATTACCAATTCAGTTTCATTGCTGGTAATTGATATGTTCAAATTTTTTGTTTCTTCTTGGGTCTGCCTTGGAAGGTTGTATTTTTCTAGAAATTTGTCCATTTCTTCTAGGTCATCCATTTGTTAGCATATAACTTTTCATAGTATTCTCTAATAATTCTTTGCATTTCTGGTGTACGTAGTGATTTTTCCTTTCTCATTTCTGATTCTGTTTATGTGTGTAGACTCTCTTTTTTTTCATGGTAAGTCTGGCTAGGCATTTATCTATTTTGTTTCTTTTCTCGAAGAACCAGCTCCTGCCTTTATTGATTCTATTGTTTTATTCTTCTCAATTTTATTTATTTCTCCTCTAATCTTTATTATGTCTCTCCTTCTGCTAACTTTGGGCCTCATTTGTTCTTCTTTTTCTAGTTTTGTTAATTGTGAATTTAAGATGTTCATTTAGGATTGTTTTTCTTTCCTGAGGTAGGCCAGTATTGCAATATACTTCCCTCTTAGCACAGCCTTTGCGGCGTTCCACAGATTTTGCAGTGTTGAATTATTGTTGTCATTTGTCTCCATATATTGCTTGATCCCTGTTTTTATTTGGGCATTAATCCGTTGATTATTCAGGAGCATGTTATTATGCCTCTATGTGTTTGTGGGATTTTTCATTTTCTTTGAGTAATTTGTTTCTAGTTTCTTACCTTTGTGATCTGAGAAGCTGGTTGGTAGAATTTCAATCTTTTGAATTTACTGAGGCTCTTTTTGTGGCCTGGTATATCATCTTTTCTTGAAAATGTTCCATGTGCACTTGAGAAGAATGTGTATCCTGTTGCTTTTGGATGGAGTGCTCTGTAGATGTCTATTAGGTCCATCTATTCTAGTACATTGTTCAGTGCCTCTGTCCCCTTACTTATTTTCTGTCTGGTTGATCTGTCCTTTTGAGTAAGTCATGTGTTGAAGTCTCCTAAAATGAATGCATTGCATTCTATTTCCCCCTTTAATTCTGTTTGTATTTGTTTCACATATGTAGGTGCTCCTGTGTTGGGTGCATAGATATTTATAATAATTATATCCTCTTGTTGGACTGACCTCTTTATCATTATGTAATGTCCTTCTCTGTCTCTTGTGACTTTCTTTGTTTTGAAGTCTATTTTGTCTGATACAAGTACTGCAACTCCTGCTTTTTCTCCCTATTAGTTGCATGAAATATCTTTTTCCATCCCTTTACTTTCAGTCTGTGTATGTCTTTGGGTTTGAAGTGAGTCTCTTGTAGGCAGCATATAGATGGGTCTTGTCTTTTTTATACATTCAGCGACTCTATGTCTTTTTTTTTGTGCATTCAGACCATTTACATTTAGAGTGAGTATTGATAGGTAAGTACTTATTGCTATTGTAGGCTTTAGATTTGTGGTTACCCAAGGTTCAAGGGTAATTCCCTTACTATCTAATAGTCCAATCTAACTCACTTAGTATGCTATTACAAACACAACCTAAAGGTTCTTTTTTTTTCCTCCTTTTTCTTTGTCGTCCATTCTTTATTTATTAGGTATCATATTCTGTACTCTTTGTCTATACCTTGATTGACTATTGGGGTTATTGATTTGATTTTGCATCTGCTTAGTAATTAATTGTTCTATTTTGCTGTAGTTTTATTTCCCCTGGTGATAGTTATTTAGCCTTAGGAATACTTCTGTCTAAAACAGTCCCTCTGAAATGCACTGTGGAGGTGGTTTGTGGGAGGTAAATTCTCTGTGCTTTTCTTATATGGAAATTGTTTAATCTCTCCTTCAAATTTTAGTGATAACCTTGCCAGGTATTCTTGGTTTGAGGCCCTTCTGTTTCATTGCATTAAATATATC
The DNA here is from genome assembly GCA_029783875.1 of Phataginus tricuspis. Taxonomy (NCBI): domain Eukaryota; kingdom Metazoa; phylum Chordata; class Mammalia; order Pholidota; family Manidae; genus Phataginus; species Phataginus tricuspis. Next base: position 6,588,016 of record JAQQAC010022866.1, read on the forward strand.
ATGACACTTCCTTCTGGCCTGTAAGATTTCTGTTGAGAAATCTGATGATAGCCTGATGGGTTTTCCTTTGTATGTGATCTTTTTTCTCTCTCTAAGTGCTTTTAAAAGTCGGTGCTTATCCTTGATCCTTACCATTTTATTTATTTATTATTTTTATTTTTTATAATTTATTTTGGTACCATTAGTCTACAGTTACATGTGCAATATTGTGGTTAGTAAATTATCGCCTTCATCAGGTCCCCCCACCAACCCCATTACAGTCACTGTCCATCAGCGTAGTGAGATGCTATAGAATCATTACTTATTTTCTCTGTGTTGTACAGCCCTCCCCATGCTCCCCCCTACATTATGTCTGCTAATTGTAATGCCCCTTTTTCCCCCTTATCCCTCCCTTCCCACCCATCCTCCTCAGTTCCTTTCCCTTTGGTAACTATTAGTCCATTCTTGGGTTCTGTGAGTCTGCTGCTGTTTTGTTCCTTCAGTTTTTTTCTTTGTTCTTATACTCCACATATGAGTGAAATCATTTGATACTTGTCTTTTCCACTTGGCTTATTTCACTGAGCATAATACCCTCTAGTTCCATCCATGTTGTTGCAAATGGTAGGATTTGTTTTCTTCTTATGTATGAATAATATTCCATTGTGTATATGTAGCACATCTTTATCCATTCATCTACTGATGGACACTTAGGTTGCTTCCATTTCTTGGCTATTGTAAATAGTGCTGCGATAAACATAGGGGTGTATCTGTCTTTTTCAAACTGGGCTGCTGCATTCTTAGGGTAAATTCCTAGGAGTGGGATTCCTGGGTCAAATGGTATTTCTATTTTGAGTTTTTTGAGGAACCTCCATACTGCTTTCCACAATGGTTGAACTAATTTGCATTCCCACCAGCAGTGTAGAAGGGTTCCCTTTTCTCCACATCCTCGCCAACATTTGTTGTTGTTTGTGTTTTGGATGTTGGCCATCCTAACTGGTGTGAGGTGATATCTCATTGTGGTTTTAATCTGCATTTCTCTGATGATTAGCTATGTGGAGCATCTTTTCATGTGCCTGTTGGCCATCTGAATTTCTTCTTTGGAGAAGTGTCTATTCATGTCCTCTGCCCATTTCTTAATTGGATTGTTTGCTTTTTGTTTGTTGAGGTGCATGAATTCTTTATATATTTTGGATGTCAACCCCTTATCGGATATGTCATTTATGAATATATTCTCCCATACTGTAGGATGTCTTTTTGTTCTGATGGTGTCCTTTGCTGTACAGAAGCTTTTAAATGTGATGTAGTCCCACTTGTTCATTTTTCCTTTTGTTTCCCTTGCCCAGGGAGATATGTTCATGAAGAAGTCACTCATGTTTATGTCCAAGAGATTTTTGCCTATGTTTTTTTCGAAGAGTTTTATGATTTCATGACTTACATTCAGGTCTTTGATCCATTTTGAGTTTACTTTTGTGTATGGGGTTAGACAGTAGTCCAGTTTCATTCTCTTACATGTAGCTGCCCAGTTTTTCCAATACCAGCTGCTATAGAGGTTGTCATTGTATATCCAAGGCTCCTTTATCATATATTAATTGACTGTACATGTTTGGGTTTCTGTTTTTGTGCCAGTACCAAATTGTCTCGATTACTGTGGCTTTGTAGTAGAGCTTGAAGTCAGGGAGCATAATTTCCCCTGTTTTATTCCTCCTTCTCAGGGTTGCTTTGGCTATTTGGGGTCTTTTGTGGTTCCATATGAATTTTAGAATTATTTGTTCCAGTTCATTGAAGAAAGCTGTTCGTATTTTAATAGGGATTGCATTGAATCTGTAGATTGCTTTAGGTAGTATAGGCATTTTGACAATATTTATTCTTCCTAGCCAAGAGCATGGGATGCATTTCCATTTGTTAGTGTCCTCTTTAATTTCTCTTAGGAGTGTCTTGTAGTTTTCAGGGTATAGGTCATTCACTTCCTTCGTTAGATTTATTCCTAGGTATTTTATTGTTTTTGATGCAGTTGTGAATGGAATTGTTTTCCTGATTTCTCTTTCTGTTAGTTCATCGTTAGTGTATAGGAAAGCAACAGATTTCTGTGTGTTAATTTTGTATCCTGCAACCTTGCTGAATTCAGATATTCGTTCTAGTCGTTTTGGAGTGGAGTCTTTAGGGTTTTTTATGTACAATATCATGTCATCTGCAAATAGTGACAATTTGACTTCTTCTTTACTAATCTGAATGCCTTTTTATTTCTTTGTTTTCTCTGATTGCTGTAGCGAGGACCTCCAGTACTATGTTGAATAACAGTGGAGAGAGTGGGCACCCCTGTCTTGTTCCCGATCTTAGATGAAAAGCTTTCAGCTTCTTGCTATTAAGTATGATGTTAGCTGTGGGTTTGTCATATATAGCCTTTATGATGTTGAGGTACTTGCCATCTATACCCATTCTGTTGAGAGTTTTAATCAAAAATGGATGCTGAATTTTGTCAAATGCTTTTTCAGCATCTATGGAGATGATCATGTGGTTTTTGTTCTTCTTTTTGTTGATGTGGTGGATGATGTTGATGGATTTTCGAATGTTGTACCATCCTTGCATCCCTGAGATGAATCCCACTTGATCATGGTGTAGGATCCTCTTGATGTATTTTTGAGTTCGGTTTGCTAATATTTTGTTGAGTATTTTTGCATCTACGTTCATCAGGGATATTGGTCTGTAATTTTCTTTTTTTGGTGAGGTCTTTGCCCGGTTTTGGTATTAGAGTGATGCTGGCTTCATAGAATGAGTTTGGAAGTATTCCCTCCTCTTCTATTTTTGGAGAACTTTAAGGAGAATGGGTGTTATTTCTTCTCTATATGTCTGGTAGAATTCAGAGGTGAATCCATCTGGTCTGGGGGTTTTGCTCTTGGGTAGTTTTTTGATTACTGATTCAGTTCTTGCTTGGTCAGTCTTGGAAGGTTGTATTTTTCTAAGAAGTTGTCCATTTCTTCTAGGTTTTCCAGCTTCTTAGCATATAGATTCTTGTAGTATATTCTTTTATAATTTTTTGTATTTCTGTGTGGTCTGTTGTGATTTTTCCTTTCTCATTTCTGATTCTGTTTATGTGTGTAGATTCTCTTTTTCTCTCAATAAGTCTGGCTAGGAGTTTATCTATTTTGTTTATTTTTTCAAAGAACCAACTCCTGGTTTCATTGATTTTTTCTATTGTTTTATTCTTCTCAGTTTTGTTTATTTTTTTCTCTGATCTTTATTATGTCCCTCCTTCTGGTGAGTTTGGGCCTCAGTTGTTCTTGGTTTTCCAATTTCAGTAATTGTGTCTTTACACTATTCATTTGGGAATATTCTTCCTTCTTTAAATAGGCCTGGGTTGCAATATAATTTCCTCTTAGAACTGCCTTTGCTGCATCCCACAGAAGTTGTGGCTTTGTGTTATTGTTGTCATTAGTCTCCATATATTGTTTGATCTCTGCTTTCATTTGATTATTTATCCATTGATTATTTAGTAGCATGCTGTTAAGTCTCCATGTATTTGTGAGCCTTTTTGATTTCTTTCTAAAATTTATTTTTAGTTTTATACCTTTGTGATCTGAGAAGTTGGTTGGTAGAATTTCAATCTTTTTGAATTTACTGAGGTTCTTTTTGTGGCCTAGTATATGGTCTATTCTGAAAATGTTCCATGTGTACTTGAGAAGAATGTGTATCCTGTTGCTTTTGGGTGTAGCGCTCTGTAGACGTTTGTTAGGTCCATCTGTTCTAGTGTGTTGTTCAGTGCCTCTGTGTCTTTACTTATTCTCTGTCTGGTTGATCTGTCCTTTGAAGTGAGTGGTGTTTTGATGTCTCCTAAAATAAATGCATTGCTTTCTGTTTCCTCCTTGAATTCTGTTAGTATTTGTTTCACATATGCCAGCACCGCTGTGTTGGTTGCATATATATTTATAATGGTTATATCCTCTTGTTGGGCTGACCCCTTTATCATTATGTAATGTCCTTCTTTATCTCTTGCTACTTTCTTCGTTTTGAAGTCTATTTTGTCTGATACAAGTACTGCAACACCTGCTTTTCTCTCCTTGTTGTTTGCATGAAATATCTTTTTCCATCCCTTCACCTTTAGTCTGTGTATATTTTTGGGTTTGAAGTGAGTCTCTTGTAAGCTGCATATAGATGGGTCTTACTTTTTTATCCATTCTATTACTCTGTGTCTTTTGATTGGTGCATTCAGTCATTTTTCATTTAGGGTGATTATTGATAGATTTGTACTTCTTGCCATTGCTGGCTTTAGATTTGTGGTTACCAAAGGTTCAAGGGTAGCTTCTCTACTATCTAACAGTCTAACTTAACTTTCTTGTTAAATTATTGTAAAAACCGCCTTATGTTTCTTTATTTCTCTCCCTTCTTATTCTTCCTCCTCCATTCTTTATATGCTGTGTGTTTCATTCTTTGCCTTTAGTTAGTATTTGGATGGTCTGCTTTCTTTGCTATGATTTTGTTTTCTCTGTGACCTTATTTTAGCCTTAGGAGTGCTTCCATCTAGAGCAGTCCCTTTAAGATATCCTGTAGAGGTGGTTTATGGGAGGCAAATTCCCTCAGCTTTCACTTGTCTGGAAATTGTTTAATCCCTTCCTCAAATTTAAGTGATAATCGTGCTGGATACAATATTCTTGGTTCAAGGCCCTTCTGTTTCATTACATTAAATATATCATGCCATTCTCTTCTGGCCTGTAAGGTTTAAGGTTTCTGTTGAGAAGTCTGATGATAGTCTGATGGGTTTTCCTTTGTAGGTGATCTTTTTTTCTCTCTCTAGCTGCCTTTAATACTCTGTCTTTATCTTTGACCTTTGCCATCTTAATTATTAAGTGTCTTGGTGTTTTTTTCCTTGGTTCATTTGTGTTGGGAGATCTGTGGGCTTCTGTGGACTGTGAGACTATTTCCTTCCCCAGCGTGGGAAAGTTTTCAGCAATTATTTCTTCAAAGACACCTACTATCCCTTTTTCTCTCTTCTTCTTCTGGTACTCCTATAAAGCGAATATTGTTCCATTTGGATTTTTCACACAGTTCTCTTAATATTCTTTCATTGCTTGAGATCCTTTTATCTCTCTCTGCCTCAGCTTCTCTGTATTCCTGGTTTCTACTCCATTAACAGTCTCTTGCATCTCGTCCAGTCTGCTGCTAAGCCCGTCGATCGCTTGTCTCATTTCTGCATAGTCTTTCCTAACTTCCCTCACTTCCTCCCTTAGCTCTTGCACATTTCTCTGTAGATCCATCAGCATGGTTATGACTTTTATTCTGAATTGTTTTTCAGGAAAATTGTGCATGTCCATCCCATCAGGCTCCCTCTGTGCAGTTGTCTAGCTAAGTTTTGTTTGTACCATATTCCTCTGTCTTTTTATGGCGATAGAAGTGGTGAGAAAAAGAAAAAAAGAAAACAGAAAAAAAGAAAAAAGAAAGAAAGAAAGAAAAAAAATGCCTACAGTCTGTATATTCTGTGAGGATGCTGTAGGTGGCACTGCTGCTCCACTATTCCACAGCCGTGGCTGCTCTGCCGGGCCCTTTGAGTCTCTGGCCAGGGAGGGAATAAATCGGAGGTGGCTGCTTTTTCCCAGCTGCCGGTCAGGGGAACAGAAATTCTCCAGGACTCCTAGCCTGCATGGCTGAGCGCGCTGGGACTATCCTGCTTCTCCTTTGGGCCCCTGTCTCTTTAAGACCCCTAAAAAAAAAGCACACGCTTTTCTTTTGTCCCATAGAGCTGGCTGAGAGGGCCCACTTGTGTTCTCCATGTCAGATCCTGCACCTCTGTCTCTCCAATCTCCGATACACCGCGCGATGTGTGTCAATGCTCCCAGCGCAGATCACCAGGGCTGGTTATTTGACGGGCCTATGTTTCCACTCCCTCCCCACTCTGATTCCTCTCTTCCAGCTGGCGCGCTGGGGTGGGGTGTGCTTGGGTCCCGCTGGGTCGTGGCTCCGTATCTTACCCGGTTCGTGAGGTGCCGAGTCCTCTCAGGTTTAGCTGCAGGCTGAGTGTTGTCCTGTATCTTCTGGTCTCTCTTTTAAGAGTTGTATTTGTTGTATTTTCTTAAATATGTATGGTTTTGGGAGGAGATTTCCACCGCCCTGCTCACACCGCCATCTTCCCAGAAGTGATCCTTACCATTTTAATTATATGTCTTGGCGTTTTCTTCCTTGCGTCCCTTGTGTTGGGAGATCTGTGCCACTCCATGGCCTGAGAGACTATCTCCTTCCCCAGATTGGGGAAGTTTTCAGCAATTACCTCCTTAATGACACTTTCTATCCCTTTTTTCTCTCTCTTCTTCTTCTGATACCCCTGTAATGCAAATATTGTTCCATTTGTTTTGGTCACACAGTTCTCTCAATATTCTTTAATTATTAGAGTTCCTTTTTTCTCTCTGTGCCTCAGCTTCTTTGTATTCCTCTTCTCTAATTTCTCTTCCACTTACTATCTCTTCTACTATATCTAACCTGCTTTTAAATCCCTTCATTGTATGTTGCATTTCAAATATGGAATTTCTTAAAGAATGAATCTCTGTCCTAAATTCGTCCCTGAGTTATTGAATATTTTTCTGTGTCTCTGTGAGCATGTTTATGTTTATGATTTTATTTTCAACCCTCTTTCAGGAATATTGGTGAGTTCAGTTTCACTTGGGCCTTTTTCTGATATTTGCGAGATTTTGGTTTGAACCAGGTTCCTTTGACGGTTCTTATTTGTCTGTGGCGCCCTCTAGTGTCCAGAAAGTCTAATCTCTGGAGCTGCTTAGCCCATGCAGTGATATTGGAGGTTGCAGGGGAGTGGCACTCGTGCCTGGGTGGTGGAAAGAGCTGTTTCCTGCTTCCAGGCTGCAGTGCCTGTCTCCAGTGTCAGAGCCAGTGGGCCAAGCACACAGGTGTAAGCCTCTGTGCTTTGCATGTGTAGTTGTCATAGATGGGTCCTCCCACTGACTGGCCTACATCAGGTCAGTGACTGCTGGTTTGCGAGCCAGTGCCCGCAGGCCAGGAGGAAGGCACAGCATGCTGCATATAATAGCAGGGCTGAGTAGCCAGCCAGGGGAATGGAGAGTCTGAAGCTGCTGAAAGTTCCCAACCTGCTGGGCAGAGTGTGCCCAGACAACCTTGTACACCTATCCCTTCTCCCATGCAACAAGCTCCATGCAAACCCCACCCCTTCAGCAGCCCTCTTGCTGCTAGGAAGCCTCTCAGACTGCCCGCCTTTCCTTTATCCCCAAGTGGCCAGATGTGGATCAGTGTCCTCCACAAATGGCTGGAATCTCAGTCTCTCAGGTATTCCACATGTCTTAGCTTTCCAACCCCACTAATCTCCAGAGCACCATGCAATGTAGGTTTGTGCTCCCAGAGCAAATCTCCAGGGCTGGGTGTTCAGCAGTCCTAGGCTTCCATCCACTCCCCGCTTCGCTTCTCTCCCTCCTGCTGGTGAGCTGGGGTGGGCGAAGGGCTTGGTTCCCATCAGATCAAGGCTTTGGTGTGTTACCCTGTATCATGAGGTCTGCTCTGTTCTCCAGGTGTATGCAGTCTGGTGCAGACTTCTTTCATGTTGCTTTTTTAGGATTAGTTGTAATAACTATATTATTTTCATATTATATGTGATTTTGGGAGGAGTTCTCTGCCTCACCTCTCACACAGCCATCTTGAATCCTATATGATAAGAATTTAAATTAGCCATGTCTGTTCTAATTCTGTACTATGAATTAAGTTGGGTTATGTGAACTGGCAATTTCTAAAACTGTTTCTCTGGGAACATGTGTCCTAGGTTCCAAACAAATGAATTATAGACAGGATTTGAAGTGTGGAAGTGATGGGAATCAGGTTTGGGATTTGTGAGGATGGTGGCACCAATTACGTGGTTATTACTACAATCAAGGCACTTACACTTGTGTTGTGAATGTCTGTTTACTTGATGCTATTCTTCAGTAGACAGTTAACAACAGAGCTGTCTTGTTTATTTAATCTTGGGTTAAAACAATATGCTCAGGACAGTGACTCCCAGTACAGCGGTGCCTAGTTCAGGTTCTTGCACACAAGAAATTCAAATACCTGTTTCCTGGATGAATGAATGATGAGAGCCGAAAATCTCTGCATCTAAAACAGAGAGGGAGGTGATAGCAAAGCTGATGCTAATTATAATAGCTAATATTCATCAAGTGCTAACTATGGGTCTACCCCTCTGTGAAGTACTTTTAGTGTTGACTCATTTAATCCTCACAATGGTTACATACTACATTACTTGAATTTTACAGATGAGTGTGGGTAAAATTGCAATATTTTCATACTCTCTTGCCTGACTTTAGTACATCTGTGTATCAATAGGTGTTTCCAAGGGTTGGAGAGAATTAGTCCATCTGCATATTAATAGGTAATCACAAGGGTGTGCGAGGGTTTATCTGTAATATCTGTACAGAGAGGTTGGGTGGAGCTCTCTCTTCTGCTGTAGCCTGGTCAAGAGAGAGACTGGACAACTGCTTGTAAGAGAAAAACGGGTTTTTAAACTTTATTTCTCCCTTTGACTGATTTTGGTTTCAAAGATATTTTGCCTTGGGATTTTCCCCCGGAGTTACAATGAGGAAACCAAGGCATAGAGGTGCTGTGCAAGTTACACAATGGTCTCCAGGTGAAAAATGGGCTGGACCAGGATTTGAGCCCTTAAACGTCTAGCTCCAGAGACTGTCCTTGTTTACCACTACTGCAGGATTCCTGATCAAGCCTGATACGGAATTCTTAGGCAGTTACTCTAATTGGAGTGTGCTTATGGTATGTAAGTGTTTATTGTGTTAGAACATTTGATAATTCTGAAGTCTGGTGACAGACCTTCTGAGAAGGCCATAATCTTTTTCTGGGTTCTGAGTTACCAGTAGTTCAGATTTTTGTCATGATTTTTACCTACAGTTTATATCAAAATTAAAGTTTGTGTTCCTTGTGGAAATCACTGGCTAATGATCACCAACCAGTAAAATGCTTTCCGTCTGATGAACAGGGAGAAATGATTTGCATGACCTATGCCATCTCAGTTTCCAGAGTGCGTTTTCTACCAACTGAACTTCTTTTCAAGAGAAGAAAAAAAATGCTATTTTTTCCAGGGATTTGGCATTTAGTTCCCAATGTGATGAAAGGCTAAGATCCATAAAGTCTTGCGAGTTCCAAGAGATCTTAGGGGCCACCTGGTCCAAATCTCCTAAACTTAAAAAAAAAAGACTGAGAGAAGTTGAGGAATTTCAGCAAGGTCATATAATTGAGAGGCTGCAGTCCCGCTGTCCACCCCTCTTCCTGGTGTCTGAGAATGATGATTCCATATGAAGACTGGGGATTGTCCAAATGACCAAGGCAGTGGTGTCTGAGGAATGTCCTGATAACTATGTGGGATTTAGGATACTTTAGTTTTCACTCTTTGCCTTGGAAGTTTGCACCATTAATAGACCAAATAGTTAAATTACTTGACTTTGGAAATTAAGAAGTTTCTTTCTTTAATCTTTTCTAAATAGGTAGTTTTAATGGTGGTTGTGATTTCTAAGACAATTGTATTTTGGGCTTTAAAAAAAAAGCATTAATAAGACTTCTTTTAACTTGTATGGTTCAGAACTTGATATCCTTTGGCATATGTGCCATGCAGGGCAAACAAAAATATGTCAGTGGGAAGGCTAAGGTCTTGGGAGTGTCATCTTAAACTCCTAGGGAAGTGACAAGGATTTTAGATTGTTGATTAGGCTGTAGGAGACAATGCATAGGATGATACTTGAATGAGGAAAGGCAAAGACATCTTTAGGAAGAATGTTTTGGATTAGTTGAAAATTTAACCCTCAAGGTAGGAAAGAACTGACTCTCCCAGCTTTAAACATTGATTGAAATTTTGATTGAAGATGTGAGAAGGATATACGTTTGTCATCTCTTTGGTATGGACATGTTAGGCTGCTGTGTAGGAGCCCCTGGAGACAGTGTGAACTAGGATGAGGATTCAACAGGGAAGCAAGTCCCAGGGCAGTAGCAGAGGTAGGGGACAGTGAAGCAGCACCCTGTGCAGGGCACCAAAAATACCAAGGAAACTGACACCACTAACCCTAGATACAGAAAAAAAATTGAGGTCACCAAGGAAAGCATTTGAGCCATAGGGGTACGCTTAGTAAAAGGGACATCAGCTGGAGCTTCAGTATCTTCACTGGATAGCGCAGAAGATGAAGGTCTTTAATTGTTCCCAAAGCTGATGTGGGCTAGCCAAGCAAGGCAAGGATGGGAGGCCAGTTTCCCCTGGTGTAGACAGCACCCACTGGGTCCCACTCTCTCTTTCAGAGGGTCACCCACCAATCTCTGTTTGGGAACTTGCTGATCACAATTGATTGTGTAACCCTACTGAGTAGCTTCAAATTTTAAAAGATGACTTTTAAATATGTAATGAGTCCCTGAGGTCATAGAATGACGTAAAATAGGATTGATGTTTTAGGTCAGAATGCCACCTTCAAAAGGTTGCTCTTCCTTGCTGTTCTTTTTTTGGCTGAACTTTGGTGTTATTCAATCACCTACATTTTAGATCAGAACCTTTCCTGGGCACCTCTCACTGATATTTTGTGGCATTCATGTCTTACTTTTAGATTCTCCAATCTTTCACACTCTTAATTAGGCTTATTAATACCTGACAAGAACCAATTTCCATCATTCATATTGTGGAAACTCCTGACATTTAATTATGACATTTAATTATGTCTTGACCAATATGTGTTTATAAGGTTTGTCTTTCTATTTAGTCAGAAATAATTGGCTAACAGCCTTAATATTTGTAAATTACTTTCATGCAAACTGTAGAATTTTAGGGGTGGATAGAACATAAATACTTGTTATGTTTAGACTTGTATGTTATAATGTTGCTATTTACCGATTGCTGTAGTTAGTAATTTTAAATAATAGTAAATAATTTATAGTCTTCCCATTAAAATATATAAAAAATTGCCTAATAAATTTTCCAAAAGCATTTTGGCAAAATAATCTGTAAGAAAGGGTACTGAAATAAATCCTCAATTCTCAAAATAGTGGTATCTTTTGATATAACTTTTTGTTATTAAATTGTACTTGAAGCTACCAGTTATTTGAAAGCCAAACTTTTTTTAAAAATTCTCTTCTTTGAAAGTAATTTAAAATAGAAAGTTGCTCTAGGGTTGAAATATATATATATTTGCTGAAACATATATATTTTTGTTCAGCATTCCAGTTGGTTCTCTCCCACTTTTTGTACTTTAATTTGCTCTTTTGAATTTCAATATCATCCTGTAATGAATTTTTATGCTGCAAGTCAGAATTCAGGATAGATAACTGGATGCATCACTTTGACCTGACCTAATTCTGATGGCTCACTATCACACATGAGGTACATTTTAATAAGTTTTTGTTAGTAACCTCAACCAAAAAAAAATCATTTTTATATTAGTTCCTATTGACAGGAAAAAAAATCTGACAGAATTAATAAGATCTCTGGACTATTATAGATCAAACTTAACTGTTTTGTGAATGGTAAAACTTGTAAAACTCTTATAAGCATATATCCTCATGGACATCATTATATGATCTTTAAACTGTAGATCTTAAATTGCAATTTTGGCCCCTTAACATTGAAGATAACAAAAATAAAGGTCAGAGTATTGTATTTGCAATAAGAGAAATACAATAAGATGAAGAAAAAATGTAAATTATTAATAAATCTGTAGTATGCTACCATGTGAGTAGTTGTCCATATTTCACTATATCATGTACTTTTCTGTCAAACTATATCCTCTTTTAACATAAACTCACTAAATTAGGTGAAAATAAAACCCTAGGGCTTTCTTAGTTGTTTGAAAGATGTGCTTTTCTTTCCAGAGCTAATATGAGTTTAGTGCTGCCAGAAATTGTGGAAGAAAACCTGATCTGGTCAAATTTGTATACATGTGGTGTTATGTGGGAGAAAGAGTAGAAATTAAGAACTTGTTTCATTGAATTAGAAACTTTTGTGAGGGAAAAATCAATCACACACTTGCATTGTGGAAACAAACTGAATTTTGAAACATTAGATGTTCCTTACATACTTAAGTTAAAAGACTGTTTTTCAGTCCATTTGGTATATCTCTGTGAATGTTTCCAGATCTCATAGAGAAAAAAGTGTTGAAATCCTTTGGTCATCCACTCCACAAATATTCATTCATAACCAACTACTTTCCTAATAGCTAGAAATAAATAATGAATAAAATAGATCAATATCCGTGCCCACACAAAGTGTACACAATACTGAGTGAGACCAACAATTAAATATGTGTGTGTGTTGTAAATATGTATACATGTGTGTGTGTGTGTGTGTGTGTATATATATGTATGTGTGTGTGTATATATATGTGTTTGTGTGTATGTGTGTATATATATATAAAATTAAAATCTATTTGTAAATAAAATAGTTTATTAAGTATTCTAAGCATAGAAAAGGAAGGAATCTTTGCCACCCAAATCCATGTTGCAGCCCTAACCCCCCATATGATGGTACTTGGAGATGGAACTTTTGGGGGG
>JAQQAC010022866.1:6603482-6749900 GCA_029783875.1 Phataginus tricuspis
TATTCTGGAAAATGTTCCATGTGCACTTGAGAAGAATGTGTATCCTGCTGCTTTTGGGTGCAGAGTTGTGTAGATATCTGTTAGGTCCATCTGTTCTAGTGTGTTGTTCAGTGCCTCTGTGTCTTTAGTTATCCTCTGCCTGGTTGATCTATCCTTTGGAGTGAGTGACGTGTTAAAGTCTCCTAGAATAATTGCATTGCTGTCTATTTCCTCACTTCTGTTAGTATTTGTTTCACATATGCTGATGCTCCTGTGTTGGGTGCATATATATTTATAATGGTTATATCTTCTTGTTGGACTGACCCCTTTATCATTATGTAATGTCCTTCTTTATCTGTTGCTACTTTCTTCGTTTTGAAGTCTATTTTATCTGATACAAGTACTGCAACACCTGCTTTTTTCTCTTTGTTGTTTGCTTGAAATATTTTTTTCCATCCTTTCTCTTTTAGTCTGTGTATATCTTTGGGTTTGAGGTGAGTCTCTTGTAAGCAGCATATAGATGGGTCTTGCTTTTTTATCCACTCTGTTACTCTGTGTCTTTTGATTGGTGCGTTCAGTCCGTTTATATTTAGGGTGATTATTTATATAGATATGTACTTATTGCCATTGCTGGCTTTAGATTCGTGGTTACCAAAGATTCAAGGGTTGCTTCTTTACTATCTGAGAATCTAACTTAACTTTCTTGTTAAGTTATTGTGAATGCCGTCTGATGTTTCTTTATCTCTCCCTTCCTATTCTTCCTCCTCCTTTCTTTATATATTAGGTGTTTTATTCTTTGCCTTTAGTTAGTAATTGGATGGTCTGCTTTCTTTGCTATGATTTTATTTTCTCTGGTGACATCTTTTTAGCCTTAGGGGTGTTTCCCTCTAGAGCAATCCGTTTAAGATATCCTGTAGTGGTGGTTTATGACAGGCAAACTCTCTCAACTTTCTTTTGTCTTGAAATTGTTTAATCCTTCCATCATAGTTAAATGATAATCGTGCTGGATACAATATTCTTGGTTTGAGGCCCTTCTATTTCATTACGTTAAATATATCATGCCATTCTCTTCTGGCCTGTAAGGTTTCTGTTGAGAAGTCTGATGACAGTCTGATGGGTTTTCCTTTGTAGGTGATCTTTTTTCTCTCTCTAGCTGCCTTTAATATTCTGTCTTTATCTTTGATCTTTGCCATCTTGATTATTATGTGTCTTGGTGTTGTCTTCCTTGGGTCCCTTATGTTGGGAGATCTGTGGGCTTCCGTGGACTGTGAGACTATTTCCTTCCCCAGCGTGGGGAAGTTTTCAGCAATTATTTCTTCAAAGACACTTTCTATCCCTTTTTCTCTCTCTTCTTCCTCTGGTACTCCTATTATGCAAATATTGTTCCATTTGGATTGGTCACACAGTTCTCTTAATATTCTTTCATTCTTAGAGATCCTTTTATCTCTCTCTGCCTCAGCTTCTTTGTATTCCTGATCCCTGTCTTGCAATTCCTTGATCGTGTCTTGAACCTTATTCAATCTGCTGTTGAGCCCGTCAATGGCTTGTCTCATTTCTGCATTGTCTTTCCTCACTTCCCTCACTTCCTCCCTCAGCTCTTACACATTTTTCTGTAGATCCGTCAGCATGGCTATGACTTTTATTATGAATTCTTTTTCTGGAAGACTATGCATGGCGATTCCTTCAGATTCTTTCTCTGGGGTGGTGTTTGTCTGAAGCTTTGTCTGTATCATATTCTTCTGTCTTCTCATGACTATAGAATTAGGTGTTGGTAGTTGTCACGTATGTCCGCTGGGCTCTTTATGACTTACCTGCCTTGCTGGGACTCCCGCCAGAGTGCTGGGGTGGAGGAGCGCTCTGGTCTCGCTGGGTCGTGGCTCCGTCCCGCCTCGCCGGGTGCCGAGTCCTCTCTCTGGAGTATCTGACCGCCGGAGCTCTGGGGGGTAGGAGCGCTCGGTCCCACCGGGTCACGGCTCCATATCCCGTCCACCTCACCAGCTGCCAAGTTCTCTCAGGTGTACCTGTACGCTGTGCACTTTCCTGTGTATTCTGGTCTCTCTTTTAGGGATAGTTGTATTTGCTGTATTTTCGTGAATAAATATAATGTTGGGAGGAAGTTTTCTGCTGGTCCGTTCACGTTGCCATCTTCCCGGAAGTCCGAACTTTATTTTCTTACCCAAACAATTGCTACTATTGCTTAAAATAATTACAGTTCTGGATGGACTAAGTATCTCAAGCTGTTGCCACTTTCATCACAAGAGTATTTGCCCTCTTCTCAAATACAGGAACATAAGAAGACATAGAAGATTTGATAATTTCTGCTTCCCAATCTTCATCTCCCATTCTCTCCACAGCTTATTCTCCCCTCGGAAATGGCCGTTTTAAAGGCCTTGTGTTTTGCCCTCCGTGAGATGAAAGGTTATTGGAGGGTTGTGAGCAGAAGAAAGAAATGCTCTGAGTTATGTTTAACAGGACCATTCTAGCTCTGTGTGGGGAATATATTGGCCATGTTGCAGCAAGAGAGAAGAAAGGGAAACTGGAACATGATGGTGGCTTTGATAGGTATGAATGAATAATGTAAAGCTATCAGGAATGTGGATGGACTAAGATTTGAGAATAGATTATTTTCTATAGCTGAAAAACAAAACAAAAGAGAGCAGAAACAACAATAAAATTTTTTCCTTATTTCTCTGGGACCTTCCATCTATTACTGGACAAAAATTATATTTCATTGCTTTGTAGTCACTTGTTTTTTGTACTTTGAATAGTAAAAGAAGCCATTGAAATGTGAAAATGTCCACTTATCTGACATCATAAAGAAAAAACTACAGGGACGTTCATAAGTCCAACAATTTTTTCCTTACTCTTTTTATTTATTCTATTTTTTTTATTATTCATTTTACTTTTTATTTTTTTTGTTTTAACTTAATTTTATTTTGGTATCATTAATATGCAATCACATGAGCAACATGGTGGTTACTAGATTTCCCCCATTATCAAGTCCCCACCACATACCCCATTATAGTCACTGCCTATCAGCGTAGTAAGATGCTATAGAATCACCACTTGTCTTCTCTGTGCTATACTGCCTTCCTTGTGCCCCCTCACACACGTTATGTATGCTAATCATATTGCCCCTTATTCCCCTTCCACATCCTCAGTCCCTTTCCCTTTGGCAATTTTTAGTCCATTCTTGGCTTTGTGAGTCTGCTGCTGTTTTGTTCCTTCAGTTTTTGCTTTGTTCTTATGCTCCACAGATGAGTAAAATCATTTGGTACTTGTCCTTCTCTGCCTGGCTTATATCACTGAGCATAGTACCCTCTAGCTCCATCCATGTTGTTGCAAATAGTAGGATTTGTTTTCTTCTTATGTCTGAATAATATTCCATTGTGTATATGTACTGCATCTTCTTTATCCATTCATCTACTGATGGACACTTAGGTTGCTTCCATACCTTGGCTATTGTAAATAGTGCTGCGATAAACATATGGGTGCATATGTCTTTTAAATCTGGGATCCTGTATTCTTAGGGTAAAGTCCTAGGAGTGGAATTCCTGGGTGAAATGGAATTTCTATTCTTAGTTTTTTGATGAACCTCCATACTGCTTTCCACAATGGTTGAACTATTTTACATTCCCATCAGCAGCGTGGGAGAGTTCCCTTTTCTCCACATCCTCGCCAACATTTGTTGTTCCTAGTTTTTTCTATGTTGGCCATCCTAACTGGTGTTAGGTGATATCTCATTGTGGTTTTAATTTGCATTTCCCTGATAATTAGCAGTGTGGAGTATCTTTTCATGTGCCTATTGGCCACCTGAATTTCTTCTTTGGAGAAGTGTCTGTTCATATCATCCACGCATTTTTTTAATAGGGTTATTTGCTTTTTGGGTGTTGAGGCATGTGAGTTCTTTATATATTTTGGATGTTAACCCCTTGTCAGATACGTCGTTTACAAATATATTCTCCCATACTGTAGGATGCCTTTCTGTTCTGCTGATGGTGTTTTGCTATACAGAAGCTTTTCAGCATGATGTAGTCCCATTTGTTCATTTTTGATTTTGTTTCCCTTGCCCGAGGAGATGCGTTCAGGAAAAAGTTGCTCATGTTTATATTGAAGAGATTTTTGCCTATGTTTTCTTCTAAGAGTTTTATGATTTCATGACTTACATTCAGGTCTTTGATCCATTTTGAGTTTACTTTTGTGTATGGGGTTAGACAATAATCCACTTTCATTCTCTTGCATATAGGTGTCCAGTTTTGCCAACACCAGTTGTTGAAGAAGCTGTCATTTCCCCATTGTATATCCATGGCTCCTGTATCATATATTAATTGACCATACATGCTTGGGTTTATATCTGGGTTCTATAGTCTGTTCTATTTATCTATGGGTCTGTTCTTGTGCCAGTACCAAATTGTCTTGATTACTGTGGCTTTGTAGTAGAGCTTGAAGTTGGGGAGCATAATCCCCCCAGCTTTATTCTTCCTTCTCAGGATTGCTTTGGCTATTCAGGGTCTTTTGTGGTTCCATATGAATTTTAGAACTATTTGCTCTAGTTTGTTGAAGAATGCTGTTGGTATTTTGATAGGGATTGCATTGAATCTGTAGATTGCTTTAGGCATGATGGCCATTTTGACAATATTAATTCTTCTTATTCATGAGCATGGGATATGTTTCCATTTATTGGTATCTTCTTTAATTTCTCTTAAGAGTGTCTTGTAGTTTTCAGAGTATAGGTCTTTCACTTTCTTGGTTAGGTTTATTCCAAGGTATTTTATTCTTTTTGATGTAATTGTGAATGGAATTCTTTTCCTGATTTCTCTTTCTGCTAGTTCATCGTTAGTGTATAGGAATGCAACAGATTTCTGTGTATTAATTTTGTATCCCACAACATTGCTGAATTCAGATATTAGATCTAATAGTTTTGGAGTGGATTCTTTAGGGTTTTTTATGTACAATATCATGTCATATGCAAAAAGGGACAGTTTAACTTCTTCTTTGCCAATCTGGATGCCTTTTATTTCTTGGTGTTATCTTATTGCCGTGGCGAGGACCTCCAGACTCTGTTGAATAAAAGTGGGGAGAGTGGGCATCCTTGTCTTGATCCTGAACTTAAAGGAAAAGCTTTCAGTTTCTCGATGTTAAGTATAATGTTGGCTGTGGGTTTGTCATATATAGCCTTTATTATGTTAAGGTACTTGTCCTCTATACCCATTATGTTGAGAGTTTTTATTATGAATGGATGTTGAATTTTGTTGAATTCATTTTCAGCATCTGTGGAGATGATGATGTGGATTTTGTCCTTCTTTTTGTTGGTGTAATGGATGATGTTGATGGATTTTCGAATGTTGTAACATCCTTGCATCCTTGGAATAAATCCTACTTGATTATGATGGATGATCTTTTTGATGTAGTTTTGAATTCTGTTTGCTAATATTTTCTTGAGTATTTTTGCATCTATGTTCATCAGGGATATTGGTCTGTAATTTTCTTTTTTTGTGGTGTTTTTGCCTCGTTTTGGTATTAGAGTGATGCTGGCCTTGTAAAATGAGTTTGGGAGTATTCCCTCCTCTTCTACTTTTTGGAAAACTTTAAGAAGGATGGGTGTTAGGTCTTCACTAAATGTTTGATAAAATTCAGCAGTGAAACCATCTGGTCCAGAGGTTTGTTCTATGGTAGTTTTTTGATTACCAGTTCAATTTCATTGCTGGTAGTTGGTCTATTCAGATTTTCTGTTTCTTCCTGGGTAAGCCTTGGAAGGTTGTTTTTTTCTAGAAAGTTGTCCATTTTTTCTAGGTTATCCAGTTTGTTACCATATAATTTTTCATAGTATTCTCTCATAATTCTTTGTATTTCTGTGGTGTCAGTAGTGATTTTTCTTTTCTCATTTCTGATTCTGTTTATGTGTGTAGGCTCTTTTTTGTTCTTGATAAGTCTGGCTAGGGGCTTATCTATTTTTTTATTTTCTTGAAGAACAAGCTCCTGCTTTGATTGATTCTTCTCAATTTTATTTATTTCTGCTCTAATCTTTATTATGTCCCTCCTTCTACTGACTGTGGGCCTCTTGTTCTTCTTTTTCTAGTTCAGTTAATTGTTAGTGTAGACTGTTTGTATGGGATTGTTCTTCTTTCTTGAGGTAGGCCTGTATTGCAATATACTTCTCTCTTAGCACGGCCTTTGCTGCATTCCACAGATTTTGCAATGTTGAATTATTGGTTTCATTTGTCTCCATATATTGCTTGATCTCTGTTTTTATTTGGTCATTGATCCATTGATTATTTAGGAGCATGTTATTAAGCCTCGATATGTTTGTGGGCTTTTTCATATTCTTTGTGTAATTTATTTCTAGTTTTATAACTTTGTGATCTGAGAGCTGGTTAGTACAGTTTCAGTCTTTTTGAATTTACTGAGGCTCTTTTTGTGGTCTAGTATATGACCTATTCTTGAAAATATTCCATGTGCACTTGAGAAGAATGTGTATCCTGTTTATTTTAGTTTTTTATTTTTATATTGAGGCAAATACCGCAAAACACACAGATCTTAGTGTAGAGCTTGATAAATTTTGAAATGTGTATACACTCATGTAACCATCGCCCAGATCAACATGTCAAATATCATTATTAATTTTTTCCCACTATTCTGCCTGCTTTTATATTACATAAGTATTGCCCTCACATGACAAATTCCTCTGACACCAATGGTACACATGATCTGATGAATGAGGAAAAGGGCAATGATTATATTTCATTGGCTTGAACCCCTTCTTCACACTTCTTAGTTGTATACTTAACTATTGTTAGGGGAAATCCTTAGCAAATTCTCCAAATGGATTATGACACTTCTGGAGCCACATTGTAGCATATTTTTCTTCATATAGGAACCAAGGATGATAATAGATTGTGCCCAGTTTTCTTAAGCAAAGTGTGGCAAGATCAATGTGCTCTTTTCTGCTATAAAGGAATGCATATTTGCTTTGAGGGAGAAGGAGTAACATTTACATATTGTGTGTTCAGAGACCTTCTGTTTAGCAATTCTTGCTTTATTCTTTTTTTTTGTGAAACCACTGTTCCTAGGAGTTAGTAGGATGAGGATTTGTCCCTTTGCATTTCAGAAAAATTAATATTATAACTGTATTTCACCATGGTTCCAAAACTTTGGTTCAGATAAAGTAATAAAAAGATCAGAATACTCCTGGACCATTCACTTAGTGCTCCCTAAGGTGTTGAGCTGTGGGCTGTGTATGTGGGGGTGAAGAAGACAGCCTTCTGTCATCCTCCTCCAAGACATCAAGTGAGCAATTCTGGCTACTCTTTGCACAATTCAAGATAATCACATTCAAGCAGATTTCTGGAGATAGATAGTGTAATATCTGGATATTGCTTAACACTGTATTTGGGAGGGGAAAAAGGACTGAGAAAACTTTTGGTTATTTCTTTCTCTCATTGACTTGGAATTTTCATCCCATGGCTTTGAAAAGAATCAAACTCAGATCTTTTACAGACAGAAGAATGAACAATACCAACTTTGACAAAACCTAGAACTCTACACAGTGAAATAGCTCAGTTCTCTTAACATGAAAACACTTTTGAAAAAATAATTTGTACAAAGGGTCAATAATTTGAAAACATCAGCCAACATTTGAGTTGTAGTTATCTTTGCATCACCACCAAGCTCCATGATGATTTAATCTCACAAGGTCCTCTGTGAGTAACACATAAGATCGGTAGAGCTGACCTCCATGCCCCACAGCTCACCTACTCTGTTGCTTTTTTGCCAGTGGGCAGCTTGATTCAGTCACTTGTCAATCTCCTGCTCTTAGTGTTGTCATCTTGTGCTCACACTTCTTTACTCTGCAGAATGGAATCCGTGGATTGAATGTTTGTGTCTCTCCCAAACTCATATGTTGATGCCCTAAGGTCGCAGCATTTGGAGGTGGGGCATTTGGGAGGTAATTAGATCATAAGGAGGAACGCCCAGAACAGGATTAGTGTCTTTATAAGAAGGAAAGGAAAGCTAGCTCTCTTCCTTTCCACCACACGAGGCTACAATGAAGACAGTATCTATAAATCCTCACCTAGAGCCCAACCATGCTGCCACCATGATCTTGGCCTGGAGCCTCCAGAGGTGTGAGAAGTAAATGTTTGTTTTTTAAGCCATCTAGTCTATAGTATTCTGTTATAGCAGCCCGAGCTGCCCAAGACAGTAGAGAACTCTGAAACATTTTCTTCTTAAACCCCTAACTACTATAGAATATGTTATGCATCTATTATTCATGTGTGACATTTTCCTCTCACTTCACTTTGATTTGAGGCCCCTACCCAGTGTCCATGCTAAATGAAAGATCACACTATAAAATTTATTTCCAGATGTATTGGTAGTTAATGCTTAGAGTTTTGTCCTTCTGTGGGGTAGAAAGTTGCTGAAGATCATGAAATTACTGTTTCTGCTAATGTGGATCAAAACCTTGTCCTCAGGCACCTCAGGTCATTACACTCTACACATTGCAGGTGACTCATTTCTCTGTGTCTGACTTGCTCTCTCTGCTCTGCTTGGCTCCTCTGTATACCCGAGGACTAGTCTTTAATCAACTGTTCATATACATGTGTAACAACTCACTTTATCCTCTCAATATTTGAACCTAAACTTGAATTTCCTTGTTTATGTTGGTAGTACACCACGAACCTGTCCTAGAAGTCACATACTCAGAGGATGCCTATCAGGATTTTGAATGTGGATACACAATTTCCTTCAGATTTGTATCTGTAGATCTTTAGTTGTGTTAATTTCAAAGTCTTTAAATTCATACAAATCTGGGTACAATTCTAGATCTGTCATTTACCAGCTTTGTGACTTTGAGCAAGTTGCAAACATTCTCTGGGTCTCAATCCCATCTTCTGTAAATATGTTATTTGTATATAGATTGCTTTGAGGATTAAGTAAGACAGTTATGGAAAGTGGTCAGTATAGTGTCTGCACAGAAGGAGACAGTAAGTGCTCAGTAAATGCTAGCAATTATATTTTTTTATGGTTGGTGTTAATAGATAATGTTATGATGGTATTATAATAACAGAAATTAATGATGAAACTATTGTAATTCGCACTGTCTACTAACATTTAGTTTTCTTCTCACTATGGGTGTGCACACTGGAGGATTCTCAGTCTCTTGGAGTTAAGCATGGCAATGCCACTTACTCTCAGTTAATGAAACACTTAAGGGCTGGTGTGTGACTCTGCATTATTCTTGCATCTCTTTCTCTTAGTGCCTTGGTTATTGCAGAGTGATTTATTGGTAAAGTTGGGCCAGCACCTGAAAGACTGTATCCCTTTAAGACACTTAGATTTATTATTACCAAAGCATAATTATCTTACTGTGACTGATTCACAAAGTCAGTGAAGGAAAAGTTGGTATCAGAGCAGATTGTTTCTTAGATGAACTTGCCTGCAAAGTTGGCCTCTCAGCAGTGGTGAGAGGAACTAACTCCTGGGGTGCACAGCGAGTAGTTTAAATGTGTCCTAAGGGCTATGGTGGAGACCACATACTGAGCTGAGCTGGCTGTGATAGCAGAAAGTGGCACAACGGCAGAGGTAGGTCAGGTGGAGTCGCCATCCAGTTTCGGGGAGAATGCAGTCCAGTCACTAGGGGTGTGAAGAAAAGGTCTGGCTCTCCTGGGAAGGACTACTCTGCAAGATTTAACCACCTAAAGAAAGAGATTCAGTGAAGACGTCTAACCCCAGAAGGCGAACCAGAACACATATCAGAAAAATGAGGAAGAAATCCAGTCACTGAACTTCATAAATATGATAGGTTTGGGGCAGAAGGGCTGAGTTTAATAAAATAGAAGAGAGAAATGTTGCATTGTTCTATTCTTTGGAATGAGATACTAAAATGTTGCATTGTGTTTGAAAAACTTTAGATTCAAACTATTAGACAAATGAAACCCAATGTATCTGAGGAAGTAGTTATACAATTACATAATCATAAATTAAATCTAATATAGATTTGACTTCTGAAATTTCATTAGGGCTTAATAAAATTTTACTAATTTAAAAATACTGCACTGCAGTAATTAAACATGAAATAGTATAGCTTGAAAGGGGGAAACAGAACCCTGCCAAGAAATGATCAGATCACAGAATTGTTAGTTTTATATTACAGTTATGTAGAAAATTTGAAGAAAAAGAATCCTTAGGGATTTTTATTTGTCCCTCAGGAAGAACACACTGATGGAATGGGGCATGCCATTTAAAGGTAGCAAGAATAGTATCAGTAAAGAATGGCTACCTGTTATGTGGGAATGCCAGTTTCCTTCAAATATCTTATAAATAACTCCAGGTCATGTGGGGCCTGCTGACTTTTTCCTTTCTGCTCTAGTTCTCTGTGGCCAAATATGACATCTATTTTTCTAAAGTTTACTGAAGAAATGTTTACTGCTGCTGTCCACTGGTATAATTGCTGAGGTTTCCAAGGACCAATGCTGGGGAGACTGGTGGGTGCATGGAAGAGACAAATCCCCAAGTAACAGCTTAAATGAGATGCAAGTTTATTTCCATCTCTCATCAAAACAGTCCAGGGCTGGTGCAGTGGCTTCATGGCCAGCAGGGGTCTAGATTTCCTCTGGTGCTGAGCATCACCCTTTCAGCACCCTCTGTCTTAAAGCTCATCTCCTTTTTGCAGGCCACGATAGAAGGAAATGCAGAAAAGCAAAGGCATGCTCTCCCCTCCATCTGTTTCCAGTAAAGGGATTTCCAGGAAGCTCCATACAGCATTTTATTCATATTTCATTGGCTTAGACTTAGCACATGGCGGTGTAGCTACAAGGAGAGAAGTCTCTATTTCTCTTCCACTAACAGGAGAGAGACTTGACATCAGAAGGCCACGAAGCTATCTTTGTCACAAAGCAAATCCAACTGCATGAGTGCTGTTGAGGATTTTGGATTTCAGTGGCCCATTGAAGTTTTTTATTTCTGAATAAAAGCAACATATTTTATCAATAAAACCTCTATATTCATTGTATAGCACATGGGACATAATGGTGACATAGAAAAGGGAACATTAAATGTTTTCTCTAATTGCAGTATCCAGAAGTAACATTACTGACATTTTAGTATATATTCTTTGAGTTTGTCATATTATTTATGCACCTATATATCTATCCACATAAATTAATAAATATATACATATATGTCTCATATACTGTATGTATGAGAAAATACACATATACATAAAATACGTATTTAATTGGGCCATATTATAATAATGTTTAATACATCATTTTACTTACTATGAACATTTATTACATCAATACTATTTTTGGAAACTGGATTAAAATTATTGCTCTATAGATTTCATCATATCAAAGAGTATCTTGACTGAGTGATGCCCAAATATTCTATACATACATTATACCTGAGTTTTCAGTATTATACCTTATGTGATGGTGGGCATTATATTTTTATTTGTTTGTGCCCATTTTTTATTAATTCCTAAGTATAAATGGTTAGAGATAGAAATGTTTGGTCAATGGTATTTTTATTTTGACAATTTAATATTATGTGTTACACTTACATGTTTATATTTAGATAATTCTACAGTTGAGAGTATTTAGTAAAATTAAATCTAAAGCAAAATCTACATTAGGCAATATCTTGTGAAACTGGAGTTTATAAGGCAATTCTTAAAAGGCTATGTCAACAAATTAGTGCTTATACATTTGCCTTAAAAACAACAATGTGCACATATGCAGAGAAAAAACAATGACACACAGGAGACACTTCTAACATCACTGTCTTTCATAACTGTAAGTGAGGTTGAATGCTTTCTCCTTAACATTTCTTTTTGATGTTAGCATTGAACGAGACATTTTCTATCTTGCATATGTAAAGAAATACTGAGTATGGTTATGTACACAGGAATGGTCACTTACCAGTAATGCAGCGGAGGGCATGGGACACAAGTGTGTGACTGCATAGGAGAAAAAGACTCATTTGCTGGGTATTGTTCTGAGCATTTGAGAAGACACCATTTTTCTGTCTTGAATTCAGACCTGTAAGTGTCATTAGCTTCAGGTTAATTGAATGGAAATGTCAAAGAGCAAAACATTTCATTTATAACCAATCCAGACTCTCTTCACTTTAAAGCAAGATCAAACTTAGAAAAGTTGGATACTTCAAAGTAAGCTGCATATAACTGTATTTCGTATATCTTATACATCTTCTTAATTAACAACTTGTAGAAAGTTAATAACCCAGAGACCCTCAGAATAGTTAATTGTTCATAGAAGGACTGAAGCCCTAAAGGTCTTTCTAAAAAGAGAATGCTGAACATGTATTAACACTAGCAGGGGTTTCAAAGAATTTTTTAAGATGTGGTTGTTAAAATGGACAAGGGGAGAAAAGGATCCATTCAATTATTATAATTAGAGATCTGCATTTGGGAAGGAATCTTTAAAATTTGCTTAGTATTCATTTTGCTTGTTTTCATCCCAAATGAGCAGTTTAACAAATCTCATTCTTGAGAAGTTCAGTTCATTTTCATGGCTTGGAATATAGAGCATTTCCTCCAGTAATCATTTCTATTTTTTCAAACTTTGAAAGAATTACTTAATAGTAGAACTTCCAGTTAGACCCTTGGCATTGAGACACAATGCACATTTTTAAAAAAAAATTTATTTTGGTATCATTAATTTATAATTACATGTGCAATATTATGGTGATTAAACTACCCTCTTCATCAGGTCCCCCCACCAACCCCATTACAGTCACTGCCCATCAGCGTAGTGAGATGGTATAGAATCACTACTTGTCTTCTCTGAGTTGTACAGCCCTCCCAGTACCCCCCCTACCTTACGTCTGCTAATCGTAATGCCCCTTTTATCCTCTTATCCCTCACTTCCCACCCACCTTCCTTTGGTAACTATTAGTCCGTTCTTAGGTTCTGTGAGTCTGCTGCTGTTTTGTTCCTTCAGTTCTTTTCTTTGTTCTTATATTCCACATATGAGTGAAATCATTTGATACTTGTCTTTTTCGGCTTGGCTTATTTCACTGAGCATAATACCCTCTATGTATTTGCAAAATGGATGCAACCCATCCATGTTGTTGCAAATGGTAGGATTTGTTTTCTTCTTATGGCGGAATAATATTCCATTGTGTATATGTACCACCTCTTCTTTATCCATTCATCTACTGATGGACACTTAGGTTGCTTCCATTTCTTGGCTATTGTAAACAGTGCTGCAATAAACATAGGGGTGCATCTGTCTTTTTGAAACTGGCCTGCTGCATTCTTAGGGTAAATTCCTACAAGTGGGATTCCTGGGTCAAATGGTATTTCTATTTTGAGTTTTTTGAGGAACCTCCATACTGCTTTCCACAATGGTTGAATTAATTTGCATTCCCACCAGCAGTGTAGGAGGGTTCCCTTTTCCCCACATCCTCGCCAACATTTGTTTGTGTTTTGGATGTTGGCCGTCCTCACTGGTGTGAGGTGATATCTCATTGTGGATTTAATCTGCATTTCTCTGATGATTAGCAATGTGGAGCATCTTTTCATGTGCCTGTTGGCCATCTGAATTTCTACTTTGGAGAAGTGTCTATTCATGTCCTCTGCCCATTTCTTAATTGGATTATTTGCTTTTTGTTTGTTAAGGTGCAAGAGTTCTTTATATATTTTGGATGTCAACCCCTTATCAGATACATCATTTATGAATATATTCTCCCATACTGTAGGATGTCTTTTTGTTCTACTGATGATGTCCTTTGCTGTACAGAAGCTTTTCAACTTGATATAGTCCCACTTGTTCATTTTTGCTTTTGTTTCCCTTGCCCGGGGGGATATGTTCATGAAGAAGTCACTCATGTTTATGTCCAAGAGATTTTTGCCTATGTTTTTTTCTAAGAGTTTTATGGTTTCATGACTTACATTCAGGTCTTTGAATCACCTTGAGTTTACCTTTGTGTATGGGGCTAGACAGTAGTCCAGTTTCATTCTCTTACATGTAGCTGTCCAGTTATTCTAACACCAGCTGCTGAAGAGGCTGTCATCTCCCCATTGTATATCCAAGGTTCCTTTATCAAATATTAATTGACTGTATATGTTTGGGTTAATGTTTGGATTTTCTATTCTGTTCCACTGGTCTGTGGGTCTGTTTTTGTGCCAATACCAAATTGTCTTGATTACTGCGGCTTTGAAGTAGAGCTTGAAGTCAGGGAGCATAATTCCCCCTGTTTGATTCCTCCTTCTCAGGATTGCTTTGGCTCTTTGGGGTCGTTTCTGGTTCAATATGAATTTTAGAATTATTTGTTCCAGTTCATTGAAGAAAGCTGTTGGTAGTTTGATAGGGATTGCACTGACTCTGTAGATTGCTTTAGGTAGTATAGCCATTTTGACAATATTTATTCTTCCTAGCCAAGAACATGGAATGTATTTCCATTTGTTAGTGTCCTCTTTAATTTCTTCTAGGAGTCTCTTGTAGTTTTCAGAGTACAGGTCTTTCACTTCCTTCATTAGGTTTATTCCTAGGTATTTTATTCTTTTTGATGCAATTGTGAATGGAATTGTTTTTCTGATTTTTCTTTCTGTTAGTTCATTGTTAGTGTATAGGAAAGCAGCAGATTTCTGTGTATTAATTTTGTATCTTGCAACTTTGCTGAATTCAGATATTAGTTCTAGTAGTTTTGGAGTGTAGTCTTTAGGGTTTTTTATGTACAGTATCATGTCATCTGCAAATAGTGACAATTTGACTTCTTCTTTACCAATCTGGATGCCTTGTATGTCTTTGTTTTGTCTGATTGCTGTGGCTAGGACCTCCAGTGCTATGTTGAATAACAGTGGAGAGAGTGGGCATCCCTGTCTTGTTCCCAATCTTAGATGAAAAGCTTTCAGCTTCTCGCTGTTAAGTATGATGTTAGCTGTGGGTTTGTCATATATAGCCCTTATGATGTTGAGGTACTTGCCCTCTATACCCATTTTGTTGAGAGTTTTAATCAAAAATGGATGCTGAATTTTGTCAAATGCTTTTTCAGCATCTATGGAGATGATCATGTGGTTTTTGTTCTTCTTTTTGTTGATGTGGTAGATGATGTTGATGGATTTTCGAATGTTGTACCATCCTTGCATCCCAGGAATGAATCCCACTTGATCATGGTGTATGATCCTCTTGATGTATTTTTGAATTCGGTTTGCTAATATTTTGTTGAGTATTTTTGCATCTACGTTCATCAGGGATATTGGTCTGTAATTTTTTTTTTGGTGAGGTCTTTGCCCGGTTTTGGTATTAGAGTGATGCTGGCTTCATAGAATGAGTTTGGAAGTACTCCCTCCTCTTCTATTTTTGAAAAACTTTAAGGAGAATGGGTGTTATTTCTTCTCTGTATGTCTGGTAGAATTCAGAGGTGAATCCATCAGGTCCGGGGGTTTTGTTCTTGGGTAGTTTTTTGATTACCGATTCAGTTTCGTTGCTGGTGATTGGTCTGTTTAGTTTTTCTGTTTCTTGCTTGGTCCGTCTTGGTTGGTTGTATTTTTTGAAGAAGTTTTCCATTTCTTCTATCTTTTGCAGCTTGTTAGAATATAGATGCTCATCATATTCTCTTATAATTCTTTGTATTTCTGTGGGGTCCTTTGTTATTTTTCCTTTCTCATTTCTGATTCTGTTTTTGTGTGTAGATTCTCTTTTTCTCTTAATGAGTCTGGCTAGGGGTTTATCTATTTTGTTTATTTTTTCAAAGAACCAGCTCTTGTTTTCATTGATTTTTTGTGTTGTTTTATTCTCAATTTTAGTTATTTCTTCTCTGATCTTTATTATGTCCCTCCTTCTGGTGACTTTGGGCCTCATTTGTTCTTCTTTTTCCAATTTCAATAATTGTGTCTTTAGAGTGTTCATTTGGGAATGCTCTTCCTTCTTTAAATAGGCCTGGATTGCAACATACTTTCCTCTTAGAACTGCCTTTGCTGCGTCCCACAGAAGTTGTGGCTTTGTGTTGTTGTTGTCATTAGTTTCCATATATTCTTTGATTTCTGTTTTGATTTGGTCGTTAACTGATTGATTAATTAGGAGAATGTTGTTAAGTCTTCATGTATTTGTGAGCCTTTTTGATTTCTTTCTAAAATTTATTTCTAGTTTTATACCTTTATGATCTGAGAAGTTGGTTGGTAGGATTTCAATATTTTTGAATTTACTGAGGTTCTTTTTGTAGCCTAGTATGTGGTCTATTCTGGAAAATGTTCCATGTGCACTTGAGAAGAATGTGTATCCTGCTGCTTTTGGGTGCAGAGTTGTGTAGATATCTGTTAGGTCCATCTGTTCTAGTGTGTTGTTCAATGCCTCTGTGTCTTTACTTATTCTCTGTCTGGTTGATCTATCTTTTGGAGTGAGTGGTGTGTTGAAGTCTCCTAAAATGAATGCATTGCTGTCTATTTCCTCCTTCAATTCTGTTAGTATTTGTTTCACATATATTGGTGCTCCTGTGTTGGGTGCATATATATTTATAATGGTTATATCTTCTTGTTGGACTGACCCCTTTATCATTATGTAATGTCCTTCTTTATCTGTTGCTACTTTCTTCGTTTTGAAGTCTATTTTGTGTGATACAAGTACTGCAACACCTGCTTTTTTCTCTTTGTTGTTTGCATGAAATATATTTTTCCATCCCTTCACCTTTAGTCTGTGTATATCTTTGGGTGTGAGCTGAGTCTCTTGTAAGCAGCATATTGATGGGTCTTGCTTTTTTATCCACTCTGTTACTCTGTTTCTTTTGATTGGTGCATTCAGTCCATTTACATTTAGGGTGAATATTGATAGATATGTACTTATTGCCATTACTGGCTTTAGATTCGTGGTTACCAAAGGTTCAAGGGTTGCTTCTTTACTATCTAACAATCTAACAACTTTCTTGTTAAATTATTGTGAACGCCATCTGATGTTTCTTTATCTCTCCCTTCCTATTCTTCCTCCTCCATTCTTTATATATTAGGTGTTTTATTCTTTGCCTTTTGTTAGTATTTGGATGGTCTGCTTTCTTTGCTATGATTTTATTTTCTCTGGTGACATCTTTTCAGCCTTAGGGGTACTTCCCTCTATAGCAGTCCGTTTAAGAAATCCTGTAGTGGTCATTTATGAGAGGTAAACTCTCTCAACTTTCATTTGTCTGGAAATTGTTTAATCCCTCCATCATATTTAAATGATAATCGTGCTGGATACAGTATTCTTGGTTCAAGGCCCTTCTGTTTCATTACGTTAAATATATCATGCCATTCTCTTGTGGCCTGTAAGTTTTCTGCTGAGAAGTCTGATGATAGTCTGATGGGTTTTCCTTTGTAGGTGATCTTTTTTCTCTCTCTAGCTGCCTTTAATACTCTGTCTTTATCTTTGACCTTTTCTATCTTAATTATTAAGTGTCTTGGTGTTTTTTTCCTTGGTTCACTTGTGTTGGGAGATCCGTGGGCTTCCGTGGACTGTGAGACTATTTCCTTCCCCAGCGTGGGGAAGTTTTCAGCAATTATTTCTTCAAAGACACTTTCTATCCCTTTTTCTCTCTCTTCTTCCTCTGGTACTCCTATAATGCGAATATTGTTCCATTTGGATTGGTCACACAGTTCTCTTAATATTCTTTCATTCCTAGAGATCCTTTTATCTCTGTCTGACTCAGCTTCTCTGTATTCCTGTTCTCTATTTTCTATTCCATTAACAGTCTCTTGCACCTCATCCAGTCTGCTGTTAAGCCCGTTGATGGGTTGTCTGATTTCTGCATAGTCTTTCCTCACTTCCCTCACTTCCTCCCTCAGGTCTTGCACATTTCTCTGTAGATCCGTCAGCATGGCTATGACTTTTATTCTGAATTCTTTTTCAGGAAAACTGTGCATGTCCATCCCTTCAGGTTCCCTCTCTGGGGTTGTCTGGGTCTGAAGGTTTGTCTGTAAAACATTCCTCTGTCTTTTCATGACTATAGAATTGGTTGTTGGTAGTTGCCACGTATGTCAGCTGGGCTCTTAATGACCGCCTTGCAGGGTGCCGAGTCCTCTCAGGTGTAGCTGCATGCTGTGCGCTTTCCTGTGTATTCTGGTCTCTCTTTTAGGAATAGTTGTATTTGCTGTGTTTTCTTGGATAAATATAATGTTGGGAGGAGATTTCTGCCGTTCTGCTCACGTCGCCATCTTCCCGGAAGTCCCACTTTTCTTTTTCTTAAGACAATGCTGAGAACGAGTGAAGCCTGCTTACTGAATGCTATTCTGGATAAAATCCTTCACGAGTGTTGCTTCTACTTTTCACAACAAATCTGCAAGGGAGGAATTATTATTACTGCTTTGTAAGTGAGGAAGCTGGGTTTCAGAGAGGATGGAAATTTGTGCGAGGTCTCATAGCTACTATGTGTCAGAGCTAGGACTAGAATTTAGTGCATATGGGCCAAAGACACCCGGATGGCTCCCTAAGGAAGGCACTGCTCTTGGATGGAGGAGACAGAACACAAAAGGTGCAATTGTACTGAATGTGGAAAGAAGACATGAGGATGAAAAATAATATTTCAGAGTATCCCCCCTGTTAGGTTTGTTTTTTATTATTTAAAACAAAATACCAGTGGAAAGGGGAAAGTTTCAGGACTAAGTATTGTTCAGTACATACACATGGTTGAAAAGGACACCTATCATCTTGAATTTCTGGAAATTTCATGGTATGAGCATTTATCCTGATTTGATCTATCTGTAAAATGGAAGCGGGTTGTGAGTTAACTAATGAAATAAATGACTAGTTTTCTTCAGAGGGCCTCCTTATGCTCAAGGTTTATAGCTCTGTCAGCTGCACAGCACAGCATTAACATCTGTTGAAGGCTTCGCATGTGTGAATGCTAAGTAGGTAAGAATTTAGATAATTTAGGAAAAATTACTTTGAGTGAGATGAGATACAAAGAGCATTGCATTTTCATGCAGATCTTTTTATTCATTTGTAATGCTCAAATGCTTATTGGATATCCATAGTGTAAGGTAATGTTTAACAAGTCTGATATGATTAGCTCTTCGGCCGCAACATAGCTTAGTACTTATGGTCCCTGGAACAAGATTTCCTGGGTGCAAATCCTGAAATCCTGAATCAGCCACTTACCAGTTGTGTTTTCTTCGTGAATAGTCTGATCCTTCTGTACTTCAGTTTTCTCAACTTTATAATGAAGAGAACAGTGCGTTTCTCTCAGAGTTCTTAGGAGGATTACATGTGTTCATATTTATAAAGCATTTAGAATACCTTGTAATATATGGTGAGTGCTGTGTGTCTTTCTTGTGGGAAACAATGTATAAAGATGAATACTTGGGTAGACAATAACTTTACTTATAACACATAACTTTGAAAATGCAATTCACCAATTTCTTCAATTTCTTTAGTGCCATGGAGATGCCATGACATGTTTCTGCGGTGGAATGATGGTGTTAAATAGAAGCCAACTTGTTCTAACACAATTTTGGAGGGATTAGAAGCTTTTAAGATTGCTTGAAATTATTTTTCCATCTCAGTTTGTAGCTCTTAAGCCAAGGAAGAGCATGGGTGGGATGAAAACTCTGAGTTTTAGAATATCAGGAGCAAAGAATATATTGTAAACAAGTCCAGAGAAAAGGAGCAAGAGAATTGAAACTATGTCTGACTTCTCAACAGGTAGACATTGTACCATAGTACAAGGAGGCCTCAGTTTCAAAAATCTGAAGGAAAATTATGTTAACCTGGAATTCTATATCAGTCCAACTTTTAACCTAGTATATAATAAGATAACATTTTCAGATAGTCAAAGGCTGAGAAAGTTTACCTGTCATACTTCTAAGTCTTATTGAAAGATGGACTAGAGCACAATGAGGCGCAAACCAAGGAAGGACAATGTGGCAGCTAGGAAACACTTTCCTCACTCAGCAGTGATGAGCACATTCCCATGGTGACAGCGGGGCCCATGACAGTAGCCCATGAGAGCCATCGGCTCCGGTTGTGTGAGAGGACAGAGGGCCAGAAGGAAAGAAAAGAAGAAAAAGAGTTTAAAAAACTTTGATAATGTTCTTGACAGCCTGGCTGTATATGGCAAAAGGAAAGACAGTTAAGAAAAACTTTGAAAAATGTATTCAGTGTTCTCTTGGTTCAAGGGCAACACTGTATTTTTCTTTTCTGTCACTTCACTGGTCTCTTGTTTATGTTGTCAATGTCTATTTGTTACATTTATTGAAATAAAGCACCCAGCTCCCCCCTTGTGTACACAGTGAGGTGATTGAATTGTTCAGAGTCTCTCCCTCACTAGGCCTAGAATAGTTGCAGTGCCTCTTTTTCAAGCTGAGATGGGCCAGTGTCACTGTGAAGCAGCTGTAGCAGCCTATAGCCATAGAGACAAGACTGCACAAAACTGATGAGTTAGAGAAGGTCCCATCAACAGGATGACATACTGCCTGTGTATGCCAGGAAAGAACCAACTTTTCTAACCAATACCAGGCAACTGCTTTATTGTGAAAGACAGGGTCTGTCATCACAATGAACTGAGGCTTTGTTTTAGATACATGACTGCTTATATGCTGTGCTGTACATAGGATGCTATACCTCATGCTACCTGTACACCTTTCCATGTCCATACTGTGATCTTGTTAGCGGTTGCATTACTTTTAAGTTGTAGTTTGATTAAGTTTTCATTAAGCTAAAATATTTGGACTATGTGCATCAGTATGTTTTGGCTTGAAATAATGATAAAGTAGTTCATCATAAATAGAAAGTGAATCATTACACCAAACAACCCATCAATATTAGATGCACAAGTGACATCCACATTGGAACAAACATCTTAGGTTCTTCATATGACTCATCCATTATCAGACAATCAGTAATGCATAATCTACTTGCAATCAGGAAGGTTCAGGAAAGAGGGCAAGAGATGCATGATCTGGGAACATTAACTAATGTTTTCCTTGTCATTTCCCCATAAGCTATTTTGCCAGGTGATAATAGCATCACTCAGAAACTGGCTTCAATTTTATAGCTCAAATTTCCAAGGAAAATGATTTAATAATTCTTAAGAATTATACTAACTCTGACCTTCAGAAGGCTATTTTAAATATGAAAGAAAAGCTTCAGATCACTAGTTCATTAGGTATCAATTAGTTTACCCATTTTTTCTTGTTAAAGGACTTGCATTACTTCTACTTGGTGCAGCCTGATAATTAGTTTGGAATTATCTTTAAAGAATCGAGGAGACATTAATGTTTCAAATCTAAGTTAAAATGCATGAGAGATGTCTTCTCAGAGAAAGAAATCTGCTGTATTACCTGAGAGCCTCATTACTGGGAAACCTGATTGCTGACATAAATAATGACAATCTAATTTACTAAATGATTTTTCATTAACAAAAACAACAGTAATAAAAAACAGAGAAATAAACACAATATAGAAATTGGAAGCACATAAGGACAAACACACTATTAGCCTTGTCCAACAGAAAATCAATAGCAGTGATATATTTAGGTCAGTGGTCTATTAGTTATCAAAGGATGGGGGATAACATTTAGTCAACATTTAACCAGGGATAGTATGAGTAAATTGCTCCATATATTACTTTATTTCATTTTAGAATATGATTTTTTTTATGAGGGAAGAATTTTCCCACTCAAATGACAATTCTGCATATGTATAACATGCAGAGTTTTTCTGCCTTCTTAAAATAACCTTCTCAAATGCAATTAATGTGACAGACACCCAATTAGAGGCAAATGAAGTGAAGTGAAGGTCAGAATCTGCAGGACATAGGATACATGGCTGATGAGATAATAGCAGAGATTTAGAGGGATGACTTACGGCTTTTATGGGCATCGATTTAGAGTTTTCTCACTTAAAGGGAAAAAACTAGACATATGATAAATTGTAAGCTGCCTTTAGCACTGACATCACCAACATGTATGTAATACACTATTAATCTGGCTTTGCCATACTCTCACTTCAGTTGTATCTCCATTAAGTTATATTTTTAGAATCAAGTGGTCACTGTTTTTTTATATTTAGTGTAAGTAACGAATAGTCTGAAACCTATGAGCTTGCCATCAATTGAAACTTCATTTTACATTTGCGTGGAATCAGCCATGTAATGTTTTAATGCTCAACAAACTTATGTCCTCAAATCATTATCATTAAATACTAAGAGTTCTCAAAAGTAGAGCAGTGATATTTTATGGTGTTTTATAGCAATTCACCAGTCTTTTTTAAATCAAAACATTATTGGAGTCAAAATGTTAGTGCTAGAAGTGATTTCAAAAATCCAAATCAATCTTCCAATTATTTCATATTTCATGATGCTAGAACTCTTGGGAGAAAATAGATGGCTGAGTGATTTTTGCAATTACATTTTCTTATTTCTATAATACACTGGTCTTTTCTGTTGTTGTTTTCAGTAGAGCTTTTTTATCCTCATTGCATTAGATACTGTTGACTTTCCATGTAGTGCCCAATTCCCCCTTTCTTCCTGACAAATATATCATGAATTTCCCAAGCATTAGATCTTCAGAGAGCATCCTTTCTCAAGCTCACAAGTCACCCTTCTTAGTCTAGTGCTGGTTACCATATCTTGGCCAATGATTACAAAGGGTCTTGGAGCTTTTTTAGGAAAGATTTCCTTAAGGGAGCAAGACAGTATGCTCAGAGAAGTAATAAAGTCCATTCCCCTGATGATAACTGCGCTGTGGACCCAGAAAGCAATTGGTTGAAATTTGAGCAAGCAATGGTGGTCCATAGGGAAGAAACAAAGAAAAAGATTTAACGAGTTTGCCACTGTTCTTGAAAGATTGGTTGTGTTAAGGCAAACAGTAGAAGAAAGAAAGGCAATTAGAAAGTACTTGAAAAACTTATTCTGTGTTTAATGAGCTCAAGGACATCTCTTTTGAATTGCCTCCTTCTTGGTTATATTGTGAACTTCTGTCATCCATTTACTGAAATAAACCTCTCTAACTCCTCACCTTTTCCAGCTGCTCCTTATACTTGTCTAAGAGGTGATTTATCTTTTTGTTTGGGATATAGTCTGCCTGTGAAGTCAGGAGCAGGGCACCATCTTGGCAGTTTCTCAAGCCTAAGTCAATGCAGAGAAGAGAGCAGAGACAAGAGAGTCAAAGGGAGGCCTAGGAGAGCCCTGTGCCCACCCTGGGTCTGCATTAGGTTTATCATTTTGTGAGATAAACAGTCATCTTTTCATTGATTCCAGTTTGAGCCAGGGCTATTTGTTACTTGCAGCTAAGGAACCATTTACTGCAAGTAAACTCTCCTTGAACTTTACAGACTATGGTAATATGCTATTTGGATGGTAGAATTAAAGTCTTTAAGACAATCATTTAGGCAAAGGAGTCCATCTCCTTTATCCCTGTTTCTCAAAGTCATTGGGCTAGTTGGAAATAGAGATCCTCTCTCTGTATTTCAAGAGATTTTTCTGAGCCCCTCCTCTCAAACTAAATATACATGTTCTATGTCACATCTTCTCAGGCCTCAGTTCTTGTTCTTGGATGTCTTAACAACCTGCCTTTACTCTCCAGTGATTTCATGATTTGAAGTATCAACTACATACTGACAATTTCTAAATTTATAGCTCCCATCTGGCATTCTCCCTGAACTCCAGAATCCTTTCCTAGAATCAACTGATCTCTTGACATCCTCACTTGGGTTTCTAAGAGGCAGCTCAAATTTAGGGACCCCAAAAACCAAACTCCGACTCCCTCACCCCTCCAAAAATCTTTGTTCTGCCGTAATCTTCTCATTCAATGCTAAATCTATCCTAGCTGTTCAAGCCAAAAACCTTTGAGCTCCTTTGGCTGATACTTTCCTTTCACCCCACATCTGGTCCATCAACATATCCTGTTAGCTCTGTCTTCAAGATATTCTTACACCGAGATCCCTTCTAACAACTGTATACTATATACTGCTCTTGACTCTGGCTGGGACTCTTGTAAATGCATATTGGCCCCATGTTCTCTCTGATCTGCTCTCTACTATCCTACCCTTCTCACTGCAGTCTAGCTTTGTAACGTTCCTTGCTCTTCCTGCTACATGAAAGAACAGGCAGGTGTCCCCTCCAGGGCATGTTCTACTCACTCTTCCCTTGGCCCATAGCTACTTTCCCCCATCTCCCCCATAGCCACCCTTTCTTCCCAACTTCCTGAGATTTGGCTCAAGTGTTAATGATGAGTGAGGCTTTCCCTGATTTTCTGTTTTAAATTACATCTTCTCTTGTGTGTCAATTTGATTTTGTTTCTTAATACTTATCACTGTCTGGACACTATATATTTTACAGATATATCGCTTTCATCTGTTCTCTCCTCCAGAATATAAGCTCCATGAGGGCAGGGATTTTGTCGTTTATGTTCATTACTGTCTCTCCATTCCCCAGTTATAGGCACTCAATAAATATGTGTTTAATTAATGACATAATCCCTGCTTCTAGGTGATAACTAACCTGATAAGTAGATGCCTGATAAAATACTAAAATTTTAGTCTGAAAGCTATGCCTAAATATTCAATTTAAACCTGATTCTTTGAAGTAAATATTTTAACAAAGAGTGATGATTTTAACAGTGCATTTTTCAGAAGTCGTGAGAAAGCAGGCCTTACCTTAAGCTCCTATATCTGATAGCATTCTTTCAGTTTTAAGTAGCAGAAACCCAATTCAAATTAAATAACAAAAAAGTATTAGTTTACTTAATGGGCCCATAATATTGTTTCCCAGGAGTTTCTTGTCTCAATCCTCCCTCATATACTGACAAGAGCCAGAAAGAATTTTTCTGGCAGCTCCAGAAGATCGTTCTTCAGGTATCCCTTGTTCATTATAAGTTGCATACCCAATCCTAAATATATTATTGGCAAGAGGTTTGTAGCTATGAAGCCCACTCCAAGAGTTGGGAGGAGAGGAGTCTGCTTCTGGGGTTCCTGGGAAAAGGGGGGGGAGCTTAAGAGCTCCAGGTAATTTTGGTTCTAAGAGAAAGGAGGACTTGGGAGGCAACCAAGTATCAGATGTATGTTTTATATCTTATGGACCAATTGTTTCCATTCATTTAGCTTTAAAAACAAGTTTTTTCATCTTCATGATAATAGCTATGAATTGTTTACATCTTTAGACTGGCTGTGAAATTCATTTAAATTAATGCTGTCTATGTGGGTGAAGGCTTTAACTGTTTTGTCCGCAAATGAACTCAGTGTCACCTAGAGGGAAAACACAAACTTAATTTTATTTTTTCAAATACTTTGAAAAATATAGCTATTACTATATGAAGTGTGAAATGAATTAGTTCTTAAAATTATACTTGCATTATTTTTTTTTGAAGGTAGACCTGATATTTATTTATTTATTTATTTATTTATTTATTTTTGGCCTATATGCAGACTTTATTATTATTTATTATTTATTTATTTATTTATTTATATATATATATATTTTTTTACAATTTATTTTATTTTAGTATCATTAACCTACAATTACATGAGCAATATTGTGATGATTAAACTACCCCCTTCACCAGGTCCCCCCCACCAACCCCACCACAGTCACTGTCCATCAGCGTAGTGAGATGAGAATCGCTACTTGTCTTCTCTGAGCTGTACAGTCCCCCCCGTGCCCCCCCATCCTATGTCTGCCAATCGTAATGCCCCTTTTACCCTCTTA
Organism: Phataginus tricuspis; assembly: GCA_029783875.1. Lineage (NCBI taxonomy): Eukaryota > Metazoa > Chordata > Mammalia > Pholidota > Manidae > Phataginus > Phataginus tricuspis. The sequence goes on from JAQQAC010022866.1 coordinate 6,629,094, forward strand.
TCCCTCCCTTATACTTGCATTATTATATATGCTATTGATATGTTTTAGTTTTATTATAATGATAAATGTATTTGTTACAGTTGTGAAATGAAAATGAAATAAATGTATATCTTCTTATTCTTAAAATTCCTTTTAAAAGAGTATATTGAAAATATGTATTGAAATTATGTTTAAAGACAATTGAAATAAAATATCATAAATCTGCTTACATATTTAAAATCTAGGGTATAAAAAGAATTCTTTGAGAATTTTAGAGCACATGATTTGGGTTCTCACTGTAAATCCAAAACCAGATCCAAATTTTATGGAAATATCCCAGGCATATATAAATCAGTTGAAGTCCCACAGCCTTCCATTTAGCATTATTTGACTATGTCTGTACATAAATTTGACAAGGTGTTTTCTTCTTGCTTTCACACAGCAAGCCCTAGAAAACTGGTCTGTGGGGAATTCTTCCTGACCACACTGTCTATGACTAAAACTGTGACAAGACCGTTACCACACCAGGGTTTCGGGTCATCAGAAGTAATTGTGAGGCAGCCAGACTGGAAGAGGGCAGAAGGCTGTCAAAACAGAGCCAGAAGCACTGTCTCCAGGCTCGAGACTCAGGAAGAGGGATTTGCATACCTCACGAATCCTATATTTAGTTCATTTGTGAGCCAGCCTTCACCATGCTATTAGATTTCTCTGCGAAGAATCAAGACTTTACAGAAAGGAAGGAGGGATGAGCTATCTTCAGTTCACTGAAAGATTCCTTTGTGGAATTTTTCTCTATAAAATTTGAGAAAAGAGCCTTGCCTTTTTTCTTTTTTTTTCTTTCTTTCTTTTTTTTTTGATGCAGTTCTGAAATAGTGGATGGACTATTGACAAGGATTCTGCCATTCAACAAAACAAGAGTAACTTCTAGTCTAAAACCAAGTCTTGAGAGAGGCCCAGTGAATCTAAACTCTCTGGCTTATTATCTGAAAAAAGAAAAAGACCTGCTCTCTGAACAGAACACTCCTAAACTCGTGTCTTCACATTAAAAGGATCATTGTTTTGGAAAAACCTAAGAAAAAAGATTTCATTTGCCTGATTAAGGTTCACTGTTGTGTTTCCTAGGAATTCTCATTGAGAGGTTTTAGAATTGGTGATGTTAAACTTTTGAAGAAAACCATCTCCTTATGTTGTGGTATAGGGAGTTGCTCACATGGGTGATTCAGGAGGCATTCTGCAATGTTCTGTTGGAAGAAGTGACTGAATTAGTTATTATGAACAGGTCGAATGGTTTGAGGTAAGAGATGGTGGCATAGTTCCAATAATTCAAGTCAGCTGATGCAAGAAGTTGTCTTCCTGCTACTTTTCTGTAGAACCTTGGCCTGTGGCACCGTAGGATTATATGAACATCAGGAAATTACCTTCTGAGTAAGTAGAGGATCTTTGTAGGCATGAATGCAAAGGGTTTGCATTTGTAGGTCGGGGTTTATCTTCCCAAAGGATGGCCAAACACTACATGTTCTGCATTATGAAGGCAAATTAAAAAGGATTACTTAAATACCTTAAAAATGGATAAATTGATGGCATAATGATATTTTTAAGGTTTGCCAATTCTTGAGTCTACTGACCCTTTCAATCCTTTGTGTTGGCTAGAACGTATTTTGATACTCATTAATTGCAAAAAGACTGATATTTTAGGATATTTAGAGACAAAGCAATTAAGAGTCTTAGAAGCCTTGTAGTTTCTGTTCAATGTAATGTCCCCCCCACCCAATAACAAAGATATTATCTATAAGCTTCTAGCCTTCCTTATACCTGACTTGGATCCCAGAGCTGACACTGATTTTGTGAATTAGAAGGCAAATAGTTTAAGAATTTTGTCCATACCCTGAAGCCAGAACCCTGTGAGGAATATTGAGATAGTTGTAAAACAAAAGATGGGAAATATTCCCCATAGCAAGGTTGTGGATTGATAAGGAAATCTACTTAGAGTTTCTGTTTGTCTTATTTGGAATATAAAAAGAAAAGTTATTTACAAATATGTTTATATGAGCTGTGTCTCAAAAAAAACCAAGCCACTAGGATTCCTATAGGATAAATAATTTAAATATATGATACTCAATTTTTCCCGTTTTTAAATAGTACCCTTGGCCTGCTTTACCTAAGAGCAGTGATAATAATCTATTTCATTGGTTCCTGGGATAAGAAAAAAAAGGCAAATAAAATAACAAAAGACAAAATCAGTAGGAAAAAGATAAAAAGAACAAGAAAAAATTAGGGTAATTAATTAAACATGAAGTGAAAAACTATTAGGATAATATAATTTAATAAACCAGACTTTGACATGAGCCAGACAGATAAGCACTAGGGTATGAAGGCAGAGAAAATTCCTTTAGGTCCTCATTATGTCCTTGACAGTTCAATAAATGTTTACTTAAGGAAAGAATTATGTTATAGGGTAAAATCCAAATGGGTTCAAAGGGAAATAGTAAATATAGTGTCTTTATTGAAGTGTATCTCAAACCTTTTTTATTATCATCCTCAACCTTTTTAGACATTTTTTTCTGTTTGTCCCCACTCCTCATAAAGTTTTATTTTATTTTATTTTTTATTTTTACATTGATATACAATCTTATGAAGCTTTCACATGAGCAACATTGTAGTTACTACATTCACCCATATTACCAAGTCCCCCCCACCAACCCCACTGCAGTCACTGTCCATCAGCATAGTAAGATGCTATAAAGTCACTATTTGTCTTCTCTGTGCTATACTGCCTTCCCCGTGATCCACCTACATTATGTGTGCTAATCGTAATGCCCCTTGTTCCCCTTCTCCCTCCCTCCCCACCCACCCTGCCTACACCCTTCCCTTTGGTAACCGCTAGTCCCTTCTTGGGGTCGGTGAGTCTGCTGCTGTTTTGTTCCTTCAGTTTTGCTTTGTTATACTCCACAAATGCCCACTCCCCATGAAGTGTTAAAATCATTGATATACTGTAAATCTGATTATGTTTTGTGACTCTTTGTAAGACCACACACCACTGTAATAGTTAAGGTTTTTTTGTCCCCCAAAACCAATTTTTGCTTCCTTGGGGAAGATATTGATTCCATTAAAAATGCATGCTTTATGGAAAGCAGTGTTTTATTGTGAACATGGCTTGAAAATTTGTTAGGCTTGAATCTGCTTCTGAGCATTTGGAGAAGCTTCTCAACCTCTCTGAATCTCAGGATAATAATACCTACTTTGTAAGCTTATTGTCAACGTAAATATGTCTAACGCTCTGTTTGGCATACATATTGACATTTCATAAATCGTAGCTCTCACACACAGTGGTGAAAATGTTTAGCAGATGTGCCAACCAATAGTCTTTTCTGATGGATGACTCTTCTCTGAGAAGACCGCTGAAGCATTCATTTTAAAACCATGAGCTGAAAAACAAACTAAAACCTTTGTCTTCCTGCCTTTTGCCTTAAGCTCTGACCAGTCTAAATTGATGCAGGATATAAGCCCAAAGTGAAATATCTGCAAAACCCTTTCTTTAAATGAGGCAGTGGAGCCAAATGTGTAGAATAGATCACAGCTGAGTGATTACAGCTGAATTTGGTTGAAGGGTTCCACTTACACCCATAGCAAATGCAGCCCTCAAGACACCCTCCCGCCCTCTGGACCAAACTGGAAAATCATTATGTGTAAGATCCTTTTTAAGTCTTAAGACTTAAAGACATTTGTTCATAGACAGTTCATATGTTGGGTTGAATTTCTAGGTGCTTTGATGTTCTGGTTTTTTAGCGTGATTGATAATTTTGAAAACAAATTAGAAATCAAAGCACTTGACTTACTTTTTGAACACAGAAACTAACCTATTGGACTTTTTTCTTGTCGTGGATTATCTTAAAAACGTTTTGAGAGCAAATAATTGAGTTGTAGGCAAAGATTTAATTTTAGCCCGATGTTTGGTTAAGAAGCAGCTTCAGCTGATAAATTTCACATTCTGGAAACTAATATAAATATTGAATTCAATAATTTAGGAAAGCTTGGGCTTTAAGTCAGGAAAGGTTATTTCAATGATATTTTCTCTCTCTAATAAAAAATTCGAAACACTCATGATTAATTTTCCATTCTCGCATAGCTAGCCACAAAAAATATTATGATGTGATAAAGGGTGAAAATTGTGAGTGAAATATGAGATGGAGACTGCTGGTGATAGGATAGACAGGTACCATTCTGATTCTTTCATGTGTTTTGTGTGTGTTTTCTATAGATTCGCTTGTGAAATTATGATGAATACTGTATAGGAAAGCCCCTTAGTCATGGCATATGGCAGAAAACAATCTTTACCACTAGGGATCAAATTAGGCCAAGGTCTTCATTAAGAATAATACAATAGGTGAAAAGTCTCAAATGACTTTTTCTTCTTGTTCCAAAGTATTATTCACTCCAGGGCTTCCGTTGACCATTTATGAAATGAATTTTAATAATAGTTGACTGAGTTTCCACTGGAGTGGCAAGTAGCAGTAAAGATTTTTATATAGGCATATAATTCCTTGAGTGATTTTTTAAAATTGTCATAGGTAATAGATACATGGCTAAAAACAGAAAATTCTGAATCGTTAAAGTGCATGAGTAATGGTCTCAGATATAGAGACATTACAGAAGTGGAGAGAGCTTGTTGTTAAAACATTTTCATTGGTATAAACAACAACCGGTGCCTCTTTCTCGCCCACAGTATGCTAAGTATAAGCATGAGCCATTGCTGTCTTTCTTGAAGCGAAATTCGTTTTTGGCAAGTGTCAATTTCTATAGTTTCCACTTGCTGAAATAAAACATTTTGAATTCTACAGAGCTTTCATCTTTTCTAGCCAGAGTCTGTGTGTATCCCTTAAGTTTGTTGATATCTATATATTCTGAAAAGCATAAAAAAGTTTGTTTGTTTTAACATCATAGGATGAAGAATTGTCTCCATTGTTCCAAAATGTTATGCTTCCATTCACAAGAATCATGATAAGACATGTACCATGACTTCTAGAGAAAACGGATAATCTTCCTTGGACATCAAAGGTACAGAGATAAACTGGCAAAAAAAAAAATCTGTTTTCTCTTTACCCATTTGAATAGAAAACATGCTTTTTTCAAGATGGCAATGAGAAGCTCTTCCTGCAGGCCAGGAGTTTTTGAAATTAAATTGCCATTACAGGGGTAGTGTGAAAAATCTAGCAGTTTGACATTCGGTAGACTGACCAGTAAGATCATTTAAAATCAGAATTTGTATCTTGACTTTTCTTCTGGGCTGTCTCTCCAGAAGTGCTCAGAGCTTCATTTGTACCTTTTAAATAGTAAATTTTAAATAACTATGTTAATTGTGAAAGAGGATCAAGATCTGGGTAACAGTGATTCCTGGGCTCTAACTAGGTTGGCAGTAAACTGAAAACAGATGTTCTTGGGGTGGGAGAGGGGGCTGCTGATTACTATTCATATGCATATGGCATATGATCAGTCTGTAGACTACTTTTTCAATATTGCATGTGACGTTGTAAATCCAGATTCCCAAACAAGAATGGGGAATAGAGTAATAGAGAGGGGATAGATTTTTATAAGATTTTCCAAGCGGGTATCTCAAAATTTAAAAGTGTAAATTGGCACATATACTTGAATGAAGGCACTAGTTCCATTTTAGTGGGTACTGTAGTTTGATGAACTTAAATCTGGAATGAATATATAAGTATGGAGAATGGTCCCTTTTCCCTGGTGTCCTGGCTTTTGTCATCTTGAGACTTCAGAATGTGCAATGCAAATTCTCTGGGCTTATTTTTATTGAAACTGGGATCCCCAGAGGTAGCGAGTCCAGCTATTTAAGGACACCGGGATAACAATGAAGCCCTGGGAAACAGCAGTTTCCTACACTGTATTGGGTGGCTGTGGTTCTGGTTTGGGCCCAGCAGACAAAGGTAGCTGCTATCTGGTGAGCTGGGATGGAATACCCTGAGAGGGCAGAGGAAACAACATATGGACCCAGGAAAACAGAGCTCAAAACAAAATAAAACAAGGAAATAATAGCTTCTAATAGAAAAACAAGATATGCGCTCTCGATCCAAGCCAAGTGGCTTTGGGGGACATTGGCTTCATCCCAAATAAACAACTACATCTTTTAACTTCATCTTGAATATTAGTTGTTGATAAATCAGTACCTAGTAGATACACCGCAAGGAGAAATGATGAAGTTTGGTGACTTTTTACTGTGTGCCTTTTGACAATCTTAGAGAAGTTCATTTCTGGAGTCTTTGATGAGATTCAGGTCTATTGATAGAAAAAGTAAGCTAGTAGCAAGTGTATTTATTGCTCAGTGAGTGTAGGCAGCTGATACATGGATTAGAGCATCAGTCTAGGAGTCACAAATTTGGGTTTAAATTTCATTTCTTACATCACCTTGCAGCAGACTTGGAGGGACCAAAGGATTGTGACCATGATCGTCACCGTCCTCATCGTTGCCCCCAAGAGCTGAGAACTGAGGTTTGCTCATCTCTGCTCTAGCACTTGAAACATATTACCTACTAATTCTTGCAAATGATTAATGTGATAGTTATTGGTATTATAACCTCCATTATATAAATGAGTAAATTGACACTCGGAGTGATTAATCAACTTGCCTGACTTTGCTTAGCCAACACTTGATCGCCTGACTTCCCGAGCGCACGGTCTGACTCACGGGGCGGTGCTGTCCCGCTCTGGCTCTCTGAGCTTCGGCTTATTAATTCTTAAACTAGGACGCTGGGCTATGTAATCTCAAAGCAGCTCCTTTCAACTCCTTCTCTGACTTTTAATTAAATTTCTTCCAGCTTGCCCCCCACTCCCCCACAACAGCCCGTGGGATATCTCAAACCTTGGAAATGACCATGGTTATTCCTCCCTCCTCCCCATTCATTTTATAGGAGACATTTTTATTTCTTTGATACTCTTTTTATTGCCCAATTACACAGGCTCATTGTAATTCATGTGAACACCTCCCTACCTCCAAGGAGGTCACAGTGAGATTAGAAGATTTAAGTAGTGTTAGGACAGATCCTGGGAGCCATTTGGATTCCTTGAAGACTGTGAAAGCTAATGTGCTAACCCAGCAAGTCCTCCAGAGGGTCAGAGCCTGGGAGGGTCAGAACGGGGAGATGCATGTGGCCTGTGGTTGCCTCATGTGCAGCCAGAAGCTGGAGCAGTGAGTGATTCACGATCATTGTAATGAGACTAATACATCGAAAGAGCAGGTAATTCAGGTACAGTGCACTGAAGACAAGGGAAGAATTACATGTTAAAGTAGTAAATTTAGATATCAGAAAAATTTACTCAGAAAAATCTAGACCTGTTACAGTTTTACAATTTTACCAGTTTGGATTAGCTGCCTTCACCGCACAAATTTCCTGAACATCAGTTTGACTCAATAATATCATTTTTACTGTGTAAGCTTTACTTGGGGAGTCTGGACAGTGTCATTTGCATAGTTAATATGTGGTTATGCTAAGAAATGATGGCTTGGGAAATCTCTTAAGTGCATTTCAAATTACCAACTGTCCTTAAAACATATGGTGCTATGCAATTTCCTGATATTAGAACTGAAAAATGCAGATGTGATAGCCTATAAAATTTGCCCAGGAATAATGAACACAAATAATTGTAAAATATGGCTCCTTAATTATTACAGCAGACTCTAAATTAAGGATTGATTTCACCAGTGACTTCTAATGGTCTTTACTAATCCTATAAGATTAGCTGGGAAGTGGTGCCAGAGACTCGAGTTTGTAATGCACAAGGCTATCTGATAGAAAGTTCTATGATGATATAAACGTGCTGTATCCACTAGGCACATGTAACTATTTAGCACTTGATTTGTAGTTAGGGTGACTAGGACCTGAATTAAAATTTTATTTAATTTTAACAAATTTAAATTTACATAGCCATACTAACTAGCCTACTAGCTGCCGTATTGTACAGCACAAAGCTAGAAAGATGGTCACCCTAAGTCTATTTCTAAACTATGCCTTGCCTTCAAGTTGAGATGGGAATTCATTATTTTATTGCAGAGATTATTCCACAGATATGAATAATGATCCTTTAAACAAACAAACAAAAAAGGAGCAGAAAACCCTTTTGTGTCCAAGACTTAATTTCCTCATGCCAAGATAGTTATTTACCTTCAGGTTGGTTTTGGAAAGTCCATCTGTTCTCTGGATAAAAGCATGTGGTTAAAATAGTTGGTTGACAGTACTTTTCATATTTCATCTGTTTGTGTTATGTGGGACTCAGAACTTTAAAAAAAATTACAATTTTTTTCAGAAAACATATAATAATATTCTTGAAAATATTTAGAAAATCTAGAAAATAGCTAATATTTGTTGAACTCCTACCATTTTCTTAAGCCTGTAGTTTTCAAAACCACCCTCTGATGTTAGGTTCTCCCCATTTGACAGATGAGGATGCCAAAGCTCAGAAAGAATAAGAATCAATAACTTGTAAAAGGTTACAGGGCTATTCAGTGGCAAAACCACTTGAATTTAGGCAAGCTCTCAACCACTAGCCTATAGCACTTCTCACTTCATTATGGCTGACCATTCTCTTCCATCTTTTCTTCCTTCCCCATCCCCTGTCCTTTAGTTCTTTAGGGAGAGAATGGCAGCAATATGGCTAAATATTCTCATTTTTGCACTGCCTATTCACCAGGTAGGTGACCTTGAAGAAGACCATTTCTACCTTGTCTTATTTCCGTATATGACAATTAGGATGCACTTATGGGCTATCCTGGATGCTAAAATGCCAACTGGGATGTCAATATGTCTCCTTGAGGTGAATCTGAGATGATATTCAGAGATGGCAGGTGCCAGAGTTGTGGAAACCACAGGCATGATAACTCAGCTGAGACAACCTTGTGCAGGTTCCACAGACCAGGAAAAGCACAGAAATGTGGTTTTGTGTTAATGGCAACTGCCCATCAGGTCAGGAGAGCTGGGAATTCCTCCACAGAGTTCATGACCACCAGGATCCTGAGACTGAAGATTTACTCAACCATTTCACACACCTTGTTCTGGTCATAATCATCCACATTTTCTCGTTCTAATCAAAGGAAAGTCATATATCAAATGGTCGGAGCCCACAGGCAAGATTAGTTAAGTGATAAGTAAGACGATACATACTCCCTCTGTTACTTCTTACAAATAATTGGATTTTCAAAAGTATTAAAGTGGTTGTAGTAAAAAAAAATTAAAATTTTACATTCAATTAGTTTAGAATGCACAATTTCGAATGAGGTAAGTTAGGCAATATTTTCATGAACTTTTTTGAATGCCTCCATTCATAAAATCTCCAGGCTGGGATTCTGTAGGCACAAGGAATTGTTAGGGCATTATTTCTATGTGCATGTATTCACAGCATTTGTGATACATCTCTTATAATTTCTCATCAATAACCTTGCACTAGTCAGAAATGTCTGTGGTCTTACTGCTTGAGGCTGTGAACCTTGTGAAGGTGGGGCTTCATCTTATTCACTGGTGATTTTCTAGCGTCAGTCATGATATCTGTCACAAAGGTTTGAATGAATGACTGAAAGGACAGCTGGAGGGCTGAAGAGAGTATCATCAATATTTCTGATACTTACAAGGGTTTTAGGAATGAAATAAAGGTGAAAGCCCATGAAAAGAGTTATTTATTTGTAGCTTTTGTGGAAGAGTATATTTACATGGGGTCATTACACTATTTACAGAGGTGGAACTAATATCCCCCAGTGCCTAGTCTGCTTTCATTGATTTGACTAAAGAACCAAGCTTTGGACCCTGTTGCACTCTTTATAATGCCAAATATGTCAAAAACATAGAATGTGTGCCTAATCATTGTAATGACAATCTGCAAATTCTATTGGATGGTCTGTTGTTTAGTAGACACTCTAAAATCACAGCCTTGGTTTCTTCCTTTCCAATCCTTATGCTATTTGATATTTTTATGCATTGCTAGATTCAGTTTACTAACAGTTATGTTTTTGGCCCATTAATTTCTAAAAATATATTTTGCAACTTCATATGTAAGAAAACTTCCTAGTTTCTTTCTTCATTTTTCTTGATTCTAATTAATTTCGTAGTGATGGTGCCTATCATTAATTTGTTGAGGCTTGTTTTCTGGCTTGGCATTTGGTAAATTGTGATAAATAGTTGATGTGCACTTAGAAAAAAACTGTAGTCTCTAATTATTGGAGGTAATGTTCTATACGTCCTTTAGAGTAAGCTTGTTAATTGTAATGTTGTTCAAATGGTACAGATTTTACTGATATTGTTTTGCCAGCTTAATTTATTAATTCCTGAGACATGTCAAACATTTTCTAATATGATGTTGGCATTTGTCTCTCATTGCAGAGCTGTCAGTTTTGGATGATCTAATTTGAGGTTTTGTTCTTAAATGTATAAAGATTTGAATTGTTTTATTTCCCTAATTAACTGCACCTTAGCAGTTATTTTTCTTAGGTCTAGTAATACTTTGACTAAAAATCTATTTCACACGGTATTTATTATACAATGCCAGTTTTCTTTTGGTTTGAATAAAAACTTGGTAAATATTTTTTCTATCCTTTTATATGCAAACATTCTGCATCTATATTTGTGTAATGGGATCTTTTGTAAATGACTTATAGCTGGATTTTTAAAAATTTGGTGAGATATCTTTGTTTTTTAACAGAAAGGTTTATCTCTTTTATTGCTGATACACTTGAATCTATTTCTATATCTTAATTTTTACTTTCTATTTTTTGATGTTTTTAGTTTCATGTTTTGCTTCCTTCTTTACCTTAATTTGGATTGTTTTATTTGTTTTGATCCTCTGTTTGCTTCATTTTATTGGTTTATTTTTCTCATTTGCTCTCCATTATTATACTTTACTATTTTGGAAATTATACTACCTTTATTTATTTTTTAATGATTATCCTAGAGAGCTTCATATTGCATATTTAACTAAATAATGTCTAAAGTTGATCCATAGCTTTACTATTTGAAATATATTGGGATCTTAAAATGCTTTAACTTTTATAATAACTCCCCAAATAAATTATAATCCAGTGTGTCCACTCTTTTTACCTAATCTGTATTTTAATGTGATACATTGTTACTCTTATTAAAACTGTTTTACAGATTTACCAAAATCACTACCTGCCATACCCTATTTTCTTTTTGAGTGAGCAGAACTCTTACTAGAGTTTTCTTTAGTGAGAGTTTGTGGTAAACTTTCAGTTTTTGTTTGGCTGAAAGCAAACAAAGTTTCATTATTGCAGTTGAAAGACAGCTTTGCTTGTATAGAGTTCTAGATTGATATTTATTTTTTTCTAGGCATATTAAAGAACCTGCCACTGATTCTGTTTTCAATTGTAGCAGTCAGTTTAAAACCGTTCTCTTATTTCAGTCTTCTTTAAATACCTCATTTTCATTTAGTGCTCAACAATTTCATAAAAAATACTTGATGGCTTATTATATAAATATAGATTATATATGTATTTGTTATTTAAAGCAATAGGTTTCTGGGATCTGAAGCTTTGTGTCTTCATAATTCAGTAAAATTATTTGCTTTTATTCCTTTGTTTATTGCCTTATCCCATTTTTTTCTACCATATATTTTTGGTTCTCTGATTAGACATATGTTAGACCTTCTTGCTCCATCCTAACCTGTTTAATATTTTCCCTATTTTTGTATCTTTGAGCTGCTTTTAGGATAATTTCTTTTTATTACCTTTTGGTTCACTATTATTTTAGCTGTACCTAATCTTCCCTTCAGTCTGTCAACTGAGTTTTAAATTTTATTTTATTTTTCATTTAAAAATATTGTATTTCACTTACTTTGTCTTACTGTTTAACTCAATACTCTCTTTTTCCTTGCCCATAATTTCAGTAAAAACTTTATTGAAATGCATGAAAAGTACTCATTGTATATTCTTTTTTGTTAAATTCCAGTTCTCTGAAATATTTGGGAATATCTTATTTTTGCTGGTTCTCTTATTGGTTTACATATTTCATGGTTTTTCATTATGAGCTCATATTCCTTAACACCTCAGTGTGATAATTCTTTGAAGGCTGGGTATGATTGCATTCCTCTGGAGATCATTTTTATTGGCTTCTATCAGTTATCTGATATCATTGCCAGGTTGGGGCCACTTGAAAATCTTTGTTGACCACATAGAGAGTATGAATCCAGGCTGAAGAAACCCAACTTTTGAGAGTAAAATTGTGCTTACAAGTTATCAAGGAGTCTTAAGGAAGCTAGCTCACCTGCTGACCCTTGATTACTAGATTTAATTCTTATTCACCCTCTAAGATCACAGTTTTATGCAGAGGTCTTCTATTTGACCCTTCACTTTGGATGGCTCTTGATTTTATTACCTATTTCCCATGGTCTGTACTGCTATCAAAACAGAAGCCAAAATTATGGGTAAGCAATACTTCCTGGGGAAAAGCTGGCTTCAGGCCTTTTTCATTTCCCAGCTGTCTTCTTTTTCTCTGTTTTCAGCTGCTGAACATTCTTTACTTTCCTGATCTTGGGAAATCATTTAAAAGGATGTTTTCAGCACATTATTCAGCATTTTAAGTTATTTTTATTTTTCAGGGTACATGAATTGTTTGTCACTGTAATTGCTAGAATTCCTTTTCTGAAGTCACTGGGAGAAGCCTTCTATGACCAAATGCTTAGGTACCACTCTGACATATCATGAGAGGGTGAAGAGAAAACACTAATGTATTGCCTGATATGTTTGAAAATCAAGTCAGTATTGTTATACATTTTTATTGAATTAGAGCAAAAATACCTTCAAGGAGGACATAAGGTTGAAAGAGTGGGATGCAAACATTAAATACAAGATCATAGCCTTCATACAAGTTACTATGTCTAGTTCGAGGAACTGCACAGTTTTTCTTACTTTTATAGGAGAAACTGAGTTAAAATATTCTTTGAATTTACATGGCTTTTACATGGAATTTACAATATTTATGGCTGCTCAAAAAAAGATTTAACATGCAGTTTTCAGCCATGGCACTGCTTATATAATATTGACCACAAAAGTCCCTGGATAATATTTTCACATGACACTATAGCCCAGGAAAACCTGAGATTTCACCCTGCAAATTCTCAGACTCAAAGCTGTAAGTCATTTTGATACTATAGTTGTTGCTGTGGAGATTTCTGTTTTTTTTTTTTAATGAAACTGAATTTTGAGTGGGGTAGAGAAATAAGCAGCAGGTGCTTATGAACTAAAAATACAGAAGATTTTCTTTCAGTAGAGTTAGACTGTCACTACCACTTCGCTGCCATGAGTCAAATGGGAGTGTTTCTACTGAAGGAAATCTTTCTTGTCCTTGTTTACTCTCCTTAGGTTAATTATTTTCATACACAGAATCTACAATAGATCTTCTCTGGCAGCTCTGGGGGCTAGATGCAGTTGTGGGAGGTATGCTAGCTCTTTCATAACACTAGTGTTTTAGGGCATTTTCTACCTTGAAGGCATTGTTTTTCCATTGGGATAGTCATAGAAGTATTCATTAACCTTCAAATTTAAATGTGGCATTGTTTGGAATTATATTATATAATCACCATTGTTATTGTGTTATTAATGGTAGTAATCAAATCTGTTTTGAAACTGGTAGGATAAAATTATAAGTAAATATGGGTGATTTTGGTGGAAATACAGTTTCTACTTCATGGTAATGTTAAATAATGCAATCTCTTCTCTAATGGGAAATATTAACTCCATTGATTCCAGACTATTATTTTCTCTGGGTGAATAAAACATCTAAGGCATGAGAAAAAGGATAGGCAGCATGGAAATATCACTGTAGCAGAAAATACACTGTAGTGTAGAGAATCTGGGATCTAATCCTGCCTCTGCAATATATTAATGGTGTGATTTTGTGTGAATCAGTTAATTTCTCTAAGCTTAGGTTTCTCATCTCTAAAAATGGGAACAATACTGGTCATGTGGTAAGTAAGAACAAGAATTTGGGGAAGTTAGACATAGACTTGAATATCGAATCTGCTACCAACGAACTGTGTAAATATGAACAAGTTACTTAGCCTCTCTCTGACTCAATATTCTTGTCTGTAAAATGGAAATAGTATAGTATCTGGATTACCATTTGAAATAATGGATTTATTTTCCTGTGCAAATGCAAAATTTTTTAACTTCATTATCATTCTTCCTCATAGATATTAGGTTCTCACCCACCTTGGGTGGAGCTGAAGAGAATGGGAGAACTTGAAGATAAGTTTATTGATCTAAGATCAGACAGGAGTCTTGAGTCACATTCTGAGAGACAACATGGAAAAATAGGCCCCTTACATTAAAAACTCAGTAAGTGGTAACTTTCTTATTAGGTGATAAATTTTTTGAAGTCAGACCATGTGTTGCTTATTCACTCAATAAATGATTATGAAATGTCTCTTTTCATATCACTGACATAGAGCAATGAAGGAACAAGCCAAAGTCCCTATTCAAATGGAATGTGTACCATAAGGTTTTTAATATTTATGTCCCTTTCCAGAAACTTCCTTAAGGCTATGTCATAGAACATACAAGATAAATATTTGTTGAATGAATGGCAAATGAATGAGCTTTTTCCAGATAGAGTTTACTAAGTCAGGAAACCCTCTCTCCTAGGCTAACAAAAAGGAGTGATTATATTTACAGGAAGGTTAATCTAAAAAATAGCATGAAAAGTTTGAGGTGAAGTTAACAAGTTCTATTTCCTTTTCCACTTCTACCTTCTAAATTGAGTATTCTTCACTGGCAAAGTCTATGAATAGATATTCTACTTGGCATTTTATGAATGACCAATACTTACACCCTAGGAGACTTATGACTATAAATAAAGAATGACTTCAAAATTACATCAGCAATCCAAGCATCTTATGGTATATTAAAAAATAGATTAAAGTAATTATCATCAGTGTGCCATTTTAAGCTGTAAGAAAAATGGCCACACTGTCATTCTGATAAATAATGCTGGCATGAAAGAATGTGCATGTTTTAATTTTATCCTTTGGAGTTGCAAACCTACATCCATTTAAAAGTAGTCTGGGGTGAAACAGCAGGCTTGTTGTTTGCCAGGGGAAAAGTCATTATCATCTCTTTTAATAAATGTCCTGATGGCCATTGCTCAGGAACCCTTCTTCTTAAGTAACAGATCTGTGGCTTCAACACAGGGTAATAATTGATTATCAACACTACATAGTCTTATTAGACAAAAAGCTGTATAAAAAATAGTACTAAGAAGTAGGTTTAAGATATATGGGAGATGATGCCTGCCCACAATAAGTAGTCCTCATACCAGGAAATACCCCAAGTAAATTTCTTGAGTATCTGAATGCATTTTTGATCCAGACTAAAATATTTCTATTTCAAACTGTGCATCAATTTTAATATTGACTTTAATTTTTTTCTAAAAATAATTTTGAGATTATCATCTAATCTGTATTCCTACTTCTAAAAAGGAAGATACTTATAACTTTGGCACCAGGACATTAATTCTGTTTTTAAAGCATCAGAGAAAAAGAGATTTCACAACCTTCCAGATCTATAAGAGCACTCCATCTTGTACTTAATCCTGGAGTGTTTGTCAGGATGGAGAATCAGCAGGCCGCCCCACGGCAGGCTCCCCTGCCTGCAGAACTGGGAGGCTAGGCTGCCGTTAGCCAGGCCAGCTCCTGTTCTTTGCAGCACCTCCAGACATGATACTGCTCTTGGCATCGTGAATGTATTTAATAGATCTTATTAATAAATACATTTTCTTTACAACTTTCCTTCATGGAA
Organism: Phataginus tricuspis; assembly: GCA_029783875.1. Lineage (NCBI taxonomy): Eukaryota > Metazoa > Chordata > Mammalia > Pholidota > Manidae > Phataginus > Phataginus tricuspis. Next base: position 6,644,878 of record JAQQAC010022866.1, read on the forward strand.
TCATGGTGGGCAGTGAATAATGTAGATTGGATTCTTTGACCTCTGAGACTGAGATTTTCATTTAGGAAATTTGCTTGCGAGTGGGTTTATCAGAGTTAATAGCTGTGAGAGATTAGGGAAGCATAATTGTGCAGAAAGAGAAGGTGAACTGAGACGCAGGCTGCATCTTAACTGATTTTAGAGGCTGCTCTGGAGCTGGCAGGAACTTTCAGCACTGTACTGAGTGAGGACAAGGGCAGTCAGCCTTTGTGGTTATCCATGTACCAGTTACTGGATGCTAACTGCTCCTGGGCAGCAAGCAAATGTTGGGAAAGGCATCTTCCTTCTACAGAATTAGATTTCTGGGCAGTCGCAGATGTAAGTTATCAGATGCCGACATTCTTGAAAACTCGGGGAATGAGTGTCTATGTCCTGAAGGGTGATCTCAGGGCACACCACAGCGTCCACTACAAATAAACGTTTGGTGAGTGAATTTGGCAAGAAATGATTAAATACTAAAACAAACAAGCATTGGTATTGGGAAGTAGGGGAAGTATTGTTACGAGGAAATAGCTTGATGGAATACAGAGGAAGAGTTTGAATTTTACAATAGCTATATAATGACAGCAGAAGAGGAGGCAAGAATTGTAGTGGCAGGGGGGCAGATGAGAGAGACTTGGGCCACCTTTTTGATACTCAAGATTGACCACGTAATTTTCTGTTTATAATATACAACGACTGATTTTCATCTTTCTATCTCCATCTTACACTATGACTCCCTTCTGACATTTCTATATAATCAACATACATCTTAACACCTACACTTTTGATGTTATAACTTCTTTCATCTACATTGTCTTCTCTGTCCCTGCAAACTGTCAAACTCTGAGTTACTATTAAAGATTTAGATGAAGGGTCCAATGTTCTTGTAGCTTTTCCTGTTTGGTCTCTTCCAGTTCTGATACTGGGCAGAGTTTATAGCCTCCTCCTGTTGGTGGTCTCCCTATTTACATATTCTCCAGTTACTTATTTGCTTTATGTTTGACTCTCCTGCTCAGATATAAATTCTTTGAGAGAAAGCAAGCAAAAAAAAAAAAAAGAATCTCTTTGAATAACTACCAATATATTGTATTTGGGAAGTAGTGGTCACTCAAAACTGTCTTTTGGTTGAATTAATGAATTAAATACTTGGGTAGGAGTCCATCATTAGTGAGGATCAGATAATTTAGCAGAATATAAAACTCAAGGGCAGGAGAAAGAAATTTCTAAACTAATTTTGGGAAGTCGTTAACAAGACTTTCTAGCTGGGTTCATGTGGGCAAAGGGAGAGGTAGATGGGAGAGGGAGGACCTTGAACCCCTGGATAAGAAGCACGCACTTAAGTATTTTAGTTAATGGTTTTCCAGTGGGCAAGTCTCCAAAGTCTCATTTAAAGACTAAAAAGGTGACATAGAATCTGTTGAAGGGATGGGTGATCCAGGATATCTCAAACTATTTGTTGCAATTACCTGGCATAAGGTAGAAGGGAACTCACTTCCAATAGGCCATGTACTAGATATCACAGACAGAAACTGTAGGAGAGCACTGGTTCTCCAGATGGGTCAAACCCAGGGTAGGTCAGAAGTGGGGTGTGGCAGAACGCAATAGGCAATGTGGGACAGTAGTGAAGTGGTGATGGGAATAAGACTGCTTTATAATCTTGTGGGGAGCCCCCTATAGATTATCCTACACTTCACCATCTGGGAGGTCTGCTTGCAGGTGGGTGGAACAAGAATTCAGAGAACTTGGCAGCCAGTAATAGGTAGAGTCCACCAAGCCATCTGGTGGTAGAAAAATCTGGCAGAAGCAATGAGAAGCCAACCATAATATCAGGATCTAGGAATAGAATCCAGTCCAGGAGAAGAAGATAGAGGTCTAGGACTCCTGGACTGTAATACAGGTGAAGCACCAGGACAGGGTGTTGGGAGGTGTAAGTGTGATCACAGCAATAGGCAGCATTAGACATGTAAACTTTATTCTTATCCACTGCAAGGAAGGAGGCACACTAAGTAACGTCTGGCAATGAAAGTCTACTTTTAAGGACATATGGAGAGGAAAACAGGAATACAACTATGCTTTACTAGTCTAACAGCAATGCTAGGCACTCAGTAAGAACTCTAATACTTGTCACCTGAGGAATGGTTATCAGTGACTGGAGGTTCTTAGCCACTCTCTTTTCCCCCTACTAATACAGAAAATCACCACTGTATACTTCTGTGCCTTGGGTTTGCTTCTTATAGTTGCTGCTTACTGCTTTCTGTCTGTGTGTCCCTCAGCTTCTGTCTCCCACATTTAATTCTTAGTTCTTCTGAATGTCTCATATTCACATTTCCCAAGAAGAGCTCTAGTTGGCACAACAGTCAGTAGTTTAGCAATTTGGCAGGGCTGTCTCATAAATACACTGAATAGGCTGCTAACAGGCTGAAAAGCTGGCTGCTTCTAGGTCAGATGCCATCACAGTAGAGCCAGCTGTGGCCTGGGTGATTGGATTGGATTACTTGGTGGTTGGTGGTTAGCTTTCCCTTACCAAACTGGGTGAAGGTATCAACATGAAAAGTCGTCCTGGTCTCCTCTAATACACTAAAACAGAAGTGGAAGATTTTTAGCAACAAGAAACAGCAAGAAGACTGATGTGATGTTGGCCAATGGCTCCAAAAATCTATACGCAGGATGGCAGTGGCAGGCCACCAAAGTGATGTGTATGAGAAACATTGTAAAGAAAACTTGATAGTGCGTGGTTGCTAAGAAATTTGGCTGAATTTTCTCACATCTTCCTTTATTCCAGAATAATCTCTGAACAGAATATTTTAAAAAGGTTTTGTGCATTCTAGAACTACGAATTAAAAGGAAACTTTGAAAATTGAAGTATATATGCTGTCTCATTTTTGGTACTATATGAAGGCCACAAAAAACAAAAGTTAATAACAAAATAAAACATTCCTGGAGAGACTGAGCTGGTGCCAAGGTTGGAAGAAAAAAAAAGTAAACTATGATCAATAAGGTTCCAAACAGTATTCACTATGAAGCCAAAAGTTAATATAAGTTTTATCTACATAAAATAAACCAGGAGGATTTTGAAATGCAAATATTCCATTTTACAGTGAGCCAAGGCAGGCATATCTAAAGCTTCTTATTAGCACCTCACAAATCCTGTACAGAGAGGCAATATACATGATATTTAAGCAAGTGGAATTTGTGATATCTAAAATACGCCAAAGAAGCAAAAGTCTTAGACAAGAACTTTAAGAATACATGGCAAAGATTTTTTTCATTATCTCCAAAGAACAATGCACCTTATTTCTTGACATTATTTTGTAATTTACAACACTCTTTGTATTCCTATCTTATATAATCTTTTGCATATAAGGAGACTGTAGGTCCAAAAATGGTGACATGCCCAAGGCTATATAGTTAGTAAGTGGCTAAACTAGAATTTAAACTCAGAACATCTTTAATCTGATTCACTGTTGTTTTTTTCCCCCTACAAAATCCTTTTTTGTTCCCAGTAAGAGCTAGAAAAAAGGAGAAATAAATAAAAAATTATTAGCAGCATACTAAACTATTTCTACTTTATTAGTATGTATCAAACTTATGTATGATTTTATCCTTTGGAGTTGCAAACCTACATCCATTTAAAAGTAGTCTAGGGTGAAACAGCAGGCTTGTTGTTTGCCAGGGGAAAAGTCATTATCATCTCTTTTAATAAATGTCCTGATGGCCATTGTTCAGGAACCCTTCTTCTTAAGTAACAGATCTGTGGCTTCAACACAGGGTAATAATTGATTATCAACACTACATAGTCTTATTAGACAAAAAGCTGTATAAAAAATAGTACTAAGAAGTAGGTTTAAGATATATGGGAGATGATGCCTGCCCACAATAAGTAGTCCTCATACCAGGAAATACCCCAAGTAAATTTCTTGAGTATCTGAATGCATTTTTGATCCAGACTAAAATATTTCTATTTCAAACTGTGCATCAATTACTAGTATGTACTGGTATTCAGGGATTCTCCATAAGTGAAATTGCATTTCCTTTGGCACTGTGTGCTATACAAAACTCCTTGGCTACTTGAGATACTGTCTCAGGAGTACCAGGAATTCAGCAATATCACTCAGATCCAACCTTCAGATTATACTCAGATGCCACCTTTGATTGCAGTAATAATACTTCCTTTGGGAGGGGTGGTGAAAGATGACAGATAGATGGCAAGGTGAAAATCTCTTCCCACTCACACACTGAAGAAGCAACTAAGCAAATGCAACCAACCCTGTAAACAATCCGAAGACTGCAGAACAGACCATCCACACCTGGTGAAGAAGAGAAGACCACACAGAGAAGGGTAAAGTGTCAGAGCCATGATCCATCAGGACCCACGCCATTCTCCCATCCTCACCCACAAGCAGGAGGGAGAAGAATGGAGTGAGGGGGATAAATGCTCAGGAACCCAACACACCAGGCCCTGGATGTCTGCTCTGGGAATACTATTTCACAATGCATTGCACTTTGGTGATTAACAGGGCTGGACACCAGGAAGAGTTGGAATACTTTTCAGGGGCAAAGACTCTTGTGACTTATGGAGGAAAGGTACAATGAGTTGGTCCTCCTGAGACCCAGCACAGAGGTGGCAGGTTGAAAGATTTACCAGCAGCAGGAAGTGTGTCAGAAGTGCGGGGGTTGGAGGGAGCTCTCTCTGGAGTAGAAAGGGCACGTGGGCAACACTTTACCACCCTGCCCTCAGGTCAACAGGTCAGGTGCTTTCCGGAGCCAACTCCAAAGCGCTCCATCCCCTCACTGGCGGCTCAACTCCACAGCAGTGCCTCCCTGCATACTTTCCCTGCCTGGCCCATTCAGCCCAGCAATGGTCTGATTTTGCTGACTTCCAAGCCGAAGGTAGACTACACTTTCCTGACTTTTCCAGCTCTCCCTCAGCTCAGCCATCCAGATGCTTGTGGGAGCTAGCTCTAAACTCTCCAACTGTCTCACTGGTTCAACCCCAGCACCCTACCGCATACATACCCCACTCAGCACTTGGGACCCAGCAATGGTCAGCCATTGCCGACTGGCTGAATCCCAGCAGAAGCACCTCACGTCACACAAAACACATGCAGAGGCTACCTCTAGACCTCCAGTGTTACTCAAAGTGGTCATTGAGTCATCTGGGTCACCTGGGGCAGTTGTTAAAACACAGATCAACCTGTCAAGGTCCCCACTGGGTGGAAGAGTGTTCAAGAAGCCATTTAAATGTGGGGGTCAGTCATAGCTGGCAGACAAGCAGAAAGGCAGACCCTGCCCACAGACCACCAACAGCAACTGCAGCTCAGCTGCAAAAAAATCCAAACTGGGCACTGGTGAGCAGTCTTGAGCTTCTGAGTACCTAGGATGCCCACTTCATAAGGCCATTACTTTCAAGACCAGAAGGCATAGCTGATCTAACTAATACAAATGAAGAAACACAAAAACCCAGAAAAAATGAGGAGGCAGAGGAATATGTTCCAAACAAAAGAAGAAGATAAAGTGCCAGAAAAAGGCTAAATGAAATGGAGATTAGCAATCTTCCTGATAAAGAATTCAAAGTAACAGTCATGAAGATGCTCACTGAAATGTGGAAATCAATTCAGGAACTCAAAGTGAATTTTAACAGAGATAGAAAATATGAAAAAGAGCCATTTGGAGCTGAAGAATACAATAACTAAAATGAAAAATACAATAGAGGAAATGAATATCAGGCTGCAGGAAACAAAGGAAAAAAATCAGTGTGATAGAAGTTAGAGAACAGCAGAGTAACCAAGCTGAGGAATGCAGAGAGAAGAGAATCTCTAGAAATGAGAGGATTCTAACAGAGCTGTGTGACAACTCCAAATGAAACAATATTCACATAATAGGGGTTCAGAAGGAGAGTAGAGAGACAAAGGGGTAGAATGTCTTATCTGAAGAAATAATAGCTAAAAACAGCCCCAGTCTGGGGAAGGAAATAGACACTGAGGTCCTGGAAGCACAGAGAGCCCCTAACAAGAGGAACCCCAGGAAGAAATACCAAGACACAGTAATTAAAATGAGAAAGATTAAAGATAAAGAGAGAATATTAAAAGCAGCAAGAAAGAGGCAGACAGTTACCTATAAGGGAAACTGTAAGGCTGTCGGAAGATTTCTCGGCAGAAACTAAAGGCCAGAAGTGAGTGGCATGAAATATTCAAAGTATTTAAAGGAAAGAACCAATAACCAAGAATTCTCTACCAAGCAAGTTTATCATTCAGAACTGAAAGAGAGATTAAAAGTACCCCCAGATAGACAGAGGTTAAAAGAATTCACCTCTCACAGGATATCTTACAGAAACTTCTTTGGATGGAAATGTTCTAAGTTTAAATACTTTTCATTAGTGAAAATAAACATACAGTAAAGACAGTAGACCAGTTACATACCAAACAAGTATAAAGTCAAAAGAGAAAAGTAGTAAAATCAACTATACAAAAAGTAAGTCAAAGGATACAGAAGATGTAGATTATGACATCTTGTACATAAGTATAGAGGAGGAAGAAGAATAAAAAAGTAGTACTTTTAGAATGTGTTCAAAATTGAGCAACCATAAACTTAATATAGACTGTTACATATTGAGGAAAACATTAGCCTTATGGAACCACAAATTTGTAATAGATACACAAAACATTTTTTAAAAAAAGGAATCCAAACATAATACTAAAGAAAACCAGCATATCACAAGAGAAGAGTATAAGAGATGAAGAAATGAACAGAGAGTAACTGCAAAAACAACCAGAAAACAATTAATAAAATGTCAATAAGTACTTTCAACTGGACTAATTATTGATTATGGACTAAATGCACCAATCAAAAGGCATAGGGTGGTAGAATGGATAAAGAAACAAGACCCATCCATACGCCGCCTACAAGAGACTCATTTCAGACCTAAAGACATACACAGACTGAAAATGAAGGGATGAGGAAGGGTATTTTATGCAAATAAAAGGAAGAAAAAAACAGGAGTAGCAGTACTTATATCAGACAAAATATATTTTGAAACAAAGAAAGAAACAGGAGACAAAGAAGGACATTACATAATGATAAAGCAATGAGTCCAACAAGAGGATATAACAATTGTAAATATTTATGCACCCAACACAAGAGCACCTAATTAACAAATTAACAAAGAGCACCTAGTATAAAACAAATACTAACAGACCTATGGGAAAATAGATAGCAACACAATCATATCAGGAGACTTTAACACCCCACTTACATTAAGGGATAGATCATCCAGACAGAAAATAAATAAGGAAACAGAGGTGTTGAGCAACACATTAGATCAGGTGGAGTTAACATATATACAGAACATTCCACCCAAAAGCAGCAGGGTATACATTTTTCTCAAGTACATATGGAATGTTCTCCAGAATAGATCACATGTTAAGATACAAAGAAAATCTCATTAAATTAAAAAAGTTAGAAATTGTATCTAGCCTCTGTTTAGACCACAATGGTATAAAACCAGAAATTAATTATATGAAGAAAACAAAAAAATCTACAAACAGGTGGAGGCTAAACAGCTTCTAAGTAATTAATGGATCTATGAACAAATCAAAGAGGAAATCAGTCAGTACATGGAGACAAATGAAAAAAGAAACACAATGGTTCAAAATATACAGGATGCAGCAAAAACAGTCCTAAGAGGAAAGCATACAGCAATACAGGCCTGCCTCAAGAAACAAAAACATTCCCAAATAAATGATCTAATATCACATCTAAAGGAAATAGAAAAAGAAGAACAAACAAAGCCTAAAACCAGTAGGGAGGGACATAATAAAGATCAGAGCAGAAATAGATAAACTAGAGAATAAGAAAACAATAGAAAAATAACCAGTGAAACCAAGAGCTGGTTCTTTGAGAAAACAAACAAAACAGACAAACCCCTAACCAGACTTGATAAAAAAAAAGAGATAAGACACAAATAAAATCAGAAATGAAAATAGAGAAGTTATAAGTGACACCACAGAAATAATAAGAATTAGAGAATTTTATGAAAAATTATAAGTTGGACAACCTAGAAGAAATGGACAAATACCTAAATTTTTGCTCTTTCAAGACTGACCTAGGAAGAAACAGAAAATCTGAGCAGAACAATTACCAGTAATGAAATTGAATTGGTAATCAAAAAATTCCCAACAAACAAAATTGCAGGAACAACTGGCTTCACAACTGACTTCTACCAAACATTTATAGAAAAACTATACCCATCCTTCTTAAAGTATTCCAAAAAATGGAAGAAGAAGGAATACTTCCAAACTCCTTCTTTGAGGCCAGCATCACTGTAATACCAAAACCAGACAAAGGTGCCACCAAAGAAAACTACAGACCAATATCTCTGATGAAGAGGTACAAAAATCTTCAACAAAATATTAGCAAACTGAATTAAAAAATACATCAGAAGTATCATCAGGACCAAGTGGTATTTATTCTGGGGATGCAAGGATGATACAATATTCATAAATCAATGTGATGCACCACATTAACAGAAGGAAGGATGAAAACAATATGATCATCTCACTAGATGCCAAAAAAGCATTTGACAAAATTCAACATCCATTCATGATAGAGACTCAGCAAGATGGGTATAGAGGGAACATATATCAACATAATAAAGGCCATATATGATAAACCCACCACTAATATCATTCTCAAAGGTGAAATCTTTTCCTCTAAGATCAGGAACAAAACTAAGAGGCCAGATGTTACCACTTTTATGCAGTATAGCACTGGAAGTCCTTGCCATGGCAATCAGACAAGAAGAGATAAAAGGTATCCAAATGGTGAGGATGAAGTAAAACTGTCACTGTTTGCAGATGACATGATACTATATATAGAAAACCCTAACAACCCCACCAAAAAACTATTAGAATGAATAAGTGGATTCACAAAAGTTACAGAATACAAAATCAATATATAGAAATCTGTTGCATTCCTATAGACTAACAACACTGTAGCGGAAAGAGAAATTTAAAAAAAATTACATTTACAATTGCATCAAAAAGAATAAAATGCCTAGGAATAAACCTAACCAAAGAGGTGAAAACCTGTACTCTAAAACTGTAAAACACTGATGAAAGAAATTGAAGAATACACAAATAAGTGGAAATCTATCCAATGTTCATGGATAGGAAGAATTAATATTGTCAAATGGCCATCCTGCTCAATGAAATGTACAGATTCAGGTCATTCCTTATCAAAATACCAATGGTATTTTTCACTGAATTAGAGAAAATAATCATAAAGTTTATATGGAACTGCAAAAGACCCTGGATAGCCAAAGTAATCATGAAAAAGAAGAATGAAGCTGGATGTAATCACACTCTCTTGACTTCAAACTATACTACAAGGCTATTGTAATCAAAACAGCATGGTACTGTCACAAAAACAGATCCATAGATCAATGGAACAGAATAGAAAGCCCCAAAATAAACTCACACATATATGGTCAATTAGTATATTATAAAGGAAGCAAGAATATACAATGGGGAAAAGACAGTCTTTTCAATAAATGGTATTGAGAAAACTGGACAGCTACATGCAAGGGAATGAAAATGTATTGCTGTTTAACACCATACACAGAACTAAACTCAAAATGGATTAAAGACCTAAATTTCAGACATGAAACCACAAAATTCTTAGAAGAAAACATAGACAAAAATCTCTTTAACATAAGCATGTGTAATATTTTCTTGATATGTCTGCCCAGGTATGGGAAACAAAAGCAAAAATAAACAAGTGGGACTACATAAAAAAAAAAAAACTTTTGTACAGCAAAGGACACCATCAACAAAACAAAAAGGCAAACTATGGTATGGGAGAATGTGTTTGTAAATGATATATCTGTTAATGAGTTAATATCCAAAGTATACAAAGAACTTATATGACTCAACACCAAAAAAACAACTTAATTAAATAATTGAGACATTTTTCCATAGAAAACATGTGGATGGCTAACAGGCACATGAAAAGATGCTCCACATCACGAATCATCAGGGAAATGCAAATCAAAACCACAATGACATATCACTTCACACCAGTCAGGTTGGCCACTGTCCAAAAGACAAGAAATAATAAGTGTTGGCAAGGATGTTTAGAAATGGGAACCCCCCTGCACTGTTGGTGGGACTGTAAATTAGTGCAGACACTATGGAAACAGTATGAAGGTTCTGCAAAAAAATTAAAAATAGTAATGCCATACGACCCACTAACTCCACTTTTAGGAATCTACCCAAGGAAAACAAAATCTATGATTCAAAAAGATATATGCACTCCTATGTTTATTGCTGCATTATTTACCATAGCCAAGATATGTCCATCAATGGATAAAGAATATGTGGTACATATACACAGTGGAATATTATCCATCCATAAAAATTAAATCTAATGAGATTTTTAATGAAAATTTACTCAGATGTTAAAGGTGGCTGGGGAACAGTGGTGGTAGCCAGGATATTCTAACCCTGAAGAAGGGCATTTTTTCATTCAGGTGCCCATAATCAGCCATATTCCAGAATTGTTCACAATTGTATAAACCAGTGCAAGGACTCCCTTGTGCATTAGTTTATTCTGAACAGCTAAGGTAAAGATTTGTAACTATGGAAACCAAAGTACAAGAATAATTAGTGGAATTTTTAGAAAAATAACTCAGGTATTACTCATACTGACCTCGGGTATTTACACACACAATCTAACTAGGACGGGACAGTGTGTGGCTTTTAGTGGTCTCTGATGAAAGATTAAGTGAATGGAATGACAATGAATTTTGTTAATGATCAGGTATAGTTAGATTTATTTAATACATATCTAGCCCTTAATAATCTCTGTCAATAGAAAAATGGAATGGCATGGATAAATGAAATAAAACATTTTCTCTCATAGTTCAAATTCCCTTACCTCTTGTTAGCTCTTCCCATCCTCGAAGAATGGAAACAAAACCTGCAAATCTTTTGCCTTCTTTACAAACTGATTCTACACTGGCTGATTCAAGTTTTCTTTTCCAGTTATTCCCAAATGTTTTCAGTGAAAATTTAAACAGAAAATGCATTACACTGTCATTTAGAAAGAAAAAACCCAAAGATGAGCAAGGGGGCCAGAAAGAAGGTATAGTCTCCCAGGTGTCTGTGATGGGCAGCTTTGGGTGTGGCTCCCAATGATTACTCACATCTCTGTATAGCCCACCCCCCCCACCTCCTTTGATATGATTTGGATCAGCCCTGGCTGGTACCTTAATTACAGCACTGTGAGAAACCCCAAAGTGGGCAGCTCAGGTAAGCTGTGCCCAGATTCATAACCCACATAAATTAGAGGATAATAAATACATGCTGTTTTAAGGGACTAAGTTTGAGAGTAATTTGTTGCACAGCAATATATAGTGAATACAGGAGCTTTTAAAATCATTCTCATTAACTAGCTTCCTGCCCACCCAGTAACTTGGTACTGCATCATAGATTGTGAAACATTTGACCATCTTCCTCAGGAGATCTTAATATAATCACTTCTCCTCTTCCTATCCTCTATCTGTTTGAAAGCCAGTGGTTCATATTTACATTCAAAAATAAGAACTTAAGTTGCTTCCATATGTTGGCTATTGCAAACAGTGCTGTGATAAACATAGGGGTGCACATGTCTTTTTGAGTCTGAGAAGTGTTTTCTTTGGGTAAATTCCTAGGTGTGGAATTCCCGGGTCAAATGATATTTCTATTTTTAGTTTTTTGAGGAACCTCCATATTGCTTTCCACAATGGTTGAACTAGCTTACATTCCCACCAGCAGTGTAGGAGGGTTCCCCTTTCTCCGCATCCTCGCCAGCATTTGTTGTTCCTAGTCTTTTCTATGTTGGTCATCCTAACTGGTGTGAGGTGATAGCTCATTGTGGTTTTAATTTGCATTTCCCTGATAATTAGCGGTGTGGAGCATCTTTTCATGTGCCTGTTGGCCATCTGAATTTCTTCTTTGGAGAAGTGTCTGTTCATATCCTCTGCCCCATCAGTAGATGAATGGACAAAGAAGATGTGGTACATATACACAATGGAATACTATTCAGCCATGAGAAAGAAACAAACTCTACCATGTGCAACAGCATGAATGGAGTAGAGGGTATTATGCTCAGTGAAATAAGTCAGGCAGAGAAAGACAAGTACCAAATTATTTCTCTCATTTGTGGAGTATAACAACGAAGCAAAACTGAAGGAACAAAATAGCAGCAGACTCACAGACTCCAAGAAGGGACTAGTGTTTACCAAAGGAGACGGGTGTGGGAGGGAGAAGGGGATTTTGGGATATCATTATTAGTGCACATGGTGTGTGTGGTGTTATGGGGAAGACAGTGTAACTCAGAGAAGACAAATAGGGACTCTGCGGCATCTTACTACACTGATGGACAGTGACTGCAATGGGGTATGGGGGGACTCAATAATAAGGGTGAATGTAATAACCACATTGTTTTTCTTGTGAAACCTTCATAAGAGTGTATATCAATGATACCATAATACAAAAATAAGAACTTAAATAATTGAAAGTTTATGTACAAGAAGGTTTCCATATTTGTGAATTGGCTTTTCTGATTTTAAAGGTTCTGGGTGTGTGGTCACCTATATACCCTTTGTGAATTATTCTAGGTGTATGGCTAGGTATATGGCATACCTACTTCCTCTCTAGCAAATACAATAAAAGTAAAGTCATTTCATTATAATGGAACTAGAGCAGGTGGTGGAAGAGACCAGTAAGAAGTGAGGAAATGGGAGACAAGACTGGCAAAATGATGAAAAGTGACAGTTTTGGAGTTAGAAAATTCAGGGTTTCAAACATAAAATTCAATGTTATTATGTTTTAGGAGGAAATTATTCAGCATTCAAGGCCCTCGATTTTCCTCATTTATATGAATGAGGAGGCTAAGAACTGGTGGAAATGAAAGAGCCCAGCACTTGGAGGGAACGCAGGGAGTGATGTCCCAGGTCCTTTCTTTCTTGTGGTCATGCAGGGCAAACAGGGGCAGGGGGAACTGTTTCTTCAGCTGGCATTCTTTCCTTTGGCCATGTCACACCATGCTTTTTTTTATGTGGATTCTGAAGCTCACTTGTAGTTTTCTCATGTCTCAGATCAGCATGATCTGGTAGTCAATGGGTATTGCATTCATTAGGAACTCTAAATTTAGTCTCCAGTGGATGGGAAATCTAAATCATATTTAATTTTAGGATGGTAAGTGTATTTATTCCCTTAGCATATGAAATTTATGGAATTTCTATTTTCTTGTATCTAGTTTTATAGACAAAAAACTATTTCTAGTTTCTTGTCTATGTTTTGCACCCTCCCTCACCTTCTCTACCCTCATATCTTACAGGAAAGGAAGATGTACAGAAAAGCGGTGTAGCCTAGTCTGTTTCTGCTATGTGGAATGCAGAAGTTATATAGCCACAATAGAGCAATGATTAGGGCAGGCAAACGTTAATGTATGCAGGTGAGGACAGGTTTTAGCTTGGATCAAGGAGCTTTCTGCCAATTATGTCTTGCTAATATCACACAAGCACCAAGACTTATATGCACATTTGAAAATTCGGCTCTTCTGAGTAAAACATTGCCAAACTTGTCCTCCAGTGACATTTGGTGTGTAAGGTGAAAAGGTATATTTTAGAGCTTGTCAGACCTCTCATTTCTATCAGTGAGTAAATCCTCTCATAACATGAACACACTAAACAGTAGTAATACATCCATGGTTCTCAGAGTCTAGTTAATTTGGAGAATTCCTTCACTGTAGAGGTCTTGAGCTTTTCCAAAGATCCTTGTACCTTTAAGGGCAGCTACTCCTGAAACTGGGCTCATTAATCTTCCTCGAGACACACCTTTTTCCCTGGATTTGTTCCAGGCTCCGCCTCTTCCCCAACCAGTTCTTTGGAACTACTTTTCTGGAGCCAACCCTTCCTTTTAATTCCTGATTTTACTGTACCTTTATTGGTTCAGAAACAGTGGATATTCAGCTTCCCAAGTCTCCTTCACCTAGGTAATTCCAAAATGTGCCCTTTGCCCGTGGCTGCCACTCATTCCCAGAATACAGGCCATCCCTGCCTGCTCCCAGGCCCGGTCTCGGGCTACAGTTTACCCGGCAGTAAGACCTTTCCGTTAACCAGCTGGCCAACTCAACCAATTCAGAGGGGAAAAAGTACGTATTGTATGTCATTAGGCAAATGGCTGATTTGCCTTTTATAAAGATGGTGTATATTTTTAACTTCCCCATTTGGTTAGACCACATCTTATTTATGTTTGTATCTCCCAGGATTCCAACCATAGAGTTTTAATTGTGTAGTGCTTCATCTATATATTCTTGGACAAGAGTAACAGAGGAAAAGGAATTGGCATAAATGGGTTACTGTGTTAGTGTTTTTATGTATACTATTCATTCAATACTAACAAAAACCCTTTTCTCTGAACTGATAGAGGAAGAAATTTAATTTATCCAAGGTCAGTCACTAGTTTGCAACAGAGCAGATATCAGAACTCAAGGCTGTCTGACACAAAGCCTTTATACTTTGTTTTGCAACTTGCTGCCTCACTATTGTGGCTTCACTGCTATGATCACGCAAGATTCTTCTTCCTGCAATTTTTATTTTTATTATTGAACCCTGTATGAACATTGATGACTGTGGGACAATGGCAGACCAAAGAATAATGCTGAAAGACTAAAAAGTAGATTTGTAAAAACTGAATTGGGAGAAACAAAAAATGAGTTGTATTTTAAGTCACTCATTTTGCATCCTCTCAGGTGATCTCTTATTCACTTCACAAAGATTTTTTGTCAAATTTTGGAAATGCACTGAAAATATGTTAGTGTAAATAGGATATGATGATGCCTCTGAGTATAAGAATTTTGGTGATCTGGACAGATTCTCATCATTTTATTTTACCTTCTCATGTAAAATAGCAGTGTTTAAAATCTTATTACCCTTTTACAGCCATTTCCCTACAAATGTGTTAGTTTTTTTTAATGAGGAATGCTGCTTAGATATAAATTAAGGATACTTAAAAATGGAAAAAACATTGCTAAATATTAAAATTGGTATCATTGGATGAAAATGAATTTAAAATGAAAATGTAAAATAGAAAGTAAACAATTTTAAATTGCTTTATAAATTATGAAAGAGTTCAGAAAGTTACTAATAACATTAACCAGTAGTTGAAGACATTGACAAAATCTGAACAAGAAAATTTAAAATTCATGAAGGCATTCCCAAATGGGCAAAGCATGCATAACTGCTGGAGAATGAATTACAAATTGTCTGAAAAGTAAATGATATAGTACACAAGGATTCAAAAACAAAGCAACACTTTTATTGAAAAAAATTATAACATGAAAAATTGCTTAAAACTTTAAACAAGACTCAGAGACCATGCTTTGGTGTGTGAAATTTACCAGAAATACATCAAACTAAAAAGCTTCAGTACAGCAAAGGAATCCATCAACAAAAGATAAAGATAACCTACTGTATGGGAGAACATATTTGCAAATGATGTTTCTGATTAGGGGCTAATATCCAAAATGTATAAAGAAATTATACAACTCAACACCAAAAAAAAAAAAAAAAAGCCCAATTAAAAAATGGACAGAGGACCTGAATAGACATTTTTTTCCCAGAGAAGACATACAAATAGCCAACAGGCTCATGAAAAATGCTCCATATCACTGATCATCAGGGAAATGCAATTCAAAACCGCAATGAGATATCACCTTACACCAGTTAAAATGGCCACTCTCCAAAAGACAAGAAATAACAAGTGTTGGTGAGGATGCAGAGAAAAGGGAACCTTCCCACACTGTTGGTGGCAATGTAAACTGATGCAGCCACTAGGGAAAGCAGTAGTAGTGTAGGTTCCTCAAAAAACTAAAAGTAGAAATACCATACCACCCAGTAATTCCTCTTCTAGGAGTTTACCTGAAGAAAAAAAAAAAATCACTGACTCAAAAAGATATATGGAAATCCATGTTTATTGCCACATTATTTACAATAGCCAAGATTTGGAAGCAACAGTAGTGTCCATCAATAGATGAATAGATAAAGAAGAGGTGGTACATATATACAATGGAATATTATTCAGCCATAAAAAAGAAAGAAATCTTGCTGTTTTCAGCAGCATGGATGGACCTTATGCTAAGTGAAATAAGCCTGGTGGAGAAAGACAAATGCCATATAATTTCACCTGTATATAGAATCTAAAAATAAAACAAATGAACAAAACAGCAGTAGACTCATAGACACTGAAAAGTGACTGGTGGACACCATGGGAGAAAGGTTGGGGGTATGTGGGTGAAATAGGTGAAGGGGATAAAGAGGCACAAAATCTCAATCATAATACAAATTAGTCATGGGGATGAAAGTACAGCATAGAGAATATACTCAGTATTTCTATAACATCATTCTATGTTGACAGTATCTACACTAGTTGGGGTAAGCATTTAATAATGCAGATAACTATCTAAAAGATTAAAAGAAAAAAAAATTACCAGACATAAAAAAATCACTGAGTACAAATAATCACTTTAAATCTACCATTTGTTTGCAACACCTTGGGCACATGATTTTGTTCTGTTTATGAAAACACTTTCTTCATGGAATCTGGGACCCTAATAGAGCACCCCTTCCTTACTTCTCTAAACCTTTCTCTTTGAGGTGGTCTCATCAAAATTCCAGGGATCTGGTATTGCAAGTTGGGTTGGAATCATCTTTCTCAGGTTTTGTTCCCGTAGTCTACTATTTTTTTTTTTGTTTTACCTGATAAACTCCATTTCAAAATAATTATGATGGCATCAAATTTTTCCCTTCTCATCTTCTTATTTAGTTAGGAACTTCTGTGTTCCCTGACTTTCTATGCATATGGCTGAAATAGATAGTCCTAGTCTTAGAATCTTCTCTTTACTCTCAGGCATAATTCCATGTCACCAGTTCATTTCAGTCCTAGGAGGCTTCTGTTTGACTAACCTCATGCTTCTTTTCCATCAACCCATTTTCTTTTTAAGGAATGTTTAAAGCTTCCTCATATCTTCTTGAATAACACCTTACTCGTAGACCAGGAATCAGAGAGAAAACTAGGTGACTTTTATCTGATAACTGAATCAATCCCATTTGCAAACATAATTTCCCTTAGTAATTCCCTAACATCATGTGATTTTTACAACTCTATTGATAAAAATATTTTTAAAATTATGATTATTTTTAATGCCAAATATTATAGCAAATATTTTTAATTAAATATCTAGCTGGGAAGGAAGGTTTCCCCTACCCCCGAGAGATGTGACTCCTTGCATCACCTCCCTTCCACACACACACATAATTGAGATTATCTGAAGAGTGGACTGTAAGAGAATAGAAAAAGGAGAGAGAAGTGAAAGGGAAAATTTCCGTGTTCTCTCTGGGGGCTAGGAGTCCCCCTTTTTGCTCTTCAAGTCAGAACTAGAGGGTTTCTCCTGGAGACAGACACAGTCCTTACTTCTCTCTTATCTAGGCTGAGTGATATTGGAGAAAAAAAAAAAGGCACGCACATTACTAATGCAGTGGGACTTCAAATTGTGTTCTTCCCCCACGCGCCTGCTGCCATTTACTTCCTAGAGACCTCACATAGCTGCTCCATGATTTCTGTCCAGGTTTTATAATTTTATCAGGCGTGGGAGACGGATGCAGTATGTTTTCTCCACCTTACCTGTTACTGGATCTGATACTGTCTCATAAGGCTTTCACTCAGAAATGACACGTTACTTCTATTCACATTTTATTAGGCACGTAGTCAAATGGCCACACCTATCTTCAAAGAGGAAGAGAAATGCAACATTCTCTCTGCCATAAAGGAGAATCAGAAGTATTTGATAAATTGCACCCATGACTGCCACAGTGTAGTAGTTTGGAACTCTAGGGTAAGCTTCATCGTGAACCAAACCTAGGCACCAATTGATTATACCTATGCTAGAGGAATGATGAGTCTCTTGAAGGCATAAATATGAGTTTCTATGCCATCAAAATCTATGGTCATCTTTGTGAGACTGTCCATATTTTAATCCACTTAAAAGAAGAATCAGTCATGGTATGCTTTACTCACGTAATCTTGAACTCATACGTTGGTACAAGGGAAAGATACAAGAATATGTTTTTAAAAATCCAAAGATAGTATCAATAGGAAAAACATCTTTGTGACTGAATATTAAGTAGAAGTAAGAGAACCTACATAAGAAAGCAAAAAAACATATATGAAGTCATATAGATCTGTTGGTATAACATATTTTGTCAAATTGGTCAGTAATACAGTAGATACAATTACCTTAAAGTTGATTCCAGAAACCTCCAAATGAGTCTTTGGGACAGCTTATCATCATGTTCCATATCAATCTGTACCTATCCAACTAAAATTAATTAAGTTTCTTCATTTTTCCCTAGAATAAGTTATTTGCTCTCACAAAAACAGAACTTATATCTTATTTGACTTTAGGCACAGAATTCAGTTCCAAAGTTCCTCCCCAGTGGAAAATAACATAGAAACAGAACGCTGTTATGTAATCTCACCATAGCTTGATGAAAATGCAGGGCAAAGACTCAGATCTAGTTTCCAAGTGATATAAAGGAAATAAGTAATTCAGCAAGTAATTCTCAGTGAACTTAGAGTAACATGACTTACAATGAGAAAACTGTCCGATAAAATATGCTGAATGGGAAATGATTCAGTGAAAATATTATTCAGAACAAGCAATTACTGAGTGAAGGTATTACCACAGCAGACAATTACTCAGTGAAAATAATACAGGAGCAGGCAAATATTCAATCAAATATTTGACAAGGAGAGCAATTATTCAATAAACAATCATATAATTGTACCCAATGGAGCATGCTTGCCATACGGCACACAAATCATTTGCAGATGCTCGGGACGATGCTCTGACTGTTGAAACTGTGGATAATTTATGGTTATCATTTGTCATTGTTGAGATAATTTCATTTCAGTTTTACTTTTAAGTAAACAGCATTAAAAATGTGTACAACCATTCTAAAAATCAAATTTTCAAATAATCCCTTTTCACTTTTGTCTCCTCTCATGTTATTCTCTTCCTTGTCCTGTCTCCCTCATTTCCTTATTTCTTCCTTCTCTAGCTTCTTCTTCCTCTATCTCACTGTTTTTCTTTTTCCTCTTAATATATTCTAAAGAGTAAGGCTGAATGTTAAAAAGCCCATTTCATTATTAAATATTCTCTCTTTAAATGACTCATGACTGTGTTTTCTAAGAAAAAAAATCACCAGCAGTTATTTATCACAGTGATGGATTATAGGTATAATTTGCTATGCTAGACCCAGTGAGACTATAACTCTGCCTTCATGAAGTTTATAGGTTAAAATGGTAACAGCCAATGAATCAATAAATACATATTTCAACCAGCAACACTACTGACTGCTGACTTCCTGTCTTGTCAGTCATTGTGCTACTCTTAGCACATACACAGTTCCTGTTCTCAGGGATGTATGGACTAGCGGGAGAGACTGACCCACAGACCAAAAATGTCAACAGAATATGGTAATTGCTGAGGGGTATGCAAAAGAGGATAGGTGAGCAAAGAGATGAAATTAAGATAAGCTACCTCGAGGCATTGGAACCTGAGCCAAGTGTGGAAGAAACACGAATATTTAGACAGGTAAAACAGGTGGGAAATGGGGTCCCAGGCCAATGAAGCATGTGATGAGTGTGGAGACTCCAAGCAGCTCAGTGGTACAGCAAGTGATGTGACACAGGGTCAGTGGTGGGAAAGGAGGCTGGCAAAATAGACACAGAGGAAGATCAATGTTTGGCAAATTAATTCTCCTTTACTTGAATTTAAAAGGTTCTTGGCATATATTGTTTTCTTTTCCTTCATTTCCAGTTTCTAAAAAATGGATTAAATATAGTTGATGTTCCTCATCTACTCATTAGTCACAGAGGGGAGTGCTTGCTTCAATATATGAAGAAAAGCAGTTTAAGGATGGTGAATAACACTGGAACTGTATGGAGAGGTTATTGAAACATAAGGAGCACAGAGAACGGAGGGGGAAGGGAGGTGAGATGAAAACCTGCTGCAGGATGCCCCTCAGGAAGAACACTGGCGCCAGGTACTCCAAGAGTCCTGTGGCATACTTGGCACTGCCATGTTTTCTTAGGACTCAACAAGGATGGCCATCACCAAACTTGCGTGATGGGTCAAAGACTTGGAGAGAGCTCTGTTAGCCGTTACCAGCTGTGTCTGCTGTCTAGTGTTCACTTGCCCTTCTCTTTATCACACATCCCCAGTACCCTGCTGGGGATCTATCTCCCCCAGACTCATCCAGGTGATTTGAGCATCACTGACTCCCATTCCCTGTTTCAAGGGCTTATGACAATCAGGGTTTGTACTCTTCCATGGTCTCAATTACTTCTTTTTGTCGATAGGAAGCATATAACTCCATTAATGACCACAGGGACCTGTTTTCTGAGGCTCTGAGGAAAAGAAGCTTTCCTTTATTTTCTGGAGTGGGTGGACTGGTGGAATAAAGCCGGAAGTGCTCAGCTGTCCTACAATAGGGTGAGCAGGCTGAGATGAGAAGGAGCCCTGCACGGGGCTTCCACACCAAGTCAGAGCATGTGGGTGTGCAGTATAGGTCATACCCTGGTTGAGCCATTAGAAAGCATTTCAGTATGATAGCTAATATGTTTACTTTTTTCTTCTCGAGCCTGAGTTGGATTTTGTGTCTTTGGAAACCAGAACAATCTTTACACAAAGGTTAAAAAATTGAAATAGCTTCTCATGTGGCTGCTACATATTTGTCTAGTTACTTAATAAATTAAATTAAATAAATGATTAAGCAAAACTATCAATAATGATAGTTCCTAATCTACAAATGGCCTTTTACAGTTGCAAAACCTTTGCATATACATTATCTTGCTTAATCTTCATAATAAATATTGAAGTAGATACTATTTCTACTTTTTATTTACTTTTTGTATTATTAAGAAATTAAATGTTTTCTGGTTATACAAAGCATGACCATCTTGGGCACAAACTTAAGCTTTATTACTTATTTCAAGATATTTTTTACATCTTTAACTGCTACCATGTGCAGTTCAAAGACTCACGTTGTATTTAACAGTTTTCTAAATTTTAAGAGATGAACAATAAGGAGGTTGTGTTTTCAGATTTCTTTCTTTTTTTTTTTTTTTTTTAAAGAACGCCTGCCTTACTGCCCTGCCTGGCCCCTGAGGCCCCTCCCCACTGCTGCTAAGGCACAGGGCATCCTCCTCGATTTCTGTTCACATCCATCATCTGTTGCCTTTTTTTCTTTTTTTTTTTTTTACAATTTATTTTATTTTAGTATCATTAACCTACAATTACATGAGCAATATTGTGATGATTAAACTACCCCCTTCATCAGGTCCCCCCCACCAACCCTATTACAGTCACTGTCCATCAGTGTAGTGAGATGAGAATCACTACTTGTCTTCTCTGAGTTGTACAGCCCTCCCCGTGCCCCCCCACCCTATGTCTGCTAATCGTAATGCTCCTTTTACCCTCTCATCCCTCCCTTCCCACCCTCACAGAACCCAAAAACGGACTAATAGTTAACACCAGAATTTTAAAAAAAACAAATACATCCTTTTATTAAAATTGCCCAAGAATTATTTGGAATTTTTTCTTAAAAAAATTGAGATATAATTGACATATAACATTGTATTAGTTTCAGGTGTACAACATAATGATTGGATATTTGTATAATTGTGAAGTGATCACCATAATTAAGTCTAGTTTAACATCCATCACCATACATAGTTACAAATATTTTTCTTATGATGAGAACTTTTAGCAACTTTAAAATATGCAATACATTATTATTAATCCCAGGACTTACTTATTTTATAAATGGAAATTTGCACTTTAAGGATAATTTTTTTTCTATTGCAGCACATGATTTTTAATTCCCCAAATGTTCTTGATGTAGTTCAGATCTTCAGGGAATCTACTCTCATTAACTCTCTCTGCAGTATGAAACCATGATATGTCATAGCTAATGGCAGATTTATTAACAGAAAAGATAGAATTACATAAGTTAAGGTTTTGTTGAAATTCTGAAAGTCTGCCTTAAAGGAGCAAAGTTCAACTTTCTTGACATTTGTCAGTTTTATATGGATTATTTTTTTCTTAGCTTGGATTGCTTTTGTTAAATGTTCCTTTAAATGACTACTTTTTCCCCCCATCCTATTTCAATAGAGATTCTTATGGCTTAATAAAAGCCATCTTCTTTGTACAAAGAAAAGGAAAGGAAAAATATTGATGTAAGTGTTAAGGAATGTAACCTATTAGATATGATTTAATCATGGAGATTTTCAAGAAAGATTATCCATTTCTGATTTCTAAAAAATATGAATTTAGGCTATGATAGCCATGAATCAATTCCTGTCATATTAACACATGGTAGAACTTTGACATTGTATTGAGATACATTTAATGTTAAATTTTTATAGTGTTAGAATAACTCATCAAAGAGAAAAATGAGTCCCTTAACTGTTTAAATACTTTAATGGAAAACAACCACTTTATTAGTTTTTCACTAATATAATTTCATTTAAAACATTTAAAAATGCAATTGCTTGAATTTTACTTTTCTTACAAGCTGATTAGTGATACATGGACATAGGCTTGAATTATCTTGAAAGGGTAGCTGGAACAAAAATGATGAACAGTGAAATAGAAGAAAATTATGTTATCTTTAAGAAAAAACAGGCCCATGATTTAGAATCTCTTTTAATATAAAATATCATCCAAATCTTGGAATACTACTGTAAATTTGGAAAGCAATCTTGGGACTTTGATTTCTGGCTTTGATGAAGTTTATAAAAGTCATGCCAAGATCAACTAAGAAAGCTGAGTAAAATATAAAAAACATTTCTTTGAAGGCATCAGCAAACTCCAAGGATAAAAAGACTGCAGGGGACAAAATCTTGGGAAAGTAGGTGAGCTGATAGACTATACTACTTTTCTTTTTAGGTTGTTGCTGATATTTCATGCAGGCCAACAGACTGAGAATCCAACTAAAGGGTTTATGCAGAGGGCTACTCATGAAAAGGAGAGAAATAAGCAGAGATACTGGCAGGATCCAGAGAAAAAACTTAGAATTTTGAGATTCTATGATCTTAGTAAGAAGGGATGAGTAAAGAACTGATACCAATACCATTGATTTTTCCCCTCAAGACTATGTAATTATAAAGCTGCATGTGGTAGGCTAAGCACAATAAGAAGGTAAGCAGAAAGCCCTTGACATGTAGGGCAGAACTGACAGCAGTTGTGGTGGTAAGGGTTCGAGGACATACCAGAGAGACTCTGGTCAATATTCTAGATTGGTCATAGGAAATACTAACGGCCACCTCCTACTAGTAGGGAATGACACTTCAAGATAACTAAGTCTCCAGTGGGAATGAGGTGATCAGCATCATACTATTACTTACCGAAGGAAAGCTTAAACTTTCTCTACAAGAGGATAACATGGTCCACAATGTCTACAGTTGTTCATATATAATGTTTTTCATTTAGTTAAAAAAAATTACCAGGTATGCAATGTGACATGATCACATAACCAGATATGAAGAAAAAAATCATAGAAACATAACTAAAGGTGATCTAGATATGTGTCAACGACTTTGAAATTCTTATGATTAATTTGGGGAAATATATGGAGTGGTAAGGATGAAGCATTCACCAGAGAATTGGTGCTTTTAAAAAGAAAAATGATCAGATTGAAAGTATAGAAATGAATAACACAATAACTTAAGAACTCAATAGATGGGTTTAATAGCTGACTTTAATGCAGAAGAAGATAGGATTGGTTAATGAGAAGGAAGGTAATAGAAATAGAATGAAAAGGATAAAAAATACAGAAAACTTGTAAGAGTCTTTGGGGACACAGTGAAATAACCTAACATAGTTAATGGAGTCTCAGAAGAGAGGAGAAGAAAAATGGTGCAGAAGTGGCTGAGAATGTTCCAATACAGATGAAAGAATAAAGCTACAGATTCAAGAAGTGCTGCAAACCTCAACGATGAAGAGCACAAAGAAAGCCATCACTCTTATACATACCATAGTCAAACTGCTGAAAAGCAGAGACAAAGAAAAATCTTAAAAGCAGCCAAGGTAATCAGAGATTAAAAACAACCCTTTTATGGAACAAGAGTAATATTAATAACAGATTTTTACATAGAAACTGTGGAAGCCGGAAGAAAATGGAATTAAATATTTGAAGTACTAAAAGAAAATTACTGACAACTAAAATTTTTCTGCCTCGAAAAAAGACCTTTAAAACTTCAGTTGAAATCTTCAAACAAACCAAAATTGAGAGAAATTACTGTCAAAAGACTTATACTAAAAGAAATATTAAAAGGAATCTTTTATCCAGGATGATTCTAACCTGTTGGAACCACAGAAACGCAGGAAAAGATAAAGAGCCACAGAAGAGATAAATATGTAGATAAATATAAATGAATATTGATTTGTAAAGCAAAAACAATAAACTCTCACAGGGTTTTGAATATATGTAGTATTAAAATACATGAAAATAATGCAAAGGTCAGGAGGTAATAAAGTATTGGAAGTTCTTGGGGTAAATTAGTAATTGTATTACAGTGTTATAAAGCAAAGGCAGATAGTGTAATCTCTAGGGTAGCCAATAAAAGAAAACCAAAACAATGTGGATAGCATGCCTCTTCCCTGGTTTCTCTGTCAAATAGGGAAATTAATCCAGGTTCCCTGCACAATCCAACCCAGTGACCTTGGAAGAAAGAGTGACAATCCGTTAGTGATCTCAAATGGGGATCTACCTGATTGATGCCTGGCTTCTCAGAGATTCATTCCAAGATCATAATAATCATGATAAGACAGACTTTAAGGGAATAATCTATAACTACAGAATACAAACCTTAAAGAACACTGAGGTGAGCTAGACCTTGGAGGAAAGAACCTTGATTTGACATTCCTTATGAAACTTTGAGCTTGTAGGGTAGCATGTTATAGTAGGAATAACTAGTTGCACACACAATGTCTATTCTTCCATTTTTATGTATTTTATACAACTCCAATGTATATAGTTAAAAACACTCATCTTTCCAATTTTCTTGCTCTAATGGTAGTCAGTTTTGCCTTGATGATTTAAAATAAAATCTGCTCAGGATTTTTGGGAAAATTTCTCCCTGATATCCATATTACTTCTTTCTCCTTCTTCCTAACCCTTTCTTCCAGGATTGGCCATCTGGTGAGTAGCAGCCATCTTGAGATTATGAGGACAAAAGATACATGCTAAGGATGACAGAACAGAAAAAAGGAGTCTGAGTCCTTATATCTTTGAGCAGACAGCTGCACAAAACATGAACAAATTGCTTGAAGAATTCTTATTATATGGAAAAAATACATTCCTATTTCTTTAGTCCACTAGTGTTTTGTTGCTTAATGGTAAATTGCTGTCCTAATTTATGCACAAGTTTTCACTGTCAAGGCCAACTCTTCACCCTGACACTCAAGGCTAACCACATTCTGGTCTTTAATTATCATCGCCAGCAGTTCTCTTCTCCTTCCAATTTCCTTCCCTTTTGTGTGATCCTCTTCGTTGAACACCAGAAAGACACATCTGTTCCTCTTCTCATAAATTATATCATTTAGGCTCCCTGTATTCATCCATTACTTTTCTGTCTCTCTATCTTGGCTCCACTTTAAAAAAACTCAACCAATATTTAATTATTGCTTTCATAGTGATTAGTATTATAATCCCTGAGATGAAAATGGCCTTGTATATATCTACTTTGGGGAGAAGTGATAAGGGCAAACCTTGAGTAGTGGTTTCTCACATTTCAAATGAAAAACCCTAAATTTATCGCAATAGGTTAGATGATGGTGGAATAACAAATTAATTCCAATACGCCACTTATTTAAAACACAATGATTGGTTTCTCACTTAGGCTACATGTCTACCGGGAGTTTGTTGGGTCTCTGCTCTCTCTAGCCACTCAGGAGCCCAGGCTGATGGAGATCGCACCATCTAGAATGCAGCTGACAGCCATAGCAGAGACTGAGAATGCAGGAGTCATGTACCCTTAATTCAATGTTTTAACCTGGAAATGACATGTATCATCACCTCTCCCAGGCTACTGGTCCGAACTAGTTACATGACCCTACCAAACTACATGGCCTGGGAATGTAGAATAGAAGAGGGATCTTTGGTGAGCACTACTATATCTTCCACGAGCTCCAAGAAATAGAGTGAGTACTGGAAGCATGGAAGAGGAAAGGATGGTTGGCTGCGTCCTAGGGACCTGTGGGAAAGAGGAGCACCTGGCAAGCCAGTCAGTCTGTGTAGAGAGGCAATCTGGGTTTCGCTCTGGATAATCCTAAGGGTTTCCCAGCACAGGTTGACAGAGCTGATTACTGGCAATATAAGCCTCAGGTTCGTAGGCCTAGGGGCTCAGGTTATCAGCAACAGAGACGACATTCAGCACATATCAAACCTTAGGCTAGTGCTTGGATAGAGGCAATTGTTGCTTAGATGTAAGGTTAACATTTGTGCCTTACCTTCTTTCTTTGAATTTCCTTTTTAACAGGCAGCAAAATGGTCAAAAGGTGCAAAAGATGGACTTCAAAAAAAAAAAAAGGAGTCCTGAGAATAAACAATGAATAATCTACCTTCTTCCTAGAATATTATGTTCTACCTATAACAACTGTACTAAATGTAAAGTTTCCCACTTCATATGAAATGATTTAACCATAAATCTACATTGATGTTTCAAATAAACTTTCTTTATTTTAGAAACACATTACAGGATATCATTTTTCCTCAAAAACGATTCTATTTGGTAGCTACTGTTATCCTAGTTTTATGGATGAAAAACCAGAGGCCTAAGGAGGTTAATTTATTGCTCAAGTTTGGAAGGCTTATTTTTCTGGCTTACACATTTCAATCCAAACCTGTCTGCTTTCATGAATTTGAGGGAGTTTTAAAATTAGGCTGTCAAATCTACTGTCTTTTTATGCTGATGAGCCAAAACACTTGAGTTTTTCAGCTAATTTTAAAATGAATGATTGCTCACAGATCTTTCATGGTAGGTACCTGTGGTCATCTTTGCCTTCAGTGAGTTTTGCTGGCTAAGTGCTGGCTGACATTTGTGACATTCCCTGGATGCTTGTCTTCAGGTGGAAAGATGATTATGCCATTTGACAAATGTGATATCTGAAACTTAGCACCCAGCAGAAAGGAGCTTTCATGATGTCAGGGCAATTTGGATATTATGTAGGTGTTCTTGTGGCTTGCAAGCACTTTATTACCAGCACCAAAATATTAATTTATATATATGCCATGTAGTGACTTAAAGCTTGCAGAGCAATTGAAAAATGAAAACTTCCTCCATCATTAACAAATCAAACATAATGAAGAAAAACTGAGACAATGAAAATGGAAGTGATGTCCCCAGCAGTGAGCTAAAAAACAGTTTTCTTTCTCCCTTATTTCTTTCTCAAACTTAATTTTATAGTGATTTTGCTGTGCATTAGCAAAATACTCTTTTCATTTTAAATGTGATGATTTCCACTGGAAATGCTATTAGAAACTGGAATGCCTTCCAGTATATACTCAAGCTTTATACTCATGGTGCAAAGAGACACTATAAAAACCAGATCCCATGTATATAATTTAATTCTTTTGTTTAATTTTTATATGCCTTATTGTATCAGTAAGATGATTTCAGTTACAAAAAGAGAAAACTGTATACAAAATAGCTTAAATTATTTGGAAATTTATTGGTTCACTGCACTGCCAGGAAAGGCTTCAGGTATAGTTTGATAAGGTCTTCAGTCCCATTTCTCTGTACAGTTTATTGATTACTTTCACTGTGTGATAGCTTTACCTTGTAAGTGGCTTCTCTCTTGGTAGCAAAATGTCCTTTTCTTATGTGTACAAGTCTAAAAAGAAAGAGAAAAATATCTTGTTCCTTCAAACACAGGACAAAATGTTTTATGTTTCTCTCTGACTAACCTAGGATAATGCATTGTGCTGATTAACCCAGGTCTGGATGAGTTCTTATTTCTAATCCTATCACTTTGACAAGGATACACTGGAGAAGGAGGCAGGGTAAATATCCCTTTAGATCACATAGCTGCAATTCATATAGAAAGGGAAAGCTTCCCAAAGCAACAGTATGGCATTTGCCGGGAAGGAAAGAGGAGTGAATGGATATTGCATGAATAATCAAGACATATCTACTATACCTGTTGACAGTACTTTTTAGAGTCAAGAAACTTTCCACTTAAATAAAATACTGTCAGGAAACATTTCATGTAATGGATTGGTTTCCAGAATAAAAGGCAAATACTTGTACACTTCATAAAATATTTGTCTGAGCCAAGGATACTCAGGGCCTCTTTATACCATGTTGTGTCAAGTATAAGCTATGGACATGCCTGCAGAAAACAGCCAGGTGGGGAGAAAGGCTCATTCCTGAGCACTGCAGCATTCCATAGCTTCTGATTTCAGTATCGTTCTTGAATCACTCCTCTAAGAATGTCTGTCAGTTTCTCTTCAGCTCACCCACTCAGGGTGTACTAGTAACAGCTCCTGTGACCTCCTGGCCATTCTTCCTTAGAGCAAGATCACACCTGCTTTGGCTTCTCAGTATTCTGAATGAACTATTTATAACTTCTGGCTTAGTTTCTACCTCTGTCTAGCCTTTACTGACTGAAGCATCCTGCTATCCAATAGTGATTAAATTACAATATTGTGTTAGACATTGAATATATATATTTCTTGTATAACATAGAAATAGTTCATGCCTTAATCTCTGGAACCTGTGAATGTGATGAGCTATCATTCCTCTGATTCTATTATGTTATATGGCATGGTTGACCCTAAGATAGGGAGATGTATGGGTGGGTCTTATCTGATATGTGGGCCTTTAAAAGCAGAGAACTTTCTCTGGCCTGTGGCAAGGAGGAAGGCAGAAAGAAAAGTCAGAAAGATTTGAAGCACGATAAGGATTCAGCTGGCTTGAAGATGGAGGGGGCCCACCTGCAAGGAACAGAGAGAGATGCTAAGAGCTACACATGAATCCCAACCAACAGCCAGCAAGGAAACAGGGTCCTTAGTCCTACAGCTGCAAGGAACCAGATTCTGCCACCTGACTGATCCTGGAAGAGGATTCTTTCCTATAGCCTTCAGATAAGAACCCAGCCCAACTAATACCTTGATTTTGGTCTGTGATGCCCTGATTACAGAGCCCAGGCTAAGTAAGCCCCACCCAGACTTCTGCCTACAGAACTGTGAGCTGATAAATAGGTAATGTTTTAAAAGCTACTAAATGTGTGGTAATTTGTTATGGATCATACAGTTAGACTGAATGCTCCATGGGGACAAAAGCCATGAGTTAGCCTCAGATTTTGATTTTGAATAAGTGAATAGAGCTTTGCTTAAGCTGGGTTGTTTGGTTTCCATATATGTGGTGACAAACTACAAAGGAGATGGTCAAGTAACAGAAGGAGATGGTGCAAGTAAAAAATTGGTTTAGTCACAGAGAACGGTCAGTTTCATGAGCAGTTAGACATGCAGCATCTCTGGCCTTTGGTTTTAGAATATTCATCTTCTTTGCCATATCCAATGCAAGGCCATTGTTCTTTTTCCATCATATTTTCCTCCCTGAATTGACTGGTCTTCTGAATATAGGCCTGTTCTCTTCCTTTCCAGTTGTTTCCCCCACAGAGTTCCTGGTCCAATACACATGAGTTGTGCTGACCCATGTAGTTTCACACCCAGCTTAAGGTAACTATGGCCCCAACAAATCATTCCAATAGCCTCTGCTAAGATCAAGTCTAACACTTTTTATGACATGCATTATTTTTATTCCATTTTATATTCTATTAGAACAATCCAATCCCTCAAGAATATTAGTTTAGTGCCAGCTCCCTGGGATGCCTGACATTTATAGTTTTATTTTATTAGTAAGTTAACCATCTTTATTAATTTACTCTAAATGCACCAAAATATTTCTCACTAGGAAATTGGAAGAGGTGGGAGCTAAAAGTAAACCTTGAAATTAGACATGCAGAGGAAGTTTGAATGAGAGTGAATCAGCTCGTGCTAAATATCCCAGCAAAAATCATAATGCTGAAGCTGCCACAATAAAAGAACAGAGAAAGGACACTTTGCATTTCCTCCTTACAGCTCTGAGTTTAACGGGCCCTTACATTTCAGCTAGCCAGCAGGAAGACATATTTTTGCATATTCTTACTCTTCCATTTGTAAGCTTTAAACTCTCTCACAAGGGCTGTAGAATTTTTTCCAACTTATTATTGGATATTTACACTCTTGTCTCCATCGTCAAATCTCAATGTACCAGTGGGTGATAACTTAGGATCCATGATAAGAATATAGTCGCATCTTTTGGGAGCTCTTCTGTGTGCAGAGGTAATTTACATTAATTATGAGGGGAGAAGTAAAATATAATGGGGAGAAATTTCCTTCCATACCAGTATTGGTATCAGACTTTTTTTTTGTACTTATTTTGACATTGAAAAAAATGAGACATAAATGCATTACAGAGCTTATCCAGGACACACTACAGTCTCTAAGACTCAGATATAGGCACCTGACCCCAGACATGTTCTCAGAGCTGAGTTCAGAAATGATGATTCTGCCATTCTGTAAGTGGGCAGAGGTCAAGGTCAAAGGGATTCAAAACCCGTTATGATAGGTGATTTATCTATCTAAACAAATCCTACCTTCTTTGAGTATAAGTAAAAAAAACAACAACCATAAAAACAAAGAAAGCAACATAGAGAATATGAAAAAGAAACAACTGCAACCATGGTTATAAAGAAAATGTGAATAGCATCTGGAAAACTCAAGAACATATTCCTAAAAAATAACATAATGAAGGATTAAAGGAACATTTTGGAAGACTGGTATCCTTCACAACATGAAAGAAGTTATGAAAATGAAGCAGAAAGACAAAGAAGAGAATGGACGAGGATAAGAAAGTTGAAAATGAGCTGGATGAAATAAAGGAGTACCAGAATGAAATCTAACACCACAAACCAGATTTAAAATAAACCACATTTATTTCAGTCAGTTAGGAACCTAATTATTCCTACAGAAAACTGAAGGAATAGCAGAGAGGTTAAGTTGACAATCTCTCACAAAATTCACAGTGCTACCACGGAATCAATTCTTTTAACTAAATACCATTTTCAAACATTTCTTCTAATATATATGACCCAAAAGACATAAAATCAAAGCTCCCATTTTCTTATCAGTCTTTAAAAGGGGTGAGACGGCTTATTTTCTTTGGAAACTTTGATACTTTTGGTAAGCAAATGTTTTAAGTTGTTTTGTGGAATATTTATATTTCCAGATGGTATTTCACTTAAAAAAAAAAAAGGAAGTTCTGGTTCAAGATGGTGGCATAGGAAGCTTCTGAACTTACCTCCTTCCATAAACATACCAAATCTATAGCTATACACAGAGCAATTCCCTTTGAAAGAAATGCAGAAACTAGCTAAGTGACTCTTACACTTTGGGTGAATGATAAAATGCACACATTAAATGGGTCTTGGCACACCTTCAGTGACTGGGACCCGTATTAATCTTTGATTGCTGAGGCATCCATTTCAAAGACATCCATCTGTAATAAGCCTGCTGTAGCTGTATTATAGCTACTAGTAAGACAACTAGATAAAGAACCAGGTGGTCCCCACCCATGAAGTTCTCCTTTTAGAAAAGCCCTGGGTGACCTAGAGAACTGAGCATTTTAGTGACTTCACTTTTTCCTTCTGGTGGCCTAATTCCCATTGATATCCTTTAAGTTAATCAAAAAAGAGTGAACCACAAAACCCTAGGCACCTCACCCTTAAGCCCTAATAAAGCAAAACCTCAGGTCTGTGCTTTCTCTTCCTCTCCCCACAACCTCATTGCATGGCCCTCAGGTGTGCCATGTACCCTCCAGAACTTGTGATAAATCTTCATCAAAGTTCCCTGATGGTTTTGCTGAGGTGCATCCTTCAGTCCTAATAAGAACCACAAGGGCTGGTCCAGTCACCACACTGGTCTAGGCGATGGTGAGGGGAGTATCTGTGGGCTCAATACAAGGAAACATGAGGCAGTCCTAGCTGAGAATATCACCATCAGTAATCTGAGACCCACACAGCAGGCCCACAAAAGACCCCAAGGAGCCAAAGTAGTCTTGAGAAAGAAGAACAAAGCAGGAGCATCACATGTCCTTATTGTAAACTATATTACAAAACTGTAGTAATCAAAATGGTATGGTATTGGCATTAAAACAGAACAAAGGGATCCATGGAACAGAATAGAGAACCCAGAAATAAATCTATGCGTATATGGTTAATTAATTTATGACAAAGGAGCCAAGGCTGTGCAATGGGAAAAGGAGGGTCTCTTCAATAAGTGGGTAAATCTGGACAGCCACATGAAAAAGAATGAAACTGGACTCCTATCTTATACCTACATAAACATCAACTCAAAATGGATTCACCCGTAAGACCTAAAACCATAAAACTCCTAGAAGAAAACATAGTGGGCAGGCTCCTTGACATAGATCCTGGCAGTGGTTGTTTTTGGATTTGACACCAAAAGCAAAGGCAACAAAGCAAAAAACAAAACAAAATAAGAACAAATTAGACTATATCAAACTAAAAAGCTTCCACACAGCAAAGACAATGATCAACAAAATAAAGACCAGAGTGGAGTAATGTCTTTAAAAAGTATGTTGAAAGAAAAAGCAAAACTGCTGACTTAGACATCTATGCCCAGGATCACACATAACATGGGGAGTGGACACAGGGAAGGCAGTATAGCACAGAGAGACAAGTAGTGACTCTATAGCATCTTACTATGCTGATGGACAGTGACTGTAATGGGGTATGTGGTGGGGGCTTGATAATGGGGGGAATCTAGTAACCACAATGCTGCTCATGTGATCTTATATTAATGATACTGAAATAAAAATAAGAAGAAACACCTGTAATCTCACCATTCTAAGATACCTGTTTTCAACCTGTATTACTGCCCAGTTCTTTTCTACAAAAATAAAGGTTTTATGTAAATGCAATCATAAAAGAAAGAAATAAATACCTAGGATATTATGTTTCAAATGTAAAGGATATATAGTTTCTGCAGTAGAAAAATTCATCATTAGGAGACCTATCCCACAAGAAATATTAAAGGAAGGTCTTCAGACAGGAGATAAATGACATAGCTTGGAAACTTGACTCTATATAAAAAAGAGGAAGAACATCAAAGAAGGAATAAATGGAGATAAAAGAAAACATTTTATTTTTATTACTCTTAAGTTTCTAAAAGTGAAACTAGTCACAATGCATTGGCTGATTAGAGCATAGATATAAGTGAGGTGAATACAGCAATATCACAAGGGACAGGAGGGGAGAATTACAAAGACTGTTTCCTGATAGCTCACACAGAAGCTGTAGTGTGTTCTTTGAAGGCGGACTTAGATCATTTAATAATATTTTTGTAAATCTTGAGGCAATCACTAAAGAATTAAACAAAGAAGCATAAATGACATGCCAACAGAGAAGATTAAATGGAATCATAAAGAATATGAAGCCAGCCCCAACTCTTAGAAGTGAAGGCTGTCAGGAAAAGCTGGACTGACTTGTGTATGGCTTGTGTATGGCTCTCTTCAGCTCTAGCCCACTACCAGTGTTGGACTGATTATTTTTGTTTTTATTTCTTTTTCTCTTTACATGTAGGAAATAAAGCATGAAATGTACTATTAATTTTGAATGCTATCTGTGAGAATCTTTTCCCCATATCTGTTCTGTATTTAATAAGATAATTATTAAGTAAAAAGTCAAAGAGACTAATCATGCTCCTAGATTCTATTGAACAGCTCCCACACTACTACCATTGCCAAATAGAGAATAAAGAGAAAAGATGAAAATAATAAGAGAAGGTAATGGGTAAGGGGGGCAAGGAGTAGATGTCCAGGAATGAACAAGTGATATATATATTCCTGAAAGAGAGCTCATAACAATTGAATCTAATATGTACACCTAACATTTTAATGTTTCTGATTATGTGGTTGCATCTTACAATCATCCACAGAAATTTGCTAGTCAGAGAAAGGAGTGTGTTCTAATGTGATTGTAATTGCCTTCACAAATGCCACTTTAACAGTGCAAAGTTCTGATTAAATATCAGTTGGATTATCTGCATTGATAGATCACACATGGCTGAATTTTTAATTAAATTTTATTTTAATTTTAAAAAGTCTTAAAAATTGTACCATTGACACTGCATTAAAATTAGAAAGCAATACATGCCTAGAAAAATTTTTCATTACACAATGGAAAATTGATTAAAAGTCATAGATATTGCAAAATCTTTTAGAATCTTCAGAGATAGAAGCTGGTGACCTATTCATGATGACCTATTCATACCACTGAAAGGTTATTAAACAGATTTATAACATTTATCTGTAAACTTTTCAAAGTGACCCTTAATAGGTGTTTGTTTCTAGGAATTAAGCAACAACAAAACCAACTGTGAGGTTTATCAAACAGCAAATCCAAGTGAAATGCTCGTAATTTGTAATATTCTTGAAAATTTTGCTGTCAATTCTAAATGTGATGAAGTGGTAAAGATATGCACATGAGTTATAAAAATTTTTTCTATTTCCATGATATGTGCAGTTGTGCATTAGTAAAATGACTCAGAAGGTCAATAGAATGAATATCAAGAAATCTTTGATTCAGAGTCTGAGCTACAGCAAGCTGCTGTAACAGGCAGGCCTCTACTGCTCTCTTTAGCCATCTGAGGCAACATCCTTGACATCATAGGTAGCCCAGTCCATGGGCTCTGTCCCTTTTCGAACTTCTTCTGGTTTGGACATCTTTCCTTGCATCAGGCGTAACTTTTCTTGTTAGGGGTATATCCTTTCCTACCATGGGCAGATTACATGGAGTTTGGCTTATCTCCTTGATTATGAGTTAGTTAAAAATGGACCACTATCTTACACCATATGTCAACTCAAAACGCATTAAAAACTTGAATGTAAGACCTGAAATCATAAACTCCTAGAAAAAAATCATCAGTGGTAATATCCTTGACATAGGCTTTGATGATTTTTTAAATCTGATACCAAAAGCAAAAACAACAAAAGCAATAATAAACAAGTGGGAGCTAGCTAAGGTTTTGGTGGGAAATCAAATAAAAGAAAAAACTTTGGGTCCCACATTTTGGTACTACAAACTTTTCAGTTATTTTTCTCTCCTAATAGAGTGCATTAGATAGACTGCTTATGCTTGGTGTAGCCAAAATTTAAAAGTAATGTTTAAAAATTAATGTATTGGGTGAGTAAAAATCTTTAAAAATTATCAATAAAGAAATTTAAATATCTTAGAAATTTATTTAGTATCAGACATGTACCAGAACTGTGCATGACAGCTGAAAAATATTTCTCTAAAAACATTAAACTGTGCATTATGAAACAGGAATACTATTTTCCTCAAAGTTATAACAATTTATTTTTGGAGAAAGGAAAATTTAATCTTGTTCATTTTTAAGTATAAAATCTACACACACACACACATACACACAGTACATAAATAGATCTACAGCATATCTCTGGTATTAAAATTTCATGGAGGGGAGTTATGATTAAGGGAAATGTTCTCAAAATATTGCATAGAGGGCCAATAATGAAAGAAGACAAAAAGTGTCTTAAACCAATTCCTTTTCTTCCACCCCAACCCCATATGCATTATATTCTTTAAATAGGCAATAAGAAAAAAAATCATATAAAATGACATAAAAAATGACAGACACCTGTTCCTAACACCTCATTGCTTGACTTGTTTCAGAGTGATTATTAGAGCCTGCTGACTCTGCTCTTTTGCTCCTGATGGGTGTATTCAATGCATTGTTTTGTAGTTTATAATCTTTAGTCACAGACATTATTGTTTCTTATGTCTTGGAGAAAAGCTGTTATAAACATGTTTAGGATTATACCTGGTTTGAATTGATATCCAGCACTAACCTGCCAAAGCAGTCTTATGAAAGAACAAAGATGGAGGCATCATGCTTTCAAACTGATTTCAAACTATATTACAAAGCTATAGTAAGTAAAACAATGTGGTATTGTCATAAAAGCAGACATATAGATCTTTGGAATGGAATAGAGAGCCTAGAAATAAACCCACACATATATGGTCAATCAATTTATGAAAAAGGAGCCCAGAAAATACAATGGGGGAAGGACAGTCTCTTTAATAAGTGATTTTGGGAAAACTGGACCATTATCTTACACCATACACAAACATCAACTCAAAATGCATTAATAACTTGAATTAAAGACCAGAAACCATAAAACTCCTAGAAAAAAATCATGGGGGGTAACTCCTTGACATAGGTCTTGATGATAATTTTTTATATCTGATACTAAAAGCAAAAGCAACAAAAGCAATAATAAACAAGTGGGACTATATCCAACTAAAATACTTCACAGTGAAGGAAGCCATCAACAAAATGAACAGGCAACCTACTGAATGGTAGAAAATATTTGCAAATCATGTATCTGATAAGGTGCTAACATCCAAAATACATAAAGAGCTCATATAATTCAAGAGCAAAAAACCAAACAGTTCAATTAAAAAATAGGCAGAAGATCTGAATAGACATTTTTCCAAAGAAGAAATATAACTGGCCAAGAAGTACATAAAAAGATACTCTTCATTAATCATCAGGGAAATACAGATCAAAATCACAATGAGATATCATCTATCATCTCATACCTCTTAGAATGGCTACAATAAAAAAGACAAGAAACAACAGGTGTTGGTTAGGATGTGGAGAAAGGGAACCCTTGCATCTTGTTGGTGGGAATGTAAATTGGTGTAGCTACTATAGAAAACAGCATGAAAGTTGCTCAAAAGATTAAAAATAAAACTACCACAAGATTCCACTTCTGAGTATTTATCTGAGGAAAATGTAAACACTAACTTGAAAAGATATATGCACTTCTCTGTTCATTGCAGCAAATAATGGCAAATAGTTATTCATTATTTGCAATAGCCCAACTTAGGTGTCCACTGGTAAAGGAACGGATAAAGGGAGTGTGGTATATATGTACACAGTGGAATATTATTCAGCCATAAAGAAGAGTGGAAATCTTGCCATTTGTGACAAAATAGATGGACCTTGAGAGCATTATGCTAAGTGAAATAGGTCTGACAGGGAAAGACAGACACTATGATCTCTGGTACAGGTGGACTCTAAAAACAAGCGACTAAATCAAGCTCATCGATACAAACAGATTGATTGTTGCCAGAGGTGTGAGATAGGAGGTGGGAGAAATGGGTGAACTGTTATTTTTTAGTTTAAGCTGAAGAAAAAGAGATGCTGAGAAGAAAAACGCAAGAAAGAAAAGCTATCACTATATTTTAACAGGTGAGGGGTACACCATTTTGGGTAAAATATCTAAATTGGACATTAAACTTTAGAGTTTGAATAAACGCCAAGTTGAAAGTCAAGAGAATGAAAAAAAAAATCCCATAGGAATTAACCTGTTCTAAAATTAGTGAACAGAATGTATCGACGTTCATCATTTCTTGCTCTGCATCATCATTCTGACGAGTCTGTTTTAGTTTTACTTATATTAATGCTTCATGGTAAATGGGCAAGTATACCAGGGTGTATTGGGGAAGATTAATGAAGTCTCAGCCATATGAGACCTTGCTAATGTATTTGGCTGTTAAAGCTTTCCTGAGAAGACTATGGAGACCACCAGGGTTTCTCTCAAACAGGATCTGCAGATCACTGAAGTGAGGTCACCTCTGCAGCTCCATTGCAGAGCTCTGGGGCTGGAGGGAAGGGCTACCTGTTAAGAAGGAGGTCTATTTCATAAAAATTTTTCATTTATTTTTCTGCTATTTAATGACAGGTATTGATCATCTCAAATTGTTTTTGAAAGGCATTAGAGAATGAATATGCTTAATTGACATGACCTTGAGCATAATTTCATTATCTGCTACTGTTTTCCCCCCTTCTCTCCTTTCTTCTTTTCCTTTAGTCAGACAAGGCATTAAAGTAAAGCAGCATTTTAAAAAGATGACTTGACCTCCCCATGACTGCAATTTGTAGGCAGTTTTATATTGGGTTAATTACATCTCAAAATGCATATCTCAGTAACAATGGAACTGGTACACTATATTAATGAGAAAAGGACTCTGTTCCACTTACTTATTGCTGTATTACAAAGTACCCCAGCACAGTTGACCTAAGATATCCATTTATTTTGCCCATGGTTTTGTGGGTTAGGAATTTGGGAAATGTTCAGTGGAGTAGTTAGTCTCAAATCTGTGCTGTCAACTGTGGTGGCTGGAAGTGGAGATCCCACTTCCAAGATGGCTTCTTCACTCATGTGCTGGTCTTAGCCTTCCTCTTTCTCTCTACACGGCATCTCATCTTCGGGGCCCTCCCACTCACTGGCTCGACCTTCACATTGCACTGCATTTGCGTGCTTGTTGGGTTTCTGAATTAGTGACTGGCTTCTTCCAGTGTGTGTCCAAAGAACAAGCATTTCTAGGGACTCAAGTAGAAGCTGCAAGACTTCTTAAGGCCTGGCCTCAGAATTCTCAAATATTCATTTTGCAGCATTTAATTGGCAAGCAAGTCATCAATTTTGGGTCAGCTTTAAAGGGAGGGGAAGTGTGGACTACACTTCTTAAGGAAGGAAGAACACACACACACACACACACACACACACACGCGCATGGATGGCAAGGATTGATGGCAGCCATCTTGGAGATCTACAATGACAACTATTTTCCACACAATTTGTCACTTATAATTAAAATATGGGAGTTCTGATAGAAAATTGTTGTTATTATATTCAATATGGATAGCAAAGTCTTCTCATAATTATAACATATCTGTGATGTGAATAATTTGAGGTTGATAGATTTTTCATTGGGTTTTCATTGTGAAACAGCTGTTACCTTAAACTTTTGAAGGTTGTAAATTCCTAATCTGGTATCAGTTCGGGGTGAATATTTATTGTTAATGTCAGATACATCAAGGAACCCAAGATCAAAAAACTCCAGTCTGTGAATTTTCGGGTGCATAAATTACCCAGATTAAATTATAGAAGCATAGATCTGTTAGATGTCCACTGAAAACTAACTTTTAAAATAAGACAGCCCATATTTAGGTATTATAATTCTGTCATTTAATTAAGGATCTGATACTATTAAAAGAAAAATAATCCTTGTATCTTACGTTCACAACAAAAGCACCAATATCAATTACAGCATAATCTATCAATTGAAAACAGGATCCTTATTGTTCTCTTGAGTCTTAAAATAAAACGGCTGACTTTTGGTAGCTTTGAATCAATAAAAACAATGAAAGGCCATTTGGGTCTGAGGGTGAATGATTGAATGATAAATGTATCACAGAAACATATGGCAGGTTCAATTTTTATCATGTGCAGGCCAGTGTAAAAATTTTTACTTTAAGTTTTTTATTTTATGTGCATCCTGCTAGGTAGCTCAGCAACTACTGCTGCCATGCCAACCTGATAAAACACTCATCTGCTCTAAGTTGCAACCAGTAGGGAATCTGCACTTTAAAAAATGAACAAAAGATTATTCTCAAAGCAAGCTATTCTGGTATTTGAGAAGCTGTTTTACTTATTGATCATGGGAAGAATCAGGAAGACTAATGAATACTGATGAACTCTGTTTCTTCTAGTGCTTGAAGTTTGCATTTTATTTTTTAAAATGTTATTTCAAAAATACATCTAACAGTTACCAAAGGGAAAGGGACTGGGGAGGATGGGTGGGATGAGAGGGACAGGGGGAAAAAGGGGCATTACGATTAGCAGACATATTGTGGGGGGGCACGGGGAGGGCTGTACAACACACAGAAGACAAGTAGTGATTCTATAGCATCTCACTATGCTGATGGACAGTGACTGTAATGGGGTATGTAGTGGAGACTTGATGATGGGGGGATTCTAGTAACCATAATGTTGCACATGTTGTAATTGTAGATTAATGATATCAAAATAAAAAAAATAAATGAAAAAAAGACGCAGTAGGAAAAAAGAAAAAAAAAAGACAGTGTGATGTAATGCAAAGAATCAGAATTAAAGAAAACAAATACTGAAGCGAAATCTGGGTTGTGTACCTAACTAGTTCTGTGATTTTGGTCAAATCACTGTAACCTTTAAAGTTATCATCATTTATGAGTATAATATTACTTTCTGTTTATTTTCTCTCCTCTATGCCCCAATATTTGTGGGTAGAAAAAGACAAAGAATATTCTATTTTTTACTAGTTAGTATAAGAATTCCTTATAGTGGGGAAGTCACTTTTGTTAGAAGAGGACTGAAATTGCATGGCCGTGTACTGCTGTCAGAGCTTTTGAGAAGAGTTTTGAGAGTTGGCGAGGGGACAGAAGTTTGTGTAGTTATTTGATGGGCGCCAACCCTTACATTTTTTTCACAATGATAAGTGTGAATAAATATTAAAATTACTACAATTTTAGAACTGTTTTATCTAAGTGTGGGGATTTTTATGGTAGAACTCTGAAGATTTGCTCACTGTACAAGTTGAATAAGGGTAAAAATGAAGACACATACATTCGTGGAAATCAGAGAGAGATGCTGAGACAGCAAGTTCTGGGGCTTTGCAGAAAGTGTGCAGACATAACATGTCTGCAGTGTTAAAAGTTCATAGTGGGCACTGATTTAGGGAGTTGCAGTTAGAGGACTATAATTCACAAGCTGTGTGATTGGGGGCTCAATTCAAGCAGGGCTTAGGTAAAACTGGGTGTATAAAAGGATGTCTATATGCAAAAGTGATCATTTATACTTTTTGTGTATGTGCTTTTGTTTTTATGTGTATATGTGTGTATTTTAATATAAAGTCTCTATTTAGTAATCTTAAAAAACAAAGTATTGTATAGGCATTGCCTAAAATAGCAGGCTCCTTGAAATAGGTGAAGGGGGAAAAATAGTGAGATGTTTGTATCTTGATCTAGGTGTTGGTTTTGTGAGTGTATACACATGTTGAAATGCATCAAGGTGTTCACTAAGATTTGTGCATATTATTGTGTGTGCCTTAATTTAAAAAATAAGTAAAATATCAGACCCTCTGTAAAAGAAATAATTGCTACCATACTGGTAATGTAGTGACAGAAAGGATTGACATGTCATCTAGTTCTTGAATTACTTAGTAATAAATTGGGACATTTGGGGCAGTTATTTCAAATAGAGAAAAATATTCTACTTTAGTGTATCATGCCCAATAATTAATTATCTGAGGGTTTTTAGTAGTTCATGTTAATACTTTTGGAAGCTAGTGATAGCTTGACAATTGCTCCTAGAAGTATGAATTTTGACTTTTGTGATCTGGAGGAAATTTAGTTTTCCCAACATTTGAGAGAATATAAAAGATCAACCAGATTGAATTAGAATTCATGGTTCTGGTTTGTCCTACTTATACAGTCAGATGAAGCCAAAAAACTGCAAAATAGTCTTAGAAACTAGGAAAGGATAGTCTGGTATAATTTGGTATACTATTTATTACCTTTGGGGAGAGGTGCTTAATACATGATCTATAGGCCATCATGATAATTTTTTGTTTTGGAAACTATTTCATTAGATAACATAAACAACACAAAGATGAGGTCAAAGAAGTTGGGATTGATATTTTGCAGATGTAAAAGGAGACAAAGGAAGTTATTTCTTTTAGGCAGATACACAAGCCAGTGAACAGGGAATTATGGTTAAATCACTGCTTCTTTGAAGCCATGCTCTTTTTTCCTCCCACTGGGGAACAATTTGACTGTAGAAATATTAATTACATATCATGTCTCTTTAATGCACATAAAACTTTCATTCTTACTTTTTATAACAAAAGTATTCTAGACAGAATAGAGCCAGTATCCTTAGACACCAAAACAGCCAGTTTCAAGCTGTTTCAAGTCTAATGATGTCAGCAGGTAATAGATTCTTTTCCAAAATTTATTGAATAGCTGCAGAACTGACAGAACTAGGCTTTCAATACTTCAGTAACTTTATAGGTAGATTTATCCTAGATGGAGTTTTTTCTGGGACTCTTCACCTGAACAATGTGCACACCCAGTTTTTGGTCAACAAAAATAGTGACAGGTAATTGTAATAGTGTAGTATAAAATAGTATGGATTTAATAATCAAAAAACAAGTATTTATAAAACTGAAGCTATGCATATAACATTGCAGCTGTTAAGGCTCATAAATTTTTGAAATTGAACTTGGTGCTATGCATCCCTATTTTACACATGAGTGCAAGTAAATGTTCATCATGACATGTATGAAATAGCAAAATATGTATCTAATTGCCCTTCATAAGGAGAATGGACAAATACATCTTGATATATTCATAAAATAAGTACTGTTCTGAATTAAAACAAACGAATGCTATATATGTCAATAATACTACACCCCCACACATAACGTTAGGCAACAAATGTCTTTAAAAGAATATCATTTACATAAAGTTTGGAACTTATAAAACAATAGTGTCTGTAGTTAAACACATATGCTTGGTTTATTATTTTTATGTAGAAAAATTGTTAAAATATTTATTCAAGGGTTGCTCACCATGGTCAAGAATGGTAGTGGTCTCAGGATTATGGGCTGATATTCAGGGTGCTTTGCTTTTTCTAACACAGAAATATATTGTTTCTGTGTTAAAAAACAGATACAATATGGAAAAGTATTAAAATTTGACAAATTTCAATGGCAGGTGTATATGTGTTGATTATCTACTAAACTCCTTTTTTTCATTTTATTATTTTTTAAATTTTAGGAAAAAAAGAAAAAGACTGCAATAGTAATATTCATATTTAGGACCAACATATGCAATATGCATGCATACAAGTATATTCAGATACTGACCTTATGTTATTTGAAAATGATTCAATTACCTACTGATACTTGCTTTTATTAAAGTATCATTAATAGATAACCTTACATTGTTTTCAAATGGACACAGTGGCAATACTCCCTGTGATCAACTTATATTTTGATTGCAAATTTTTGTGCTCTTTTATCCCCCTTCCCCTCCCCCCACACCCACCATAAGCCCTCCCCCTATGAATCTACTGCTGTTTTGTTTCTTCTGTTTTGCTTTGTTTTTATATTCCATAAATAAGTGAAATCATATGGTACTTGTCTTTCTCTGCCTGGCTTATTTCACTGAGCGTAATACCCTCTAGATCCATCCATGTTGTTGCAAATGGCAGGATTTCTTTTCTTTTTATGGCTGAATAATATTCCATTGCGTATATGTACCACTTCTTCTTTTTCTATTCATCTATTGGTAAATACTTAGGTTGCTCCCATATATTGGCTATTGCAAATAATGTGGTGATAAACATAGGGTTGCATATATCTTTTCTAATCATGCCTTTTGTTTTCTCAGGTAAATTCCTAGGAGTGGAATTACATGCTTAAATGGTATAACTATTTTTAGTTTTGTGAGGAACCTCCATACTGCTTACCACAATGATTGTACCAATTTACATTCCCACCAACTGTGTAAGAAGGTTCCTATTTTGTTGCATCCTCACCAGGATTTGTTGTTTCATGTTTTGGAGTGTAGCCATTCCAATTGGTATGAGCTGATATCTCATTGTGGTTTTAATTTGCATTTCCCTGGAGATTAGTGATATGGAGCATCTTTTTGTGTACTTGTTGGGTATTTCTTCTTTGGAGAAGTGTCTTTCAGGTCCTCCATCCATTGTTTAATCAGGTTATTTGTTTTATGGGTGTTGAGGCATATAAGTTCTTTATACATTTTGGATGTTAACCCTTATCAGATGAATTGTTTATGAATATATTTTCCCATACTGTATGATGCCATTTTGTTTTGCTGATGATGTACTTTGCTCTACAGAAGATTTTTAGTTTGATGTAGTTCATTTTTTGTTTTCCTAGCCTAAGGAGATGTGTCAGGAAAAAAAAATTGCTCATGCTTATATACAAGAGACTGCCTATGTTTACTTCTAAGAGTTTTATGGTTTCATGACTTACACTCAGGTCTTTGATCCATTTCAAGTTTACTTTTGTGTATGGGGTTAGACAATAATCCAGTTTCATTCTCTTGCATGTAGCTGTCCAGTTTTCCCAACACCAGTGGCTCTCTTTTCCCCATTGTATATTCATGGCATGGGTTTATATCTGGGCTCTCCCTTCTTCTGTTCCATTGATCTATGGGTCTGTTCTTGTGCCAGTACCATACTGTTTTGATCACCATAGCTTTGCATTATAGCTTAAAGTGAGGGAGCCTAATATCCCCAGCTTTGTTCTTATTTCTTAGGATTGCTTTGGCTATTCATTCTCTTTTGAAATTCCATATAAATTTTAGAACTATTTGGCTGTGAAATCTTCTGGACCTGGAATTTGTTTTTGGGGAATTTTTTGATTACCAATTCAATTCCATTGCTGTAATTGGTCTGTTCAGATTTTCTGTTTTTTCCTGGGTCAGTTTGGAAAGTTGTATTTTTCTAGGAAGTTGTCCATTTTTTCTAGATTGTCCAATTTGTTGACATATAATTTTTCATAATATTCTCAAATAATTCTTTACATTTCCATGGTATTTGTTGTGATTATTCTTCATTTCTGATTCTGTTTATGTGTTTAAATTCTCTTTTTCTCTTGATAAGTCTGGCTAGAGGTATGCCTATATTGTTTATTTTCTCGAAGAACTAGTTCCTGGTTTCATTGATTTTTTCTATTGTTTTATTCCTCTCTATTTTATTTATTTCTGCTCTGATCTTTATGTCCCTCTTTTTGCTAATTTTTCACTTCATTTGTTCA
Source organism: Phataginus tricuspis (assembly GCA_029783875.1). Taxonomy (NCBI): domain Eukaryota; kingdom Metazoa; phylum Chordata; class Mammalia; order Pholidota; family Manidae; genus Phataginus; species Phataginus tricuspis. Next base: position 6,689,830 of record JAQQAC010022866.1, read on the forward strand.
TCTTTCCCTAGTTTAAAATTTTTTATTTTAAACTGTATATTTGGGATTGTTCTTTTTTCCTGAGGTAAGCCTGTATTGCTATGTACTTTCCTCTTAGAACTGCCTTTGCCTCCTCCCACAGATTTTGAGCTGTTGTGTTTTTTTCATTTGTCTCCATGTATTGCTTGATTTCTGTTTTAATTTGTTCATTGATCTATTGATTATTTAGAAGCATGCTGTTTAGCCTCCATGTGTTTGTAGGCTTTTTTGTGTTCTTTGTGTTATTTATTTCTAGTTTCATACCATTTCTGGGCTGAGAAGATGCTTGATACAATTTCAGTCTTTTTGGATTTATTGAGGCTCTTTTTGTGGCCTAGGATGTCACCTATTCTGAAAATGTTCCATGTACACTTGAGAAGAATGTGTATCCTGCTGCTTTTGGGTGAAGTGTTCTGTAGATATCTGTTAAGTTGATTTGATCTAATGTATTGTTCAGTGCCTCTGTTTCCTTATTTATTTTCTGTCTGGTTGATCTGTCCTTTGGAGTGAGTGGTGTGTTAAAGTCTCCTAAAATGAATGTTTTACAATCTATATTCCCCTTTAATTCTGTTAGTATTTGTTTACATAATTAGGTGCTCCTATGTTGGGTGCTTAGTTATTTATAATGGTTATATCCTCTTGTTGGACCCCTTTATCATTCCGCAATGTCCTTCTTTTTCTCTTTTTACTTTCTTTGTTTTGAAATCAATTTGTCTAATATAAGTACTGCTACTCCTGCTTTTTCTCCCTATTATTTGCATGAAATATCTTTTTCCATCCCTTCCCTTTTAGGCTGTGTATGTCTTTAGGTCTGAAATGAGTCTCTTGCAGGCAGCATATAGATGGGATCCATGTTGCCACTCTATGTATTTTGATTGGTGCATCCAGTCCATTTACATTTAAGGTGATTATTGATATGTACTCATTGCATTTTTATTAATTATTTTCTGGCTGGTTTTTCTAGCTCCTCTCTGTTCCTTTTTTTTTGTCTTTTATACTCTTCTCTTGTTAGTGGTTGTTTTCTTTAGTGTTGTGATTGGATTTCTCTCTTTTTTAAAATTAACTAATTTATTTTTTGTGTCTATATATTGTAGGCTTTAGTTTTGTGGTTACCAAATGTTCAAGGATAGCTTCCTTACTGTATAATATTCTATCTTAAATTGCTAATTACTCTGTGAAACACAATCTAAAGGTACTTTTTTCCTTCTTCCTCTTCCACAGTTTTCATTAGATGTCATAGTCTGCACTTTTTGTGTCTCCTTTGATTGATTTTGTGTATAGTTGATTTTGCTTTTTTGCACTTGCTTGACAATTAGTTGGTCTACTACCTTTACTGTGGGTTTATTTTCACTTGTGAAAGTATTTAGCCTTAGGGACATTTTCTATCTATGGCAGTCCTTTTAACATATCCTGTAAGGCTGGCTTAGTGGTGGTGAATTCCTTCAATATTTATTTATCTGGAAATTGTTTAATACCTGGTCCAAATTTAAATGATAATCTTGCTCGATAGAGGATCCTTGGTTGGTGGTTCTACTGTTTCAGTAGATTAAGTATATCATGCCACTCCCTTCTGGCCTGAAGAGATTCTGTTGAGAAGTCTGCTCATAGCCTGATGAGATTTCCATCATAAGTAATCTTTTTCTCTCTCTGGCTGCTTTCAACACTCTCTCCTTGTCCTTGTTTGTTACCATTTTAATTATATGTCCTGTTGTTCTCTTCCTGGGGTTCATTTTGTTAGGCGCTTTCTGTGTTTCCGTGACTTGAATGTTTATTTCCTTCCTCACACTGGGGAAGTTTTCAACAATTATTTCCTTAAAGAGACTTTCTGTCCCTTTGTCTTTCTCTTCTTCTGATACCCTTATTATGTGACTATTGTTTCATTTGGATTGGTCACGTAGCTCTCTTATCATTCTTTCATTCCTAAAGATTCTTTTTTCTCTCTGTTCCTTTTCTTAGTTTCCTTCTCATTCACTGTCTTCTCTACCTGCACTAATTTACTCTTAAATCCCTCAATTGTATGTTTCATTTTTAGATACTGTATTTTTCATCTCTGAGTGGCTCTTTTTCAGGTCTTCTATCTCTTTGTTGAAGTCCCCCTTGAGATCTTGAATACTTTTCTGTAAATACTTGAGCATGATTATGATTTTTATTTTGAAATCTTTATCAAGAAGATTGGTAATCTCTGTTTCATTTATACCTCTTTCTGGGGTCCTATCCTGTAGTTTTGTTTGAAACATATTCCTCCACCTACTCATTTTGTCAGCATTTCTGTGTTTCTTCCTTTATATTAGATGTCTATGATCTGCTTCCTGGCCTATAGAGTAATAGATTTATGAAGAAGCCTTCCTATGGTGTGCAGAAGCTCAACATTCTTTACTTTTTAGTGACTGGTTCTATTTTTGGCATGCAGTGGGCAGGGCATCTTTTTGTTTATGCTGGCAGTTTGTTTCAGCCACTGCCTTTATGATCATCTCAGGAGTCACTGTTGAGGCTGTGGGTGGGACCACCCTCTGCATGGCCTGCAGCAGTGCTGGGACTGCAGGGATAATTGGGTGGGCAGGTCGATGTTCAGCTCTGCCCAGGCCAGATGCATAGCACTGGGCTTGGACACTTGCAGGGGGAAAGGAGCTCTTGGGGTTGGCTCCTGCAGATACCTCTCTGATTGGGCTGAAATGGAGCCAAGGAAGCTGGGAGAGTCTTCTTCTTCCTGCCAGACCGCAAAGTCTTGATACTGCTGCTAGGGAGAGTGGGTTGGCTCCTGGCAGCACACACAGGGAGTAGTGTCAGGGCTACACTGCCAGCTAGGGCAATGGAGCTTCTGAAGCTCCTGAGAGTTCCTGATCATTTGGTCCAAGGAAGGGCTGGAAAGGCATCCTCCACCTGCCATTTCTCCTGAGGAGAGCATTATGTCCAACACTCATCACCTTTGGCACCCTTCCCACTCTGCTATGGGTCTCAGGATTGGTGGGTGCCTGTCCTCCACAATGGCTGGAGTCTCAGCCTCCCAGAGTGTTCCAGCTGTCCCTGATGTTCAGCCCTGCTAATCACTCTGCAAAGCCCAATGTAATGTGGGCTTGTGCTCACAGAGAGGTTCTCCAGGGCCAGGCGTGCAGTGCTCCTGGGCTCCTACCCCATCCCTGCTCCACTTCTCCTTCTCCTGCATGTAGGCTGGGGTTAGGAGGAGGCTTGGGTCCCACTCAGTCTTAGTTCTCCACTTTACCCTTTTCTGTGTTGTCTTCTCTTCTTCCTCAGGTGTAGGTGGTCTGTTCTGCAGTTTTCAGGTCATTTCTAGGTTTAGTTATATTTGCTGTATTTTCTTCTTTTAGGTGTTTTTGGGAGCTTTCTGCCTTGCCTTCCTACTCTGCTATCTTTTTACATAAGTCCTGGTTATTTGCTAAACTTTATTGTAGCATTAAATGTATACTAATATTGACTATGTGTAAAATAAGTTCTTAAGAATATTTTTATGTTTTTTTTCATTTCTCTCACTTCTTAGAGTACTCTAGTTTTTTGAGTCTTTTCTTGTATTATGAAATGTTAAGTGATAAATTTTCAGGTAATATCTGTATTTCTAGTCTCATTTTTCCTTCAACTTTTATAGTTGTCATAATAACAAATACATAATTATAATATACAATATATTGTATTATATATAACTAGATATATTTATACACAGTAATATAATAACTATATACATGTAGCAACATATATCTACTACAGTTATGTAGCATATTTATGGTATATTTCCATCTTGCGAGAGATAGTAATTTCCTATTCTTCTCAGCAATTTAAAAAGTATTTTAGTTATGAAAAAAATACAGAAAACTTTCTGAGGTTATGTAGAGAGTAACAATAATCAGCAACAGGGTTGAGCCATTGAGTGTCTATAACACCTTAGAAGCTCCTTGCATGGCCCTTCACAATGACAAACCCCTTTTTAGTTACAAAGATAACTGTTAATCTTAGTGTTTATATGGTAATGGTCTTTCATGTTTATTTATCTTTTGTAGCAAATAATTATGCAACAATAAACAAAGTCATTTTATCTGCTTTTGAGTTTTATGTAAATAGGACCATACTTTTTTTTTTGTTCTTCTTAATATGACTTTTATTGGATTATTCATCCATGTTCTTTTACACAGCTTTAGTTCATGCATTTTTGTTCAGGAATATAATAACACTACATGAATATATCAAAATTGATTTAGTGTCCTGTTGAGAGTCATTGGTAATACACTCTAAGGCTTGTGGTTTTACTCCCCTAATGTTGTCTTTTGGTAAATAAATGTTCTTAATCCTCACAGAGGCCGATTTATTAAGTTTTTCTTTTAGTGCTTTTTATTTCATTAAAAAAAATTGCCTCCCTAAAGATCATGACAGTATTTTCCTGTTTTTTTTTTCCTAAAAGCTTTATGGTTTTAGTATTCACATTTAGACCTGAAATTATTTTTGTGTGTGGTGTAAGTGTCAAGATATCCACTTGACCAGCACCACTTATTGAAAAATCTATCCTTCTCCCCTAAATTAAAGTGTCATATTTGTCATAAATCAGTTACTGATTTAATTGCTGTAGTTTACTAAATTTTGATATCTTGTTGTGTAAGCCTAGTGTTTTTTAATTCTTCTTCAAGATTTCATCACCTTCTCTTGGCCCTTTACATTTCTAAATAACTCCAAATATCAGCTTGTCAATTTCCATAAAAGTATTTTGAGATTTATATTAGAATTTCCTCAAACTAGAGATGACTTTGCAGACACCTGACATCTTTACAATATTGCATCTTTCAATGCAAAAAGATGGCAATGCAAAAATATCAAATACTCCTTTATTTGCCCAGGTCTTAAAATTCCTCAATAATATTTTGTAGTTTTCTATTTAAGATATATTTTTCATTAGGTTTGTTCCTAAGTATTTGATATTTTAGTACTAATAAAACTTATTTCATTTTCTAATTATTATTGCTGGCATAAAGACATGAAATTAGTAACCTTATTTATCTGGTATCCAGAGAGTTTGCTAAATGATCTTATTCTGATAATTAGACTATAGGTTCTTTGGGATACCCTATGTACCCAAACATGACATCAGCAAATATATAATGAGTAATTCATATCTTCCTTTTCAAAACTTTTTTTCTTTGCCTTGTTGCAATAGGTAGGACCTCCAGTGCCATAGTCAATCAGATGGGTGTTAGTGGACAAATTTTAATCATTCGGATCCCAGGGGTAAAGCTTGTAATATTTCAAATTTAAATATAGTACTTGCCTCAGGGATTTTGTAGATCCTCTTCATCTATGGTATCTACAAATAAACCATTGCTTGCTTAGCAAGTTTTGTTAAATCATGAATACATATTGAATTCATTACACATAGTTATTTCTGCCTCTATAGAGATATTTATTTTTTCTCTTTTTTTCCATTTGATATGGAAAGTTGCATTGATTGATTCTGAATGGTAAAGCTACTTTGCTTTCCTGGAATAAACCCAGCTTTATCATGACACATTTTCCACTTGTATTGATTTGATTAGATTTGATTTTTAAAAATATTTAGAATGTTTTAATTTATGTTCATGAGAGGGACTAGTTTGTAATTTATCTTTATGGGGACGTCAGATCTTGCTATTGAGATTACAACTGTCTCATAAAAATAAGCATTTTGTTTGTTTGTTTGTTTTTAATAAAAGTTTATGAGTGACTTCACCAGTTAAGTTATATGGACCTGGAGATTCATTGTGAGAAGATCTGTAATTATGGCTTTAAATACTTTAATAGATATTTCAATATCTTAAAATGAAACCTTAGATAATTGATGTCTTTTTCTAATATATGTATTCATAAATTATATAATATTTATAATACATATATAAAATACTTACAAATCGTCCAAGCATAGCATTAGCTGCATTCCATAGGTTTTGGTAAATCTATCCCATTATCATTAAATTTAAAATATTTTCTAATTTTCAATGTTATTTGCTTTGATTCATGGGTTATGTACAAGCACAATGATTAATTTCTCAACATTTGTGCATTTTTTAATTTTTCTATTATTAATGTACAATTACATGAGCAATATTATGATTACTAGACTCCCCCATTATCAAGTCCCCACCACATACCCCATTACAGACACTGTCCATCAGCATAGTAAGATGATATAGAATCACTACTAGTCTTCTCTGTGTTATACTGCCTTCCCCATATGCTCCCCCCACTACATTATGTGTGCTAATTGTAATAACCCTTTTTTGCCCTTCCTACCCGTCTTCCCCAGTTCCTTTCCCTTTGGTAACTGTTAGTCCATTCTTGGGTTCTGTGAGTCTGCTGCTGTTTTGTTCCTTCAGTTTTTTCTTTGTTCTTATACTCCACAGATGAGTGAAATCATCTGATACTTGTCTTTCTCTGCCTGGCTTATTTCACTGAGCATAATACCCTCTAGCTCCATCCATGTTATTGCAAATGATAGGATTTGTTTTCTTCTTATGGTTGAATAATATTCCATTGTGTATATGTACCACCTGTTCTTTATCCATTCATCTACGGATGGACATTTAGGTTGCTTCCCTTTCTTGGATATTGTAAATAGTGCTGCGATAAACATAGGGGTGCATATGTCTTTTTCAAACTGGGCTGCTGCATTCATAAGGCAAATTCCTAGGAGTGAAATTTCTGGGTCAAATGGTATTTCTATTTTGAGTTTTTCGAGGATGCTCCATACTGCTTTCCATAATGGTGGAACTAATTTACATTCCCATCAACAGTGTAGGAGGGTTCCCCTTTCTTCACATCCTCACCAACATTTGTCGTTGTTTGTCTTTTGGACGGCAGACATCCTAACTGGTGTGAGGTGATATCTCATTGTGGTTTTAATTTGCATTTCTCTGATGACTAGTGATGTGGAACATCTTTTCATGTGCCAGTTGGCCATCTGAATTTCTTTTTTGGAGAAGTTTCTGTTCAGCTCCTCTGCCCAGTTTTTAATTGGCTTATTTGCTTTTTGTTTGTTGAGGTGCATGAGATCTTTATATAATTTGGATGTCAATCCTTTATCGGATATGTCTTTTATGAATATATTCTCCCATACTGTAGGATGTCTTTTTGTTCTACTGATGGTGTTCTTTGCTGTACAGAAGCTTTTTAGTTTGATATAGTCCCACTTATTCATTTTTGGTTTTGTTTCCCTTGCCTGGGGAGATATATATATGAAGAAGTTGCTCATATTTATGTCCAAGAGATTTTTGCATATGTTTTTTTCTAAGTGTTTAATGGTCTAATGACTTACATTCAGGTCTTTGATCCATTTTGTGTTTAGTTTTGTGTTTGAGTTTAGACAATAATCAAGTTTCATTCACTTACATGTAGCAGTCCAGTTTTGCCAACACCAGCTGTTGAAGAGTCTGTCATTTCCCCATTGTATTATCATATATTAATTGACCATATATGTTTGGGTTTATATCTGGGCTCTCTATTCTGTTCCATTGGTCTATGGATCTGTTCTTGTGTCAGTACCAAATTGTCTTGATTACAGTGGCTTTATAATAGAGCTTGAAGTCAGGGAGTGTAATTCCCCCACTTTATTCTTCCTTTTCAGGAATGTTTTGGCTATTCAAGGTCTTTTGTGGTTCCATATGAATTTTAGAACTATTTGCTCTAGTTCATTGTAGAATGCTCTTGATACCTTGATAGGCATTGCCTTGAATCTGTAGATTTCTTTAGGCAGGATGGCCATTTTGACAATATTAATTCTTCCTATCCATGAGCATGGGATGTGTTTCCATTTATTGGTATCTTCTTTAATTTCTCTCATGAGTGTCTTGTAGTTTTCAGAGTATAAGTCTTTCACTTACTTGGTTAGGTTTATTCCTAGGTATTTTTTTCTTTTGAATGCAATTCTGAATGGAATTGTTTTCCTGATTTCTCTTTCTACTAGTTCACCATTAGTGTATAGAAATGCAACAGATTTCTGTGTATTAATTTTGTATCCTGCAACTTTACTGAATTCAGATATTAGCTCTAGTAGTTTTGGAGTGGATTCTTTATGGTTTGTTCTGGACAATATCATGTCATCTGCAAACAGGGACAGTTTGACTTCTTCCTTACCAATCTGGATGCCATTTATTTCTTTGCGTTGTCTGATAGCCATGGCTAGGACCTCTAGAACTATGTTGAATAAAAGTGGGGAGAATGGACACCCTTGTCTTGTTCCCGACCTTAAATTTTGGCTGTGGGTTTGTCATATATGGCCTTTATTATGTTGTGGTACTTGCTCTCTATACCCATTTTGTTGAGAGTTTTTATCATGAACAGATGTTGAATTTTGTCGAATTCTTTTTCAGCATCTACAGAGATGATGATGTGGTTTTTGTCCTTCTTTTTGTTGATGTAGAGGATGATGTTGATGGATATTTGAATGTTGTACCATCCTTGCATCCCAATTGATCATGATGGATGATCTTTTTGATGTATTTTTGAATTCGGGTTGCTAATATTTTGTTGAGTATTTTTGCATCTATGTTCAGCAGGGATATCGGTCTGTAATTTTCTTTTTTGTGGTGTCTTTGCCTGGTTTTGGCATTAGAGTGATGTTGGCCTTATAGAATGAGTTTGGGAGTATTCCCTCCTCTTCTACTTTTTGGAAAACTTTAAGGATGATGGATATTCAGTCTTCACTAAAGTATGATAAAATTCAGCTGTGAAACCATCTGGTCCCGAGATTTTGTTCTTAGGTAGTGTTTTGATTACCAATTCAATTTCTTTGCTGGTAATTGGTCTATTCAGATTTTATGTTTCTTCCTGGGTCAGCCTTGGAAGGTTGTATTTTTCTAGAAAGTTGTCCATTTCTTCTAGGTTTTCCAGTTTGTTACCATAAAATTTTTCATATTATTCTCTCATAATTCTTTGTGTTTCAGTGGTGTCCATATTGATTTTTCCTTTCTCATTTCTGATTCTGTTTATGTGTGTAGACTCTCTTTTTTTCTTGATAAGTCTGGCTAGGGGTTTATCTATTTTGTTTATTTTCTTGAAGAACCAGCTCCTGCTTTCATTGATTCTTTCTATTGTTTTATTTGTCCCCATTTTATTCATTTCTGCTTTTATCTTTTTTATGTCCCACCTTCTACTGACTTTGGGCCCCCTTTGTTCTTCCTTTTCTAGTTTAATTAATTGTGAGTTTAGACTGTTCATTTGGGATTGTTCTTACTTCCTGAGGTAGGCCTGTATTATAATATATTTCCCTCTTAGCACGGCCTTCGCTGTGTCCCACAGATTTTGCGGTGTTGAATTATTGTTGTCGTTTGTCTCCATATATTGCTTGATCTCTGTTTTTATTTGGTCATTGATGCATTGATTATTTAGGAGCATGTTATTAAACCTCCATGTCTTTGTGGGATTTTCCATTTTCTTTGAGGAGGTTATTTCTAGTTTCATACCTTTGTGATCTGAGAAGCTGGTTGGTAGAATTTCAATCTTTTTTATTTTACTGAGGCTCTTTTTGTGGCCTAGTATACGGTCTATTCTTGAAAATGTTCCATGTGCACTTGAGAAGAATGTGTATCCTGTTGCTTTTGAATGGAGTGTTCTGTAGATATCCATTAGGTCCATCTTTTCTAATATGTTTTTCAGTGCCTCTGTCTCTTTATTTATTTTCTGTCTGGTTGATCTGTCCTTTGGAGTGAGTGGTTTGTTGAAGGCTTCCAAAATGTGTGCATTGCATTCTATTTACCCCTTTAATTCTGTTAGTATTTGTTTCACATATGTAGGTGCTTCTGTGTTGGGTGCATAGATGTTTATAATAGTTATATCCTCTAGTCGGACTGATCCCTTATCAATATGGAATGTCCTTCTTTGTCTCTTGTGATTTTGTTTTGAAGTCTATTTTGTCTGATACAAGTACTGCAACTCCTGCTTTTTTCTCCCTATTAGTTGTATGAAATATCTTTTTCCATCCCTTTACTTTCAATCTTTGTATGTCTTTGCATCAAGTGAGTCTCTTGTAGGCAGCATATAGATGAGTCTTGTTTTTTAATCCATTCAGTGACTCTACGTCTTTTGATTGGTGCATTCAGACCATTTACACTTAGGGTGATTATCGATAGGTATGTAGTTATTGCCTTGCAGGCTTTAGATTTGTGGTTACCAAAGGTTCAAGGGTAATTCCCTCACTATCTAACAGTCTAATTTAACTCACTTCATATGCTATTACAAACACAATCTAAAGACTCTTTTTTTTTTTCCTCCTCCATTCTTTGTATGTTATGAATCATATTCTGTACTCTTTGTCTATGCCTTTGGTGTCATCTATTTAGCCTTAGGAATACTTCCATCTATAGGAGTCCCTCCAAATACACTGTAGAGGTGGTTTGTGGGAGGCAAATTCTCTCAGCCTTTGCTTATCTGAAAATTGTTTAATTGCTCCTTCAAACTTAAATGATAACCTTGCCGAGTACTGTATTCTTGGTTTGAGACCCTTCATTGCATTAAATGTATCATGCCACTCCCTTCTGGCCTGTAAAGGTTTCTGTTGAGAAATATGATAATAGTCTGATGGGTTTTCCTTTGTATGTGATCTTTTTCTCTTTCTCCAGCTGCTTTTAATTGTCTGTCTTTACCCTTGATCTTTGTCATTTTAATTATTATATGTTTTGATGTTGTCTTCCTTGGGTCCCTTGTGTTGGGAGATCTGTGCATCTCCATGGCTTGAGAGACTATCTCCTTCCCCAGACTGGGGACATTTTCAGCAATTACCTCCTCAATGACACTTTCTACCCTTTTTGTCTCTCTTCTTCTTCTGGTACCCCTATTATGCGAATATTGTTCCATTTGGATTGGTCATACAGTTCTCTCAATATTCTTTCATTCTTAGATATTCTTTTTTCTCTGTGTGCCTCAGCTTCTTTGTATTCCTCTTCTCTAATTTCTATTCCATTTACTGTCTCTTCTACTACATCTAGTCTTCTTTTAAATCCCTCCATTGTATGTTTCATTTCAGATATGGAATTTCTTAATGATTGAATCTCCATCTTAAATTCATTCCTGAGTTCTTGAATATTTTTCTGTACCTCCTTAAGCATGTTTATAATTTTTATTTTGAACTCTCTTTCAGGAATATTGGTGAGTTCAGTTTCATTTGGTCCTTTTTCTGGTGTTTGTGAGATTTCGGTCTGTACCATGTTCTTTTCACATTTCATATTTCTTTGTGGTGCCCTCTATTGCCCAGTAGCTCCAGTCTCTGGAGCTGCTCAGTCCCTAGAGTGAGGTTGGGGGTTGTAGGGGAGTGGAACTGGTACCTAGGGGGAGGAAGGATCTGTTTCCTGACTCCCATCTGCCTTCCTGTGTCCAGTATCACAGCCAGTTGGCTGAGCACACAGGTGTAAGCCTCTGCACTTGGTGTCTCTAGCTGTTGTAGGCGGGGCCTCCCTCTGGCTGACCTGATGGCTGCGCAGTGACTGTGGGTTTGTGAGCATGTGTCTGCAGGCCAGGAGGAAGACTCAGCAGGCTGCGTATCACAGTGGGGGGCCTCGCAGCTGAGTAGCCCTCCAGGGGATGGACCATATGAAGTTCCCCCAAATCCCCAATTTGCTGGGCAGAGCGTGCCCAGATAACCTTGTCCTCCTCTCCCTTCTCCCATGCAGCAAGCTCTGTGCATACCCTGCCCCTTCAGCTGCCCTCTCACTGCTTGGAAGCCTCTCAGACTGCCTGCTTTTCCCTTGTCTCAGAGTATCCTGGTATTGATCCTGTCTTCCACAAATGGCTGGAGTCTGTCTCTCAAGCACTCTGCCTGTCCCAGCTCCCCATCCTCCAGAGCACCACATAACGTAGATTTCTGCTTGCAAAGCAGATCTCCAGGGCTAGGTGTTCAGCAGTCCCAGACTTCCACCCCTCCCCCACTCCATTTCTCTTCCTCTCTCTGGTGAGCTGGGGTGGGGAAGGGCTCAGGTCCTGCCAGATCAAGGCTTTCATACGTTACCCTGTTTTGTGAGGTCTGCTCTATTTGTGAGGTCTGTATGCAGTCTGGTTCAGCCTTCTTTCCTGTTGTTGTTTTAGGGTTAGTTGTATTAACTATATTTTCACACTATCTGTGGTTTTGGGAGGAGTTCTCTGTCTCACCTCTCATGCCGCCATCTTGAATCCCAATCCTGTGCATTTTAACTTATATCTTTATATTAATCTTTAGCTTAACATAACTTAATCCATGACGTTAGAGGACTCACATGATTTAAACTTTTTCAATGCTTTGAGATTTATTTTATGATTTTCTGTATGGTCAAGTCTAGTTAAATAATCCATGAGTGGTTGAAAAGACTTTAGAATCAGCTAAACATAAAATTTCCAAGATTCCAACAAGCCATATCTTGTTTCTAGGGGAATAATACTAGAAAACTAATCAGATGACATTCTTATGAAGAAAGGAAAAGGGATTTGTTAACCTGTTTTTTTTTCCAGGAGACCAATGTAAGACCTTAAACACTGTAACTTTATCTACCCTCCTATACTTTTGTGGATATTTTCTTGCTCTTTAACTCTTCTCCTTCTATCTCTCTCCTTTCACATACCCACACAGATTCATAAAACAATTTTGATGTAATTTCAAACTTACAGAGAAATTCAAGGACTTCCCATATACACCCTTACACAAATTCACCAGTTGTTTCCACTTTTGCTGCATTATAATTTTCATCTGTATATATTGTAAGGCTCACCCTACCTATGGTCCTTCTGTGGTGCAGGTCTTCAGAGTTGCCGGGACGGTGTGCAACTCCCTAAGCCTCATCCTCAGGGGTCCTGAGGCCACTTGTCTTCCCAGAGCTGTGAGACTGTCCAGAGCTGTCTTCCTAGAGCTGAACATTCTCCTTTTGCCACTAACTGCTTAGCTTCATAGCCGCTTGCCCTGGGCAGCTTAATTAGAACGTGTCTGTACTGGAAATTGAGTTCCAAAAGTAATTCTGACTTTGCACTGCCTCCCTTTTCTAAAGAATCTCAGTGCCTCACATTTTATTTGCTTTGGGAGCCCCAGACTCTACCCAAGTCTCTGTCTGTTTCTCTGTCTTAGCAGCCACCCTAATCTCACCTCTTTATCCTTTTGCTTTGCATTAAGGATTGACCAGTAGCCAAAGTAGAAAAGTTGATGCATGAAATGGAACTCATAAAGTTTCCTTCTCTCTAGTCTGGTCTCTCAGGTCTTGACTGCCTCAGCAGCATTTTAATGCCATGAAACATATTTTGTATTATATATAGCTTAAAATTTTTTTTCAGTAGCATTATTGGTCTGGTACATAGTTGAGATCCAAATCTCTTACCTTCATATTTCTAACTAACATGCTCAAGGCTATTCTTTATTTATTCTAACACATATATAGTCTGTTGTCTTTCTATTATGCAAAATGAAGATTTATCTTTTGTATTTTGCATGTACAAAAATTTACACAATTTCCTACTCCCAATACTTTCAAAATATATAACATTTTTCATTAAAGTATGATTTAAATTTTATTACACATATGAATAAGTTTTCTTTTGATCCATATAATGTATTTTGATTACATATACTGCTGTTTGTTTTTCCTGGACTTGACAATTCCATCTACTTATTTTAATTTCTTTTGATTACTGTTTCAGTTCCCTATGGCTGCTGTAGCAAATGAACACAAACTTGGTGGTTTAGAATAACACAAAATTATTCTCTTACAGTTTAGGAGTCCAGATTTATTAAATCAGTTCATTGAGTTAAAGTCAAAATGTTAGGGAGGCTTATTTTTTTCCTAGAAAATCATTGTCATTTCTGGACAATCATTTCCTTGCCTTTTCTAGCTTCTGGAGCACACCCACATTCTGGCCTTATGACTCCCTCCCTCCATCACTCTTGTTTATCATCATATCTCCTACTTCCTCCTTTGGCTTTCTCTTCTTCCACTTACAAGAACTTTTGTGATTATATTTAGCGCCTATCCCAATAATCTAGGATAATCTCCCCATCTCAAGATCTTTAGTTTATTCACATATGTAAGTCTCTTTTGTCATATAAGGTAACATTCACAAATTCCAGGGATTAGAAGTGGCTATGTTTGGAGGGTGAATTATTCAACCTACCACCTCAACCTAAGTTCAACCTCAAACTATCTCATAAAGATAGGAATCTTCTTTCAGTAGTGATAGTCACATCAGGAAGGTTTTTTTTATTTCATTTCATTCTTATATACATACTCCTTGAAGTCTGCTGTTTACCTGCTCCATTCTCTAGCCAGGCTATTGCTGGCCTGGTCTCTATCTTTTCCATTATTTTGGAAATACCTTTCACCTTTCTCTTCTGTTTCCTGGATTCCTCATTTGATTAGCTCCCTATTTTAGTGAACAAATCTTTCAGCAACTTCCTGAGAAAGAGTCTCTCTATATAATTTTTTTATATCCATACCTATCTAAAAATGTCTTTATCGTCTCTTCTCACTTGATTGACAATGTTGGTAGAAAGTTCTGGTCTCCTGTGTCTAGTTCTCTTCTGTTACCTAAGGTGAGAGTAAGGTAACAAATCCTAGCCCCTCTGCAGTTAGGTAAGGCCTTACCATCTATTTTGGAGCTGAGATGTCACTTCTGATCCAAAGCATTTAAGAGCCAATGTAATCTGCTGACTTTCTTTCATTCTTTGCCACCGTTACTCTGGATTCCATAGATAGGGATGATGGAACTACGGGTGGAACAGCCCATCCTTGAGTCACTGAGTCGCTGCTTATAAGAAAGCTGCATGGGATAGCTGTCCAACATGCTGTATTCTTTGTGTGAGTGAAAAGTAATGTGAGGTATTTATGAGATATGAGGATTGTTTTGTTACCACAGAATAACCTAGCCTATCCGGATTTACATAGGTGGGTATTGAATTTTAGATTGAAAATAGTTTTTCCTGGTAAATTTGAAAGTATTTCTCCATTGTCTTCTAGCTTCCAACACTGTTCTAAGGATCCAAAAATTATTAAGATTTCAGATTATTTTTTAGAACTGTTTATTCTCTTCAAATAATTTAGGATTTTCTCTTTATTTTCGGTTTTCAAAAATGCAATAAGAATATGTCTTGTTGCAAGTCTTTTCATTCATCTTGTGGGTACTCTATAGCTTCTTTTATCCGAGAAAATAATTTTTTTCAGTTCTAACTAATTTTTCTATGTTTGAAAAATACTCTTTCATTTTATTTGTTTTACCTTTCTTGCACTTCATATACTTCCTGGATTAGTGCTTTAATATTTTTACCCATGTTATCCAATTTCCCATCTCTTGGCATTTTGTTCTGAGATATTTCTCTTGATGTTCCAAATATTTCATTAATTTTTTAACTTAAAAAATATTTTACTTTCTGAAAGTATTTTTCTTTCTTTTTGAGTGTATCTTTTTTAATAGCAACCATTTTTTATTTTACAGATGTCATATACTTTTTATTTTTCTGAGGATATTATGTAGTCCTTTAATATTCTCATCTGTTCTCCTATACAATCTCTATTCTATAATTCATTTTTTGCTGTTTATGTTTTGTTTCTGAAGAAAAGTTATTTGTCTTTATTTTAAAGCTGTTCATCAAATATTGGCTCCCCTCATATTTGTGAATAAGGGGCTAGGCTGATAAGAAGTTGTGTTTAGATAAGATTTAATGAATGGTTGTCATAAGTAAAGTGGTGAAACAAGAACCAGCCATTTTAGGAGGTCCCCAGAAGTCCATACCTTTAGGTGTTTTTACCTTGTCTGGACATCTGGTTTATCTATAATAAATTCTGTAATTTCCTGCTTCAGTGCTATAAGTTGCCTATTAATTTTCTGAGGCCAAAGTATAGGAATACTCCAGAGCTATTACTTAATTTTATTTATTTATTTATTTCAGTAAGACCTTCAACTTGCCAAGTGTTGCCAAGTACAGAGTCCTTCTGGATTTAACTTCTCAGGGAGTAAACATCTAGGCTTTTTGTGGGAATGGAGAAGAAATAATTATCTATTGCCCCAGGGCAGGAAGCATATCTGGGGCTCTAACTTTTTAAACCAACTTTCAACCAATCCTCTTGTTTTTAATCCCATTTGCACCCTTTAGAGATGGCTGGTGCCTCCAACTTCTGGGTGTGTTTGGGATTCTGTTGTGAGAATAAGTATGTCTCTTAGTTTTCAACTTTTCCAAGCTTAGTCAAGTGAGCTACGGCTACTTTCAGTTTAGTTTTCAGCTTGCATAATTTTATTGACATCACACTCTTTCTGTAGCATTTTTTTCCCACTAGCTTTGTTCTTGCCTTTGCTGTTCTTGCAATATTGTACAAGTGGAGGAGGGTTGAGAGCAGAGGTAAAAGCTGTGTGTTCAGACTGATATGCTTCAACTGATGTCACCTGCCTCAAAGTATTCACTACACTTTGTGAGAATTTGACCATGGTATCTTCTGTCCCTCTTTATTCTCTATCTCCTACTGTAAGTGAAAACTTATTTTTAATATTAGATAAATTAAATTAGATAATGAGGTCTTCTCTTCCTTTTGCTGGAAGACATATTTGCCAAGAAAAAAGTTACTGATTTCCAGGACTCTGATCAGACCCCATGATATCCCACAGGATGACCTTATAGTTAGCAATTGGACTTACATACAATGACGGGCAGGAATCAGGGGTCGTCTGATATATTCATAGATATAATGTTGTGTCTACTGCTTACCACATTGTTCTGAAAAATAGGCATCTTTTATTCATGGTTATTTTGCTGATTTAAAAAAATCCTCCAACTCCCTACTCATTCCTTCTTCCCTGTTTACAAAATAAATTCATAAAGTTTAATGAATCTGTATAATTGAGGTTTCCCTGCACTGGGATAAATTAGAGGGCATCTAGGAATGAGGGCAAAGGTGCTGGAGGTTTATCTGTCGTGCTTTGATCTAAATAGATATGTCATCTCTGAGGTGGGAGCCTGCAGCATGTCAGGATGATTATTTCTTAGCACCTTCATGTTTGCTATTCTGTTGACAATTCATTATTTTTTATTATTTTATGGACATATCTTTTGGGGTCTGGTTTCTAGTGCCTTTTCAACTTTGTTCTAATAAGTAAATCAAAGGGAAGGAAACTTTAGTCTGCTAGGGAATCTCCACTGGGTTTGAGCTAATAAAAAATAAAGAACTCTAATAACAAATGTAGATTCTTGAGTAGCTTTTAAAATGAAGTATTACATATAAGCACTAAAACTCTTTGCTTTTGTAAGTTCTACCTGATTCCACGCAAGGGCCATATTAATTGCTGGGTAGGTGAGTGAACAATTATTTTCCAGTAATATTCCCTTCAGCCTTTCAAACACCAATCTTTATTTAAAATACATCTATATTTATTTTTAGTATTATTTCTATGTCCATGATTACAAAGAAGAATGCAATTACTTGCATTATGAATGATGCAAAGTATCTTCTTAAATGGAATGGAAACAGTTGCCTAGGTAGTGGATTAAAAATCTAAAAGTCAATTGCAAGTGTTTTGGTTCCAAATCAAATTGAATAGCAGATGATAGATTTAAAAGGCTGTGTTCTCCAGATTTACCATTTTATAGATACAATTTCCTTAGCTTTGACTTAAAGTATCTATAATAACACTTTGCTAGCTATATGGTACCTAAGTCTAATAACCTGCTCTATCTCTTGAAGCTTCAATAACAGAACATGGAGTGAAATGCGTGGGAAAACTAACAGAAGCTGTCATTCCTTTTATTGAAAGATAAACTTGTTTCAGGTCAGGTAATAATGCTCTCCTTGTGTCTCCTTACAGTCAAGGACAAATCACCACAAAGTTACACTTCACTGTGGATGACGGCATAGCATACCAAAGTAGTCACTTTCTTTTGATTTCAAGTGTAGAATTCCTGTAGAAGTAGAGAATTTATCATATTTCTGTTTTGCCCTTAATCAGAGCTCACATTGCCTCTTCAAGTAAGAAAGATTCCTGTATTAAGTTCACATAGACACAAATGTCAAGAAAATTTGTCATTGTTTTGTCTTTTACAGTTGTCCTCATATCTTAGAATCAATATAACATTTTGCATGGGCCATTTCAAATATATTGTTTATTTGGTTATTCCTATTTTGAAAAGAGAATTTAAGTATCTTCCCAAGAAACTGCTCTTGAGGGAGAAACTCTATCAACCTGCTGTTTGTATTGAGTATGACCTAACTTCTTGGCTAAGTCAGTCTGCTGGGGTTGAGGGAGGATAAAGCAGAAAGGGAAGGGAAGGCTTCCCAGTGTCTTGCACTTCAGGCCTGTGACCAAGGGGATTTTCTGGGGACTACTTTCTCATTTGCTCATGGAAAAGTGAAAGGAAGCATGTGTCCACAGACAGGAAATAATGGACACTAACTGTGAAAGTGGTGTTAAGACGACTGAGCATAGAATTTTGAGATTAATGTCTACAAGAAAATGGTGATTTAAGGGGAAAAATAAAGTGTTTCAGTTTTATATTCTTAAAATATTATACGAATTCATTAACTTGTCAGAGCTAGAATTTCTTCATTTGTGAAGGAGAGAATAACCATGCCTAATTCACAGCATGGTGTGGAGTTTCAGTTAGCAGCACAGAAAAGTCATGGTACAGTGTCTGGCACACAGATACGCATCCCAGCCGCTGTGGAGGCACTGAGCTAATCTGATTACAAACTCAGACCTTGCAGTTACTGGCTATGTGGCTTTGGACAAGGCACTTGACCTTTCTGGGCCCACAGTTTCCTGATTTATATAAAAGCAATTACTAATCATATCCATCTGACAGAGAATCAGAGAGTTAAAACAGAAAATACATATTCAAAGCTCAGCAAAGAGCTTGGAGAAATTAGTGCTCCCTAAATATAATTGTTTACTTAAATTTTATTTCAAAGTTGTATTGCCATGTATACAGTAAGAAAAATTTTGGATACTGCAATATTATATGAATTAGGATAAGGCAGTGAAAGGATTATTGACTCAATGTTTCAATTCACCTAAACAATATTGATGATAGTTGGTACTTTTTAGCCTTTTAGTATGTGCTATATCCTATATATATTGAATCTCCATTATGATTCTATCAGATAGGTACTATTATTATGCCATATTATAAGTTGTGAAACTGAGACATAGTGTTAAGTAACTTTTTCAAGGTCAGGCGAAACCAATTAGTAAGTGGTGGAGCCAGGACTCAAGCAGACAGTCTGGTTCCAGAATCTACATGTTCAAACACTGTGCTATACCACCTCTCAAAAGTGCTTGAACTCCAAGAGTCTGGAACAGACCTGACATGTATACTGAAAATCTTAACACTTTTCATGTTATAAAAGTGGAAAATCATCAAAACAGCATGGGGAAATGTCAAGGCAAACAAGTTAATAATGGAATGATGAACAAATGAAAATAATGAACAAATGAAAATATTAAACAAATTAAAATCATACTTAAAGTAAAATAATCATAACTTGAAGAATAATTGCAGTTTTTTAGTTGTGTTTTTTAAGGTGTAATTTACACACAGTAAAACTGGCCCTTTGAATGTATATTTGTATGTTCTGACAAACCCACATTGTAGTCATAATAACAAGAGAGCCTTTTCACCTCCCCATAATATAACCTCATATTCGTTTGCAGGCAAACTTCACTTATCCTTATCCTCAGACTCTTACAACCTGATATGATTTCTTGAATTATATATAAATTTGACTTTTTACAAAATTTCATTTACACTAAATCATACATTATGCAGCCTTGTGAATGAATTTGTTTTCATTTAGCATAATGCATTTGAGATCCATCCATGTTGTTACATATGTTGGTAGTTTCCTCCTTTTTTGTTGCTGAATAGTCTTTCATTCTAAGAATGTACCATAATTTGCTTATCTATTGACCAGTTGGTGGACATTTTGTTTTTCCACTTATCTGCTCTCATGAGTAAAGTTGCTATACACATTTGAAGACTGTCTTCGTGTGGAAATATGTTTTCATTTTTCTTAGGTAAATACCCAGAAACAGAATTGCTTTTCAAGAAACTGCCACTTAGAAACTGTGGCAAAAGTGGCAATAGCAGTTTTATATTTAATAGTAAAGTGTGAGAATTCCAGTTGCTCCACGTCCTCACCAGCATGTAGTCTTGTCAATTTTCTTAATTTAGCCATTTAAATAAGTGTGTAATGGTATATCATTTTGATTTTAATTTGTATTTTGTAATAACTAATGAAGTTGAACATCTTTCCAAATACTTATTTGTCATATATTTTTTAGTGAAGTGTCTTAATATATTGCCCAGTCGTTGTTTTTTTTCTAAATTATGTTACTTGTCTTCTCATGATTCTGTTTTAAGAGTTGTTTCTATGTCCTGGGCCAGATATCCACAAGTACTCTATCAGATATTTGTTTTGTATTTTTCCCAGTCTGTACATTGTCTTCTCATTTTCCTAACAGTGTCTTAAAAATAAGAGTATTTTTAGTTTTAGTTTGTGCTATGTATGTCCTGAAACATTTTATATTTACCTTAATGTCATAAAGATTTTTCTCCCATATCATCTTCTAGAACTTTTATAACTTTAATTCTTATACTTTTGTGCAAGAATTCTGGTAAACAATTCTGAGTTGAATATGATATAACGTAAGGCTTGAAGATCATTAATTTTCCATATGGTATGGGAATACAATATAGTACAGCAATGTTGGAACATAGTTTGGTGGCTTTTTATAAAACTAGACATACTATTACCATGTGATCCACAAATCACACTCCTTGGAATTTACCCAAAAGAGCTAAAATATTGTGTCCACACAAAACCCTGCAAATGGATATTGACAGTAGCTTTATTCATAATTGCCAAAACTTGAAAGCAACCAAGATGTCCTTTAGTAGATGAATGGATAAACTGTGAAACATCCAGACAATGGAATATTATTTGGTACTAAAATGAGAAAATCTATCAACCATGAAAAGACATGGAGTAACCTTAAATGTATATTCCTAAGTGAAAGAAGCCAATCTTAAAAGGCTACATGCTAAATGACTCCAACCATATGACATTCTGGAAAAAAAAATTAGAGATAGTAAAAAGGTTAATGGTTGCCTGAGTTAGAAGGGAAGAAGGAATGAATAGGCATTATACAAAGAATTTTTAGGGCAATGAAAATACTCTGTATGATAATACAATAATGAATATATGTCATTATACATTCGTGCAAACCCATAGAATATATAGCACAAAGACAGAACCCTGATGTAAACTATGGGCTTTGGGTGATTATAATGTGTCAGTGTAGGTTCATTAGTTGTAACAAATGTACCACTTTGGTAAATGATGTTGACAGTGGGGAAAGTTTCGCATATGTAGGGGCAAGGAATAAATGGGAAATCTCTGTATCTTCCTCTCAATTTTGCTATGAACTTGATACTGCTCTAAAAAATTAAATCCTTAAAAAAAAGCCTGCTTGGTGTTTTACTGTGATTGCAACAGATAAATTAATACTGAAGAATTGATGCCTTTATAATATTAAATCTTCCAATTCATGAAAATTGTGTATTTCTACCTTTACTTAAGTCTTTAATTTCTCTGTCACGTTTTCTTTTTTCAGGGTAAAAACTTTCATATATTTTGTTAAATTCATTCCTAAGTAATTAGTCTTTTGCAATGTCATTGTAAATGGCCTTAAAAAATTTCTTTTCCAGTTGCTCATTGCTAGTGTAAAGAAAAGTAATTGTGTTTTGCACTTCGACTTTGTATCCTGCAGCCATGCTAGAGTAACTTATTAGTTTTGATGATTTGGGATTTTCTACATAGACAAGTATGCCATATGTGAGTTAAGATGAGTTTTGTTTTTCTTTCTGATTTAAATGTCTGCTGTTGTTGTTGTTTTTTTCAACCTTATTGCACAGGTTAAGATCTCCAGGATGGTGTTGAACAGGAGTGGTGAGGGTGAACGTTTTTAACTTGGTCCCAATCCTAGATGGAAAACATTCATTTTTTCACTAATAAGTAAGGTGTTAGCTACAGGTGTTGCATTGTCAGATTGAAAAAAATCTTTTCTATTCATATTTGCTGAGATTCTATCATGGATATTTGGTGAATTATGCCAAATACATTTTCTGAATCTATTCAATTGATCATACAATTTCTTTTTGATTTATTGATACAGCGGTAAATCACTTTGAATCAACCTTGTATTCCTGAGACACACTTCACTTGAACAGTATGATTTTTTCTAGTCATTCATTACTAGATCTGATTTGCTAATATTTGAATAAAGATTTTTGTATGTATATTCATTAGAGATGCTGATTTGTATTATTTTCTTATGTATTTCTTTTCTGGTTTTGAAATGAGAATAATTGGCTTCATAACATGAGTTGGGATGTGCCCGCTCCACTTCTGTTTTCTGGAAATATTTTTGTAGAATTGGTATTGTTTCCTCCTTAACTGTTGATCTGCTATACAATATTGTACTCAAAGTCAACAATAATATGTTGCACACTTACAGATTTGTTAAGAGAATACATCTCGTGTTAAATATTCTTACCACAATTATTTTTAAAAAAAGTGCTTGGTATTATTCACCATGGAAACTCTCTGGGCCAGAAATTTTCTTTATCAAGAGGTTTTTAACTACAATTTCTTTACTTATATAGAATGTTATATATTTCAAGGGATTTTTGCATTTCATGCATATCCTTGAGTTTGTTGGCAAAAGATAAAAATTTAATATCATCCTTCTAATGTCTGCATGGTCTCTGGTGCTGCTGCCGTTTCATTCCTGTTACTGATAATTTGTGCTTCTCACTTTTTATTTTGTAATCAGTTTGGCTGAAATACTACTTTTATTGCTGTTTCCAAAGAAAGAAAAGGAATGCCATTCACATATCTTAGCTGTGATTTTATACCATCCATTTTGGCATTTGGTGGATACAATGACAATTTTGTGTCCTATCAAGGTAATTATAACACTATCATAAGGCTTCATTGTTTTTGTTTTGTTTTCAATTGCCTTGATTTCTGCTTTTTAAATTATTCCCTCCTTGTTTCAGCTCTAATTTGCTCTTCTTTATCTAATTTCTTGAAGTCGAAGTTCAGATCATTGGTTTGAGCTCTTTTCTCATATAAGCATTTAATGCTATAAATTTCCTTCTAAGCGCTGCTTTAGCTGCTTCTCAAAAATTTTTGAGTTTCGTAGCTTTACTTTTTTTCAATTTAAAACATTTTTAAATTTTCCTTGTGATGTCATCTTTGACTCATGAGTTATTTAGAAGTATGTTTGTAGTGGGCTGAATGATGCTTGCCCAAAGATAACGGGTCTTAATCCCTGGAACCTGTAAATGTACTTTATAAATAAGAGGGTTCTTGCAGATGTGATTATGTTAAGAATTTTAACATAGGGAAATAATCCTGGATCTCCCAGGAGGGCCCTAAGTCTAATCCCTTGTCCTTTTAAAAAAGAAGCAGAAGGGGATTTGATAAACACAGAAGAGGAGGAGGAATGTTATCATGGGGTTAGAGATGGGAGTGATGTGGCCACAAGTCAAGGCATCTACCAGAAGCTGGAAGAGGCGAAGAACAGATTCTTCCTAGAGCCCCAGAGGGAGAGGAGCTGAGCTGACACCTGGATATTGGCTCAGTGCAACTAATTTCAGACTTCTGGGGTCCAGGATCCTGAGAGAATAAATTGCTATTGTTTTAAACCACTAATTTTGAGCCACTAATTTGTTGCAGCAGGCTCGGTGTTCTTTTAATTTCCAAATATTTGGAGATTTTTAAAAGATATCTCAGTTTTTGATTTCTTGTTTAATTCCATGGTGATCAGGGTATATGCTGCATGATTTTAACCTTTTATAAACTTAAAAAATTTTTGAAATATTTTTTATGGTCTATCTTCATGAATGTGTTTTGCATTCTTGGAAATAAATGTACATTCTCCTGCTGTTGGATGGAGTGTTTTATAAATATCAATTAGGTTTAATTGGCTAATTAATTATACTTAATCTGTAAAAACTTCAACTTGTGCCTTGTATCCATGGGCGACAGTGGAGAACAGGCAAAATGTTGTGCACATGTGTTGAGTTTCCTTTTCATGATACTATTATAACTACCTTGATTGAACACAACACTGCCAGTTGACCCAGTTGGTCCAAATCCCAGGATGAAAGGTATAAATAACAGCTAAGTTACACAAACTGCATTCATGATACATGATACTGTATATGTAAACTATATATCTTTATATAATATGTACAATTATTAATATTTTTGAAATTTATATGAATGTTATCATCTGTATGTAATCTTTAGGTACTTGGTTTGTTTTCTTGACATTATGTTTTTAAGATTTATTCCTATAGATATGTGTAGGTCTGGCACCTTCACATTTACTATAAAGAAGTGTGTTACATAGTTCTACGGCAATTTGTTTATTCATTTTTCTACTGAGAAGATATTTGATATTTTCCAAAATGATAGATATAATATTCCTTTGATGACTAGTGAGATTAACCATCTCCTATGAATTTCTTGTTGTCATATGTGCAGTTTTTTCATTTGTCTTTTTCTTGTTTATTTATGATACTATAAGATACCTTTAGTATGGGCAATCATTTGGTGATTTTTATGGCTTGAAAATATCTCTTCCCGTTCAGTGTCTTATAACTGAACTTTCTCTATGAATCTTTTGTTATTTAATTCCATTTAGTGAAAATCATCATTTTTGTGCATTCTTGTGCATTTTGTGTCTTGTTTAAGGATTTTTTACCCTGAGATTCCAAACTCTAAAGTTTTGATTTTTCTATTCAAATTGCTTATCTATCTGGAATTTCTACTTCCTTGTATTGTAGTAGGCTGAGAGTCCCATTTTTTCCCATATGTGCACCCAAATGTTTGTACTTTCTCTTGGTGCTTTGTCATGTCAGCTACAAAATTCTGACAGATGTGGGAATCTGCATCTGGTCTCTTCTGTTCTGTTGTCTATACATCAATACCACATTGTTTTGTTCTGAAAATGATATATGTTAGTAATAGCTTGATATTAAACTCTTTATTTTTCTTATTCAAAATACATATAACTACTCTTGGCTTTCAGGCTTCTAAATGAATTTCAGTATCAGTTTGCAAGTTCCACGAGCAAATTTTTTGGCCTGTTAATAAGAATTACAGTGATGTGGAGATTTGATAAATGATTTCTATAATTTCAAAGTAGTGAAGAAAGTGTAAACAATTTTTGTAATATCTGTGACAACTGTTATTTGACATTAAAGCAGCTATACTTTCTCTTCTTCCTATTGTTAAAAAAAATCACAGGCATTTTACTCTAGTTTGTAAACTATGGAAAGATATTTTCATTACAGGTAAATTATTTATTTATCCCATCCAAGTTCATGGACGTTCCTGACGCTACCCATGGGCAACCTGAGAGTTAAGAACGTCTGTCTGAATAGCCTGTTTCCCCATAATTGAGTCCCTTCTTTTGCCCTGTATTTCCTCTCTGGGATTGAAGAGTCAAAATGAAACTAAATCAGAGGTCATTAAGGGATTTCGGAAGACACTGAACAAATCAGTGATTTTCAAGATAGATTTGATAACTTCTCCAAGAATTCAGAAGAAAATGATAAAGACATGAAATCATGAATAAAAGGACAAAAGACTTGAAAAACAGAGAACTAAAATACATATGCAAAACCACTTTTTATAAACATACATAGCATCTTTATATTTGTATAAAAAGAACATGAGATCTAAAATATATACATGATGTAAAGAAAAGGTGACAAAAAGATAAATTATGTGATGCAGAGAAATTGTGGTCAAATAAGTTATGTAAGAAAATTCTAAACAAGTTTTCGCACTGAGGGGACTCTCCAAATATAAAGCTGACATAATTAAAATATATTCACAGTATGACATTTTTACCATTCATCCATACCCCAGGATTTAAAAAAACCCCACAAGACACAGACAGAAATAGATTATTTACCATGGAAATATAAAAATTATGGCATATTTCTCTGTTAAAAGGTACATATACATATAGATATATAGATATATATTTCTGGATGAAAATGATGCAATATCTAAAATTTTTAGGAAATGAAGAAGTTGTTAGACAAGTTCCTGCCTACAGTAGAGCTATAAAATTAGTATGTAAAGAAATATAAAGATACCTCTTGTGGAACTTCTAGCAGAGAAAACCTTCAAGATCAAATAGCAGATCCAGATTTTCAAAGTGAGACCACTTGCTATATACAGGACCTCTACCCTTATTCTTAACAGTGTGTCTGCTTAGGTCTCTTTGGGTACATTGTTTTGCCTGAATTTATCAACCAACTCAAGTGATTGGTTGTCTGATTTTTTCCACTACACTAAATCAACACAAAATCCAGACATTGTAAATTTCAGGATGAAATCTATGTGGAAAATTTATGGCAGTTTGAATTGGCACTGAGGATAGAATCTTTTAAAATTACGTTTTTAACGAGTGTGTATCCCCTTCCCTTTCCCACGAATGTTAAAATATCAACTGGCACATGTACGGACAGACCTGAGGCCATTTGTGTGAGTTTGGATTCCCCAGAATCTCTCCTTTAGACAAACATTTAAATGAAAGCATTTGTTTGGGAGATAATCCCAAGACTGGTGCAGGGGACTGGGAAGCAAGCTAGGAAGGTGAGGCAGCCAATAAGGGAACCCCATGAAGGTAGTGCCTCTGTTGGTAACGAGAGCTCAGTGCGTGGGAGAACTCGGGATTCAGTGCATATGACAGGTGCCTCAGGTTGCTTCTCCATCCATGAGGTAGGGAGTTGGGATTGTTATATACCTACCCCCTCAAGTATTGTTGAGGGTTGTTCCTCAGTGGTGGGGGAGCTTACTTTTTCTGGCACTTCTGACCTACCCTGCAAGGAAGAAGTGAATATGCTCAGGGAAGACAAAGTACTCAGGCAGTTGAGAGACCATTCTGTAAGGCTCAAGGGGACACCGACAGAGCATTTACCACAAAATGTTTTGGGGAATTGCTGAGTGGACATATTAATTAAATATAGTAGGTGCTTCTTGCAAACTATGGATATGAGGATAAATTTAATGTTTCTATTAGCAGGGTAGTATATTCAGGATACTGAAGGTGGTAAAGAGAATAAAAGCAATGGTATAACTACAGTCATGGATTACGTGGTGGGTAAGGCTAGTCAGAAAGACCATATGCATTAATAACCAAGTAATAATACTATAATCAATAATTAATTTGCAGTCAAAAAGCCACCTTAGGTGAAACTGTGTATTGAATACACAGTAACAATAATAAGACTATTATACAGGCTTAGAAAAGGGGAAAGCAAGTTTTAAAATGAGTCATTTTAGTTAATTTTCAGATATACGGAGGAAGAAAAATTTATACTAGCAAAAGAGCAAGTAAGATAAAGTGTGAACCAAATTCTGCCTACTGAAGTTTATCATTCAACGAGGTGCAAATGTGGGTAAAGTAGTGAGAGCTGGAAAGATACCATGTCAAGATAGGACTTTCAGAAATGTCTGGTGACTTTTTATCCTTCTAACTTATTTTAATAAATTTGTAGTCTTATTCATTGCAGACTTTTAAACATGCCTGACTTTGCTTGGATCACTGATTGTGCGGGAAAGGCTGGACAATTCTGAGAGTGCATCAAATTGTATGGCAGTTTAATTGAAGCAACTGATGTTACTATCAGTGCCCTTCTGAGGGCCATATCGATTAAGATATTGAGGTCCTAATTAGCAGTACTTTTTCATTTGCTGAAAAAAGACATACACTCTAATAAAACTCCTTAGTGTTTGGGTCTCAGATGATTAGAGGCACAAACATCATTCTTGGACCCGGTGAGTGAAGAGGAATTTGGATTCATTTCAGTTTTTAGTAATTTTATTCTACATAAAGCTAAAATTAAACATTCTTTTCTAGCAATAGGTAAAAAGACAATTACAACTGGAAAGGCATTAGAGTTGGGAATTAAACAAACTCAACTTCAAGCCAAAAATATTGTATAAATTAGTAACCTGTTGAAATACAGCTTGTGAGCAGTATTCTGGGTTTTGGGGGTGAATGTATCTATGCCTGAAAATTGGGACTTTGTCATTTTAAAGCTGAATGTCATTATTTTTCTGGGACTATGACTTTGTCAATCCAGGGGGCTGCTCCTCTTGGTGACATGCAGGAGTTTGATATGACCTCAAGACTGCCGCAGCCATTGATAGGAGGGATGGAGGTGGAGGATGTGCTATGAGGTCTAATTTAACTAAAGCAAAGAATTGAAAGAATGAAGTTGTCTTTGTTCTGTATAGTTCCTACTCCTGGGTGAGGATTTTTGCATATTTACAACTTCAGAGAATGTTTTAATTAGAGGACTGATGTAGAGAGTGAGCATCCCAAAGAGAAAGGATAATCTGTAACTGGGTGTAATTACTATGAGTTACTGAAGGTGTAAAAGATGGAGAGAGGTCATTTTATAAGGAAGAAGCACAGTCCTGATTGTGACCATAGGGGCTGTTTGCACATAAATCCTGTCTGTCCATCCTCCATAGATGGGGATACCTGTGTTGGTGTGTGGTGAGGATCTCCACTTCTGTTAAGATGTGTGGAACAATCAGGCAATGATATCACATGAGCAGAGAGCTGAGAAAACAGTGGGGTTAATATTTGATCATTAGTTAATATTGTCTTTTAATTTTATTTTGGTATCATTAGTGTACTATTACATGAGCAACATTATGGTTGCTAGACTCCCACCATTATCAAGTCCCCACCACATGCCCCATTACAGTCACTGTCCATCAGCATAGTAAGATGCTATAGAATCACTACTTGTCTTCTCTGTGTTGTACTGCCTTTCCTGTGCCCCTCCTCCCGATATTATGTGTGCTAATCATAATGCCACTTTTTCCCCTTTATCCCTCCCTTCCCACCCATCCTCCCCAGTTCCTTTCCCTTTGGTAACTGTTAGTCCATTCTTGGGTTCTGTGAGTCAACTGCTGTTTTGTTCCTTCAGTTTTTTCTTCGTTCCTATACTCCACATATGAGTGAAATCATTTGATACTTGCCTTTCTCTGCCTGGCTTATTTCCCTTAGCATAATACCCTCTAGCTCCATCCATGTTATTGCAAATGGTAGGATTTTTTTTCTTCTTATGGCTGAATAGTATTCCATTGTGTATATGTACCACCTCTTCTTTATCCATTCATCTACTGATGGACACTTAGGTTGCTTCCATTTCTTGGCTATTGTAAATAGTGCTGCGATAAACATAGGGGTGCATATGTATTTTTGAAACTGGGCTCCTGCATTCTTAGGGTAAATTCCTAGGAGTGGAATTCCTGGGTCAAATGGTATTTCTATTTTGAATTTTTTGAGGAACCTCCATACTGCTTTCCACAATGGTTGAACTAATTTACATTCCCACCAGCAGTGTAGGAGGGTTCCCTTTTCCCCACATCCTCGCCAACATTTGTTGTTTGTGTTTTGGATGTTGGCCATCCTCACTGGTGTGAGGTGATAGCTCATTGTGGTTTTAATTTGCATTTCTCTGATGATTAGCAATGTGGAGCATCTTTTCATGTGCCTGTTGGCCATCTGAATTTCTTTTTTGGGGAAGTGTCTGTTCAGCTCCTCTGACCATTTTTTAATTGGATTATTTGCTTTTTTGTGTGGAGGTGCATAAGCTCTTTACATATTTTGGATGTCAACCCTTTATTGGATATGTCATTTATGAATATGTTCTTCCATACTGTAGGATACCTTTTTGTTCTATTGATGGTGTCCTTTGCTGTACAGAAGCTTTTCAGCTTGATATAGTCCCACTTGTTCATTTTTGCTTTTGTTTCCCTTGCCTGGGGAGATATGTTCATGAAGAAGTTGCTCATGTTTATGTCCAAAAGATTTTTGCCTATGTTTTTTTCTAAGAGTTTTATGGTTTCATGACTTACATTCAGGTCTTTGATTCATTTTGACTTTACTTTTGTGTATGGGGTTAAACTAGTTAATATTGTCTTTAAAAAAAGAAAACTTTGTCAAAAATCTTTGTGACTCATGTTTGTAGCTTGGAGTTTTGAACCTTTGAAAAATGCACTGCTTTTTAAAATTAACCAATTAGTCAGTTTAGGGCAGGGATCGAGGAGAACAAACCCCTTCCCTGATTTTTGGCCAAGAATTTCCCTTAAATGATGTGCAATGATAAAACTGTAGTCATTTCTGTAATGTTTGCTCATGCTTTCATTTTCCCTATCCAATTTGCTGAGAACTTACTTAGGGAAAACATTTCATGTGAATTACTTTATGCATGTTGAAAAAGCAATTTGAAATAGTTTACATGAAATATGGGGTGATATACATGAGGAAAATTGAGTGATAAGATTTCTAAAAATCCCACATTGTTTTTGGGAAAAACAGTCTGCAGATATTTTGAAAATAATGGAAAAATATGAAGTAAAGGGGAATGTGTTTTAAAATATCATATCATGCAAATGATGTGACAAATTTGCTTGCACCCAGCTAAAGGCACAGTAAAAACCATGAGACAGAATGGATTACAAATAAAGAAACCATGAAAAAATAAAAACTACATTCTAAAATAGTACCTTGTTCTTAAAAATAAAGATTGTCTGGTGTGTCAGTCAAGGTTCTTCAGAGAAACAGAACCAGCAGAACATATATGCATATATTTGTATATATGAGAGGAGACTTATTATAGGAATTGGCTCACATGGTTATTAAGGAGGCCAAGAAGTCCCGTGATGTGCTGTCTGCACGCTGGAGAACAAGGAAATTGGTTGGTGTAAGTCAGTCTGAGCCTGAAGGTCTGAGAATGAGGGTGTGTGGTGGGGAGCTGACGGTGTAAGTCCTGGTCTTCGTCCAAAAGACTGAGGACCAGCAGTGCCCTTGTCTGAGGGCAGGAGAAGGTGATGTCCCCGCTCAAGCAAGAGAGAAGTTCTTCCTTCCTCTACCTTTCTGCTCTATTCAGACCCCCAGTGGGTTGCATGATGCCCTTCCACTTTGGTGAGGACAGTCTCCTTTACTCAGTCTATTCGTTCAAATGCTAATCTCTTTTGGAAATACCCATGGAGACAGACCACAAAGTAATGGTTTCCCAGCTACCGGGGCATCGTTTAGCCCAGACAAGCGGACGCATAACATTAGGCATCATATGTGGGAGGGCATTCTGAGATCGACATAGTAAAATACTGGATATAGACAGAGAGTAAAAGTTACTTTGGGAATCTCACATTCATGCCTTACACTGAGAACAGAAATAGCAACTCAAAAGCATACACAAGAACTTGACTACTGTTACGACATTATCGGATGGAAGTGTGAGGAAGCAGGTCATACAGTGGCACACACGAGGCGGAGGGGGAGGCTCTAGGAGGACAAATTGTCATTAGAGGATGAAGGGAGTCAGCCCGGGCTCGGACAGGTTTATGTCACTGGGAGCCATTACCCTAATTTAAGACGTGATTGATTAGAATAATTTAGAGGCTTCTCTGTCACTAGAGCAGGAGCTCACACAGAATTCTGACAGTCCTCAGCACGTGGTTTCACAGGAACCTACAGGTTCCTTATCTTTCACCTGGACGTGGGGACATGCCAACATCATAGTGACTCGAGTGGGGCTTAGCCAGGCAGATATTTGATTCTCTCCCTGGGGAGAGGAGACAATTCTGTCCATAGACTCCCCCCAACATAATGTTTCTTACTTTTACTTCTGCTCTTGTGGGCTCTTGTCTTCTTGGAGCCACTATTGGCTTCTAAACTGAATTTGGGTCTCTAAGTCCCTGGCATCTTTTATTGCCCCTGGAAACCTGCATGAGGAATCGACACTTGATATGGGCAACTCACAGGCTGTAGGCTCCTTGTCTTGCCGATGGGTTTCAGCCCTGAGCAAGTTCACCATGTATTCAATATGACCAAAGGAATGACAGTAGAATGTTCTTGGGGTGAAAGGGTTATACCCAACTTTATTTCCACGGTGGCAGGTCAATCACTAAAATCCTGTTCACTCAGAGCTAGTCTGCATGCAGCAAGCCAGTCTCTGCCTCTGGGCCTCTCTGCCCGCACAGCCATCCTCTGGGCCTCTGTCGTCAGCACTTCCACCACTCCAGCCTCTGCTCTGCTCGCCTACAGCCTTGCAGCTGTGCCACTGTGTCACCCAGAGCATTGGGCAGAGCTCTTTATGTAGAGTCAGTATCAATGTATTGCCCACACATGTGTGTAGTGAGCTAGCCAACCAGGGCCAGGTGAGAATCCTGGCCACAGGAACTCTCATTTTATCCACACTCCTCAAGGGTAGCAGAATGTCTACCCCAAAATATACTTCCTCTATACCTGAAACAGGTATGCTCAATGGTTAGTATGCTTGGAGGCTGCACGAAAGTAAGAATTCTCTAAAACCTCCAATCATTTCAAGATTACTTAATGTTTTTTGTTTGCCAGTAACAGAAATCCAAGTCAGCTGAGCTAAAAAACAACAAAAGAAGGAGGCTTTTATTCTGTTTGTTTTTTTTTCTTAGTGATAATGAGTGTATTCTGTAATCCAGGTTCCAGGAGGGCCCTGGAGCAGTGAGCAGACCCCAGAATGGCCATTGCTTTCTACAGCTTTTGCCTTAACATCTCCTTGTATATCAGTTCAGTATACCAACTTCAACCAATACATATACGTAATAAACATTTCAGATGCAAAGAAGTTAGAGGAATAACTATATCAGACAACTATATATCCATCTGCATAATTTAGCTTATATTAATATTTTGCGGTTTTTGTCTAAAGCCCTTCTGCATCTTTATGTTGAATAATCACTATTGCAATTTCTTTCCTTTTTTTTTGAGAACTGGCCCAGGCTATTTATTCAGAGCTTACTCGAGAGTCAACCCCGCCACCTGTGTTTTGGCACAGGCTCAAAGGCAGGCAGAGGGATACGAAAGGTTTAAAGTTGGAAAAAGGGGAAAACAACCAACAGTCAGGTTTGGCCTGATTGGAGGCTGTCGGCCCGGGGAAGCTGCATGCGGGCAGGCTAGCTGGAACTGTGGGTTCCTATGTGACTAGTGATGAGGGCGTGATCAGCAGTGTCTGGGTGGTTCTAAGTTGGAAGTGGGGACTGAACTTTTTTTGAATATCATTCTAATATACATATTTGTATTTTCCTACATAGACTGTTATGGATACTAAAAATTTGGGGGACTTAAATATTCCATAAGTTATAGGATAAACATCCTTTTTAATTGTCTTTTTTCTCTCCTCCTTTCATTACTTACATTTCATTTCATTATTGAATTCTGTTTATGTTGACATGTATAGCGATAGTTTATTCATTTAAAATAATTTGTAGTATCTGTTGCACGAACCAGCTATAGTCCATCTTCAGTTATGTACTGTTTTTTTTGTGTTTAATAAGAGTGCTGTGGGAAACATCTTTGTGCATTTGTGTGAGTGTGTTCTCTAGGGAACATTCCAGATTTGGAACTGCAGATTCATAGGTTTTGTGCCTCTCATCTTTGGCTTTACTAGGTATTTCTAAACTGTTCTCTGAAATAGTTGCATCAGTTTACCTTTCTACCAACACTGTATGAATTTCTCCATCTCCACATCCTCATCCAAACTATTTTCTATCCATTAGAAGGAAATTAGATGATATCGCATTTATATTTCTTGCTTTATGACTTCGAGTGATGTTGAACTTCTTCATATGTTTATGAAATAATTCATGGGTGAAAGAATATTGGAAACTGGAAAATGTTAGAACTGATCAAGAATGAAAATACTACATATTAAACATGTGAGCCTCAAAGTACCAAAGAAAGGTACCTGTTTTGCTCTTGCTTGTTTTGCTCCTGAACAGAGAGATTCTCCCCTGAGAATTCAGTCTGCAGGTCTGTGACTTGCAAGGATTCCAGGTCCAGGAAGGCTGGTGCTGAATGTGGAGGTGGCGGTGGGGGAGTCTCCAGGAGAGTTTGGGATCTTTTCTTTCTCTCCTTCTTGTCTTTTTTGTTATTGTTATGCTCCAGCTTCATTGGGATATCATTGATAAATATTATTGTGTAAGTTTAAGGTGTACAAGGTATTGCCTGGCACACTTGTATATTGCAAAATTATTGTACCTTAGCCTTGGCAAACGTCTATAATGTCACATAATTACAACTGCATTTTCCTAGTGGGAAATCTTAAACAGCACAGTATAAATCCCACTGCCCTTATCTTGGCCAAGAGGCAACATCACATCTCCAGGTGCCCCGCTCTAACTCCATCCTGGGCTGATGGTGAGTGGGAGGCCTGGGAGTGTATGGGGAACTTAACAGGCATTTCCCAGAAGAGGAAGTGCTTCCAGGCACATACAGTAGGTGACCACTGGCCTCCCACACTTAAGTTTATTCTTTGGGCAGCTATACCCAGTCTTTTAAGAAGAGTGGAATGTAAGGGCCAGAAAAGAATTCCATATATATTAATCAGAAGACATTCTTACCATCCTCTTTTTCTGTGCCAGAAAGACTAGGTACTTCAAAAGGTACCTAGTCTTCCTCTCCCTCTGAGCATATGTCCTGTGTGAATGGCTGATGGAATCTGAGTCAGTATGAAGTAGCCCTAAGGCTTGCAGAAAATATAAAAGGAGGACTATATTCCTGCGATGTCATGAAATCCCCTGCACCCCCAGTCCAGGACCTAATTCTATACCTCTAGTTTGCTCTGTAGCTCCTGGAAATAGCTTGTTTACCTTACCCTGACCTCACAGACTATTTCTGCTGAGGCCTTTTTTACTACCTCAGGCTCATTTCTAAATCAGAACAAAACTCTTGGAACACTGGTTATAGCCTGCTGTGTCCTTCAAGCTATTATACAACTACTTTGGCTCTTCAAAGCTTTTAAAGTTAGCTAAAAAGGCAAGAAAACAAACCATGTGAAACAAGAAGGAAGAGGTGTAGAATTTTGAACAGTTCCCAAAAGACAAAGATTAGGATCAATACGTGGGTTTGAACTTGAGTACCAGTGTAGATCAATTGATAGAGGCACATGTAGCAATGGAAAAAGTACAATTATTGATTAGCAGGGTGCAATAGTTAATTGTTGGATATGACAATAGCAACAACTGCTACCATCCATTATTGATTTAGTAGGGATTAGGCATGACATTGAGTGTTTTGATACGTCATTTCATACAATCTTACAATGTAGATACTATTATAGGATGAGAAAACAGACTTAGCTAAAGCTAAATAATATGTTCTCATCATACAGAAATGTTCATAAATATGGAAGGGACGGCTGGTAGCACAAATTCCATGCATTTGAGTTGATCTTGGGTTTTAAATTCATTGCAAAATGAGATATACCTACC
The DNA here is from genome assembly GCA_029783875.1 of Phataginus tricuspis. NCBI lineage: Eukaryota > Metazoa > Chordata > Mammalia > Pholidota > Manidae > Phataginus > Phataginus tricuspis. The sequence goes on from JAQQAC010022866.1 coordinate 6,725,166, forward strand.
GCAGGGGCTGGCACACCATAGTCAGTGAACCATATAGGCCTATTGTTTGTTTTTGTAAATAAAATTTTGCTGGAACACAATTTTGTTGGAAATTTTGTGGTGGACATGAGTAGTTGCATAGATCCCATAGGACCTGCAAAGCCTAAGTCTTTACTGTCAAGGCCTTACGGAAAATGTTTGCCTGCCCCTAACCCGTGGTCCGTTTCCCTTAGAGCCTTTTGGAGACACTCTGCCTTCATTTCTTCCTTTTCATTCCGTCATGTTGGATTCTGATATCCAGTCTATTGTTAATGGTTGAGTATTCTGTCTAGATGATTCTCCAGCCAATTTTGGAATCTCCACTCTGCTCAAAATAGTTCAAGAGTTGCTGTTGCCCTCTTTCAGTCAGTTTGGTAAAGTCCTTCATATAGTCCAGTGCTTTTTCCTAAGGCTTCAGTCAGGAGTTAATTATTCTCTGCAGCCTTCCAATGTGGGGTTCTTGTGTGATTCCAGGGTCTCTGAAGGAGAATGCTTTTTAAAAATCTGAGTGTCCATATTATTTTTCTCTTTACTCACATCATTTTTTAATTCTTCCTCCTTTTCTTGTGGTGGGGATTATAGAAATCAGTACTCAGGTCATAAAATTCTGCTTTTACCTCTGTAGTTAATCTGCCTTGCTCAAGTGCATGTTTGGTGTCTGTAGGCACCTCTGTTTTGCTGTTGTAGCATGTGTAGACAATTCCCAATAAGAAAAATGTGAGGAGAATGTTCCTCCTGGAGAAGGGTGTCACCCTAGCTCTATGGAGCGTATGGAGCTTACTCCCAGCTCCTTGAGGTCATGAACCTTGGCCATCTTATTCTTAGCTCTGGCCCCAGCATTTAGCAGCCTGGCTCACTACATGTTTATTGAATGAATAAATAAGTGACTATAAAGGAACACCTGAAGTAGTAAAATGACTGTTGATTCTTTGTCTATAGTTTTATTCATTCCAAAAGTCTGGGTTGGCATCTCTTTAGGTTCTGGGGCCAATCAAAACTCTTGGCAGAAGAATCACATGGAGCCCTGGTTCTAGAGGTCTGTGGCTTAGCACCATCTCAGTTTTGCTATTGGTCCCACTTTAAAATTTCTAGACTATTACATTGCAACTGACCACCACCTTGAACCCTGTCATATGACATGATGCCTTCCTGCCTCTCTGCCTGGAGTTTTCCATGTTGCTGCTGCTGAGGCTGACATCAAGTCTGCAGTGGATCATTTATGGTAAACTCCTAGCTCTCCCCACTCTTGACCCTAAACAAGAGTCCTGATAGCAGAGACCGGGAACAATGATCCTGGACAAAGCTCTACAAAACCACTTGGGTCAATCAGATTAGTTAGGAATGGAGATAACAGAAACTGTAGAAATTCTATCTGATCCAGTGCATGCCTTCACCTCCTTCCTGGTTTTCTCCTCAGTGATGTCTGGATAGCCCCATCGCTTCCAGCTTGGCTTTATCTCTGGATGTTGGATCTCTGGCTTTCCCTCCACCCACAGTGCAGTCTCCAGGGTCCCAGATAAAGCATGGCTCTGAATGTATGCATCATTACCAACTTGGCTTGGCCACAACTCCACTTACCTCTATCCGGCCTGTCTCTTCTCACTCCAATCAAACATGGGTGTGGAAAGGAGCTTGGGAAATTCACATAAGGATTCCTGGGATCTCACGTGACTATAGTTATTGCAATTCTCTTGTCTGAAAATGTTAAAAAGGTGGAAAACAAAAAACAGACAATACTGAAACTGAACTGAAAATCTTTGCTACATTTCATTTTGAAGAAAATTATCAGGGCGATCTTTGACAAGAAGAGTAACAAGTGAGATTAGTTCATCACCAAGAGATAAATGGAGTTTTTTACAGCTGAGAAACAAAGACTTGAAGACAGGAACTTATGTGCTCTGCTGATTCCTTCACCAGTTGGTTCAAGGTTTGACCCATTGCTAATTACTTTCTTGCTACCCTTTTTTTTTGACTTTATGTCACTATCTAAAAATATTTCAAAATCCTCAGAACTAATTAAAACTTAGATGGTTTTATTGAGAAAACTGACACTAATGACCCAAAGGCACACATCAAGCTTTCTGAAAGAGTGTTTATTAGGAGAAGCTCATGGGAAAGAATTGTATTCTCCCCACACTGCATTCTAGACGGGACAGCATATCACATTCTCAGAAGCACACAGCGATCTGGCACTGTCCGAAAGACTTTGGGAGAAGGCTCCAGTGAGGGGCTAGATGATTGGAGAAGCTCCAGCTCCTCCCTGCTATGATCAAGGGCTGGGGCCAGGTCTTGTGGTCATAATCTCAGCAAGCTGCCTAGACTGCTTGCCTTCAGCACTTGGCTGGAACAGATTTGTCTGGATCTCTGAAGGAGGCCGACTCCTTCTCTGGGATGTCCATTTTCAGGAAATTAAAAAATCAATTGGAACAAGTTAACCTTTACCTTTCAGTGCATGGTCCAGGCTGGGAAATGTCAGGTCTGGGCATGGGATGTGCCAGGCAGTTACTAAGAAAAGAGTGGTGTGGACAAGGCTGGCATCTGCAGCTGCAGCATGAGGTCAGGAAAAAACGAAACAGGGCAGAAATATATGGGACAGGGTAAAGGCAGTATTTCCATCTCTGGTCTTTTTTTTACCACCAAGTGCTGGCCAGAGAATGAAGTGCATGCAGGTTGGAGTCCACCTACAGTTTGATGGAGGGTATGTTAAGATTTCCCAACTGCTGAAAGCATCATAGTAGAGGAAATAAAAAGAAGCGTGGAAGGGATGTCTAGAGTGAAGGACATTTCTTGGTTGACTGGCTGATAAGTGGATATTCCAATAGTGATTTTCAACATCCCTGTAATGCTTGAGTTGTGCAGGGGGTCAGGTGGAGGACTGGGAGAAGAGGAAGGTTGCTGATTTTGAGTCCAAATGTCTTCCTTAGCTTCCAGCCCCGTGGGAAGTCACCCTGTACTAACCACTTTGCTGCCTTGGTATCATAAGAAGAGTGGACAGTTGTGCAGTCTGGGGTCTCATCCTCATTGTTTGGGTATCTTCTGTCTTACACACTGTGAGGTTAGATTTTTCTGTCCCCTCAGTGGTCATGGAGAGTATGTGCCATATCCCCTCCTTTTTATATTTTTTAATAAAACTAGGTTGAGAACATCATCAATCTCTTTACATCTGACTTTTCATTTTAAAACCAGTTACTGCAGAGCTTACAAGAGACGATTCATTGCGAGTCCTTCCCATCCTGGGATATTCTCTCTGAAGCCACTGGCACCAGCCATGGAGTGTATGTGATCATCACAAACAAGTGGCGAAGTTCATTGTTGACTGGTGGGTGCACGTGCCAACTCAGCTATGGTTGTGGGGTTCCATTTGGAAAATCTTGGAAGTAAGGTGTGAGGCTCATTGGAGCATTCATTCTTCCCTTTCCTTTCATTTCAAATACATTTTCAGTGAAGAAGGTATCAGATATGACTGGTTCCTTGGAGAATTCTAGGCAATTGGAAAGCAAGTTCATTTCTTGTTTCCCTTTCCTGTTCTTAAATAAAATAGCTTTTACTTAATTTTCCTTCCTTCCTTCTTCCCTTCCTTTCTTTTTTCTTTCCTAAAACTCAAGCTGGTGTCTAGGGAGATGAAATGACATTCCCAAGAACACATACCCCATTAGAAATTTAACTGAAACTAAAATCCAAATCTCTGAGCTGTGATCTACTCTGACTGGACAGTGACCCATGTGGTGATCGCAGTTCCACCCCTGGCTTTGGCATAGAGTTGGGTGGAAAGGGACCTGAGTGGAAATCAGACTGCTCCTTTCTCATGCTAGTTGTGCAAGTTAGGACCACACAGGCTTGGGCAAGCCATTTAATTATTCTAGATTTCAACTTTTCTCCAATAAAATATATATAATATCTCCTTTATATATAAAATATGAAAATATTTGTGGAATGCTCTACATTTATGGGCACTATATGTGTAAGTTGTTACTCAGTGGGATAACCAGAACCCACAAGATATTTCTGTTGTCATAATTGGAGTTCCAGCCTAAATTCATTTGAAAATATAAATTTAAGATGTTAGAAATTTCATCCAAGGGCCTTATAGAGTCTTTGTTGTCTCTTCTGAGATGTTTGTTTTGTGCAATTTTCTAATAATGGCTTTCAAAAATGCAAATGATACTCTAATGATTTGCCTCGGGCTAATGTGCCTCAGGGAAGATGGCAGGTCATTACCAAATTGGAACTAATTTCTTCATGCTAATAAAGCCCTAACACATGGCTTTATGCATTGGTATGCAGGAGAGAAAATAGTCAATGGGACCCCAGAGTTCCTGTGGCCTTCAGTGGGATTCCCCCTAGTACTGCAGCAGCTCTATTTGTGTAGATTTAAAACACAGGTGAGGTATCTAACATAAGCCCTAACAAATGGTGTAAATGAAATTCCTGAAATTAGATGAAACATACAAAGTTGACCTCTAAACAGAAAGAATAAATTCTGTCACATGCCTGGTTATCTAACCCAAATCCTCTGAGTCTTTTCCCAAAGCCTGAGGATTTTGCTCAGAAGTTCCATCCAGGGGCTGAGAATCAGTTTTGCTCAGTTCCTCTAATGCCCTGCCTGCTTTTAAGCTACTGGTCACAGAAAGAGAGCTGCTTCCTCTCTGGAGGGCAATTTTGTTTACACTATAACAGTATGTTTTCTTGAGTCAAACACTTCATTTTTGGCAAACACAAAACCACAGCATGGGAATAAAAAAGGAAAAACACAAAAGAAGACAGAGTGACAGCAGTCATGCAGATTAAAGTGCAAATACAAGGAGGTCAAGTTGCATGTCCAGAAGAATTAAAAGAATTGGAAGCAAAGTGAACCTGTGTTGTCATGTCCTAGGTCAGAGGCACTATTTCATTTTCTATTTCTGGGCTGTAAAGTGCTGCGGGATAAAACCACATACGTCTCAGGCTGTATCCTCTGAAATCCTTGCTACCTCACTTCACCTTGCTGTCCCTTCACCCCCTTTTATTTACCTCGCATCACTTCTGTTTCTTTGTATTTGCCATTCACCTCAAGCCAGCAATTCCACCCTGCCTCTTACTAATCTTAGCAGAAGATGTAAAATTTAGAAGAATAAGGTGGCCTGAACTTCTTGTCTCTCAGATTCAAAAATTTTATTCCCACCCATCTTCCCCACTAAGAACATTTTGGGTGGTAGTTTTCTGCCTATTAAATGCTCCTTCCTTTTCAAGTTTCATCCTGCTGTCTGTGCTAGATCACATCCATTGTTTTTTGTTTGTTTGTTTGTTTTTACCTCATCTAAATTCTGTTTCATAAATTAATTTCCTCTCTTGTTTGCTGCTATGATGGTTTCCTTTCAACTGGAGTTTCTCTCTTTTAAGCAGTAAAATCATAGTAAGAATACTGCTTTAAAAACTTCCTGGCCTTTGGAAATCCTTTGTTCTTTCCCTTCCTTCACTCTAAAACTTCACAACTGTCATCCTACATGCTGCTTATGCTCCCTCACCCTCCGCCCTAGTTTCAGAGCAAACACATCTTCTGGAATGAAGGAGCCAAGCCACATGCAAAGGGAATACTGCAGTGGAAATCAGAATTTTGCAAAATTGATTTCTATCAGCATCTCCGTTGGTCTCTGCTAGCCTTACCTCTAGTCTCAGTGGCCCATTTCCATGTTGGTGCCTGGGCTCAGCTGCGTTTTAGGCTCTGAAATCCCACTTCTCTTCAGCATATGACCCTGTCAGATTACCTATTTCATGATCACTTTCCAGTCTCAGAATCCACAACTGGCTTGATGAGTGCTACCGGAGTTCTGGCTCTACTCCTCTCCCCAAGCACAACTCAGACAACCCTCTTTACTCAACGGTTGGCAGTATCTAATGGCTAACAAGGAAATCCAATGGCTTTATTTTCTTTATTCATCCTTGTTTTCTGTGCATTATTGATATCAGTGCCTTCCTCCTCCTTTACTTTGTCTTCTCCCAAACTCCATGCCCACGATGCTTCTGCTGTTCTGACTTCTCCTTCACTAACTTGGCCTCTGCCTTCCTAACCCTCCTCAAAGGTTTCCCTCAAGTTCCTTTCTCCATCTTTCCACGTTTTCTCTAGGGGTTGTCATTTCTCTATGCACGACATAGTCAGCATATGATCTATGCCTACCCAATTCTAGCTCAGACTCTCCTTAACTCCTCTTTGCAATGTTGCAATAGCTTCCTATGAGGTCGCATTATTCTGGTTGCTCTGCCCTTTGATTCATTGTGATTCTGCTACTAATTTAATTTCCTAGAGCCCCATTTTGATTCCAGACTCTTTTCCTTAAAAATCAAATTGACTTACTGTTTTACACCAAACGCTTTAAACTTCCATTCAAAATTCTTCACACTCTAGTACATATCTCTTGTCATTTGTGATTGCATAAATCCTTTAGCCAGTGGCTCTGTTCACTCTCACTGTGTACCTTCCTGCAATATTGCCTAAACTAGTTTCTCCTCATTTCTTGCTGGTGAAGTGCTATGTACTGTTTAAGACCTAGGCCCAGAGCCACCTCTTTCCTAATACCATTCTTAAGTGCTTTGACTAAAAGTAGTGACTTCCCTCTTTGAATTCCTATACTTGTCTAAATTATTAAAGGGTCATTTATAATAATCTTGAATTACAACTTTTATGCACATAGGAAGTCTTTTTTATTCCTCTAAATCTCCCACAACATCGATCAAACTAACGTGGAAATTGTAGGGAATAGTAAATATCTCTTAAATGAACCTTTACTCCTTATTTCGGAACATTTGGGTCATGTCTTCTCCAGAGGTCAGGTGCAGAAGGGAGAAAAAGTAACAGTTTTATTATTAAATTTTAAATCTCCATTGCTGCGAGTTAGCATTGGTTTGTACTGATTACTACACTTGCTTTGCATCTGGTTGCAATTCAGGATGACAATTAAAACTTGAAATGCCCACATGTCTCTGACACTGTTTACTTTCTGCCTGGCAGTTCTACTTAAACACTTGTTTCCCTTGGTCCTGACTTAGGACCCTTTATTCCTTCCTTTTTCTTGTCTGGCACACTTGGAGTTGGTGAAGCACTTTCCTCCTTTAAGTATGTTTAACTATAATTCATTTACATTCTGTGGCACATCTGGATGTGCTTTGGCTTCACATTGGTCATGAACTCAGAAGCTTGCTGTCTGCTTACACACTATGTCCTTCAGTTCTGGTTCTGAATGGTGTTGCAATGCACCTGAAAAGAGCATCCACAAAGCATTTTCTAATCAATTCAGGGTTTGTCTGGAAAGTTTATTATTGCCACATTCTTTCAATATAAATGTAGGAAGCAAAATAAACCTAAACTCTCTTGTTCAAAAATTGAAGAGTTAGAAGTTTAATAATGGTGACTACATTGGGAATATGTTGAGCTGTGTAAGAGTTTCCATATATTTCCTTTTTGAATTCTGGTTTATTCATTTGTACTGTTCTATAATTTGCTGCCTGGTATAAATTCAGAACTTGTCTTGAGAGATTATCATTAAAAAAGAGAGAAATTATTTGGGGGTAATAATGTCTATAATCCTCATATAGTCTCCTGCACAGGCAGGACTCCAGTTACTAACTGTCCCTTCCTGTTTCATGCTGTAATTACATTTCTATATGTATACAATAGCATTGGACTCATAGCATGTCATTAGAAAGCTACTGCATACCCATGACTGCAAGTAGGTATTTGGGAAGGAGTAAGACAATGCATTTGGATGTGGGCATGACATCTCGGTGTTTTTATTAGTTGCTGCTTGTTATTGTTATTGTTGATGTTCTAAAATAATACACTTATTTCCCACTTTGTTTCAAAAGGATGTTCTTTTGCATGGAGGGGAGTTTTCAAGACTAAACCATTCTGCCTATTGGATAGGCAGATGGATAATTAAGCATGAAATAATGAAGCATATGGGAATCACACCATGTTTTTGTGAATCATATATTTACTTTTATAAGCATTTTCAATGATTAAAAAACCCTCCTCATTATAGGAAATTTAAAAATAGTATAGAGAAATGATACATGAAATAATACAACTCATTATTCACAATCTCAATGCCTATAAATATCCTTAGCCATAATCATTGTTAGTATTTTGGTTATATTACATACATATATATATCCCAAACTTGGTTGTATTACATATATACATATCCCCAAACTTTCCCAAACCTTCCCAAACCAAGAGGTACATGTAAAGTCATATTATTAGTGAAGCTCAGTGTTTATGGCATCTTTCTAATGTATGCAGCTTCAAGGACTGGGCCCTCTGTCCAGTAGGTCTGCCCTTTCTAGTTTTCTGGGGAGTTTCTAGAGCAGATTTCATGTGCTCTGAGAGCAAGAATGAGTCACTGTTCTCACTGCCCTGGATTAAAGCTGGCGACCCCAAGTCATTATGCTCAATAGCTTCAACAGCTGAAGGTCTGCCATTCTGGAGGGGTCTGACAGCAGAGTTCTTTGGGGTTTAATATATTACCCAGGTGATCCAATATACTTTATTTGGGGAGGAGGGCAGATTTGATAAATGACCTCCTCTTCCCCATGACAGTGAGGCCAGTTGCTCCATTGAAAAGAGAATCAGTTAATATCCATCACTTGAAACTCAAAATCTCTTCAGTGTGGCCTTTAGTCTTCTTGGCTAATTCTGATTTTTATTGATTTCTCCCATGAACTATTTGATATACTATCTTAGTGGCCATAACTTTTATTTCCTGATATTTAGTTGCTTAGATGTGCCTCTGTTTCCACAGGCAAGATGCTAATTGCTTTGGTCAAACATTATGAATTCCTATGGGAAGATGCTGCTGTCATGAAGGAAGTATGAGAAAATGGTTGCAAAAAAAGGCATAAGACAGTGATGGTTGAATACAAAATTAACAAAATTGTATATACAGAGAAACTAGATAGAGCATTCCACACTTTTCTTAATTGCCACAATCCTTTATGAACAAGATATGTATGTGTGGATTGGATAATAGTACTTGAATAGGATTCAGGATTGGTTGAATGAGTACGATGCTGTTGTGAGACCATTACCAACTTAGAAGGAAATGTGTGTTCTGCTGAAGGACTCTGTCACCAGCTGTCCTGACTTTGTTATCACAGAGAAGAAAGGCACTACGGAACATAGGCCACATCATGTATTCTGTGAAGCTTTGAGTAGTGCTTGATCCATACCCAAAAGGATGCTGTCAATAATCAAACAAATAAGTGTAAATAATTGATAACACTGAAGAGGGATAAAGTTCTTAGCATAGGCTCCAAGGACAATATTGTGGGCATGGGCCAGAAGAGGCAGAGCTTACTAGCACAGCTTGTGAAGAGAGCTTGGGGTTTTGGATGGCTCAGATATCTGTAGGGAACAAAATTTTGCATCAACTGTCATGAAAATCTCAGCTGTGATCATCGAAGGCATTTTCACATCCAAGGAGATTACAGCCAACTTCATGTTGGACAGATCATACATAGATTATTGTGTTCTGCTCTGGGCACTGCATTTCAAGTGGTATGATGAAAGGCTAAAGAAACTAGGATCATAAACAAGTTCAAACCCAAGAAATATTAGAAAAACAACAAATGGTTGGCTTTGAGCTTGAAATAGAAAAAAAGTTAACGAAGATATTATAGCTGTCGCTAAGCATCAGTATATGCTATGTTTATTCTATATCACTCTTAAAAGAACAGGGAAAAAGAGAGAATGAACATGTATTTAGTACCTCCCATGTGACCAGCCTGAGGTAGCTTATTTCATGTGTATGTGTATAATTTCATTAAAATTTCACAGTAGGTAACCTAGAAGAAATGGACAACTTTCTAGAAAAATACAACCTTCCAAGGCTGGCCCAGGAAGAAACAGAAAATCTGAATAGACCAATTGCCAGCAAAGAAATTGAATTGGTAATCAAAAAACTACCTAAAACAAATACATGTACCAGATGGTTTCACTGCGAAATTTTATCAAACATTTAGTGAAGATCTAATACCCATCCTCGTTAAAGTTTTCCAAAAAGTAGAAGAGGAGGGAATGCATCCAAACTCATTCTACGAGGCCAACATCACTCTAATACCAAAAACAGGCAAAGGCACCACAAAAAAAGAAAATTACAGACCAATACCCCTGATGAACATAGATGTAAAAATACTCAACAAAATATTAGCAAACCGAATTCAAAAATACATGAAAAAGATCATCCATCATGATCAAGTGGGATTCATCCCAGGGATTCAAGGATGGTACAACATTTGAAAATCATTCTCATCATCCACTACATCAACAAAAAGAAAGACCAAAAACAGATGATCATCTCCACAGATGCTCCAAAAGCATTCGACAAAATTCAACATCCATTCATGATAAAAACTCTCAACAAAATGGGTATAGAGGGCGAGCACCTCAACATAATCCATATGTGACAAATCCACAGCCAACATTATACTTAACAGCGAGAAGCTGAAAGCTTTTCCTTTAAGATTGGGAACAAGACAAGGATGCCCACTCTCCCCACTTTTATTCAACATAGTTCTGGAGATCCTAGCCACAGCAATCAGACAACACAAAGAAATAAAAAGCATCCAGATTGGAAAGGAAGAAGTTAAACTGTCCCTGTTTGCAGATGACATGATAGTGTACATAAAAACTCCAAAACTACTAGATCTAATATCTGAATTAAGTAAAGTTGTGGGATTCAAAATTAATACGCAGAAATCTGTTGCATTTCTATACAGTAATAGTGAACTAGCAGAAAGAGAAATCAGGAAAACAATTCCATTCACAATTACATCCAAAATAATAAAATACCTAGGAATAAACCTAACCAAGGAAGTGAAAGACTTATACTCTGAAAATTACAAGACACTCATGGGAGAAATTAAAGAAGATAGCAATAAATGGAAACACATCTTGTGCGCACGGATAGGAAGAATTAATATTGTCAAAATGGCCATCCTGCTTAAAGCAATCTAAAGATTCAGTGCAATCCCTATCAAAATACCAACAGCACTCTTCAATGAACTGGAACAAATAGTTCTAAAATTCATATGGAACGACAAAAGACCCTGAATAGCCAAAGCAATCCTGAGAAGGAAGAATAAAGTGGGGGGATTATGCTCCCTGACTTCAAGCTCTACTACAAAGCCACAGTAATCAAGACAATTTGGTACTTGCCCAAGAAAAGACCCATATACCAATGGAACAGACTAGAGAGCCCAGATATAAACCCAAGCATATATGGTCAATTAATATACAATAAAGGAGCCATGGTTATACAATGGGGAAATGACAGCCTCTTCAACAGCTGGTGTTGACAAAACTGGACAGCTGCATGTAAGAGAACGAAACTGGATTATTGTCTAACCCCATACACAAACGTCAACTCAGAATGGATCAAAGACCTGAATGTAAGTCATGAAACCATAAAACTCTTAGAAAAAAACACAGGCAAAAATCTCTTGGACATAAACATGAGTGTCTTCTTCATGAACATATCTCCCGGGCAAGGGAAACAAAAGCAAAAATGAACAAGTGGGACTATATCAAAATAAAAAGCTTCTGTACAGCAAAGGACACTATCAGTAGAACAAAAGTACATCCTGAAATATAGGAGAATATATTCATAAATGACATATCCGATAAGGGGTTGACATCCAAATTATATAAGGAGCTCATGCACCTCAACAAACAAAAAGCAAATAAGCCAATTAAAAATGGGCAGATGAGCTGAACAGACACTTCTCCAAAGAAGAAATTCAGATGGCCAACAGACACATGAAAAGATGCTCCACATCGCTAATCATCAGAGAAATGCAAACTAAAACCACAATGAGATATCACCTCACACCAGTTAGGATGGCTGCCATCCAAAAGACAAACAACAACAAATGTTGGCGAGGATGTGGAGAAAGGGGAACCCTCCTACACTGCTGGTGGGAATGTAAGGTAGTTTAACCATTGTGGAAAGCAGTATGGAGGTTCCTCAAAAATTCAAAATAGAAATACCATTTGACCCAGGAATTCCACTCCTAGGAATTTACCCTAAGAATGCAGCAGCCCAGTTTCAAAAAGATGTATGCATCCCTATGTTTATCACAGCACTATTTACAATAGCCAAGAAAGGGAAGCAACCTAAGTGACCATCGGTAGATGAATGGATAAAGATGTGGTACATATACACAGTGGAATATTATTCGGCCATAAGAATAAAACAAATCCTACCATTTGCAACAACATAGATGGAGCTAGAGGGTATTATGCTCAGGGAAATAAGCCAGGCAGAGAAAGACAAGTATCAAATGATTTCACTCATCTGTGGAGTATAAGAACAAAGAAAAAACTGAGGGAACAAAACAGCAGCAGACTCACAGAACCCAGGAATGGACTAACTGTTACTAAAGAGAAAGGAACTGGGGAAGATCGGTGGAAGGGAGGGTTAAGGGGGGAAAGGGGGCATTATGATTAGCACACATAATGTAGTGGGGCAAGGATACGGGGAAGGCAGTATAACAGAGAAGACAAGTAGTGATTCCATAGCATCTTACTACGCTGATGGACAGTGACTGAAATGGGGTATGTGGTGGGTGGGGACTTCATAATAGGGGGAGTCTAGTAACCATAATATTGCTCATGTAATTGTACATTAATAATAGGAAAAAAAATTTCACAGCTACTTTATCAGTTAGAGTACTTCTAATTGAGAATCCCTAAACATGGAGAACTGCAGAAACTTCTTCAAAGGAACACACATAGCTAAGAATACAGATTTAGAGTTGTAGAATGTATTCAATGCCTGCGATTCTCTGGGGAAAAAGTCTTCCTCCTCCTCAGTCCTTGTGGTTTGGGAGACTGGATATCTTTTCTGAATCCAGGGGTGGGCATGTAGTCCTGTCCTGCTCCATAAGAACATAGGATCTCTGGTTCTCTATGGCCTATTCCATGCACATGGGATCAATTCTACATTGAGACATTGGGGAAGAGTTATTCTTACTTTTCAGTGGGATACTTAAAGGCTAAGATGTAAAATGTAACCTGCTGGCAAACCTTTTGCCACCATGAGGCAAAAAATGGTGCCTGACATTGGTGCTGACACAAAGGAAAGAAGAACTTAACAGTGTTAGGCTAAACACCTGAAATACATTTAAAAATATATCTTTATGTCGGGATGATTTCATATAATCTTAATTTTGTAAGGGAAAAAACGAGGTTATTGACAATACAGAGTTCACAATGCTATTCCTAGCAGAGCCAGGATTCATACCCAGCTTTGTCACATTTCTTAGGCATGACTGAATACCACCTGTTTTCACTTGAATTTTACAAATCAAAATAAAACTCAGTACACGATTGTATTGCAGCTCTCTATGTCATCAAAAATGACCTTAATTATGAAATTTCATATTTCGGGGGATAGATTATATTACTAACAAATTTAGGGGATGCAAATTCAAGTAACTCTTCAAAGGTTTGTATTAGAGTTCAAGGAGACCATTTAAACCAACATTTTATTTTTTAATTTTACATTCCCTTCTTGTGTCTGCTGCTGAGAAAGCAAAAAAAATTGTGTTATCTGTCTTCACTGCCTCTTGCAACGTGAGGCATAATGGTTGCCTCTTTTATTATGATTCATTAGTGATTGTATGAACACCTAAGCAGTAACAACAGGTGTTGAACCATTGCAATTTGCTTGGAAGTAGTGAGAAAAGGGTGCTAATCATTCATAGATCAAAATGATCTGAGCTTCTTTTCTAAGCCATAGATCTCCAGCTAAGAGATACCATATTGGAAAGAATTCCAGGTGAACAGAACTTAGGAATTTGTGTTGTTGTACAAAACCATGTCTCTTTAGATCAAATTGCAATTCCTGCTTAATGATTATGAACTTCCAACTCCTAGCAAAAGGTAAAAGTACCTGAGGTCATTATATAATAAACTAGAAATATTATTGGCTTTTTTTCCACATGGCACTATAATCTAAATATCACTACTTTAGTAGATTGTAATTTGTCACATTTTACCAAGTCTGGACTCTTTTTTTTTTAAAAAATCAATGTATTTTAATATTATGTAGTAGTGAATTTCTGCATTGACAGCCCATTCATATGCAAGACAATAACTTTGCTGGCTAACTCAGTTGAGCAGTTGAAGTTGAATTCATTTAAAATACCCATCATGATAGTGTGTGAACCTTAAAGATAAATGGTGTTTAAATATATGACTTTATTATTCATAGAGCTCTAGAAAAAAATATTATACACAGATAATTGATTTAGAACTGAAATATGGTATAGATAACCTAGTTTTCATAATCATTACATTTCCATTTCCTTTCCTCCTACCCCAGCCAAGACCAAGGCATAGGGGAGTACTGTCAATTGTCCAATTATATCTGAAGTATGACTACTTTTTCTAAACCCCTGGCGCCTTATTTCTAGCACCCAACAGCTCTTGCCTAGGCTGCTCTCACAGTCTTCACAATAGTCTCCCACCTTCTCCGATGGACCTCTTATACTTCATTCTTCATATAGTAACCAGAGTGATGTTTTAAAAATATAAATCAGGTTATATCGACCTGTGTTTAAAATCCTTTTGGGCTTCCTACGGTCCTTGTGATAAAATCCTGTCTCCAAGATCCTGTGTGGTCTTGGCTCTTCCTGACTCTCCAACCACTGACATGCTTCTCTTCCCCTTGCTCAGCATGTTTCCCCTTCACAATAGCCTTTTTTTCTGTCCCTGAAACAGACTAAACTCATTAATGCTTTGGGGCATTTCCATCTGCTGCCTCCTCTTCCTGGGATGCTCTTTTCTTAGATCTTTCCAGGGTTGGCTCCTTGTCATTCAGATCACAACTTCTATAGCACCGCATGAGTGACAGCTTTCCTGACTGCCCAGCCAAAGCAGCTAATCCCAGGCACAGCGCTCTATTTAGTTCTATAGCAGTCATCACTTCCTGTGTTTTCTTACATGTTTATTTATTGTCTTCCATCACTAGACTATAAGTTCCCCCACAACCTAGAAGAGTGTCTGATAGATGAGGCTCCAAAACATGTTTCATAACTGAAAGAGTTTAATTACATTTCAGTTAGGATAAAAATACTTGGAAATACTACAAAAAGAAGCACAACATAAATACTGAATATTTTTTCAGTGATGTGTAACAGTATAAGTGTAGCAAAAAAAGATTAGGAAGGATTATAATAAAATGTTATCCTTGGTTAGTACTAAGGTAGGATTTTTCTCTTTTAAATGTCTTTAGCTTCAGAATTCACTATCTCTGTGATAATAAGAAAAAGTACTTTTAGAAGAAATTAAAACACTGGCAGGAATTTTACAAACTATTAAATGGCTTCCTCTGGATGGATTATGGTTGGATTTTTATTTCTTCCTCTTCGATTTTGCTACGCTTTTCAAATATCCAACAGTATGCATGGTTCAGTTTTACAGTCAGCCAACAATTAACCTTTTATTAAAAAAAATAGTCATGTCCAGATAGCTTATAAGAAAAATCCATCTTAATTTAATGAATATGAAAATGTTACATAATTAGGAGTTGTCTAGGAATACTGTTGTATCTGTTGGCATACATAGTGGTATATCTGTTGACATACAGAGTGGTGCATTAAAAGGGCTGCAAATTCTTCAACATTTCTTTCCTAGAGTAATGGGGTCTGTTTCCCTTCTCCTTGATCTTGTAACTTTTTAATGATAAAGTATGATAGAAGTTTTGAGCCAGCCTTTCATAGGACTGCAGTCTTTTCCTTGTTCTCTTGGACCTCTGAGGCCATTGTATGGTAAGGAAGTCTAAACTAGTTATTTGTAGAGATAACGTGGAGAAAAAGAAAGTTATTCAACTAGCCCCCAGCTACTGCAGCCCCCAATTATTCAAGTCATCCCAGATGAAGTCTCAGAAATCATGGGATAGAGAGAAGCACTGAATGAATTCCTGATTTACAAAATCAAGATAAAATGATAAATTGTTATTTTAAGTGCATGTTTTAGAGTGGCCTGTTATGTAGTGTTGTGCCCTAGTTGCGAGTCCCCAAAAGACCACCAAGGAGCTGATTTCGATGCAAACACACAAGGGTCGTTTATTTCAAGCTCGAGCTCAGGCCCACACCTGTCACCGATGCAGCGGTTCCAAAGTGAGAGCCCCTAGCCCAGGGTAGACAAAGCTTTTATGCATTACAAGGTGCAGGAAGAGGGGAACTCTAACTTGGCATATGCTGATTGGATGATTTAAAGTAAGGGTGGCTTGTACATTCTTTATTGGTTGAGTCCGGCTGGTGCTAAGCTGCCGGCTGATGTAACATATAAGGTATGTTATCTTTAAGGGACAAGAGAGTCTGGACCTTGAGTGTCTGGACCTTGAGGTCGTTGCTAGGGAACTATCTGGGGTGAGGGTCACTGGAACAATGGGTGGTTTTTCTAGTAACTGGAACAAAGTTTTCTTAGAACTAGGTCGGGGCTGAGGCCTCCTTCTTAAGATGGCCTTTTCAAATTGGAGTTTCTCTTGCCCTCACAGTAGCATTAGATAAAGATCCAGCCATATAAACCCAGACAGTCTATCTATCTATATCATCTATCTATCTATCTATCTATCTATCTATCTATCTATCTATCATCTATATCTATCTATCTATATCTATCTTATCATCTATCTACCTATCTATCTAATAAAACAGAAGTCCAAGGAAAGACAAAAAGGATAAAGGATGGGAAACATAAACAAGATTCATTCAAAATCATGAGAAAATCAACTTAAAGAAGTTTAAGAACCATCTAAGAAATAGTGTTAGAAAAATGATCAGGAATTCACCTTACTTTACTGAATCTCAGTATAGACAAAGCAGAACTTTTGAAGTTTTTTTTTTTTTGAGAATTCTGGGGATTGGACCATGTTTGTTACCTACTTATTCCCTTTCCTCCCCCACATCAAGAAAACTCCCAGGAAATACTCAAAATTGAAAAAAAGAGGCTATTTCTGCTTTAACTATAAAGGGCAAATGTTGCATTCTTTTCTAAAGTCAGTTTTTATGTTCAAGGTATTTAATAAAGTAGGCGTATTCAAGTAAAACAAAGAAAAATATGTGTCTAACCCATAGAACTTCAGGAAAAATAAACAAAAAATAATGTATCAAGGACCTCAGTTTCTATCTGAAAAACCCATAGAACTTCAGGAAAAACAAACAAAAAAGAATACATCAAGAAGTTCTGCTTCTATCTGAAAAAAAGAGGAAGATAAGAGTTAATTAATTAAACCCAAAACAAGTAAAATAACAAAAATCAGAAAAGAAATCAAGGAATATGAAATAGAAAAATAAAAACCCAAATAAAGAAAATCAGTGAAACCAATAGCTGGTTCTTTGAGAAGTTTGGTCAAATTGATAAACCTCTACAAAGACATATCAGGCAAAAAAGAGATAGATGAGAGAGAGGCAGAGACATGGAAAAGAGGAGGAGAAAGAGAGGGAGGGGAGAAGGAGAGGTAGAGAGAATGAGAGAGAGAGAGAGAGAGAGAGAGAGAGGAAGAGACAAATTACCAAAATCAGAAATGAGAGGTCACATCAGCACAGATTCTATAGATATTAAAAGGGTAATAAGGGAATATTATAAACAACTGTTTGTCAATAAATTCAATTAAGCAACCTGGATGAAATATATAAACTACTAAAATTCAAGAAAAAAAATTCATAATCTAAATTGTTCTATGCCAATAAAATTAAGTTTGTAGTTAAATTCTTCCCATAAAAAAAAACAAGGCTGTAGGCTCAGAGTTCATTGGTAAACCAAACATTTAAGTGGAAGTAATATTAATTCTACTCAAAGTCCTCCAGAAAATTTAAAAAGATGGAATACTTCATAATTCATTCCATGAGGCTAGACTTACCCCAATAAACAAACAAGAAATAGATATATAGGAAAAGAAAACTGCAGAACAATTTTCCTCTTGAACAAAGATGTGAAATTTCCTAATAAAATTTAGCAAATCGGTCCATTATATAAATAATACATTATAACCAAATGAATTTTATCCAGGATTGCAAGGTTAGTTTAACATTTGAAGATAACTCAAAATAACTCAGCATACTGAGGAACTACAAAACTCAATATGGCCATTTCACTTTGTGTCATAACTTAATAAAATCTAATATATACTATGACTAAAAACCTACACAAAACCAGGCATAGAAGGGAACTTTCTCAACTTGGTAAAGAAAATCTATTAAAAAAACCCACAAGTGACATCATACTTAATGGTGAAAGACTGGATGCTTTTCCCCTAAAATTAGGGAGAAGGTAAAGAAGTCTTGTCTCACCATTTTAATCCAACATTTTATTGGAGGTTCTAGCCAACTCAAAAAATCAGGAAAAAGAAATAAAATAAATTCAGATTGGAAAGGAAGATGTAAAACTCTTTTTATTCACAAATGATAATATGTGTAGAAAGTCCAATGAAATCTACCAAAAAAAAAAAAGAACCCTAACTCTTTGACTAATAATTAGTTTTAGTAGTGTTTCAGGATAAAGGAAAACAATGCAAAAATTAATTGTATTTTTATACATGAGCAACAATCAAAAATTAAAATAAATATGATTTTACCATTAAAAGATGTGTAATACCTATATACTCAAACTACAAAGGATTGCTGAAAGAATTTGGAGAAGACCTAGGTAGAAGAAAAGGTATCATCATGGGTAGAAAGACTCAATATTTTTTTAAAAGTTAAGTATTCCTTTATTGATCTAAACAATCAATGCAATCTCACTTCAAACCTTAGAACCTTTTTTATTTTTTAAATAGAAATGTATTGTTCTAAAACTCCTATGAAAAGAAAAAGGACCTAGAATAAATCAAATGATTTTGAAAAAACAGTAGAAGATTAACACTACCTGACTTCAAGACTTATTGAAAAGCTGCAGTACTCAAGACAGTGTAGTAGTGGTACAAAAAGAGATAAATGAATTAATGAAACAATAAAAAATCCAGTAATAAAGTCACACACACGAGCAGATGATTTTTGAAATAGTTACAAATGCAATTATAGAGAGAGGATTTTTTTCCAACAAATGGTGCTGGAACAATTATATATCCATATGCAAAAGATACCCTTTGACCAATGCCTTATACCATATTGCAAAAATGAATTCAAAATATGTTATAGAGAAAAAAACAACCAAACACATTAACTTTACAACTAATAGTGAACAGGAATTTGAGAAAATTCAAAACTTTTTCATGGTAAAAACACTCAAACTCGGGGAAAAAAACCCTCAAAAACAGAAACTTGCTCAACATATTAAAGACCATGAGAGTGATGTCAATATCATGGTGACATAAGACATATTTCCTTAAATGATAAAGGTCATACACAGAAAGCCCACAGCTAATGAATTTAATGGTGAAACTTTTTCCCTAAGATTAGGAACAAGACAAGCATGCCCACTTTTACCACTTCCATTCAACTTAGTACTGGAAGTTCTAGCCAATGCAATTAGGCAAGAAAAAGAAACAAAAAACATCCCAGTTGGAAAGAAAGTAGTAAAACTTTCCCTGTTCAGAGATGACATAATCCTATTTGTAGAAAACCCTAAAGACTCCACAAAAAAACCTGTAAAATTAATAAATGAATTAAGCAACATAGTGAGATACAAAATACTCAAAAATCAATTGAGTTTCTATTCAACAACAGTAAATAATCCAAAACAAGAAAAATTTAAAAGTAAAAAGTAATTATATGAATGTTCTTTACAGCTTTATTTTACAACCAGATACTAGAAATAACCCAGCTGTCTACTCCTGCATAAGAAATCATCTTTCTAAAAATAGAAGCTCAATCTAAAATTAGATTTTTATCATGATTAAAATCATGATTTTTTACTGTTTTGCAGATGTTATTATTGGTAGTTTTGGATACCTGGGAAAGAAATTGATTCAAGAATCAATTTTTTTACTTTGCTTTGGATAAAATTTCTTACTTTGCTTAGAACCCAAGGCAAATATCATAACTTCTAGGCTTTCCTTCCCAGTTGCATTGCTAAATATCTGTCTTTTTGTCTTTACTCCGTACAACAGTATAATGAATTTATTCTCTTTAATCACATAATAATAATTAGCTATAAATCAATTGTTCTATGTCATTTCACTTGAATCACAACTTTTTGTATAATTCAGTGTTAAATGCTTATCTTGGATATGATTTAATAGTTTTCTATCCTAAAACAATACACTTACATAAAAACAGCCATACATGTGAGAGTAGTAATACATCATGGCTAGCGTACATGGGGTAGGGGCCTCTCTCTTGCTCACTTTGTTCTCTTTCCTCCACCACAGTTAGTGTTTCCTAATAAGACTATTAGATATACAGTAAACAATGAGATTTTGAATGAGTCATTCGTTTTTAATCAATTTCTTCTGGTTTTTGTTGAATGCATTATAGCTCTAGCAAAACAGATCATTTTCTTACATTTTTTTCTCTCCTTTCTCCCCTTTCTTTTCTAGATAGAATGAGCAATGTAGAAATTGTAGAATATTATGACACATTTTGTATTTTAAAAAAGACTTTAATATTACAAAAAGGTGATGACTAAACTTTATCACCCAGTGTGTAGGCTTTGAAGCTCATTAAAATCTGGGGGCTTCTGAATTGACTTGTAGGTCCCCACAGTGATGGAAATTGCTTCTTTCCAGTATTATTGGCTGGCAGAGCAGGTGATAACTTGTTTGCATCTTTGAGCAAGTTCATTAGTTTCCCATAATGGCTGTTTCAGATAAACACTCCAGTATTTAATTTGCAGACTCTCTTTGGTGAGCTTATAAACAATCATAGGAACTTTTCCCTTCTATTTGTGTTCAGAACCCAAATGATTTTATGGCCAGTCTGACTCATCTCATCAATAGGTATATGCCTGACAGCTGCCATGAATAACTATTAAAGCAACTGCCTTTATTTTTTCATGATCTAAAAATGATTCCATCAATCTTCAAGATTAACTGCCTGGGCAGCAAAAGTTTTAAGCCTCTTCAATCCAAGTCCTCAAGTTGACACCACTTTCTCTAAATCTATGTCATTGCCTAAAAAACCTGAAGCAACATGTAAGTGTTGAAAATCTCTGTACTGAGCAGGTTATGTGTTTCAGTGACAATAACCTGGTGCAAGTGGACATCAATTTCAACATCTGTTGAGTACCTACCATCAGCTTGTCCCTAGGGATACAAGGGTATTAAAAAGAAAGTCTCTGCCTTAAATTAATTTCACATATAGCAGAGAAAATAGATAAGTATTAAACCATAGTGTGATTTTTAAAATTTAAAATTAGTGTGATGAGACTCAGAGGAATGAGACTCAGAGAGATGTTGTATATTGGACAGTGGACTTTGAAGGAGTTCCTGTCTCCTCCTTGTGAAAGGAAGGATGTAAGCAGGACAGCCTTATAGCATTGAAAGGAAGGCTTGAAGAAAGAAGATAGCAGTATTTAAAAGTAGTGCTGTATATGAACCTCTAGGAAGGTGGGGAAATCTCTAAAGGGGATTTAAAGAAAGTTTTTCTTCGTGATGCTTCCTCTTAAAAAGAAATAAAAACCTAAGTTATTTCTTTAAGGCATCTTGCATTGGACTTGTATTACTTTTGGATGGTTCACTATGCTCAGATTGACCACTTTTTACTTAGCCTTATTGGGTGTACATTTTAGGGTACACCATATTAGATTGGGACATATGGCAAAGACTCTGACATTTTTAATAAAATCATTATCTTAGAAACTGAGCTAAAAGCAGAGCTTTGCAATGACCACTCAAATGTTGGAATTAAAATGCAAAGGATTGGGTATTAACAAGATAAGAAGTACAGTTAATTTTTTAAATAATTCAAATAAATGGAAATGGCATCAGACTCCCTGGGATTAAAATTATAATATTGGATGAATTTTCTCTTCAAGACTTGGTTGTACTAGAGACTTTACTAAATTTATTCAGAATTATGACAACTCATTAAATGAAGGGGGTCTAAGAAACTTCTTTATGAGGTTAGGAATTGAAAAGTATTTTATATCTTAAACACACAATTTCCTAGTAAATTAAGTCTTCCTTGGACAAGGAGTAAAAGTGCAGTGGTTCAGCTGAGAAGTTTTACTTGCTTAACCATCAGTACATGAATCCCCAGGAACTGGAAACCCTTGGGAGAGTCTGTGACAAGTAGGGCTTGGGATTAATTATATGGTTGTCTGCCATCAAAGAAAAACAAGACTGTGCCCAAGACTTTTAAAGCAGGTGTCTCAAATTCAGTGCCAACATTGGTCAATATAAATTAATGCATCAGGCAGCTGTTTCAGGAGAGGATCTGGGTGGCACAGGCCCTGTCCCTCCAATGGCTTCAGCTACCATTTGGGTCTAGAGGATTATTGCTGCCATACTGAAGCTAGGGCATAATTGTTGCCACATCTTCCAAATTTTAAAGATCAGCTAAAATCCAGTATTTAATAGCATAAATTTCTCCAATTTAAAATTACTGTGTTCAAAGCATGCAATCTATTTTTAGCATGCTGTGGATAATCATTGTTAGGACCAATAAAGGAAATTGTCAGGCCAGATCCACAATCAGCAGTGACAGCCACCATTATTTGTGGAAATATTTCATGAATTCCATATTTGAGAATTCATCTACTCACTAGTATTTATTTGTAACTCAAAATCAATACTGTGGCACTATTGAAGTCATTTGATGACATGCCCAGGATGGTAAAACATTTGAATTGCCAGTTGCATGCATACAGCAGGACAGGTCTTGTTCCAGTTCTCATGCTGTAAATAAGAATCCCTTTTGTGATCTATTTAGTGCTGCAGTTTCCACACTGTGGTGCTTTTCGTTGGTGATTTTACTGTTAAAGTAACTCCCCAGTGTAGTGCTAAAGAGCTGTCTAGGCTGTCTTGTGCTCCTAAGTACAAGAAGGCTGTGATGTGCTTTTTGGAGAAAAAGACTTGCATTTGATAAACTTCATTCAGGCATAAATTATAGTGCTATTGTCCATGAGTTCAGTGTTAGTTAATCAAAAATATTTATTAAATAAGGTGTCTCTAAGAAGAAACACATAAAGCCCAATGTGTATTGATTGGTTTATGAAAGTGTTATGACCAGAAGCTTGCAGGAACCTAGCCCTGTAGTTTTTTGTAGGAGCAATGGTTCAGTATTTGATAATTTGGTACTTGTGGTGATTGGACATAACTCTAGTGAATAACAATAATTTGCTATAGTTTCTTGTTATAGCTATGAGTTACTAAACAAAGCCTTACTTCATCAAAAAACCAATTGGTAAAGCCAGTTAGCACTGAGGAATAATGGACTAACAAGTGGAGCTCTGACTCAGGATACTTTGGCAGCAGTAGGAAGCTCTGAATGATACCAGTGTCCCTCACCGTCTTAAAGTAGATTCTTCTTATGCACATGGTCTGCTGAGAGTGGGAGAGAGAAGGTTTGGGCATATCATTCACTAATCAGGGAATCCTCAGAGCTAGCTCAGGGCTCAAGTCACAGTTAAGCTCTTCTAATTTTCTTTCAAAGTGACCAGATTGGTAATAGGTGCAGTCACTATGACCATTTGGGTGTTAAGCCCCTGGCATTCCTCAGTTCTCATCAGTGCATGAGAGGTAAGGGTCTCACATCACTGCAGTTTTATGATGAAAAAGGTATTTGTGGACCAATCACACTGATAAGGTCTAAGGCAGGGTGAATCCTCCACTTTCTCACCAGACCAGTGACATAGACAGAAACTGGACTGAAATTGAAGTCTGATAACAATGAGTTTCCTCCCATGGAAATTACTTATACCTCAATTGCAAGGTGTATTAGAAGAAATATTTATGATTGTAGCAAAGTTGAGACAGGTATTACCATCCACAAGGGTAAGAGAGAGAACTGAGCGAGTGTGCGAAGAAAAAGGTTTGGTGGTCAATCAAAAAATATCAATCAGATGTTTCAGATCAATATGGGGTTTCCGTTTCTTCTTGTCCATTCATCTGAAAGAGAGTTGTATGATAGCTTCATCAGGAGTCAACATATTTTTCAAGGGAAGAGACACTGAAATGATGATTTTATTCTCCAAAATTCCAAACTCTTGAGAAGCAGCTAGATCAGGAGATAAATTACATTTTTGGTGAGACTTCCCATGGAAAAGAGGATCATATGTTGGAAAATTGGGGTTTTGGAAATGAGTGATGAATGACTGGAGTTGAGGAGGAAAGTAGGGAAGGAGCCTGTGACTCAGGAAGTAGTGTAGCAGGAACTGGCGTGTGGCTGAGTTGGGAGAGATTTCTAGGAGATGACATAGGCATAAACATTTATAGAGAGGGAAATTTACTTTAGGTACATTTTTAGAAAGTTTTACTATGGGATAAGTTGTGTAAACTGGACCACCACTTTCAAATTCAGCAAAGATTATAATTTTAAATGTTTTTCAAATTATATCTGTGTTTTTGAGTATGGTTTATTGAAATTGAATATGAGGGGATATAGAAGGGACAAAGTTTTTATATAATATATATATTTTATAATACTTTTATGATACAGAATCTGAGCTTATCAGGCAAAAGTAAGAGGAGTTAGGAAATTGTAAGTTTGAGAAGAATAAAGGAAGTTAAAAATAATTATCAAGATCATTTGGTACCAAAGGGAAAGGGACTGGGGAAGAAGGGCGGGAAGGGAGGGATA
>JAQQAC010022866.1:6750300-6851322 GCA_029783875.1 Phataginus tricuspis
TATAACAAAGTACCACTGACTGGGTAGCTTACGCAAGAGAAACTCACAAGTCTGGAGACTGGAAAATCTAAGATCAAGGTGACAACATGGATGCATTCTCGTGAAGACCCTCTTCCTGGCTCACAGCCCACGTGTACTTGCTGTGTCCTCACACTGTAGTAGGCGCAAGGCATTTCTCTGGAGCTCCTTTATAAAGGCGCTAAGCGCATTCATGAGGGCTCTGCTTTTATGTCCTTATCACTTCTTTAAAGGCCCCACTTCCTAATACTAAATTGGCGATTAGGATTTCAAAATACAAGTTTTGGGAGGCACAATATTCAGACCGTATTGTGAACAGTTGGAGCGTAAACCCACTATGGAAACATTGGCTTGCCACGTGGTGTTTAGGATCTAACTGAAGCTGTTGACAAGTTATATATGTATCTCCTATCTGGTTACTTCATTTCATCAAAACCTATCAGGAAACTGATGTAGGTATGGAGAAGACAAAGATAAATAGTTCTGTTCCAACTCTGGTTTGGTAATTTTATTTATTCCATGTTGTTTTCTGTTAATTCAATGACTACAGAATGCATGAGAATAAAAATTAAATTTTTATTTGAATTAAATCTTGAGAATACACAGGACAGTCACATCTTTGCTTGCATTTTCATTTTCTTATTGATATACTTTTGAAGAACATACTTTTAAAAATCTAGATTCAGATGATATCACCAGTTATTTTGAAGGTGTTTGCTTCTTGTTCTTTTCCTAAGAAATCTTTGTTTACTCAGAGAGTGATAGGTTTTCTCCTAGGTGTTCTTCTAAAAGTTTTGAAGTTTAAGCTTTTATGTTTAGGTCTATTATCCATTGTGATTTAATTTTTGTGTGTGGTGTAAGATTAAGGGTCAAAATTATTTTTTTCTATATGGATCATCAGTTATCCTGGGACTATGTGTTTAAAAGATTATGATTTCCCAATGTCTGTAGGTATTGAGGACTTTGTTAAAAATCAGTTGACCCTACCTGATTGGATATAGTTCTAGTTACAGTGTTATATATTCTAGTATACATATATTTCTCAATATAGTGTTCCATTCATTTATATATTTATCCTTATAGCAATACTATACAATATTGATTTCTATAGTTTCGAATTAAATGTTGAAATCAGGATCAAGCTTTGTTCCTCTTTACAAAACTGATTTAGCTATTTTATGCCTTTTGCATTTCAATTTCAATTTTAGAATTAGTTTGTTAATCTCTACAAAAACTTCTTGATATTTTTATTGGAATTGTATTAAATCTATAGATAAATTTGGAGAAAATTGTATGAGAATGGAATTACTCATTATGCTTTACTTATTATGTCTATTCCTTTAAATTATTAAGCATATTTAGTACACTGCTTTAAATTCTTTGTGTTTGCTATTGGGCGTTGTGCTGTATTTGGTACCAGGCTTAGAACAAGCTACTGTATTTGCTATTGGACATTGCTAGAGTGTGAGAGTTTAACCATGAACATCAGTTGACCATGTAGCCTAAGTTTCCTATCAAGAACTGATGTCATCTTATTTGGTAAACCATACATGTGGCTTACAAACAAAACCAGTAGCAATTTACCACCAACTGGAAATGCTATAAAAGGTAGTGGTCTTAGGCAGGTATAGAAGGCACAACTAAGCTGCATGAATGGGTGGCTCAGACACCTTTAGCACCAACTCATGTTGCTTGGCGTCCTCTGTCTCAGTTCATCATGGGAAATATCTTATGACCAGGTGATAGAAGAAGAAAAAATTCAGATTCAGTTTATAGATAAGTAGGTCTGCAAGATATGCTTATATCGGATGAAAGTGGATGACTGCAGCATTATAGCTCCACTCAGAGATTACTCAGAAGGGTAACAGAGAAGGAAGATTTTCCATGGGTAAAATTTGTTTCATTTGTCTGGAGTGTGTTGCCAGAACTATATATTGACAAAGTTTTGAGAGTGGTTGCTAGTAGTTTGGATAGTCAGGGACTTGGAAGAAACAGGATTTTGAAATGGGTAGGAAGGAAGTCTAGGGGAGAGATGTGGAGAGGGATCACTTGGTGTCACGGCTCTGTGAAGATATTTATGTCTTGTGTGAATAACAAAAAGGTCCTCTTACTAAGGAAGCTGTTAATTAGAAAGACAAAAAGAAGCAACATGAGGATGTCAGTCAATGTTTTCCATCAGCAGCCCCAGGTTTGCACACAAGGCTCATGAATGAAGCTGTGGTAGCAGTGATGAAGGCTAGGCATGAGATCTACTACCGCTACTAGGAGTGTTTAATCTGCCAACAGTAAATACCTTCCAGCCCAGAATATGGCATCAGTCCTCAGGGGACCCGCCAACCACCTGGTGGGTGGTTGATTACACTGGCCTCTTCCATTGTGAAGGAGGCAAAGTGTCAGCCTCACTGGGACAGACACATATTCTGTAAGTGGACTTGCCTTCTCTGCCATAATGCTTCTGCCAGCGCCACTATCCATGTACTCATGGGATGCCCTAGCCGCCGACATGGTGTTCCATGCAGCATTGCTACCGATCAAGGAATTATATCACGGAAAAGAAAGTGTCTCCATCAGAGCTTAGTTTAATGACAATTTTTCTCTTTCAGTGGTTCATAAAGTACAGTTTGAAAATCATGGAATATTCTATAGATATAGTGAGACTCACAGAACAAGGGAATGTGTTACTACCTCAGATTTCCTGGGAAGACATCAGATTTTAGGGTTAGAAAGAACTTTTTGTGACTTGTCTTCTTTAGCAATTCATTTAACCATTAATGGGGGTTAATGTCAATTTCTTTACACTCAAAATCAGGTAAATAATGTCTATATACACAATAAATGATATATGTCTAGCACTTAGATAGGCACACAGTAGGTGCTGGATGAATAGACGAGGGAAGCTTTTTAAGCCTCGATTTACGGTACTATTATTGGCTGTAACAGAGAGCACCGCCGGTGGAATTGGGACGTCACTGCATCAGATGCCATTCGCTGACTGGCAACCCCAGGAGATGCCCTCCTCTGAACCATCGTGTCTCTGTATTGTTTTAAGCATGTTGTTCAGTTCAGGGGACAGAGAAAACAACATTAGTTCCAAATTCTTAATCCTCCAATGGGCATATATTTTTTTTAATTCTGGAAAGAGTTTTCCCTATAATTGGTGCTGGGCTGTGCTTTGCAACCAAAAGAATAATTTACTCCTTAGGAAGCTCAAGCTAAATTCAGGTATTCTCTGTTAGATTTCTCTTTGGGGCTAGATATAAGTATTTCAAATAGATACTATATATATTATATAAAATATGTGTATGTGTATATGTGTATATATGCACATACACACAATTGATACATATTTGATCAATTATATGTCAATATATATTTCATCAAGAATATCATTAATCATTATATTTCAGTTATTGATATTATAGATCCGTATATAAATATACTATGTAATATATAATTTGCTAATTGATCTCTCTATATATGTAACCTCAATATATACATATATATATATATATATATAATCTCAAAATAAAGTATTTGTTTGCTAAATATCCACTAAATTAAAAGTACACAACCAGTTGGATTACTCATATATAAACCTTTAGAGTACTGAAAGATTTGCTGGCAGCCCCTTTCAGACCAATCAAGTACATTTTGGCTGCTGACATTTACCTGGGTACTGTGGAAGTATATTCTCTGCCTCTTAAGAACTATCAATGAAAACAAAAAATCCCAAAGTCCTCAATGTACACAAATTCTATTCATAAGGATCATAGAAACAAAATAATTATTTAGTAGTAGCATTTACTATATAGAGCAAACAAAAGGTATATATAACATGATATGGCCCTTTTTTAAAGCTCTGAGGTCTTTTAGGCGGTTAACATATCCTTAACTTGTATGTATTATGTTAAGTATTTTTATGATTGTTGTTTCAAATGTAAGCACATTTCAGTTTCACTATTTTTTTATCCCTTATCTAAATACCTGAAGTGATTTCCAAATATGTATCCTCTTATAACATTTTTGGGGTTACAAAACAATAAATATAAATATATAAGTATAAATAAGTATAACTTAATTATACTACATAAGTATAAATTAAGTATAAATATGTATAATTAAGTTGAAATCTATAAAGCATAAATTATTAAAATTATTTTAAACTAGTTTAGTTAATTGGTAAATATAACATGATAATTTAAAAATAAAATTTTATTAACAAATCAGAATTCTTTAGTACTATCAATTTTGTTCATCTTTATTCATAATCATGTGTTATATAAAGTGGGAAAATTATTCTAATGAGGTATCTTTGCTGTTTACCAAAGATATTTCAAGGTTTGACGACTTACCCTAAATAGTGACTGTCTGATTTTTTATCAACAGAAAAAGCTTTAGACTTGAATTTGGAGATCTAGTTATAGTTCTATATTTATTTCTAGGGTTATCAGGGCTCTTGACAAATAACAATCTGTGTGGACATCATTATCCTTTTTAAAAGCTGGAGGAATTATAACTAAATGAGTTTTAAAGACCCATCACTGACTCTGTGATGGCGTTGACAAGAGAACCTGGAATTATTTGGAAGCAATGCCATCATATACACCAAATAAACGGCTCTTCTCTCACACTTTATACATGCTGATGAATTAAAAAAATAGCCTGAAAACTGAATGTGTTCCAAAATTTTTGTAGCTTTCTTTTGATGGCATTTTGTCACAAGGCAAAAGAATTTTTATAAAATAAAAGTGCTAAGTATCTGTTGGAAGATAAATCTCCATGGGTCTCTAAAACTAAAGTCATCTGATAAAAAAATGGATTTCAAAGCTATATTGATCGATCTAGAGAAAGTTATTCTTAGACAAATATTTGTTTGCATATCTGTATCCCTCACTAGCTTGTAAATTTCATCAACTCAAGATTGTGACATATTTTATCTTAGTAGGAAAGTGAAAAACATGATGTCTCATATATCTGGTGCTCAGTAAGTGTGGGGCAAATAATTAGTATCGAGGGTAATTTAAAACCAGAAAATAGTGTCCTGTGCACCTTCCTAAAAGCTGAATCTTTTTATTTCAAAGGATATCTAGGAAACACACACTCCCGAACCTTTTTATGACTTATAGGATAACGTGAGAAGTTTCAGATGGCAATTGTTAAATTAAATCATAAAGACTGTGACATTATAAGTGGTGTAAACATTCAATTAAAACTATAAAACTTCAAATTATAGGATCATCTGTAATTTATAAGTACCCATGTCACCTAGCTTGATGCAGATTCTTTTTATATTATTAATGAGCAAGACCTTTAAAACCACTCAGCAAGACAGTTGCAGTGCTTGCTAATTAGGCTCCACACTTTAAAGGCATGCTTTTTATATAAAAATAGAAAAACTGGACAACTTTTCAGGTATTTGAAAAACAAAGTCCAGTATTTGTCCATTCAGTTGATTCTCTTTATATTCTATTTCAAGTTAATTTATTTCCATTTAAGATATATAGATAACACTGAAAATAAACAACTCTAAGTTAATATTTTCTTATAAAAACTTTAATTTGGGCCTTTCATCATGAATTTATGTAGTCATTTTTCTTAATGCTTCAATGCTGCTGAAAATATGCAATATACTTCCTGCTCTGTTGGAAAGTTGAAACAACAAACATTAATTGCTGTCTTTTCAGGCCCCCATTCCTGTTATCATGATTGGAAAGGTCTCTTCTTTCAGAGATGAGCACAGCATCTATTAGACATAGGACTTCTCCATTAACTTTGACTGAGCTGATCCGTAAGCTAGTATCTACATTGTTCTGTTGTGCTGAAGTCACTGACTCTGTGATGGCGTTCACAAGAGAACCTGGAATTATTTGGAAGCAATGCCATCATATACACCAAATAAACTGCTCTTCTCTCACACTTTATACCTGCTGATGATTGAAAAAAATAGCCTGAAAACTGAATGTGTTCCAAAATTTTTGTAGCTTTCTTTTGATGGTATTTTGTCACAAGGCAAAAGAATTTTTATAAAATAAAAGTGCTAAGTATCTGTTGGAAGATAAATCTCCATAGGTCTCTTAGGTTTTACACATTTTGTGAGCAAGGCTCTAGCTGCCTTTTATAGTGCATTATTTTTTCAAGAATATTTGGTTATCAAAAAGCCTTAAAAGATAAGAGACAATGTCTCCCTCTGCAGCAAAGAGGAGGCATGTTTACTGTTTAATGTGATGCATTTAATGATGTCTTCCTCTTAACGACCAATATAAAAATTTGTGCTCCCTAAGCTCAGGATTCCTTTCCTCTAGTGAAACCACTGTGTATATACCATCTATTCTTTCATTCATATGGAAATTGGAGCTTGCAAGACTGGTGGAAAAATGGTACTCTTGCTATTGCTATTGCAGTGATAAAGTAGAAGTAATGAAATTTCCTTCATCTCTGATCCAGGAATCTTGTGTCTTACTAGCATCCACAAAACTGTGGCAGGATAACTTCTTAGCTTTTACTTAGGATAAAAACTCTGACCCCTCATAGTTCTTGACAATATTCAGAAAATATCTATATATTATTGAGATAGAAGAAAAGTTTATGTGATTATATTGGCCTATATTGATTATTAAGTATAGTCTTGTATGAATATAAGTATAGTTTAGAATTTAGCAAAATTTTACCTGGAAGTCATATAGTTTTGCCTACTGCTCAATATCCTTCACAATCTTACTCCACTTTGATTCATGTAACAGTATTGCCCATTACATCACCTGTACCAAACAGGAGCCCTCATTGTACACTGACTATATCCATTATTTTTCCCACACTTTATTTATGTTTTGCTAGTTTTCCCCAAATGTCCTTTTTCCTGTTTAGTACCCTATCCAGAATGCCATATTACATTGAGTCATCTCATTTTCTTAGCCTCCTCTGGTTTATGATAGTTTCTTAGATGTTCCTTATTTTTGATGACTTTGATGCTTTTTAAGAACACCAGTCAAGTGTTTTATAAGATGTCTTTCTAGTGGGATTTGTATAATGTTTTTCTTCTGGCTACATAGGGCTTATGGGTTTTTGGGTGAAAGATCACAGAGGTGAGATGCAATTCTTATCACATCATATCAAGTCACATGCTATGAACGTGACATCACTGGTGATGTTAGAGTCTTTGGGAAGATGTGACTTGTATTGTTTCATTGATAAAATCAGAAGTAGAAGAATTTTTATTATCAAAATTCTGTCCCCAGTAAACAAAATCATTTGGAATTGATACTATTTTAAGTTGTCAAATCATAAAATTATAGAATAAAAATGAAATGGGCTTTTTGGTTTTAGTGTGGCAGAGTAAAAATATTTTTGCTTATTTCTGCACTTGGAAATCATTCTAAAACAACAGTAAGAACGAGAAACAGAAACCTATGCTCAGTCATATATCTTGGAATCATTCATAACGATGACATATTTTGATATGAAAGAAATTGCCAAGTGTAGATCCATAAACATGCATGGGCTGACTTGCCTAATTTTTTTTCAGTTTTACTGAGATATAATCGACATATAAATTGCATAAGTTTAAGGTATACAAAATAATGATGTATGTGTATATTGCAAAATGATTAACATACAAGGTTTAGTTAACATCCTTCACCTCACATAGTTGCAATTTCTTTTCCTTGTGATAACTTTTAAGATTTATTCTCTTAGTAACTTTCAAATACACAATACAGTATTGTTGACTATGGTCATCATGTTGTACAGTATAACCCCAGGACTTATTTATCTTATAATTAGGTGGACTTCCCTATTAAGGAAAGTGATTTTGAAATGGAATAATAAAAAAACCCCAACTCTATGCCCTATATAATACTGAAATTTAAAACACAAAGATTCAAAAAGGCTAGAAATAAAGGGATGGGACAAAACATATCCGGTACATGACAACAGTAAGAGAGCAGAGGTTGCAATCACAGTAAGATCAGGATCAAGGCAAGAAAGTCCACTATTTCTATTACCATTTAACTTTGTTGTGGAGTCATACAACTAGATAACAGAAAATAACTTAAGGCAAAAGAATTGGAAAAATTAAATAAAACTATATTTACAGATAGCATACCAATAAAATTCATGATGAATTCAAACAGTAAAAGAATTCAGCAAGGATACAAAATTAACATATAAAAAATTAATAGCATTACCATACAGATAATAACAAGTTAAAAAACATAATAAATAAAGTTCTATTTACAATGGCAAAAATATAAAATGCTAGGGATAAACTTGGCAAGGAATGTTCAAAACATATGAACAAAACTAAAAAGCACTATTTAAAGACACAAAAGGAAGGACATTATACTTTGGGTGATTCAACATCAAGAGGTCAGTTCATGCTGGGTTACTTCAAATTGAATACTATCCCAATAAAAACTCCAATGAGCTAGTTTATGAAGATAGAAAAATTGAACCTTAAATTGAAATGGAAAAAAAGAGAAGATTAGCTAGGAAAACATTAAAGAGGAAGAACTCTGGGGAGACTATGCTAGCTATTACAGCATACCACAAAACCTGGATAGTTAAAACAGTGTAGTACTGGTACATGAATAGATCAATAAAATAGAATAGAGTGTGCAGAAATAGACCCAACTCATATGAACATATAGCATATTACAAAGGTGGCCTCTCAAATCAATGTGCAGTCATAGCCTTTTAAATTAATACTGTTTATAATGACAGGGTAGCCATTTGGAAGGAGGTAAGATTATATCAATTCCTCATGCAATATGCAAGCATAAACTCCATATGAAGTAGAGAGCTAAAGGTAAAAAAATAAAAGTGTATATTTACTCAGTTAAACATAGGTGGATCCTTCTATAGCCACTTATAAGGAAGGGTTTTCTGATCAAAATTTGAGATTCATGGTAAAGAAAAGATAAATAAATTTGACCAAATAATAATAATAATATAATAGTAATTAAAAATAATAAACATCTGCATAGAAAAGACACTATATGCAAAGTCAAGAGACAGATGACAAACTGGGAGAAAGTATTTACCACATATATAAAGAGTTAAAATTCAAAATTTATTTTTAAAGCTTTTAAAAAAGAGGAAACTGACATGAAACTATCCCTGTTTACAGGCAGATGTGGCCAGCAGTTTGATTGGGGTCAGCTCATTGACTGCTTTTTGGTTCAGAAGTCCTGGAAATGGAGACAGAAGAAATGTCAGACCACAGGTACAATTAGAAAATAAAAGCAACATTCTTCAAAGATAGAAAAGTAAAATAAATTGAAAAATGTTACCCCTACAATTGGCAGAGCCTATAAAAATAAAGTAATTGAGCTTATCTTGGTCTCTAAAGTGGAAGTTACGTAGAATTTTTTTTATGGGAATGAGTATGTTTTCTGAGAAATGAGACATTTTTTATGGATGTCATAGTGACTTACACTTGCATTCGTTTTTAACTGAGAATAACATTGATAAAAAGAAATTATGTATTACTAGAAACATTTAAATTTCTGGTAGAAGTTTCTATAAGTAGATTCCATACATTATAAAGGAACATGTTTTGTTATATCAGTAAAGATAAATTTTTCTGCCTCTCTCTTGACCAAAGAGTTGTATTTTCTAGAGCAGAGAGATGTTTTAAAGTCTAATGTTCAAGAGCTTGTGATAATGACCTGGGAAATGGAATGAAAACTGTGGGACTACTGACATGTTTCACAGACCTAGCACTCCTCCTCTGACATCTCTACTTGATAACAAGAGATTAAAAAAATTCCTGTGCAAGGACTTGGCTATTTCATTTAACTCTTAGTGATGACTACTTTTTCATTTCTTTCTTCTTTTTAAATCAAGTGTAATTTTTCTCTTGTGCTTTTATTTCAGAATGCAAAAATCTCTAATTTAGTAAGGGTTAGCCACAATTTCTTGATTCCAACTCTATACAAGAATGAGAGAGAGACTGAAGAAGGGAGGAAAAAAGAAAAAAGAAAAGAAAAATCTGCTTAGACAGAATTAGGAAAAATGTTGGTCAAATTATGGATACTGACCACTCTTGTTGGCAGGTAATTAAAAATGATTTGACCTAATTTCTCACTTCTCATTTGCTGGTGGTTTGAATATAACATGTCCTCGTATGGTCTTCTACATGGCTATCCTGCTTGGTATTCATCTGGTATTTTAAATTTGTAAATATATGTGTCATAAGTAGGGATTTTTGGCCTTTATTTTTTCAAATATATGTATATATACACACACACACACACACACACACACACACACACACACACACACACTTCTTTTGTCCATTCTATCTTTTCTCTTATTACGGAACTCCAATTACTTAGATGTTGTGATGGCATCTATAATGGGTTCCTCAGGCCCATTTTTCTCTCTGTTCTTCATATTAGATATTTCTATTAATCTCTCTTTGGATTTCATTACTCTTACCGCCATCATCTTTAATCTGCTAAGTTTCTCCAGTGAATGTTTTATTTTAAATATTGTAATTGTTATTTCTAGAGTTTCCATTGGTCTTTAAAAAAATCATTTCTATTTAACCTGAAGGTATTTCCTATTCTTTGATTCATCACAAGTCATTTAAAAAAAATTGAAAACAATTATATTAGCTGCTTTCCAATTCTGTCTTGTTAATTCCAACATATGGTTGTTTTCATTGATTCTTGTTTTCCAGTGAGATTGTATATCATTGTATTGATTTATCAGCTGTCACATACTTCTGCATATTGAACATTATGACACTCAAGCTATGAAAGCATTGGACTCTGTTATTTTTCCATGGTTAAGTTATTTTGTTTGTTTTAGCAGGCAGTTATGTTGATTAGACTTGAACTACAAACTTTGCTTCCTAGATTGGAGCTCTGATCTGAGTTCAGATCTGTAATTAGTTAGGCAGCTTTGAGTTCTCTCTGGACATGTGTCATTCTGGGATCAA
Organism: Phataginus tricuspis; assembly: GCA_029783875.1. NCBI lineage: Eukaryota > Metazoa > Chordata > Mammalia > Pholidota > Manidae > Phataginus > Phataginus tricuspis. Next base: position 6,761,261 of record JAQQAC010022866.1, read on the forward strand.
CCAGAGGTGTAGGTAGATCAAAGTTGGTGATCCCCTTCTAGTACTTTCTCTTTGGGGATTACTCTTTTCTCCAGTGCCCATGTTTTCCTGGATAAGAATGACTGTATCTTAATGCCCTGATTAGCCCACATACCATGCTGACTGTAGCTAATCCCATGCTAAACAAACAAACAAACAAAATACAAAGTTGGGAATGCACAACATGCAATTCCTCTCCTATGTTTACGTGCACCTTACCAGAATCATCCGTGCTTCATTTGACTGAGCTGAATCAACAGATAGCTGTCTTTTTATAATGTCCAAGGATTATAGCTATTACTTGAAAGGTTTTTCCAGTAGGATCTTATCCATTATCAGAAATTGAACTTCTAGAGATCTTAACATGACCTGTTTTTGTTACAGTAGTTTAACTTATTCTGTAATTTCTACTTTATCCAACATTTTTCAAATAATAAATTTTACCCCTTTTTAAGTAATTAAATTAGTCTTTGTTCCTTTAATCCTCTCCCTGTCTTTTGACAGTTTCTAGTTCATTGTTCTTTTGTTAGAAAGCATATGGACTCTTCAACTTTTTGAAGCTGGTCCATGTATTCTTTGTCATATCAGGTCAATTTCTTAAAGTTTCATAGTACTTGAAAATAAGTTAATTTTTCTTATCAAGATACATAGCTTGAGACTAGGAAGAACAAATGCTGGCAAGGATGTGGAGAAAGGGGAACCCTCCTACACTGCTGTTGGGAATGTAAACTAGTTCAACCATTGTGGAAAACAATATGGAGGTTCCTCAAAAAACTAAAAATAGAGATACCATTTGACCCAGGGAACTCGACTCCTAGGAATTTACCCAAAGGAAACAACTTCTCAGAACCAGAAAGACATAGGCACCCTTATGTTTATTGCAGCACTATTTACAATAGCCAAGATATGGATGTAACCTAAGTGTCCATCAGTAGATGAATGGATAAAGAAGATGTGGTACCTATACACAATGGAATATTATTCAGCCATAAGAAAGAAACAAATTCTACCATTTGCAACAACATGGATGGAGCTAGAGGGTATTATGCTCAGTGAAGTAAGTCAGGCAGTGAAAGACAAATACCAAATGATTTCCCTCATTTGTGTAGTATAACAACGAAGCAAAACTGAAGGAACAAAATAGCATCAGACTCACAGACTCCAAGAAGGAACTAGTGGCTACCAAAGGGGAAGGGTAGGGGAGGGTGGGTGGTAAGGGAGGGAGAAAGGGATTGTGGGGTATCATGATTGGTGCACATGGTGTGTGTGGGGTCATGAGCAAGACAGTGTAGCTCAAAGAAGACCAGTAGGGACTCTGTGGCATCTTTCTACACTGATGGACAGTGACTGAAATGGGGTATGGGGGAGAACTCAATAATAAGGGTTAATGTACCACGTTGTTTTTCGTGTAAAACCTTCATAAGAGTGTTTATCAATGATACCTTAATAATAAAAAAAGATACATAGTTTGATATATATCATTCTTTATTATATTTGCTCTCAAACTTCTTATATTTTGTCTACTCAATCTCTTCTGACAGATATAAAGTAATATTTCCTTTATACATAATATATTTGTGAATTTCTCTTGCATTTTATTACAGTTTTCTATTTCAATATTCTTATGGATACATCATGTGTTATATACCTTTATGACATATATCAAATATATTCCCATTTTCAATATAACGTTTGTTGTTATAGGATGCCCTCTATTTTATCATTTGCACATTTACATTTAATTCAGTAATTTCATATATCAAAATTGTTATTTAAGCTATGTTTTGTTGCATTTTCTTAGTATGGCTTTCCCATATTCTAGAGTTAGATTTGCATATTCTTCATACAGAGCATAGCTTGAATATTTTTCCTTACTCAGTGTAAGAATTATATTTTTATTTATTTATTTTTCAAATTTTTTATTAAGGTATTATTGATATACACTTCTACGAAAGTTTCACATGACAAAACAATGTGGCTACTACATTTGCCCATATTATCAAGTCCCCACCCATACCCCATTGCAGTCACTGCCCATCAGTGTAGTAAGATGCCACAGATTCACTATTTGCCTTCTCTGTGCTACACTGTTTTCCCTGTGACCCCTCACATCATGTGTACTAAACATAATACCCCTAAATCTCCATCTTCCTCCCTCACAACCTGCCTTCCCACATCCCTCCCCTTTGGTAACCGCTAGTTTGCTTCATTGTTCTACTCCACAAATGAGGGAAATCATTTGGCACTTGTCTTCCTCTGCCTAGCTTATTTCACTGAGCATAATATTCTCTAGCTCCATCCAAGTTTTTGCAAATGGTAGGATTTGTTTCTTTTTTATGGTTGAATAGTATTCCATTGTGTATATGTACCACTTCTTCTTTATCCATTCATCTACCAATGGACACTTAGGTTGCTTCCATATCTTGGCTGTTGCAAATAGTGTTGTGATAAACATAGGGGTGTGTATATCTTTTTGAATCTGAGAACTTTTATTCTTTGGGTAAATTCCAAGGAGTGGGATTCTTAGGTCAAATGGTATTTCTATTTTTAGTTTTTTGAGGAACCTCCATATTTCTTTCCACAATGGTTGAACTAGTTTACATTCTCACCAGCAGTGTAGGAGGGTTCCCCTTTCTCCGCATCCTTGCCAGCATTTGTTGTTCCTAGTCTTTTTGATACTGGCCATCCTTAATCGTGTGAGGTGATATCTCATTGTGGTTTTAATTTACAATTCCCTGATGATTAGTGATGTGGAACATCTTTTCATGTGTCTGTTGGCCATTTGAATTTCTTCTTTGGAGAATTGTTTCATATCCTCTGCCCATTTTATAATAGGGTTATTTGCTTTTTGGTTGTTGAGGCATGTGAGTTCTTTATATATTTTGGATGTTAACCCCTTGTCAGATATGTCTTAACAAATATATTCTCCCATACTGAAGGATGCCTTTTTGTTCTGTTGATGGTGTCCTTTGCTGTACAGAAACTTTTTAGTTTGATGAGGTCCCATGAGTTCATTTTTGCTTTTGTTCCCCTTGCTCAAGGAGACATGTTCAGGAAGAAGTTGCTCATGCTTATATTCAGGAAATTTTTGCCTATGTTATCTTCTAAGAGTTTTATGGTTTCATGACTTACATTCAGGTCTTTGATCCATTTTGAGTTTACTTTTGTGTATGGGGTTAGACAATAATCCATTTTCATTCTCTTACATGTAGCTGTCCAGTTTTTCCAACACCTCTTGTTGAAGAAGCTGTCCTTTCTCCATTGTATATCCATGGTTCCTTTATTGTATATTAATTGACCATATATGTTTGGGTTTATATCTGGGCTCTCTAGTCTGTTCCATTGGTCTATGGTTCTGGTCTTGTGCCAGTACCAAATTGTGTCGATTACTGTGGCTTTGTAGTAGAGCTTGAAGTTGGGGAATGTAATCTACCCGACTTTATTCTTCCTTTTCAGGATTACTTTGGCTATTCGGGGTCTTTTATGGTTCCATATGAAGTTTAGAGTGATTTGCTCTAGTTTGTTGAAGAATGCTGTTGGTATTTTGATAGGAATTTCACTGAATCTGTAGATTGCGTTAGGCAGGATGTCCATTTTGACAATATTAATTCTGTCTCTTGAGACTTTCTTTGTTTTGAAGTCTATTTTGTCTGATACAAGTACTGCAACTCCTGCTTTTTTCTCTCTGTTAGTTGCATGAAATATCTTTTTCCATCCCTTCACTTTTAGTCTGTGTATGTCTTTGGGTTTAAAGTGAGTCTCTTGTAGGCAGCAAATAGATGGGTCTCATTTTTTTTTATCCATTCAGTGACTCTACATCTTTTTATTGGTGCATTCAGACCATTTACATTTAGGGTAATTATCGATAGGTATGTACATATTGCCTTTTCAGGCTTTAGATTCATGGTTATCAAAGGTTCAAGATTAACTTCCTTACTATCTAAGAGTCCAACTTAACTCACTTAGTATGCTATTGTAAACACAATCTAAAGGTTCTTTTTTTTCCCTCCTTTTTCTTCCTCTTCCATTCTTTATATATTACATATTATATTCTGTACTCGTCTATCCCTTGGTTGACTTTGGGGGTAGTTGATTTAATTTTGCATTTGCTTAGTAATTAACTGTTCTACTTTCTTTACTGTTGTTTTATTACTTCTGGTGACAGCTATTAAACCTTAGGAAAACTTTCATCTGTAGCAGTCCCTCCAAAATACACTTCGTAGAGGCGGTTTGTGGGAGGTAAATTCTCTCAGCTTTTGCTTATCTGGAAATTGTTTAATCCCTCCTTCAAATTTAAATGATAACCTTGCTGGATAATGTATTCTTGGTTTGAGGCCCTTCTGCTTCACTGCATTAAATACATCATGCCACTCCCTTCTGGCCTGTAAGGTTTCTGCTGAGAAGTTTGATGATAGCCTGATGGGTTTTCCTTTGTATGTGATCATTTTTCTCTCTCTAGCTGCTGTTAAAAGTCTGTTATTATCCTTGATTTTTGCCATTTTAATTATTATATGTCTTGGTGTTGTCTTCCTTGGATACCTATGTTGGAAGATCTGTGCACCTCCATGACCTGAGAGATTATCTCCTTCCCCAGATTGGGGGGAAAGTTTTAAGCAATTACCTCCTCAAAGACACTTTGTATCCCTTTTTCTCGCTCTTCTTCTTCTGGTACCCCTAAAATGCGAATATTGTTCCGTTTGGATTTGTCACACAGTTCTCTCAATATTCATTCATTCTTAGAGATCCTTTTTTCTCTCTATGCCTCAGCTTCTTTGTATTCCTCCTCTCAATTTCTATTTCATTTATTGTATGCTCTACTGTATCTAATCTTCTTTTAAAACCTTATGCTGTATATTTCATTCCTGATACTGTGTTTCGTAATGATTAGGTCTCCTATTGGAATTAATTCCAGTATTCTTGAATATTTTTCTGTACCTCCATGAGCATGAAAATTTTTTTATTTTGAAATCTCTTCCAGGAAGATTCATGAGGTTAATTTCATTTGAATCTTTCTCTGGTGTATTTACAATTTTACTTTGAACCAGGTTCCTTTGATGTTTAATATTTGTATGTGGTGCCCTCTGGTGCCCAGAAGCTCTATTCTCTGGAGCTGCTCAGCCCCTGAAGCAATGCTGGGGGTCACAGAGGAGCGATGTTGGTGCCTGGGGGGAGAAAAGAGCTTTTTCCTGCTTCCTGGCTGCTATGCCTGTGTCCACTGTCAGAACCAGTGGGCCAAGCACACATGTACAAGCCTCTATGATTTGCGTTTGTCGCTGCTGTAGGTGAGGCTTCCCTGTGGTTGGCCTAATGCCAGAGAAGGTTTTGCTGGTTTGAGAGCCAGGTGGGGCTGGCTGGGAGGAAGGCACACCAGGCTGTGTATCACGGAGAGGGGCCTTGGAGCTGTGTAGCAAGCCAGGGTCGGGAGTGCCTGAAGATCGTGAAGGTTCTCAACCTGCTGTGCAAAGTGCACCCAATTTTGTCTACCTGTCCTTTCTCCTGAGCAGTATGCTCTGTGCAATCCTTGCCCCTTTAGCAGCCCTCTTTCTGTTAGGACATCTCTCAGACTGCCCACCTTTCTTTTGTCTTAGAGAGCTGCATATGGATTCCTGCTTTCATCAGTGGCTGTAATCTCTGTCTCTCCAGGTATTCTGCCTGTCTTAGCTTTCCAACCCACATAATCATGAGAGCACCATGAAAGCACCATGAAATGTAGGTTTGTGTTCTCAGAGCAGATCTCCAGTGCTAGGTGTTCAGCAGTCCCAGGCCTCCACTCCCTCCCTGCTCCTGTCAGTGAGGTGGGGTGGGGGAAGGGCTTGGGTCTCACCAGGCCATGGCTTTGGCATATTACCCTGTTCTATGAGGTTTATTCCTTTCTCCAGATGTATGCAGTCTGATGCAGCCCTCTTTCCTGTTGCTCTTTCAGGATTAGTTATATTAATTATATTTTTGTATTATATGCAGTTTTAGGAGGAAGCCTCAGTCTCACCTCTCACACCACCATCTTTAATCTATATTCTTTTGAATAACATTCATGTTTACTTTTTAATATATTTTTATTTTTATTGCTTTTTGATTGTATTTCTTTTTTCTGCATTGACCCTGTGTTAGATTCTCTTCTTCTAGGGATTTGAATCACTTATTTTCCCTTTTTAATTTTAACAGAGACTACTAGTTGTCAATTCCACATTTCTATTCTCTGATTTTATTCATGTAGGGCAATGTGAAGTTAAGAGACTATTTTACCAGCTTACTGTGTAAATAAATGATTGTATAACTATGTTTTAGCTGAGGAAATGTAAACAGAAGTATAATGTAGGATTTCTGGAAAATGTCTAAAAAGGAAAGGGGCCTGTATTTTTGTCATTTCTTCTTTCTGTTACCTGGAATGTGAACAGAATGGCTGGATCTTGAGAAGCCCTTTTGGAACAGAAAGTAATATCATTAAGGACAGCAGAATCTTTGCCTTGTCATCAAGCAATTCTAATTGAACTCCTGGACAGTCAAATCTAGTATTTGTTTAAAGAAAAATAAAATATTTTAAGTCTCTGCTCTCTTAGATTTACCTACTTTATGTATTAAAACAAGATCATAACCAATGCATAGTTATTTTAGTCCTTTATAAAATTTATCCTTAACCTTCTATTTTTATCAGACTTTGAAACTAAATAGTAGATATTGACTTGGTAAAATGAAAGACTGAAAGATGAATAAAATGATCTCCCTTACTGGTTAGTTCCTTTTCATGACCTAGGATTAATTAGCACTGGATATCTTTGTCTTATTTCATTGTATGGATAAAAATTATCTTTTACATTGAGGATCTTTTGCTTCAAGAGTTATCACATTTTAATTACATTCTATTACTTTACTCATGGAGATATCCCTCTCTAGTAGACCCTGCTAGTAGCCTATCTAACATCTATTGTCTTTCTATATTATTAACAGAACCTTTATTGCTTAGGGAATGAAGGTTATATCAATGTACTCAACTAAATATATTTGCCTGCCTCCTTTGAAGTTAGGGATAGCCATGTGTGATTCAGTTACGTCCCATGAGATGAAATTGTAAACCTCCTGGGGATGTCTAGGGAGATTTTGCCTGTCTTATACACAAGCCCTGCCTTTCTTCTTTCCTGGACTGGGACAAGATGACTGGAGCAGCAGCACAGTGTCTCATAGAAATATGAGGGAAGGTCAAAGGAATCTGAGCAATCTTGGACTCGGCATCTTTGTGTAGCTGAACCAAAGTCAGCAATCACTGACTGGTTTTGTTTCATGAGAAAAATAAACCTCTGTATTACCTTCCATGAAATTCAATCATAGTACTGATACAGTCTCACAATAATATATATATATATATATATGTATATATTGGTTATACAGATTAATTCTTTAAGGTTTAATGGAACAAATAATATCCATACTATTTAAGCTTGTCTAGGGCACAGATTTAAAAATCACTCTGATTCAAAAACATAGCACTACAAATCAGCGGTGAGAGCAAAGTATTTCACAAGCAGCTTTATGTGTGTTTTCCACACGAAAGAGTTTAGGGTTTAGGGAAGAAGGCAGAAACAGGCAAGTAAATAAATACATAGTTACAAATTATAATGAATGCTGGAAAAACAAGGAAAAATCTAACCCACCATCACTTTTGTCCCAGATAACTGTAATGGCCTCCAGACAGACAGACTCTGGGCACCCCAGAATCCTCCTTCATATTCAACAAGTACAAATCTGATCCTGCCATTTCTTCGCTCAGAAGTCCTCATTAGTTCCCCTCTATTGTTAGGATAAAGACCTAAAGCTGTTCCTATGGGATGTGAAGTGAGCACATAGATAACAGATTGGCTAAAATTTGCTGTTTCCAACATGGAGGAGAAATTGACCCAACTTCATTCCCAAGTCCGTTAACATAGTAAAAATCACACTCTTCTCTGTCATTAGCACAGTAAAAATCACACCTCCCCATGCCATGACAGTTCCTACAGGGACCAAATATAGTAAAAAAAAATCATGAACTCTGAAAAAATTCTGTCTGTCACCTTTCAAACCTAATCCCACTTAGTGAATATTCATCTTCCTTTATGTAAAAAAGGCTCCCTATTGTTCCCTTGGCACAACCCCTCTGGGTCTGCCTGTGCCCCAGTTCTCACGTGTGCAATCTCTTTTCATTAAACTATAAATCACCAAATTAAATCTTCATGCTCAATGGTTTTTCTGTGTCCATTCTTAAATTCTTTCTTTCAACGAGACCAAGGACCCCTTCTCTGATAACATAATGAGTGAATGAAGAAAATGAATTCACCACTTATGACTAGAGAAGCCCCATTATTTTCCCAGAATAAGGGTTTGTTTATATGTGACAATTTCCTTAAGAGAATTTTGGTGACCACCTGCACAGACCCTCTGTAAGAGTTCTCAGGATATACCTCATTTTAGTTCTAATAGCTATCATTTTTAATTAAGGCTTTAATATGTGCTAAACACCTTATAAGCACATGTAATGTATCTTTTTTCATTTAACCTCTAGCCCTAACTGCTAGTGCCAATTACATTTTCATTAAAAGATGCTCAACTTGAGATTCTGACTCAGTTTTATAACTGGCTCTGCTGCAAAACAGTACCACCCTTAGATTCAGGTAAACTGGACCTCTACCTGGGGCCTGTGATGACTCTGTCCTCAGGGACCCCATGATTTGAGCACCCCCCTTCTCCCCGCCTACCAAAATTAAACACAAAATTCTTCGTCTTCTTGTTAGGTGGGGTATCTTCATCAAATTGGAATTTCAAAGAGAGACAGTGAAAGCAATTACAGGAAAAACACTGTTGAAAGCGTAGCTTCATTTCAGAATAGAATCTGCAAAAATCACCAGCATGCATTTGCCAGACATATCTGTCACAATTTTCCTTAATATGCCTAACTATTGTGAAAGAATATTTAAATGACAGTTATCATTTTGCACTTTAGTTTCTACTGTATACTATCATGTCAAATGCCATACCCCCACAGTATAAGGTAAAGAACTCTAAAAATGAGTGTTACATGCCAAAAGTTTAATAGTCTTCCAATTCCTGCTGAGTCATGAACAGCTAACCCTCTGTGCACAGGAAAGGGAGGTTCTACACTCACTACTTTCTCCCTTTATCCTCGGTCTGCTGATGTTGTCTGATAGCCACTTTTGCATTCGGTATTAACCACATGGCCCTGGCCCAATGGGGATCCAGTGGTGGATACAAGGAATATTCTTTTCTTCAATAACCTCTTTGTGTTCCCTCAGGGGAACATTCAGAGGTCAAGGTCTTTACTTTTCCTTTGTTTTCATCCCTCACAGTTTAGTCATTTCTCTCTCAGGCAATCATCTTCTCACACAAAAACACCCTCTTCGACCCGCTTTCTCACAACCATCCCTCTTAAACTTCACTCAGGAGAGTAATTGCAGAGTTTCTGACCCGCTCTGTCTATCCAGAATCTGCAGAGCCTGCTCTAGAGGCAAAGAGCCCTCTTGGAGATGGTCTCTATCCTGTAGGCCAGTAGTGTTCAGGAGAACATTCTGTGAGGAAGGAAGTTTTCTTAAATATGTTATTATTGACCACTTCCAATAGGGTCATGTGGCTGAGGAAATGAATTTCTAATTTTATTCCATTTTGCTTTACATTTAATTTTATATACAACTAAATGAAAATGTAATTGAAATGTAATTTATTAGTAAAGTTTAATTTTAGGTAAAGTTAACTAAAATAGCCGTACATGGGCAAATTGCTATATTGGACGATGCAGCTAGACCGTGGGCTGAGGTTCTGAGGCCAGGAGCTGGGCATCAAGGCCCCATCCTCACATCTTCTCAGCTCGTATTCTCCCTTGTAATTTGCTGCAGCCCAGTAGGTCCCATTCTACACACTGATGATTCTAGGACAAGAGGAAAGTTAGGGCATCTCCCAGGGCAGTGCTTTCCTTTTCTCTTCTGCATCTCATCCACTAAGCACGGTTATCATGACACCCACTCACCTGCAAAACCAAATCAGTTCTCTTGGGAGATTTATACTTCTCTGTGTACATCTTCGTCTCATCTGAACTACTTTAGTCAGCTTAGCATTAAGGACAACTCTTGGACTCTCCAATCTTTAGTTTATCTTAGCAGTTTGGTTTTTTTCCTATTGCAGTGAAATATCTACTTGTCACACTTCCCTTCCTTCTGTCGGAGGGCCACCTAGTGCTCTTTACTTTCTTTGCTGTTTTCTGAGGGAGTGGCCTGTAACTTGAAATAGCGTCAGCGGCATATGGGTCACCAGGCAGCCACAGGTGCGGATGTATGTTCTTAAATCCTGGTGTATGATTCCTCTCCTGTTTCCAACTTACAACTTATCCACAACTGGAGGTGAGACTCTTCCTAAAAGGGAAGATGACCGATTTTTTATTGACACTAATAAGTCCCGAAATGCATGTTCTCATCTCAGAGGTAACCAGTAAGAGCATAGTAGAAGGACTTATAAATTATATTCGAATAGAGTGGGAAACAGAAATAATTCAAAATACCTGTTTAATGTAACAGCAGGTAAGAAATTGAGAAAACAGAAAGTTGACACAAAAAGAAAACAAATAGTAAGATGGTAAAACTTAGACCTAAATATTTCAGTAAACATATTCAATATAAAATAGGCTAATCTTTTTTTTTTTACAAATACCATTTTTTTCTTTTCATAAAAAAAAACCAGAAGAATCTATGCATAAACTATTCAAATGAGTGAATTTAGTAAGAACACTAGATATAAGGTCCACACAAAAAGTCAATATTAGCTTTATATACTAGCCATAAATAACTGAATTAAAAATAACTATTATTTACCATAACCTCAAAGAACATCAAATATGTGTAAGATCTGTGGTAGTATTCATATGTGTAAAAAAGAATCTTGACTCATACCAAGCACACCAATCAATTCCAGATGGATTTTAGATCTAAAAATGAAAGGGTCCTAGAAGAGCACTGTCCAATACGGCTTTCGGCAGTGATGAAAATATTCTGTATTTGCACCATCTCACCTGGTAGCCATTAGCCACATGTGGCTATTGAACACTAGAAATTTTTCTAGTCCATTTGTGTAACAACAATTTTAAATGTTATTTAATTTTAGTGAATTTAAATTTAATAGCCATGCATGGTTAGTGGCTACTGTATTGGACAGCACAGTTTTAATAGATAACAGAATATCTTCATGCTCTTAAAGATTTAACACATAAAAAAAGTTCCAGTTATAAAGAAAAAGACTGATAAATTTGCTATTTGAAAATAAAGAATTTTTCATCAAAGAACACCATTCAATTGTTAAAATGTGAGCTGATTGGATAAAATTCTTTGCAAAACACAGATACTACCAAAGATTTATATTCAGAATATAGAAAGAACTCCAAAAAATCATTAGGGAGAAGACAGCTTAATAGCAAAATGTCCAAAAGTCTTAAATGGTTTCTTTGTTAAAAATATTCAAATGGTCAACAAATGTGAAAAAGTATTCTCTTTGAACATAAGGAAATTGTAAAGTAGAACCCAATGTGATAATAGTATCCACTACAATGGATAAAAGTAAACAGAATTTGAAACACTGGAATTCTCATACACTGCTTGTGTGAGTCAACTGGCATGATCCATTAAAGCTGAATATGCATGCCTGTGAGCCAGCAATTTTGTTCATAGTTTCATACTCAAGAGAAATATGTTTGTACATGCACCAAAAGGCTTCTGCATGAATATGCATGTCAGCATTATTAATTATATCCCCAAACTATAAACAGCTCCATTGTCCATTAAAAATAGAAAAACAAACATATAAATCATGGTATTTTCATACAGCAGGATACCATTTGGTAATGAATATGATTAAACTGCTACTATACACAGCAATGTGAATGCTTTCATATATTGTGGAGGTAGGTAGGTCATTCAGAAGTGAATACATAATGTATGATTCCATTTACATAAATTTCTAAAACAGAAAATCTATTCTATAATGTTACAAGTCAGGAGAGAGTCATCTTTAGGGAAAAGGGATTGGGTGGGCTTCTATAATGATAATATATTTTATTTATTAATCTGTGCTGTGATTACACAAATGTACTAATTATCCTTAAATCTTTAAGCTTAAGTACTTACATAGTCTTTTAAAACATTATTTTACTATCATAAGAACACAATATGGATCTACCCTTGACAGATTTTTAAGTGTGCATACAGTATTGTTATTTATAGGCACAATTTTATACTGCAGATTTCTAGAACTTTTTCATCTTGCATAACTGAAATGTTATACCCATTGATTAGGCACTTCCCATTTTCTCCTTCCCCCAGCCCCAAGCAATCACTGTTCTATTATTTGTTTTCTATAGGTGTGATGATTTTCAATGCTTCATGTAAGTGGAATCATGCAGTGTGTGTCCATCTGTGACTCTTGTTTCACTGAGCCTAATGAGCTCATTGTTCTCTATTGTCACATGCTGCAGGATTTCCTTTGTTTTTAAGGTAGAATAATATTCCACCGTATAGCTATATATACATACCACATCTTTATTCATCAGTCAATGGACTTTTAAGTTGTTTTCACATCTTAGCTATTGTGAATAACTGCAATGAATATGGACTGCTAAGATCTCTTTGAGATCCTGACTTTAATTCTTTTGGATAAATATCCCAAAGTGGAATGGCTGGGTCACACGGTAGCTCTATCTTAATTTGGGGGGATATCCGTACTCTTTCCCACAGAGGCTGCACTGTTTTACATTTCCACAAGCAATGTACAACTGACACTTGACACCTCTTGTTTTGTTGATAATAGCCATCCTGACAGGTATGAGGGGCTACCTCATTGTGGTTTTGATTTGTGTTTTCCTGATGGTTAGTGTCACTGAACATCTGTTCACATAATTGTTGGCCATTTGATGTCTTCTTTGGAGAATTATCTATTTAAGTCTTAAGTCCATTTTTTAATCAGGCTGTTAGTTTTTTGTGAATTGTTTTGTTTTCTTTTGCTGTTGAGTTGTAGGGGTTCCTTATATATTTTGGAAATTAATTCTTTATGAGATATATGGTTTGAAAACATTTTATCTCATTCTGTAGGTGGCCTTCTCACTCTGTTGAAGGTTTCCTTTGCTCTACAGAAACTTCTTAGATTGATGTAGTCCCACTTGTCTACTTTTCCTTTTGTTGCTTGTGTTTGTGGTGTCATATGCATGAAATCATTGCCAAGACAGATGTCATAAAGCTTTTTTTACTATCGTTTTCTTGGAGCTATGTGGTCAAACATAATTATGCATGTTACACTTTAATAAAAAAGTTTATTTAAAATGGATCTGGGATAGTGAATATCCTGGATGAGGAGGTGGAAGCAAATGCAAATATTTTTTGTATGTACTCACCTAAATCATTGTTGTGCAAGATTTCTGTCAATAAATCCTAATCAAACATTATTTTATTATCATTGGAGAATCATGGTGAAAAAAAGACATGTTCTGACCAATAAAATGTAAGAATTCCTAAACAACAGGTTCATTCTGGAAGGATTTTACAGGATGTTCAGAAGTAACAAATATTGAATCCATAACAAAAGGAGCCTGGAGAAGGAAATTTGTAAATGTGGGAAAATCTCAACAAACACTGACTACATAAAAATACTGTAATAACAACTAATATGAGTAAGAAAAGTTAAGGTAAAACCAAAATTCTAAAGTTTAAGACAGGATGGCACTTACCAAAGCATAACAATGGAATTGTTTAAACTTAATGTTTTATTTAAAGACAACTTTATTGAGGTGTAATTACTACACAAAAACCTGCACCTATTTTATACTATTTGATTAGTTTGTTATATGGATTACACCTGTGATACCATCACTACAGTCTAAATAAACTCTCAAACTATAAAAAATACAAAGCGAAAAATTAATTCAAATATATTGACTATCAAAATTGCTACAGAACTGAATTTAACAATTATATGAACAAATAGGATAAATAAAGCCATAATATCAGCTGTGTGCTGTGTTCATAGGTCATATGTAAAAAAAAAACCCGGAAGATCAAAAGTAGGTAGATTAAAGAAATTATGCCAGGAAACTACTAATTGAAAGAAAATCATCCAAAATACAGACTTTGAGGCAAAAAGCATTATTTAAGGAATACATGGATTTAAAAATGATAAATAGGAAAATTCAGTAGGAATTTATGCAAAGTCGAAGCTTATACATAGCAATAAGTCAGAGGGAAGTATGTAAAATTTAAATTCGCACATTTCGAGAACAAATTAACTCAAAAATCATAGTGGGTGATTTTAGGATATCTTTTTTTCTGTAACTGATAATGAACAAGACAAAAAATTAGTAAGGGTATCCATGACTTGGACAACATAATTAAGTTTGATATATTGGCAAGATGTAGTGTTCAACAAACTCTAATTAGAGAATCCTCATTCTTCTCAAACACACATTAATGAGTTGCCAAAACTGATAACATATTAACCCATAGGAAGTTTCAACATATTTTAATAACTCAAATATCACACAGTCCATATGATCTCAACACAATATAATTAATTAGAGATCAACAGTGCAAAGATAACAAAAATGTCCATAGCTTGGAAATTTATAAACAAGCACCTAAATAACTGATTGAAGAAGAACTTACATTGGGAATTAATGTTTTATTTTTTATACTAACTCCGAATCTGTTTTGATTTTTGTCACATTTATTTGGTCTAAGGGCTTGCTTTTAAGCTTTGTGAAGGCATTTCTACAGTGACCTTAGTGATGCAAGCACAGAATACGTTTAAGTATCTTGAAGATTTCTAGAACTTTCTTCCTGTGCAGGTGCCTCATCCCTTGTACGTTTTCATGCAAACCCAGTTGCTTCTGCCACCCTGAACAGTGACTGACCTCTGTTTCCATGGCTCTGAGCAACAGCTTGCTTTGCTTGGGCTCCTTGTCCTGTGCTCCCTGCTGGAAGATGCCTCAAGACAGAAAGCTATTGTTGGCTCAGCTAGTTCCTGTTCCTTCTGTTAGGGGCTCCAATCCTGTGTTATTTGTGGTAGAATGTCTGAAAATAGTTGGTTTTTATACCAACATTTATTATATTACATATTCACTTGTATACAAAATTGTGTATTTAATCTTGTTTTCTAGCAGTTTGCGATGAGGGCTAGTTCGTGTCCAGTTGCATCCTTGCTTAGGACTTTTCACCTCTTCTTGGCTGCTGCCTGCAGCCCCTGGCAATCTTTCCTCTTGCTCTCTCTGGCCCTCAATTGCCTTGTCCCTCTCCTCAGATCATGGACAAGCTAACAGTACCTTCAAATGGGCTTAACCTTTCACCTGAGAGAGAAAGAGCCAAACATTGTTTCAGAGTATTTGTACTGTCTGTCCAAAAAATTGCTGAGTCAAGATCTTTCAAAATGCCTCGGTGTGTGTGTGTGTGTGTGTGTGTGTGTGTGTGTGTGTGCTGGCAGAGAGCCTTATAAAGGGTGAAAATATACATTGAGATTTAAATAAAATATTCTAGCTAAAAATCCTTGTAGTTGCTCTGTCATTTAATACAACTCCCTTTCTTTGCGCAGAACATTGTTGAATATGGCCTGCCTGTGATAATTTTATGTGTCAACTTGTTTGGGACACCAGAGTGCCCAAATATTTGGTTAAATATTATTCTGGGTGTGTCTGTGAGGGTGTTTCTAGATGGGGTTAACATTTGAATCTGTAGACTGAATAAAGCAAACTGCCCTCCTCGATGTGGCACACCTCATACAATTCATTGAAGGCCCGAGTAGAAAAGACTGAAGAAGGGAGAATATATTCTCCCTCTGCTTGGCTGCTTTTGTGCTGGGATGTGAGCCGTCTCCTGCTTTTGCCCTCAGACTAAGATCGGAACTACAGGTCTCCAGCTTGCTAACTGCAGGTCTTGGGATTCTCAGCCTCCATGATCATGTAAGCCAGTTCCTTGTAAGAAATCTCTTTAAATATCAGTATCACCAATATCCAAAATTTCATATTCCTATTGGTTCTGTTTTTCTGAAGAACCCAGACAAATGTAGTGTCTTATTGAGTGATTTCAATTCCATGAAGTCTTTCTGGCCAGTTGAGTTTGGTGTATCCTTAACCGTTTACACAGTCTTTTTGGGACTGGTCTGATTCCTTCACTTCACAGTGGAAGTACTTTTGAGGATTTTGGGGAAAAGGGGACAAGGCAGTTATAAAAGGAGAAGAGCCAGGCTTATAGGCTATAATGTAGATGAGGACCAAGTGCTGTCAAAATTGGTAAAAGGACATCCCATATATCTGCCAGTATATCCAACACTTTGGGTGAAAAATGCTGTTTGCCAATATCCAAAGTCATAGTCAATGGAGAAAAAAGGCACATGGTTGGAATTCTAACTTCATTCTGGCTACTGAGGGGAGAAAATAGTTTCCCAAACTATGTCTTTATGGATTTTTGATAGACCACATTTTCCTTACCTGTGAAATTTTAATACATTTTGTAAATGTATGATATACATTGCAATCTTTACTTGTAAACGTGTTAACTTTCTGAGACATCTCTTGAATTTCCTGAGATGTTACTTGTCTTCACCTCTATTTATTGAAATCATCTGAGGCTTATCTTAAGTTGTACTTACTCTTTGTAGCCGACCTAACTTTGAACTTCTATTTCCATTCTTTGTTGGGGAATCATTTTCCCAATATGAGTTTCATATAAGTACTTCTTTTCATATGTAGAGACAATGTGAAAGTGGAAAGCAGGACAGAGAAAAGAAAGGACATTAGAAAAGAGAATATTCCTTGATATATAGGAAAATTGAGGGGAGAACACACAGCACTGGTATGATGGCTTGAACTGTGTCCCCCAAAATTCATATATTCAAGTCCCAACCCCTAGTACCTCAGAATGTGACATTATTTGGAATTGGGTGATTGAAGATATAATTAGTTAAGAGGAGATCAAACTGGAGTAAGGCAGACCCTCAGTCCAATATGACCAACTGTCCTTATAAAAAGGGGACATCGAGACACAGATATGCTCACAAAGACAATGCCATATGAAGGATGAGAGTGATGCATCCAAAAGCCAGGGAATGCCCAAGACTGCAGCAAACCACAGGGGGCTAGGAGAGAGGCATGCAACAGATTTTCTCTTCAGCCCTCAGAAGGAACCGACACTGCTAACACTTTGATCTCTGATTACTAGCCTCCAGATTGTGACACAGTAAGTTTCTGTTGTTTAAGCCACCAGTTTGGGATACATTGCTAGGACAGCCTTAGGAAACTAATCTAAATTCAGAAAAGCTTGATTTTTGACCTGGCGTTTCTACTAACTCTGTGACTTGGATAATATTGATAAACCTCTTTGCATCTTAGTTCCCTCAACTAAAAAGTTAAGGAATATGCTAAATTAGCATTTCTGTATTTTTTTTTGTTTTTTTAGTATAGCTATGCCTTTACACTCTTAAAAAGTACTTAGAAGATTCAAGATGGCAGCATGAGAGGTGAGACAGAGAAGTCCTCCCAAAACCACAGATAGTGTGAAAATATAGTTAATACAACTAACCTTAAAACAGCAACAGGAAAGAAGGCTACACCAGACTGCATACAGACCTCACGAACAGAGCAGACCTCACAAAACAGGGTAACGTACAAAAGCCTTGATCTGGGGGGACCCAAGCCCTTACCCCACCCTAGTTCACTGGAAGGAGGAAGAGAAACGGAGCAGGGGAGGGGGTGGAAGCCTGGGACTGCTGAACACCTAGCCCTGAAGATCTGCTTTGCAAGCAGAAATCTACATTGTGTGGTGCACTGGAGGACGGGGAGCTGGGACAGGAAGAGTGCTTGAGAGACATATTCTGGCCATTTGTAGAGGACAGGACCCACACCTGGCCGCTCTGAGACAGGGAAAGGCAGGCAGTCTGAGAGGCTTCCTAGAAGCAGGAGGGCTGCTGAAGGTGCAGGGTTTGCATGGAGCTTGCTGCATGGGAGAAGGGAGAGGGGGACAAGGTTGCCTGGGTGTGCTCTGCCCAGCATATTGGGAACTTTGGGGAGCTTCAGGGGCTCCAACCCCCTGGCTGGCTACTCAGCTCTGAGGCCCCTCACTGTGATATGCAGCCTGCTAAGCCTTCCTCCTGGTCTGATAGCACCAGCTCTCAAACCGGCAGTCACTACTCTGGCATCAGACCAGCGAGAGAGAGGCCTCACCTACAACAGCTAGAGACACCAAGCACAGAGGCTTACACCTGTGTGCCCAGCCTACTGGCTGTGATACTGGAGATAGGCAGGGCAGACAGGAATCAGGAAACAGGTCTTTCCTCCCTGCCAGGCACCAGCTCCACTCCCCTACGACCCACAACCTCACTCTAGGGGCTGAGCAGCTCCAGAGACTGGAACTTCTGGGCAATATAGGGCACCACACAGAGATATAAATGTCAAAAGAACATGGCACAGACAAAATTCTCACAAACCCAGAAAAAGGGCCAAATGAACTGAACTCACCAATCTTCCCGAAAAGGAATTCAAAATAAAAATCATAAACATGCTTATGGAGGTACAGAAAAATATTTAAGAACTCAGGAATGAATTTAAGATGGAGATTCAATCATTAAGAAATTCCATATCTGAAACAATGGAGGGATTTAAAAGCAGATTAGATATAGTAGAAGAGACGGTAAATGGAATAGAAATTAGAGAAGAGGAATAAAAAGAAGGTGAGGCACAGAGAGAAAAAAAGAAACTCTAAGAATGAAAGAATATTCAGAGAACTGTGTGGCCAATCCAAATGGAACAATATTCGCTTAATAGGGGTACCAGAAGAAGAAGAAGAAGAGAGAAAAAGGGATAGAAAGTGTCACTGAGGAGGTACTTGCTGAAAACTTCCCCAGTCTGGGGAAGGAGATAGTCTCTCAAGCCATGGAGATGGACAGATCTCCCAACACAAGGGACCCAAGGAAGACAACATTAAGACATATAATAAATAAAATGGCAAAGATCAGGGTTAAAGACAGAGTTTAAAAGCAGCTAGAGAGAGAAAAAGATCATATACAAAGGAAAATGCATCAGGCTATCATCAGATTTCTCAACAGAAACCTTAGAGGACAGAAGGGAGTGACATAATATATTTAATGCAAAGAAGCAGAAGGGTCTCAAACCAAGAATACTCTACCCGGCAAGGTTATCATTTAAATTTGAAGGAGGGATTAAACAATTTTCAGATAAGCAAAATCTGAGAGAATTTACCTCCCACAAACCACCTCTACAGTGCGTTTTGGAGGGACTTCTATAGAAGCAAGTATTCCTAAGACTAAATAGATGTCACCCAAGGGATAGACAAAGACTATGGAATATGATTCATAACATACAAAGAATGGAGGAGGAAGAAAAAGGAGGAAAAAAAAAAGGAATCTTTAGGTGGTGTTTGTAATAGCATACGAAGTGAGTTAAATTAGACTGATAGGAAGAGAATTAGTCTTGAACCTTTGGTAACCACAAATCTAAAGCAATGACAATAAGTACATACCTATCAATAATCATCCTAAATGTAAACAGTCTGAATGCACCAATCAAAATATGTAGAGTCACAGAATGGATAAAAAAACAAGACCCATCTATATGCTGCCTACGAGAGACACACTTCAAACCCAAAGACATACACAGACTGAAAGTAAAGGGATGGAAAAAGATATTTCATGCAACTAACAGGGAGAAAAAAAGCAGGAGTTGCAGTACTTGTATTAGACAAAACAGACTTCAAAACAAAGAAAGTCACAAAAGACAAAGAAGGACAATACATAATGATAAAAGGATCCATCCAACAAGAGGATATAACTATTATAAACATCTATGCATCCAACACAGAATCACCTACATATGTGAAACAAGTACTAACAGAATTAAAGGCGGAAATAGAATGCAATGCATTCATTTTGGGAGACCTCAAAACACCATTCACTCCAAAGGACAGATCAACCAGACAGAAAACAAAAAAAGATACAGAGGCGCTGAACAATGTGTTAGAACAGATGGACCTACCAGACATCTACAGAACACTCCATCCAGAAGCAAAAGGGTACACATTCTTCTCAAGTGCACATGGAAACATTTCAAGAATAGATCATATACTAGGTCACAAAGAGAGCCTCAGTAAATTCAAAAGATTGAAATTGTACCAACCGGCTTCTCAGATCACAAAGTTATGAAATTAGAAATAAATTACTCAAAGAAAATGAAAAAGCCCCAAACCCATGGAGGCTTAATAACATGCTCCTAAATAATCAATGGATCAATGACCAAATAAAAACAGGGATCAAGCAATATATGGAGACAAATGACAATAATTCAACACTGCAAAATCTGTGGGACAAAGCAAAGGCTGTGCTAGGAGGGAAGTATATTGCAATACAGGCCTACCTCAGGAAAGAAGAACAATCCCAAATGAACAGTGTAAACTCACAATTAATGAAACTACAAAAGGAAGAACAAATGAGGTCCAAAGTCAGTAGAAGGAGGGACATAATAAAGATTCGAGAAGAAATACATAAAATTGAGATGAATAAAACCACAGAAAGAATAAATGAAAGCTGGAGCTGTTCTTTGAGAAAATAAACAAAATAGATAAACCCATAGCCAAACTTATCAAGAAAAAAAGAGAATCTACGCACATAAACAGAATCAGAAATGAGAAAGGAAAAATCACTATGCACACCCCAGAAATACAAAGAATTATGAGAGAATACTATGAAAAATTATATGCTAACAAACGGGAAAACATAGAGGAAATGGACAACTTTCTAGAAAAATACAACCTTCCAAGGCTGACCAAGGAAGAAACAGGAAATCAGAATAAAGCAATTACCAGCAAGGAAATTGAATTGGAAGCAAAAAACTGCCTAAGAGCAAACCCTCTTTACCAGACGGTTTCACTGCTGAATTTTATCAAACATTTAGTGAAGACTGAATACTCATCCTTCTTAAAGTTTTCCAAAAATTAGAAGAGGAGGGAATACTTCCAAACTCACTTTATGAGGCCTTCATCACTCTAATATCAAAACCAGGCAAAGACACCACAAATAAAGAAAATTACAGGCCAATATCCCTGATGAGCATAGATGCAAAAATACTCAACAAATTATTAGCAAACCAAATTCAAAAATACATCAAAAAGATCATCCATCATGATCAAGTGGGATTCATCCCACGGATGCAAGGATGGTACAACATTTGAGAATCCATCAACATCATCCACTACATCAACAAAAAGAAGGACAAAAACCACATGATCATCTCCATAGATGCTGAAAAATCATTAGACAAAATTCAACATCCATTCATGATAAAAACTCTCAACAAAATGGGTATAGGGGGCAAGTACCCCAGCATAATAAAGGCCATATATGACAAACCCACAGCTAACATTATACCTAACAGTGAGAAGCTGAAGGCTTTTCCTTTAAGATCGGGAAGAAGACAGGGATACCCACTCTCCTCGCTTTTATTCAACATAGTTCTAGAGGTCCTAGCCACAGCAATCAGAAAACACAAAGAAATAAAGGCATCCAGATTGGTAAGGAAGAAGTCAAATTGTCCTTGTTGGCAGATGACAAGATATTGTACATAAAAAACCCTAAAGAATCCACTCCAAAACTACTAGATCTAATGTCTGCTTTCAGTAAAGTTGCAGGATACAAAAGGAATGCACAGAAATCTGTTGCATTTCTATACACTAACAGTGAACTAGCAGAAAGAGAAATCAGGAAAACAATTCCATTCACAATTGCATCCAAAAGAATAAAATACCTAGGAATAAACCTAACCAAGGAAGTGAAAGACCTATACTCTGAAAACTACAAGACACTCATGAGAGAAATTAAAGAAAATACCAACAAATTGAAACACATCCCATTCTCATGGATAGGAAGAATTAGTATTGTCAAAATGGCCATCCTGCCTAAAGTAATCTACAGATTCAATGTAATCCCTATCAAAATGCCAAGAGCATTCTTCAATGAACTAGAGCAAATTGTTCTAAAATTCATATAGAACCACAAAAGACCCTGAGGAGCCAAAGCAATCCTGAGAAGGAAGAATAAAGCTAGGAGGATTATGCTCCATGACTTCAAGCTCTACTACAAAGCCACAGTAATCAAGACAATTTGGTATTGGCACAAGAACAGACCAATAGACCAATGGAACAGAATAGAGAGCCTAGATATAAACCCATGCATATATGGTCAATTAATACATGATAAAGGAGCCATGGATATACAATGTGGCAATGACAGCCTCTTCAACAGCTGGTGTTGGCAAAACTGGAAAGCTACATGCAAGAGAATGAACTGGATTATTGTCTAACCCCATATACAAAAGTAAACTCAAAATGGATCAAAGACCTGAATGTAAGTCATGAAAACATAAAACCTTTAGAAAAAAGCATAGGCAAGAATCTCTTGGATATAAATCAATATGAACAACTTCTTCATGAGCATATCTCCCCGGGCAAGGGAAACAAAAGCAATAATGAACAAGTGGGACTATATCAAAATAAAAAGCTTCTGTACAGCAAAGGACACCATCAATAGAACAAAAAGACATCCTATGGTATGGGAGAATATATTAATAGATGACATATCTGATAAGGGGTTGACATCAAAATTAAATAAAGAGCTCATGCACCTCAACAAACAAAAAACAAATAAGCCAATTAAAAAATTGGGCCAAGGAATGAACAGACACTTCTCCAAAGAAGAAATTCAGATCACCAACAGGCACATGAAAAGATGTTCCACATCCCTAATCATCAGAGAAATGCAAGGTAAAACCAAAATGAGATATCACCTCACACCAGTTAGGATGGCCACCATCCAAAAGACAAAGATCAACAAATGTTGGTGAGGATGTGGAGAAAGGAAAGCCTTCTACACTGTCGGTGGGAATGTAAATTAGTTCAGCCATTGTGGAAAGCAGCATGGAGGTTCCTCAAAAATCTCAAAATAGAAATACCATTTGACCCAGGAATTCCACTCCTAGGAATTTACAGTAAGAATGCAGGAGCCCAGTTTGAAAAAGACATATGCACCCCTATGTTTATCGCAGCACTATTTATAATAGCCAAGAAATGGAAGTAACCTAAATGTCCATCAGTAGATGAATGGATAAAGAGGGTGTGGTACATATGCACAATGGAATGTTATTTAGCCATAAGAAGAAAATAAATCCTACCATTTGCAACAACATGGATGGTAACAACATGCCTCATCTGTGGAGTATAAGAACAAAGAAAAAGCTGAAGGAACAAAACAGCAGCAGACTCACAGAACCCAAGAATGGACCAACAGTTACCAAAGGCAAAGGGACTGGGGAAGATGGGTGGGAAGGGAGGGACAAGGGGGGAAAATGGCTATTACAATTAGCACACATAATGTAGCCGGGGTTGGGGGGGGGGAATACGCTGAAGCCAGTATAACACAGAGAAGACAAGTAGTGATTCTATAACATCTTACTATGATGATGGACAGTGACTGTAATGGGGTATGTGGTGGGGACTTGGTAATAGGGGGAATCTAGTAACCATAATGTTGCTCATGTACTTCTACATTAATAATAACAAAACAAAACAAAAATGTACTTAGAATCCCAAAAAGCCTATAGTTATGTGGTTTGATTGCTGTCTATATTTGCTATCTTAAAAATTAAACTGAGTTATTAATAAAATATTTAGTTGTGAATTTATTTTAAAGAAACTAAGTACATGTTAAAATGGACATTATATTTATAATGTATTTTTAAGTCATCTCTATTTTACTAAACAAATAAAAACTTAGAAGAATGATATTTCACTTTTTTGCAAATCCCTTCAATGTCTAAATTATAATATAGGTGGATTCTTGAAGACAGCTGGATTATTATATCAGCTTCTGCAGTCAGTCGTTAGAAATATATTGTTTTCATTTAATTATATAGAGAAAATCCAGGTTCACAGATATTTATAGGGTGTGTATATTCTTTGATTTTACACCAAAACTCACTTTTCTTTTCTTAAAGTTAAGGTGCACTCTGAAATATGAAATCTTATCAGTGAAATGTTTGTTTTTTCTTATGCTAAAATGCCCTGGCCTATCTTATATGTTGAATGACTCTCTTAGCCACATAAGATATTGTGTCAATGCTTTGATCATTTGAAAAATATTGGCTCAGTGAGTTATACAGATGTTCCAAATGCTGACACATTTCATTATTTAGTATCAAAAACCTCTTATTTTTAAATAGGTGGTTAAGCTCATGGTTGTAGATGCAAGTTTTCCAAAATTCTTATTTTTGCTTTAAAGCTGCAGTTTTATTGATTTAAAAAATAACACCAATTGTTTTTCTTACAGAGATGATTTTACTTTGTTCATTTTTGAGAAAATGACTGCAAAATTCATACTTTGGCTACCAGTTGTTTCAAACTGATTTCCAACAGAAAAATCGGTCTCCTGGGGAAAAAAAATAAGTCGGTTCTCAATTTAAGCAATGGCACAGGTCTTTTCCTCCAAATGCTGTACTTTGATAAGCTTCAAAAGTGCTTTGTATCTACTTCAGATTTTGTCACACAGAATATTAAAAATACAGATTCTGGAGTAGATGTTTCATAAAATTAATAGTTCTTACACTTTCATCAAGGACATTCCACTGATTTTTTTCTCTGTGAATGTGCGACTGCAAAAGAAAACAAAGGACTATTCTTACCATTTGGAGCCTTAACATGTGCTAAGGCACCAGTAGAACTATTGTTTCTGTGTTACTAATGCAAATGTTGACCCAGCGAAAAAGGCAAATGATGTTTGAATATTATTGTAAACATAGTTTCTACCTCATGAGCCACTGGGCTAGAAGATTTGAGGGTCCTTAACATGCATTTGTTTTATGTTTTCCTATGATATTATCCTCCGAGTCACTTTGTAATATGTAAAGCACATTTTTCAAGTTTCTAATGTGTTTAATCAATAAATTTGAATAGAAATACTCTGTGGACAAGAAGAAAAGCCACCATCTGACTCCATGGGGCAGTGTGGTCCTGGAGGACATGGGAGACTCATCCCAAAGCCAATGTTGGCAGCATATGAGAGTTATAGGACTGAATTAGCACCCCTAGTTTTCATACATGTGGTCAGATGAAACATCTTCTTTTTTCCTGGGAGGGCACTCTGAATTGTCTTGCCTAAAGATCATGAAGAGGACAAGACTAACTCAGTGTAATTTTTCTCAGTACAGAAACCTTCTTTTTTTAAAGGTATTATTGATATACATTCTTATGAAGGTTTCACAAGAAAAAACAATGTGGTTACCACATTCACCCCTGTTATCGTATCCCCCCCATACCCCAATGCAGTCACTGCCCATCAGAGTAGTAAGATGCTACAGAGGCACTATTGGCCTTCTCTGTGCTACATTGTCTTCCCCCTGATGCCCCTCACACCATGTGTGCAAATCATAATACCCCTGAATCCCCTTCTCAATCCCTTCCCACCCACCCTCCCACACCCCTCCGCTTTGGTAACTTCTAGTCACTTCTTGGAGTCTTGAGTCTGTTGCTGTTTTTTCCTTCAGTTTTTCTTTGTTGTTATACTCCATAAATGAGGGAAATCATTTGGTACTTGTCTTTCTCTGCCTGGGTTATTTCACTGAGCATAATATCCTCCAGCTCCATCCATGTTGTTGCAAATTGTAGAATTTGTTTCTTTCTTATGCCTGAGTAGTATTCCATTGTGTATATGTACAACATCTTCTTTATCCATTCATCTACTGATGGACACTTAGGTTGCTTCCATATCTTAGCTATTATAAATAGTGCTGCAATAAACATGGGGTGCATATGTCTTTTTGAATCTGAGAAATTATATTCTTTGGGTAAATTCCTAGGAGTGGAATTCCCAAGTCAAATGGTATTTCCATTTATAGTTTTTTGAGGAAACTCCATATTGCTTTCCACAATGGGTGAACTAATTTACATTCCCACCAGCAGTGTAGGAGGGTTCCCCTTTCTCCACATCCTTGCTAGCATTTGTTGTTCCTAGTCCTTTCTATGTTGGCCATCCTAACTGGTGTGAGGTGATATCTCATTGTGGTTTTAATTTGCATTTGCCTGATAACTAGGGATGTGGAACATATTTTCGTATGCTGTTGGCCATCTGAATTTCTTCTTTGGAGAATTGTCTGTTCATATCCTCCACCCATTTTTTAGTTGGGTTATTTGCTTTTTGGGTGTTGAGACGTGTGAGTTATTTATATATTTTTGGATGCTAACCCCTTGTTGGATATGTCTTTACAAATATATTCTCCTATACTGTAGGATGCCTTTTTGTTCTGTTGATGGTGTTCTTTGCTGTACAGAAGCTTTTAAGTTTGATGTAGTCCCATGTTCATTTTTGCTTTTGTTTCCCTTGCTTGAGGAGATGCATTCAGAAAAAAGTTGTTCATGTTTATATTCAGGAGATTTTTTCCTATGTTATCTTCTAAGAGTTTTATGGTTTCATGACTTACATTCAGTTCTTTGATCCATTTTGTGTTTACTTTTGTTGTATGGGGTTAGACAATAATCCAGTTTCATTCTCTTACATGTAGCCATCCAGTTTTGCCAATACCAGTTGTTGAAGAGGGTGTCATTTCCCCATTGTATGTCCATGGCTCCTTTATCGTATATTAATTGACCATATATGCTTGGGTTTATATCTGGGCTCTCTAGTCTGTTCCATTGGTTTATGGGTCTGTTCTTGTGCCAGTACCAAATTATCTTGATTACTGTGGCTTTGTAGTAGAGCTTGAAGTTGGGGAGCACAATCCCCCCAGCTTTATTCTTCCTTCTCAAGATTGCTTTGGCTACTCGTGGTCTTTTGTGGAGACCTTCTCTTTCTTATGAACATGAGCCAATGCATATTTGGAATTATATGCTCAGTAAAAAAACAGAACATTTCTTTTGAGAAGCCCAGTTCCTACTGAATGTAAAATACTTAAAAAATTTTTGTAAATAGGTACTTTTCTTAACTGAATAATTGACAGTATTCACAAATTTTCAGCATTAACATTTAATTTAAAGGAGCAAGGTATAATTCCTGCAAAAACATTTAATGAATATTTTAATAAAAACATTTACATTCCAAAGTGGAGTGGATGAAAATGGTTTTCAGTGTGACTCATACATTGAGATTTACTAGGCCTGTGCCCTAAAGGACACAATTGTAAAACTCTAATTACCTTGCATCTATCTATATCCATTGATATGTCAAAAAGCATTTACTGTCAGTAATAAAATAATTTAATGATGCATGTAGAGATTTTCAATGATATTTGCTTGGAAAAATAAATTACACTCAAACACAATAAAATCTCTGAAAAAATTTGATTTTTGTAGGTAGTATACATGCTTAGTGTCTTTTGTTCTAAAGTCAGAACTGAAGATAAATAAGGAGAAAACCAAAATTGATCCTAAAGAAAACATGTTTCCTAATATTCTATTTCAATTTTATTGGTCATTCAGCTATATGCATTTAACCGAGCACTGTGCATTGTTGATAGAACTGTTTTTCCAGATTAATGTTTTAAAGGATTGCTAATGCAATGTAGGAAGAATTCACTGCTTAGGGAGCCAATGTTTCTCTTACTCCATCATCTTCAAAGTGTAATAACTTATTTATGTGAAACAGGGTCTGGATTACTAAGGATATACAATCTGAGAAAGAAAGAAAGAAAGGAAGAAAAGAGAAAAGAAAGAGAGGAAGAAGAGAGGAAAAATTTTAAGAACAATTGTTTTTCACTACACGTTTTTCACTATGTCTATTACAGTGCTTTGCACATTGTATAGGTGCTGAAATGTTTCTGCATCTTTCAATGGTTCAAAGAAAATAACAAGAAACTGTGATCTAACCCACTGGACATATCTGTATTTTAGAAAAAAGATGTGATCATCATTTATTTTTGTAATACAACTGTACCACCAATCTGTAGCTTAGAATCAGAGGACTGGTTTGGAATAGAGTCAGTGATGGTGTGTGGGATAAAAAGCAACTCTCAGAAAGAAAAAGAATCTACAGAGCAAAGATGGTTAAGGGCCAAAGGTACATCCTTTGCTTTGAGAAAAAAGCGTTCTTTAGGGATCCTGGCATTTCAACAAGAAGCTTAAGGCAACTTTGGTACTTACAGATTGTGGGAAAACAGAGAGTAAGACAAGGAACAGCTCACTTGCCCAGGCTGGTGGAGCAATGACAAGAAACTTCAAGTGCACTTGCCAGCTGAGGAAGTGAGACTGATAGCTGAAAATGTGGTGGCAAAGGAACCAGGCAGAGGACAATTGTCTTATACAAACTACAGAGTTAAATATTTTAAGAGAAAATTTCCTTGTTAATAAAATATGTTAACAGACTTCTGTGTCCACAAGCTGAGCAAGGTAAGTATGCTGTGTGTGGAGTAGGATCCCCACCAGATTGAGGGGAGTGATTACTACAAGGTGTGACATTTAATAAATTGGGAATTTGAAAAATTCCTCATTAGTACATTCTGCCTCAGGAAAAGGAAATGCAAAAATTACCTTATATTATTTTTATCTAATTGTTTTGCTTTTCACAATGCCTTGGGTATCATCTCACTTCACTTATAATTTAGAAGTTTCTCATGTTTATATTTTTCTATCTTAGAATGTCAAAGGTTTCTAAGTCACTCTGAACAACAGGATGCTCATACAGTAGCCTCATTCAAGGGTGGAAAGACAGTGGTGTGATCCCTTTGTAGAGAGCTACAGCTCAAAAACTAGAGACAGAATTGAGGTAGGGCAGGGACATGGGACAAGCATCATGATTAATTTTTCCTGCCTATGATGAAAAATGCTGAGATATAAATAATATAGTAAGAACAGGAGGGAATCCATCTTAATGCTAAGATTCCATTTTTAAAACTAGGGAGTTAGGAGGTGAGATTTCTAACGTATTTCATGGTTATATGACTGACTATCTTAAGGCAGGGCAAGCAGTCCTGAATGATATGCTTTCACTGCTTGAGGGTAACCACTGTCTTGGAGAACAGGATCAAGAAATTCCTTGTGTTAAGGTCATCTTACAGAATATCTAGAGGACACACTATAGATGATGACATAATGTCTCTCACTGGAGACAGACATCAGGAGACCCCAGGTCAAGCCTATTTCCTTCTCTCCCCACTCTTCACCCCATTCTTAAAAGACAGAATCCAAGTCCTTAAGTGTGCCTCCTCTCTGAGGTTACCTGCACTCTCATCTGAGTGTGCACTGTCTTATATCAAATAAACTTTCTTGTTGCATAAGCCAGTTGCACTTGTCTCTGAACTCTTTTCCAAGACAAAGACAAGAACTCTCTAACGTTGACTTCCTGTGGTAAATGTCTTAGTCACTTTTCTATGTCATTCAATTTTCTAGACTTAAGCACAAGTCTTCACTCTTTCTGTCCTACTTCAGACAAGTAGGGAAGGGCTACTAAGAACTCTGATTTGAGTTTGCAACTTCCTGTCACCTGGGTGACCGGACAGGACTGTAGCTATACAGTCATGCTCTTTAGTAGCCTGCCCAAAAATCTCCTTTCTTTTCCTTTGGGAAGTTAATCTCACTCCATCCAGTGATGTGAAGCTCCCCCATATCCTGGGATGGTAGGGGCTTAGTTCCCATGCCATGCACATTCAAGCAGATACAGGATGCCAGGTGTCTTTGGTTTCAAGGGTCGACAAGGGATCTGCCCTATGCTGAGCAGGAGCTCAGTGAGCTTCCCTTTCCTTCTTGTGATCTTCCTGCTCTCTGTGGCTGCATGGCTGCTGCCACTCACTGCTACTCTGGCTTTAATGAAGCTCTTCCTTGCCTACACTCGTCTGACCTTTTCGAGAGTTCTCATTCAGAGTCAACAACCCTCCCTGTCTGGTTGGGGTTTCACCTACTGCACAGAGAGAGACGTCTGCAAACACAGCTGCCTGTGAGAACCACCACTAACATATTTGGGCCTATGGAGTAAAAACACAAATAGAGACCCACACTTCTGAGGCTTTAATATTTAAAAAATTTTCAATCATTTAAGAAAACTGTTTTATAAAATATGTTCTGTTCTTATAAGTTGACAAATACACTTTTATTATGAATTCATAAAAATATTTGTGAAAATCCATGGCGTTAATGATTGAAAATCAAGAAACTATAAAAAAATCACTGAGTGTATTTATCCTTGCCCATGCTTGAAGGTTCTCTCTACAGAAAGGTGATTTGAGATGAGCAATAAAATAAAAACATGTGTAAATCATGAATTATACATTTATTTCCTGAAGTGCTTTTCCTTGACAATGTTTCAGCAAAACTGTGACTTATAGAATAGTTAGGGGTTGAGATTGTTCTCCTTAGTTCTTGTGCCCACCACAACAAAGAACTGATGGGCAGAGACACAGTAGTGAAATGGAGCCAATGTTTTATTTGAATACCGTCCAAGGGAGGAACAGGCCAGAGTCAAGGCAGACAAGGGCGGGTTTGCTTGAATAAAGCACAGAGGAAGGGGAAGCTCATCAACAGGAACTTGCAAGCCCAAATCAGAGCTGTCAGTAGCCCCTCCCTACTTATCTGAAGCAGGACAGAGAGTAAAGACTTGTGCTTCAAGTCTGGAAAATAGAATGAAGAATGAAATAGCAAGTTGATAAAGACACCACTGGAAGAGCATAGAGACAAAACGTAATAAGTTGAGCGGTAAGAAGGATTTTAAAAATACACACTCCAAGAAAGGGACAGGAGGGTAACCTCAGGGAGGAGAAGTACTTAAAAGCTGGGTTTCTGTCTTTTAAGGATTTTCAAGGGTCAAAGGCATAGGCTTGTCATGCAGTCTCACGATGTCTGTCTCAGGTGAAAGACAATGTCATTATCCATAGTCAGTCCTCCAGATAATTCTGTAAGACAAACTTCCTGTTCCTCTCCAAGATAGTGGCTACCCCCAAGCCCTGGAAACATGTAAGTTAAGACTGTTTGCCTTGCCTAAAGATAGGTTGTTGGCTGTTTACCAAAGAATATGTTAGAAATCCAGCTTCTCAACTCTCTGCTTTTCAAATGGAATCTTCTACTTAAGATGGGGTCCCTTTTGTTCTTACTGTACTGTTTATATCTCAGCATTTTTAGGAAAATTAATCAGGAAGCTTGTCCCATGTTTCTGCCCTATCTCACCTGAATTCCTTTGGCTTTAGCCAGTCTCAAGGTCAGCACAGATTCAGAGCACATGTAATAAACTCACATTGCAAAGGACGATAACTGTGAGTCCTTGCTGGCTTTTTGGTTTTATCTGATTAACTCCCTGAGTTCTTGGTGGGCCCCACCCTCTTTTCATCCCACTCATATCTGTCTTTCTGCTTAATGGAATAGTGATTTTCACATAATTTGTGGTTATTGATGTAAATGACATACTATGCAATTTTTTTTTTTTAGTGTGAGTATTTCTTTTCATTTTTTGTTTTTGTTTTTGTTAAGGTATCATTGATATACACTCTTATGAAGGTTTCACATGAGCAACATTGTGGTTGCAACATTCACCATGTTATCAAGTCCCCCCCACACCCCATTGCAGTCACTGTCCATCGGTGTAGTAAGATGCTACAGAGTCACTACTTGTTTTCTCCATGCTATACTGCCTTTCCTGTGAGCCCCCTACATTAGGTGTGCTAATCATAATGACCTTTAACACCTTTGCCCTCCCTCTCCACCGACCATCCCCAACCCCTTCCCTTTGGTAACTGCTAGTCCCCTCTTGGAGTCTGTGAATCCACTGTTGTTTTGTTCTTTCAGTTTTGCTTTGTTCTGTTGATGGTGTCCTTTGCTGTACAGAAGCTTTTTAATTTCATGTAGTCCCATTTGTTCATTTTTGCCTTTCTTTCCCTTGCCCAAGGAGATGTGTTCAGGAAAAGTTGCTCATGTTCATATTCAGGAGATTTTTGCCTGTTTTCTTCTAAGAGTTTTGTGGTTTCATGACTTACATTCAGGTCTTTGGTCCATTTCAAGTTTACTTTTTTGTATGGAGATAGACAATAATCCATTTTCATTCTCTTATATGTAGCTGTCCAGTTTTGCCAACACTAGTTGTTGAAGAGGCTGTCATTTCTCCTTTGTATATCCATGGCTCCTTTATCATATATTAATTGATCATGTATGTTTGGGTTAATATCTGGGATCTCTATTCTTCCATTGATCTATGAATCTGTTCTTGTGCCAGTACCAAATTGTTTTGATTAATGTGTTTGTAGTAGAGTACCAACACAGTATAGTACGAAATTGTCTTCTCTGTGTTTATAGTAGAGCTTGAAGTTGGGTACTGTAATACTTCCAGCTTTACTCTTCCTTCTCAGGATTGTTTTGGCTATTCAGGATCTTTTGTGGTTTTATATGAATTTTAGAACTATTTGTTCTAGTATGTTGAAGAATGCTGTTGGTATTTTGATAGGGATTGCATTGAATCTGTAGATTGCTTTAGGCAGGATGGCCATTTTGACAATATTAATTCTTCCTATCCATGAGCATGGGAAGTATTTTCATTTATTGGTGTCTTCTAGTTTTCAGGGTATAGGTCTTTCACCTCATTGGTTAGGTTTATTCCTAGGTATTTTATTCTTTTTGATGCAATTGTAAATAGAATTGTTTCCTGATTTCTCTTTCTGCTAGTTTATCATTAGTATATAGGAATGCAACAGATTTCTGTGTATTGATTTTGTATCCTGCAACTTTGCTGAATTCAGTTATTAGTTCTAGTAGTTTAGGGTGGATTCTTTAAGGTTTTTTACATATATTATTTTGTCTGCAAACAGTGAGAGTTTAACTTCTTCATTACCAATCTTCATTACCAATGCCATTTTTATTTCTTTGTGTTGTCTGATTGCTGTGGTTAGGACCTCCAGCACTATTTTTAATAAAAGTGGTGAGATTGGGCATCCTGGTCTTGTTCCTAATCTTAGAGAAAAAGTTTTCAGCTTTTCATTGTTAAATATGTTTGCTGTGGTTTTGTCATATATAGCCTTTATTATGTTGAGGTACTTGCCTTCTATGCCCATTTTGTTGAAAGTTTTTACCATGAATGGATGTTGAGTTTTGTCAAATGCTTTTTCAGCATCTATGGAGATGATCATGTGGTTTTTGTCCTTCTTTTTGTTGATGTGGTGGATGATGTTGATGGATTTTCAAATATTGTACCATCTTTGTATTCCTGGAATAAATCCCACTTGATCTTGATTGATGACCTTTTTGATGTATTTTTGAATTTGGTTTGCTAATATTTTCTTGAGTATTTTTGCAGCTATGTTCATCAGGGATACTGTGCAGTACTAAGTTATTGCTATTCTTGGACAATTTTTCATTAATTTAAATTTGAAGAAAATTTGATGTGCTAATATGTTAGCAATTTTAATTGTCAATAAGATACCTAAAGCGATAGATTTGGAAATAAACTATCATTTTACATAACTTATTTAAAATATTATGACCAGGTCAAATATGACATAACACCATAACTGAAGAAATTACTACAAATTATTTTAATTTTATCATATACATTTCTATTACTTAGATTGTGATTTTTACTATTTCTTAAAGCAATAAATAGATCCAAAAATATCTTTTAGTTTTTATTCTTTAGAAAATTATAATGTTGAGGTGGCAAAAAGAAAAATAGTGTATTGTAGCTCCATTTGTTCATATCTTTTTTTAAGTTTAAATCTTTTGTAAAAATTGAGATGGTTTTTGCCTATAATAGCCAGAAAGTAATCTTTATAGATTCTTGGTTATTTATACATATATCTAATACCTCATAGTTGTGAAAATGATTATGTTTCATATTTCTAATGTATTTAATTTTGATTGGGATGTCGCTTTTTTTGCATTGTTGATATGTAGTTTTGTCCATTCTTTGGTATGTTTTGTAAATATTAATAGCAAGAAATATTTTATAAAAATAACTCTGAATAATGCAATTTCAATAAGTTTATTTTTGCCAGAGATCACAACTGCCACAACTTTTCTTTATTTGAGGATCTTCTATTATTTTGTAAATCTGTATTATTGCATCTAATTTTTTATTTCTTATTTTTTAATTTTTAAAAATTTTGGTATCATTAATGTGCAATCACTTGAACAACATTACGGTTACGAGACCCCTATTATCAAGTGCCCTCTGCATGCCCCATTACAGTCACTGTCCATCAGCATAGTAAGATGGCATAGAATCACTACTTGTCTTCTCTGTAAATACTGCCTTTCCCATGTCCCCCCACGCTACATTATGTGTGCTAATCGTAATGCCCCTTTTCCGTGCTTATCCCTCCCTTCCCACCCATCCTCCACAGTCCCTTTCCCTTTGGTAACTGTTTGTCCATTCTTGGGTTCTATGAACCTCCTGCTGTTTTGTTCCTTCAGTTTTTTCTTTGTTCTTATACTCCACAAATGAGTGAAATCATATGATACTTGTCTTTCTCCATCTGGCTTCTTTCATTGAGCATAATACCCTCTAGCTCCATCCATGTTGTTGCAAATGGTAGGATTTGTTTTCTTCTTATGGCTGAATAATATTCCATTGTGTATATGTACCACATCTTCTTTATCCATTCATCTACTGATGGACACTTAGGTTGCTTCCATTTCTTGTCTATTGTAAAAAGTGCTGTGATAAACATAGGGGTGCATATGTCTTTTTCAAACTGGGCTGCTGCATTCTTAGGGTAAATTCCTAAGAGTGGAATTCCTTTGTCAAATGGTATTTCTATTTTGAGTTTTTTGAGGAACCTCCATACTGCTTTCCACAATGGTAGAACTTATTTACATTTCCACCAGCAGTGTAGGAGGGTTCCCTTTTCTCCACATTCTCGCCAACATTTGTTGTTCTTAGTCTTTTGGATAGTGGCCATCCTCACTGGTGTGAGGTATATCTCATTGTGGTTTTAATTTGCATTTCTCTGATGACTAGCGATGTGGAGCATCTTTTCATGTGCCTGTTGGCCATCTGAATTTCTTCTTTGGAGAAGTGTCTGTTCAGCTCCTCTGCCCATTTTCTAATTGGCTTGTTTGCTTTTTGTTTGTTGAGGTGTGTGAGCTCTTTATATATTTTGGATGTAAACCTTTTATTGCATATGTCATTTATGAATATATTCTCCCATACTGTAGGATGTCATTTTGTTCTACTGATAGTCTCCTTCGCTGTATACAGAAGCTATTTAGTTTGAAATAGTCCCACTTGTTCATTTTTGCTTTTGTTTCCCTTGCCCAGGGAGATATGTTCATGAAGAAGTTGCTCATATTTACGTCCAAGAGATTTTTGCCTATGTTTTTTTCTAAGAGTTTTATGGTTTCATGGATTATATTCAGGTGTTTGATCCATTTTGTGTTTACTTCTGTGTATGGGGTTATAAAGTAATCCAGTTTCATTCTCTGTCATGTAGCTGTGCAGTTTTGCCAACACCAGCTTTTGAAGAGGCTGTTATTTCCCCATTTTATATCCATGGTTCCTTTATCATATATTAATTGACGGCATATGCTTGGGTTTATATCTGGGCCCTCTATTGTGTTCCACTGGTCTATGGGTCTGTTCTTGTGCCAATATCAAATTGTCTTGATTACTGTGGCTTTTTAGTAGAGCTTAAAGTCAGGGAGCATAATTCCCCGGGCTTTATGCTTCCTTCTCAGGATTACTTTGGCTATTTAGGATCTTTTGTGCTTCCATATGAATTTTAGAACTATTTGCTCTAGTTCCTTGAAGAATGCTGTTGGTATTTTGATAGGCATTGCACTGAATCTGTAGATTGCTTTAGGCAGGATGGCCAGTTTGACAATATTAATACTTCCTAGCCAAGAGCATGGGATGAATTTCCATTTATTAGTGTCCTCTTTAATTTCTCTTAAGAGTGTCTTGTAGTTTTCAGTTATAGGTCTTTCACTTCCTTGGTTAGGTTTATTCCTAGGTATTTTATTCTTTTGGATGCCATTATGAATGGAATTGTTTTCCTGATTTCTCTTTCTGCTATTACACTGTTAGTGTATAGGAACGCAACAGATTTCCATGTATTAATTTTGTATCCCGCAAATTTGCTGAATTCAGATATTAGATCTAGTCGTTTTGGAGTGGATTCTTAAGGGTTTTTTATGTATAATATCATGTCATCTGCAAATAGGGGCAGTTTGACTTCTTCCTTGCCAATCTGGATGCCTTTTATTTCTTTGTGTTGTCTGATTGTTGTGGCTAGGACCTCCAGAACTATGTTGAATAAAAGGGTGGAGAGTGGGAATCCTTGTCTTGTTCCCAATCTTAATGGAAAAGCTTTCAGCTTCTCACTGTTAAGTATGTTGGCTGTGGGTTTGTCATATACAGACTTTAGTATGTTGAGGTACTTGCCCTCTATACCCATTCTGCTGAGAGTTTTTATCATGAATGGATGTTGAATTTTGACAAATGCTTTTTCAGCATCCATGGATATGATCATGTGGTTTTTGTCCTTCTTTTTGTTGAGTAGTGGATTATATTGATGGATTTTCAAATGTTGTACCAACCTTGCATCCCTGTGATGAATCCCACTTGATCACGATGGGTGATCTTTTTGAATTTGGTGTGCTATTATTTTCTGGAGTATTTTTGCATCTATGCTCATCAGGGATATTGGTCTGTAATTGTCTTTTTTTGTGGTGTCTTTGCCTAGTTTTGTTATTAGAGTCATGTTGGCCTCATAGAATGAGTTTGGGAGTATTTCTTCCTCTTTTGCTTTTTGGAAAACGTTAAGGAGGATGGGTATTAGATCTCCACTAAATGTTGGTAAAATTCAGCAGTGAAACCATCTGGTCCAGATGTTTTGCTCTTAAATAGTTTTTGGATTACCAAATCAATTTCCTTGCTGGTAATTGGTCTATTCAGAGTTTCTGTTTCTTCCTGGGCCAACCTTGGAATGTTGTATTTTTTCTAGAAAGTTGTCCATTTCTTCTAGGTTATCCTGCTTGTTACCAAATAATTTTTCATAGTATTCTCTCACAATTCTTTGTATGGCTGTGGTGTTTTCATTTCTCATTTCTGATTCTGTTTATGTGTGTAGACTCTTTTTTTCTTGATAAGTCTAGCTAGGGGTTTATCTATTTTGTTTATTTTCTCAAGAAGCAGCTTCTGCTTTCATTAATTCTTTATATAGTTTTATTCTTCTCAATTTTATTTATTTATGCTTTATTCTTTATTATGTCTCTCCTTCTACTGACTTTGGGCATCATTTGTTCTTCCTTTTCCAGTTTGATTAATTGTGAGTTTAGACTGTTCATTCTTCTTTCCTGAGGTAGGCATGTATTGCAATACATTTTCCTCTTAGCACGGCCTACTCTGTGTCCCCCAGATTTTGTGGTGCTGAATTATTGTGGTCATTTGTCTCCATATATTGCTTGATCTTTGTTTTTATTTGATCATTGATCCAGTAATTATTTAGGAGCATGTTATTAAGCCTCCATGGGTTTGTGGGCTTTTTCATTTTCTTTGCATAATTGATTTCTAGTTTCATACCTTTATGATCTGAGAAGCTGGTTGGTACAATTTCAATCTTTTTGATTTTACTGAGGTTCTTTTTGTGGCCAAGTATATAATCTGTTCTTGAAAGAATTCCATGTGAGCTTGAGTAGAATGTCTATCCTGTTCCTTTGGATGGACTGTTCTGTAGATGTCTGTTAGGTCCATCTGTTCTAATATGTTGTTCAGTGCCTCTGTCTCTATACTTATTTTCTGTCTGGTTGATCTGTCCTTTGGAGTCAGTGGTGTGTTGAAGTCTTCTAAAATTAATGCATTGCAGTCTATTTCCCCCTTTAATTCTGTTGGTATTTGTTTCACATATGTAGGTGATCCTGTGTTGGTTGCATAAATATTTATAATAGTTATATCCTCTTGTTGGACTGACCCTTTTATCGTAATGTAATGTCCTTTTTTGTCTCTTGTGACTTTCTTTGTTTTGAAGTCTATTTTATCTGATACAAGTACTGCAACTTCTGCTTTTTTCTCCCTATTAGTTGTATGAAATATCTTTTTCTATCCCTTTATTTTCAGTCTGTGTATGTCTTTGGGTTTGAAGTAGGTCTCTTGTAAGCAGCATATAGATGGGTCTTGTTTTTTTATCCATTCAGTAACTCTATGTCTTTTGATTGGTGCATTCAGACCTTTTACATTTAGGGTGATTATCGATAGGTATGTACTTATTGCCACTGCAGGATTTAGATTCATGGTTACCAAAGGTTCAAGGGTAATTTCCTTACTATCTGTCTAATTTAACTCACTTCATATGCTATTGCAAATACAACCTAAAGGTTCTTTTTTTTCCTCCTTTTTCTTCCTCCTTCATTCTTTGTATGTTATGAATCATATTCTGTAGTCTTTGTCTATCCCTTGGGTAACATCTATTTACTCTTAGGAGACTTCCATCTATAGGAGTCCCTCCAAAATGCACTGTAGAGGTGGTTTGTGGGAGTTAAATTCTCTCAGATTTTGATTATCTGAAAATTGTTTAATCCCTCCTTCAAATTTAAATGATAACCTTGCTAGGTAAAGTATTCTTGGTTCAAAGCCCTTCTGCTTCATTGCATTAAATATATCTTGCCACTCCTTTCTGGCCTATAAAGTTTCTGTTGAGAAATCTGATGATGGCCTGATGGGTTTTCCTTTTTATGTGATCTTTTTTCAATCTCTAGCTGCTTTTAAAAGTCTGTCTTTATCCTTGATCTTTGCCATATTAATTATATGTCTTCCTTGGGTCCCTTGTGTTGGGAGATCTGTGCACCTCCATGGCTTGAGAGACTATCTCCTTCCCCAGATTGGGGACGTTTTCAGCAATTACCTCCTCAATAACACTTTCTATCCCCTTTTTTCTCTCTTTTTTTTTTCTTCTGGTACCCCTATTATGCGAATATTGTTCCGTTTAGATTGGCCACACAGTTCTCTCAATAATCTTTCATTCTTAGAGATCCTTTTTCTTTCGGTGCCTCAACTTCTTTGTATTCCTCTTCTTTAATTTCTATTCCATTTACCATCTCTTCTACTACATCTAATCTGCTTTTAAATCCCTCCATTGTATGTTTCATTTCAGATATGGAATTTCGTAATGATTGAATCTCCAACTTAAATTTATTCCTGAGTTCTTGAATATTTTTCTGTACCTCCATAAGCATGTTTATGATTTTTATTTTGAACTCTCTTTCAGAAAGATTGGTGGGTTCAGTTTCATTTGGCCCTTTTTCTGGGGTTTGTGAGATTTTTGTCTGAAGTATGTTCTTTTGACGTTTCATATTTCTGTGTGGTACCCACTAGGGCACAGAAACCCCAGTCTCTGGAGCAGCTCGGCCCCTAGAGTGAGGTTGAGGGTCGTAGGGGAGCAGAGCTTGTGCCTGTGGGGAGCAATGGTCTGTTTCCTGATTCCCATCTGTGGTGCCTGCTTCCAGTGTCAGAGCCAGTGGGCCAAGCACACACGGTAAGCCTCTGTGCTTTGCATCTCTGTTGTAGGCGGGGCCTCCCTCTGGCTGGCCTGATGCCAGCACAGTGACTTAATGCATCTAATTGTATTCTAATGTATCTTCTCAAGATGTTCTTATTTTTCAAAATTATATTGGGTACTCATGACCTTTGTATTTACAATAAATAGTTGAATAAAATTGCAAGCGTCCATTTTGAAAACCTTTAAGAGAATTTATTTTGACTGTATTAAATCTATAGAATAATTTGGGGAAATTAGTGTCTTTATAATCCATGCCCAAAATATATTTATCCATGAATCTAGGTCTTCTTTAGTTTATCTCAGTAACTTTATATAGTTTTATCTGTAAGGATAATGCATATCTTTTGTTAGATTTATCACAATGTAGTTGACTTTTCAGGTTTGTAAGGACCAAGTGCATGCACCTCAGATGTGCCATTGGGACAGATTATTTTGAGCAGAAAACCATAAAATGCCCAAAAGACTGAGAAGGAAACTTTGACCTCCTACCCACCAATTGCATGAAAAGAATTTAGATGGAGAAACTACTCCTGGAGAAGAGCTCTCACCTTAGATAGCTGTATTACAATGTAAACTAGGTGTGGTAGACAGGGAGGGATGTGGCTGAGTCTGTTAAAATTCTTCTTTGTGTCCTCTTATTGTTTCTGTGTGGCCCATAAAGCATATTGCTCACCAAGCATTTACTCTTTTCATATTCCTGTGAATTATTTTTGTTTTTCTTTGAAGTCTCAGACCCATACCCCTTCTCCTTGGTTCATGATGACACATATACATCATTGTCCCTGTCTTTGGAGTCCATGTCTATGGATTTCCGGTGCATAATTAAACTTTTTTCTTTTTCTCCTGTTAATGTTTCATGTCAGTTTGATTCTTAGACCAGCTAGAAAAACCTTGAGGGGTAGAGGAACTTTCTTCCTCCCTAATATATTCAGTTGTAAATTATATAATGTTAATATTTATTTTTCTATTTATTTATGCTAGTAAATAAGAGTTTACTTTAGTTTGAATACTGAGCTAATATCAAACATTCTTCCTAAATTCACTCATTAATTCAGTTTGAATAGAAGTCACAGTAGTAGATATTCTTATGGTCTAACTGATCACAGGAGAATAATTTCAATATTTTATAAATAATTATGTGATCCATAGGTTTTGCAAGACACTTATTATCAGATTAGGATGTACTCTTCCATTCTTATTTTAATAAGGGATTTAAACAGGTCATCATCAACAAGTGTCAAACTTTGACACATGTTTGTTCATATGCATAGAGAGGATCATATTTATCTTAATTTTGCTAATGGCATGAGACATAGTGACTTTTTAATGTTAAACGAACTTTTCAACCTTGGATAAAAAAACAAACAATAAACAAAAGTCATAAACAAACCTGGTCATGATGTATTATCATTTCTATATGTAACTATATTTGGTTTGCTAATATTTTGAGATTTTTTTCATTCCATGTGAATGAAAGAGTTTGGCATGTGCTTTTCCTAACTTGTAATGTCCTTGTCGGAGATAGTACTGGCTTCACAACATGAGCTGGGAGGACATTTCTCTTTTTCAACATCCAGAAGATCTTGTGTCAGATGGTGTTTTTTTGTTCCTTAAATGGTTAGAAAATTTACCAGTGTTTGGGCCTGAAGCTTTCTTGTGGAAAGATTTATTACAGATATTTGTACTAGACGGAAGACTTCTATTTTTACCTACTGTGGGTAAAATTGCAATATTTCCAGAATCTCTCACCTGGCTTTAGTGCATTTCCATATCAGTAGGTGTTTCCAAGGGGTGGAGAGAAGTAGTCCATCTCCATATCAGTAGGGAATTACAAGGGCAAGCAAGCAAGGGCTTATCTGGATCAGAGAGGTTGGGTGGAGCTGTTTCTTCTGAAGCCAGGTTGAGAGAGATGCGGGATGACTGCTTGGAAGAAATAAATGGGTTTCTTCCACTTTATTTCTCCCTTTGACTGATTTCAGTTTCAAAGGTATTTTGCCCCCCAGATTTCCCCCCAGAGTTATATCTGGGAGTAGTTGGCAGGACCTCTGAACCCAAAATCTGTCTTCATCAATGCAACCCTTGGGTGGGCTGCCTCTGGGGATGGTGTGCACATCCCAGTGGCTGCAGTGGTAGAGGGTGCAACTTCACTTGGGAACCCCATTTCTGTGGGGCTCCGAATTGCGGAAGCCCTACTGGGGAATTGGTCTAGGGTAAAGCACTTCCTAGAGGGGTGGTGCCTTCCCCAGAATTGGCAAATGGTGGAGACACCAGAAACTGCAGAATTAGCCCTCCATCAGATAGAAGACTGCTTAGAGGCCCTGAGCGGCTGTGTAGCAGCTGGGATTGTAGGATCTCTTTTTTGTTGAGATAGTGGAAAGTGTTACTGAGGAGAGAGAAAGGGTTATCAAGGAGAGAGAAAGATTTTTTCAGGAGAAAGGCACACTTTGGCATCACTTGGAGCAGCTGGGTGATGACCTATGACATGCCCTTAAGAAAGAGAGACAGTTGGAAGTTCCAGGAAGAGGGTGGTGTGAGCAGGGTGGTGGAAATCCCCTCTTAAAACCATATATATTTATGAAAATACAACAAATACAACTATTCCTAAAAGAGAGACCAGAAGATACAGGACAGCACCCAGCCTGCACCTACACCTGAGAGGACTCGGCACCCTGTGAGGTGGGTAAGATATGGACCCACGTCCTGGCGGAACCCAAGCATTCCCCCACCCCAGCGCACTGGCGGGAGGAGAGGATTCAGAGACGGGAGGGAGTGGAAGTACAGGCCCGTGAAATAACCAGCCCTGGTGATCTGCACCAGAAGCACTGACACACCTCGTGCGATGTACTGCAGATTGGAGAGACAGAGGGTGCAGGATTTGAGCCGGGGAATGCACCGGGTCCTATCAGCCAGCTCCCCGGGACAAAAGAAAAGCATGCACTTTTTTTAGCAGTCTTAAAGAGATAGGGGCCCAACGGAGGACCAGGATCATCCCAGCACACTCGGCCCAGCAGGCTGGGAGTCCTGGGGAATTTCAGACCCCTTGGCTGGCAACTGGGAAAAAGTAGCCTCACTGAGACTTCCACAGAGATCAGCAGCCTCCCATTCGTTCTCGGCCTGGCCAGAGCTACAAAGGGCCCTGCGGAGGGTAGCCATGGCTGCGGAATAGTGGGGCAACAGCACAACCTACAGCAACATCATAGAATCCACTCCCAGTGGGCATCTTTTGTTTCTGGCTTTGGTTTTTTTTTTCTATTTTATTTATTTTCTTTTCTTTCTTTTCTTTCTTTCTTTTCATTCCCTTTTCTTTCTCTCATTTCTTTCTTTTTTTT
Organism: Phataginus tricuspis; assembly: GCA_029783875.1. Classification (NCBI taxonomy): domain Eukaryota; kingdom Metazoa; phylum Chordata; class Mammalia; order Pholidota; family Manidae; genus Phataginus; species Phataginus tricuspis. Next base: position 6,804,119 of record JAQQAC010022866.1, read on the forward strand.
TAAGTCTAAAAGAGCCCAGCTGACATACGTGGCACCTACCAGCGACCACGTCTATCACCATGAAAAGACAGATGAATATGGTACAAACAAAGTTTATCCAGACCAAGACACAAGAGACGGAGTCTGAAGGGATGGAAATGCACAATCTTCCTGAAAAAGAATTCAGAATAAAAGTCATAACCATACTGATGGATTTACAGAGAAATATGCAAGAGCTGAGGGAGGAAGTGAGGGAAGTGAGGAAAGACAATGCAGAAATGAGACAAGTGATTGACGGGCTTAGCAGCAGACTGGACGAGATGCAAGAGATTGTTAATGCAATAGAAATTAGAGAACAGGAATACAGAGCAGCTGAGGCAGAGAGAGACAAAAGGATCTCTAGGAATGAAAGAATATTAAGAGAACTGTGTGACCAATCCAAACGGAACAATATTCACATTAAAGGAGTACCAGAGGAAGAAGAGAGAGAAAAAGGGATAGAGAGTGTCTTTGAAGAAATAATTGCTGAAAACTTCCCCAAGCTGGGGAAGCAATTAGTCTTGCAGTACACGGAAGCCCACACATTTCCCAACACAAGTGAACCAAGGAAGACAACACCGGGACACATAATAATTAAAATGGCAAAGAACAAAGATAAGGACAGAGTATTAAAGGCAGCTAGAGAGAGAAAAAAGATCACCTACAAAGGAAAACCCATCAGATTATCATCAGACTTCTCAACAGAAACCTTACAGGCCAGAAGAGATTGGCATGATATATTTAACATAATAAAACAGAAGGGCCTCAAACCAAGAATATTGTATCCAGCACAATTGTCATTTAAATATGACGGAGGGATTAAACAATTTCCAGACAAGCAAAAGCTGAGAGAGTTTGCCTCCCATAAACCACCTCTACAGAATATCTTAAATGGACTGCTCTAGAGGGAAGCACTCCTAAGGCTAAAAAGACGTCACCAGAGAAAATAAAATCATAGCAAAGAAAGCAGACCATACAAATACTAACTAAAGGCAAAGAATAAAATACCTAGTATATAAAGAATAGAGGAGGAAGAATAAGAAGGGAGAGAAATAAAGAAACATCAGACTTTGTTTACAATAACTTAACAAGAAAGTTAAGTTAGATTGTCTGATAGTAAAGAAGCAACCCTTGAACCTTTGGTAACCACGAATCTAAAGCCGGCAATGGCAATAAGTGCATATCTATTGATAATCACCCTAAATGTAAATGGACTGAATGCACCAATCCAAAGACACAGAGTAATAGAATGGATAAAAAAGCAAGACCCATCTATATGCTGCTTACAAGAGACTCACCTCAAACCCAAAGATATACACAGACTAAAAGTGAAGGGATGGAAAAAGATATTTCATGGAAACAACAAAGAGAAAAAAGCAGGTGTTGCAGTACTTGTATCAGACAAAATAAACTTCAAAACAAAGAAAGTAGGAAGAGATAAAGAAGGATATTACATAATGATAAAGGGGTCAGTCCAACAAGAGGATATAACCATTATAAATATATATGCACCCAACATGGGAGCGCCAGCATATGTGCAACAAATACTAACAGATTTAAAGGAGGAAATAGAAAGCAATGCATTCATTTTAGGAGACTTCAACACACCACTCACTCCAAAGGATAGATCAACTAGACAGAAAATAAGTAAAGACACAGAACCACTGAACAAGACACTAGAACAGATGGAGCTAACAGACATCTACAGAACTCTACACCCAAAAGCAACAAGATACACATTCTTCTCAAGTGCACATGGAACATTTTCCAGAATAGACCACATACTAGGTCACAAAAAGAACCTCAGTAAATTCAAAAATATTGAAATTCTACCAACCAGCTTCTCAGACCACAAAGGTATAAAACTAGACGTAAATTGTACAAAGAAAACAAAAAGGCTCACAAATACATGGAGACTTAACAACATTCTCCTAATTAATCAATGGGTTAACGACCAAATCAAAACAGAAATCAAAAAATATATGGAGACTAATGACAACAACAACACAAAGCCACAACTTCTGTGGGACTCAGCAAAGGCAATTCTAAGAGGAAAGTATATTGCAATCCAGACCTATTTAAAGAAGGAAGAACATTCCCAAATGAATAGCCTAAAGACACAATTACTGAAATTGGAAAAAGAAGAACAAATGAGGCCAAAGTCACCAGAAGGAGGGACATAATAAAGATCAGAGAAGAAATAAATAAAATTAAGAAGAATATAACAATAGAAAAAATCAATGAAACCAAGACTAGCCAGATTAGCCAGACTCATTAAGAGAAAAAGAGAATCTACACACATAAACAGAATCTGAAATGAGAAAGGAAAAATAACGACAGACCCCACAGAAATAGAAAGAATTATAAGAGAATATTATGAGAATCTATATGCTTACAAGCTGAAAATCCTAGAAGAAATGGACAACTTTTTAGAAATATACAACCTTCCAAGAGTGACCAAACAAGAAACAGAAAAACTAAACAGACCAATCACCAGCAATGAAATTGAAGCGGTAATCAAAAAACTACCCAAGAACAAAACCCTTGGACCAGATGGATTCACCACTGAATTCTACCAGACATATAAAGACGAAATAAAAACCATTCTCCTTAAAGTTTTATAAAAAATAGAAGAGGAGGGAATACTTCCAAACCCATTGTATGAAGCCAGCATTACTCTAATACCAAAACCGGGCAAAGACCTCACCAAAAAAGAAAATTACAGACCAATATCCCTGATGAATGTAGATGCAAAAATACTCAACAAAATATTAGCAAACCAAATTAAAAAATAGATCAAGAGGATGATCAAGTGGGATTCATCCCAGGGGTGCAAGGATGGTACAACATTCGAAAATCCATCAACACCATCCACCACATCAACAAAAAGAAGAACAAAGACCACATGATCATCTCCATAGATGCTGAAAAAGCATTTGACAAAAATCCAGCATCCATTCATGATTAAAACTCTCAACAAAATGGGTATAGACAGCAATTACCTCAACATCATAAAGGCCATATATGACAAACCCACAGCTAACATCATATTTAACAGTGAGAAGCTGAAAGCTTTTCATCTAAGATCGGGAACAAGACAGGGATGCCCACTCTCTCCAGTTATTCAACATCGTACTGGGGGTCCTAGCCACGGCAATCAGACAAAACAAAGACATACAAGGCATCCAGATTGGTAAAGAAGAAGTCAAACTGTCACCATTTGCAGATAACATGATATTGTACATAAAAAACCCTGAAGACTCCACTCCAAAACTACTAGAACCAATATCTGAATTCAGCAAAGTTGCAGGATACAAATTAAAACACAGAAATCTGTTGCTTTCCTATACACTAATGACGAGATAACAGATAGAGAAATCAGAAAAACAATTCCATTCACAATTGCATCAAAAAGAATAAAATACCTAGGAATAAACCTCATGAAGGAAGTGAAAGACCTATACTCTGAAAACTACAAGACACTCCTAACAGAAATTAAAGAGGACACTAACAAATGGAAATTCATCCCATGCTCTTGGCTAGGAAGAATAAATATTGTCAAAATGGCTATACTGCCTAAAGCAATCGACAGATTCAACGCAATCTCTATCAAAATACCAACGGCTTTCTTCAATGAACTGGAACAAATAATTCTAAAATTCATATGGAACCACAAAAGACCCTGAATAGCCAAAGCAATCCTGAGAAGGAGGAATAAAACAGGGGGAATTATGCTTCCTGGCTTCAAGCTCTACTACAAAGCCACAGTAATCAAGATAATTTGGTATTGGCACAAAAACAGACCCAAAGACCAGTGGAACAGAATAGAAAATCCAAACATTAACCCAAACATATACAGTCAATTAATATTTGATAAAGGAGCCTTGGATATACAATGGGGAGATGACAGTCTCTTCAGCAGCTGGTGTTGGAAAAACTGGACAGCTACATGTAAGAGAATGAAACTGGACTACTGTCTAACCTCACACACAAAAGTAAACTGAAAATGGATCAAAGACCGGAATGTAAGTCATGAAACCATAAAACTCTTAGAAAAAAACATAGGCAAAAATCTCTTGGACTTAAACATGAAGGACTTCTTAATGAACATATCTCCCCGGGCAAGGGGAACAAAAACAAAAATGAGCAAGCAGGACTATATCAAGTTGAAAACTTCTGTATAACAAAGGACACCATCACTAGAACCAAAAGACATCCTACGGTATGGGAGAATATATTCATAAATGACATATCTGATAAGGGGTTGACATCCAAAATATATAGAGAACTCACGCACCTCAACAAACAAAAAGCAAATAATCCAATTAAGAAATGGGCAGAGGACATGAATAGACACTTCTTCAAAGAAGAAATTCAGATGGCCAACAGGCACATGAAAAGATGCACCTCATCGCTAATCATCAGAGAAATGCAGATTAAAACCACAATGAGATATCACCTCACAACAGTGAGGATAGCCAACATCCAAAACACAAACAACAACAAATGTTGGCAAGGATGTGGAGAAAAGGGAACCCTCCTGCACTGCTGTTGGGAATGCAAATTAGTTCAACCATTGTGGAAAGCAGTATGGAGGTTCCTCAAAAAAGTCAAAATAGAAATACCATTTGACCCAGGAATCCCACTCCTAGGAATTTACCCTAAGAATGTAGCAGCCCAATTTGAAAAAGACAGATGCACCCCTATGTTTATCGCAGCACTATTACAATAGCCAAGAAATGGAAGCAACCTAAGTGTCCATCAGTAGATGAATGGATAAAGAAGAGGCGGTACATATACAGAATGGAACATTATTCAGCTATAAGAAGAAAACAAATCCTACCATTTGCAACAACATGGATGGAGCTAGAGATTATTATGCTCAGTGAAATAAGCCAAGCCAAAAAAGATAAGTATCAGATGATTTCACTCATATGTGGAGTATAAGAACAAAGAAAAAAACCTGAAGTAACAAAAGAGCAGCAGAGTCACAGAACCCAAGAACGCACTAATAGTTACCAAAGGGAAAGGGGCTGGGGAAGATTGGTGGGAAGGGACGGATAAGGGGGAAAAAGGGGCACTACGATTAGCAGATGTAATGTTGGGGGGGCACGGGGAGGGCTGTAAAACTCAGAGAAGACAAGTAGTGATTTTATAGCATCTCACTACGCTGATGGACAGTGACTGTAATGGGGTTGGTGGGGGGGACCTGATGAAGGGGGTAGTTTAATAACCATAATATTGCACATGTAATTGTAGATTAATGATACCAAAAAAATTATTTAAAAAATAAAATAAAATAAAATAAAAAGAGAGGCAGTTATTGAGAAGATGGATTTTTCTCCTGGAAAATATATTAGCAGCAAGGTAGGAATCAGCCAGAGAATCCATGTTGCAGGAGGCCGTAAAGAAGGGCATGGAAAAAGTAGTGCCTTCAGCCCCAGATATGACAGAGGAGATGTCAGGACAGGATGAGGGGTTGTGACTGAGGGATGATCTGTTCCAGAGGCCACTGCTGGAGGCACCAGCCTCTCCTGTGTTAAAGGCCCACTGGGTTGCAATTAAGAAAGTAAAAATACAACAACTCTGGGATCCTCAGGGGGGTAGCTGCCCCCTCTCCCGGTTGTGGAGCACTCCCTGCTCCACGCCTATACCCAGGATGAGCTTGTGGACATGAGCATCAGTTTCAGCAGAAGCCATCAGAACCTCTGCCTACATGGCTTCTGCATCTCTGCAATATGGTGGTGGAAAACATTGTTATGTGGGGTTCTGATACAGGTAGACTAGCTTCCCTGATGACTCACCCTTCCCTCCAGCAGTGGTTGCAAAGTGCCCATCACACCTCGGGAAATCAGATACTTCTGGATTGGCTGAAAGCAGACATCAGGACAGTTTGGCTTAATCAGGGTGATTTGCCATATTTACCCACTAGCTGTAAAACATATGCAGAGCTCCATCACGTGTTACAAGAGCTGGGCATGAAAAATATCTATAATATGGACTCTCAAGGCTCTGATGAGGAGTTGTTCACCATAGGAATGAGATACATGGTGCTTTATACAGCTCCCTCATCTCTCTTTGGGTTCTTAGTGACTATTCTTGCCCCCCACATAGGGCAACCCATAAGTGAGGCTACTTGTACTTTATCAGATCTGGGAGAGGTTGAAACAATAAGAGCACATAAGGAAGTGTGGCCTAGACTGAAAGGACAAGTGCAAAGGGCCCTGTGAAGGTCTCATGGACCCAGATGTAAGTTGATTTAATAAAGGCCAGGGTAGTGAGAGAAAAATTTGATGATCCAAATAGGATCTTGTTATAACTGTGGCACCAATTAAAGCCAGAGCAGTTAGCCCCATTCTTGAAAGCCTTAAAAAACCTGGATCCTAAGCCTTTAAGTGTTCCTCCTCTCTCAGGTCACCCATACTTTCACCTGAGTTTACTGTCTTATCAAATAAACTTTCTTGTTGCATAAGCCTATTGCACTTCATCTCTGAATTCTTCTTCATGATAAAGAAAAGTTGCTGGGGGTTGACATCCAAAATATATAAAGAACTCATGCACCTCAACAAACAAAAAGCAAATAATCCAATTAAGAAATGGGCAGAGGACATGAATAGACACTTCTCCAAAGAAGAAATTCAGATGGCCAACAGGCACATGAAAAGATGCTTCACATCCCTAATCATCAGAGAAATGCAGATTAAAACCACAATGAGATATCACCTCACACCAGTAAGGATGGCCACCATCCAAAACACAAACAACAACAAATGTTGGCGAGGATGTGGAGAAAAGGGAACCCTCCTACACTGCTGGTGGGAATGCAAATTAGTTCAACCATTGTGGAAAGCAGTATAGAGGTTCCTCAAAAAACTCAAAATAGAAATACCATTTGACCCAGGAATCCCACTCCTAGGAATTTACCCTAAGAATGCAGCATCCCAGTTTCAAAAAGACAGATGCATCCCTATGTTTATCGCAGAACTATTTACAGTAGCCAAGAAATGGAAGCAACCTAAGTGCCCATCAGTAGATGAATGGATAAAGAAGAGATGGTACATATACACAATGGAATATTATTCAGCTATAAGAAGAAAACATATCCAGACATTTGCAACAACATGGATGGAGCTCAAGGGTATTATGCTCAGTGAAATAAGCCAAGCCGAAAAAGACAAGTATCAAATGATTTCACTCATGTGGAGCATAAGAGCAAAGAAAAAAACTGAAAGAACAAAACAGTAGCAGACTCACAGAACCCAAGAATGGACTAACAGTTACCAAAGGGAAAGGGACTGTGGAGGATTGGTGGTAAGGGAGGGACAAGGGGGAGAAAGGGGCATTACGATTAGCAGACATAATGTTGGGGGGGCACGGGGAGGGCTGTACAACTCAGAGGAGACAAGCAGTGATTTTATAGTATCTCACTATGCTGATGGACAGTGACTGTAATGGGTTAGGTGGGGGGGACCTGATGAACTGGGAAGTTTAGTAACATAATGTTGCACATGTTACTGTAGATTAATGGTACCAAAAGAAAAAAAAAAAAAAAAAAGAACTTGCTGACCTCTACCTCCAGTGGTAAATGTCTTTGTCCCTGCTAATTCATTCAATTTTCTAGTCTTAAGCACAACTCTTCTCTCTCTGTTCTACTGCAGACAAGTAAGGAAGGACTTCTAAGATCTCTGATTTGGGCTTGCAAGTTCCTGTCACCTGGGGTGACCCAGATGAGACTGAAGCAAGAGCAATGTTCATGTTCTTTAGCAGCCTGCCCTCCAAATCACCTTTCTTTGCTTTGGGAAGTTCTCAGAATATAATCTCATTCCATCCAGTGCTTCATGGTGCCTCTAAATCCTGGGGTGGTAGGGGCTTAGTTCCCATGCTGTGAAGATTCAAGCAGACACTGGAGTTTATTAAGAAGCCAACTGTTGGCTCTGTTGATTCATTTTTGTTATTTCCATTTTACAAAATTATTTATTTTTTTTACTTTCTTTGGATAGAATTTCCCATTCTCTTTCTAGCGCCTTGAAATTAATCTTTAGGTAATTTTTTTTTACTTTTTCTTATTTAATACTATGTTTTTCTCTGAAGACAACTTTAGCTGCATTCCATACATTTTGACTTGTTATATATTATCTTTAATTTCAAACATTTTAAATTTCATTTTAAAATATGTACACATCTTCTTTATCCATTCATCTACTGATGGACACTTAGGTTGCTTCCATATTTTGGCTATTGTAAATAGTGCTGCAATAAACATAGTGGTACATATACACAATGGAATATTATTCAGCCGGCCACTTGCAACAACATGGATGGAAATAGATGGTATTATGCTCAGTGAAATAAGTCAGGCAGTGAAAGACAAATACCAAATGATTTGCCTCATTTGTGGAATATAACAATGAAGCAAAACTGAAGGAACAAACCAGCAGCAGACACACAGACTCCAAGAAAAGACTAGTGGTTACCAAAGGGGAGGGGTGGGGGAGGACGGGTGGGAAGGAAGGAGAAAGGGTTTGTGGGGTATCATGATTGGTGCCCATGGTGTGTGTGTGTTCACAGGAAAGACAGTATAGCTCAGAGAAGACAAATAGGGACTCTGTGGCATCTTACTACACTGATGGACAGTGACGGCAATGGGGTATGGGGGGGACTTGATAATAAGGTTGAATGTAATAACCACATTTTTTTTTCTTGTGAAACCTTCATAAGAGTGTATATCAATGATACCTTAATAAAAAAAAGAAAAACATAGAACATTTGCTTGCTCGTTTGTTTTCTAGGTGGTATCAAAAAATAGTTAGGAACGTGCAAAAAATGCCCACAGAAAAGGCTATTTTAAGAGAAAGTATAGAATCTCTAAATCAGCTGACAAAACAGCTAATATTGAGAAGAAATAGCACAGTAAGATTGTGATTATTAATTTATGGATGGCCTTATTTTAGTTGGCTGAAACCACTGTGATTTGGGAACAGGAGCGTAACTCCAAAGGCTAGAAGCCATTCCAGATGGCACAGCAAATCTACTGGAAAATACATTTCAATAATCATTTCTACCATAAGAGTAACATTTTAGGAATTTGAGATTCACTCCCATTTCCATATATAAGTGTAATTCTCTCATGGGGGGTTTAAGGCATATCTAAGGGCCAGAATTTAGAGAAAGGAATTCCACTAGATTCTCTTCATTAAATTAGGAATCCAAGAGGATTCAAGATGGCGGCATGAGAGATGAGAAACAGAACTCCTCCCAAAATCACATAGAATACGAAAATATACTTAATACAACTAATCCTGAAAGAGCAACAGGAAAGAAGAATGCACCAGAATGCATACACCTGGAGAAGAGAGCAGACCTCATGCAACAGGGTAACATACCAAAGCCTTGATCTGGGAGGACCCAAGCCATTTCCCCACCCCAGCTCACTGGTGAGAGGAAGAGAAACAGAGCGGGGAAGGGGTGGAAGCCTAGGATGCTGAACACCCAGCCCTGGAGATCTTCTTTGGAAGCACAAACCTAAATTGCATGGTGTTCAGGAGACTAGTGGGGTTGGAAAGCTAAGACAGGAGGAACTTGGAGAAACTGAGATTCCGGCCATGTCTGGAAGACAGGGATCCACATCAGGCTGCTCTGGGACAAAGGAAAGGTGGGCAGTCTGAGAGGTTTCCTAGCAGCGAGTGGGCTGCTGAAGGGGCAGGGGTTGCATGGAGCTTGCTACGTGGGAGAAGGGATAGGTGAACAAGGTTGTCTGGGTGCACTCTGCCTAGCAGGTTGGGAACTTTCAGGAGCTTCAGTCACTCCATTCCCCTGGCTGGCTACTCAGCTTCAAAGTCCCCCACTGTGATACACAGCCTGCTGTGCCTAACTTCTGACTTGCGGGCACCGGCTTGCAAACTTCCAAACTGCCCTGGCATCAGGCCAGCCAGAAGGAGGCCCCACCTGCAACAACTACACACGCAAAGTACAGAGGCTTACTCAAGTGTGCTAGACCCACTGGCTCTGACAGTGGAGACAGGCACTGCAGCCTGGAAACAGGAAACAGGTCTTTCCTCACTCCAGGCACCAGTGCTGTTCCCTGTAATCTCCGACATCATTCCATCTGAACAGCTCTAGAGACTAGAGCTTCTGGGCACTAGAGGCCAACACATACAAATATGAAATGTCAAAGGAAACTGGTTCAAACAAATATCTCGCAAACATCAGAAAAAGGCCCAAGTGAAACTGAATTCACCAATCTTTCTGAAAGAGAGTGCAAAATAAAAATCATAGAAATGCTCTTGGAGGTACAGAAAAATATACAACAACTCAGGGACGAATTTAGGATGGAGATTTAATCATAAAGAAATCCCATATCTGGCCAACATCCAAGACAAACAACAAATGTTAGCAAGGATGTGGAGACAGGGGAACCCTCCTACACTGCTGGTGGGAATGTAAATTAGTTCAACCATTGCGGAAAGCGGTATGGAGGTTCCTCAAAAAACTCAAAATATAAATACCATTTGACCCAGGAATTCCACTCCTAGGAATTTACCCTAAGAATGCAGAAGTGCAGTTTGAAAAAGATATATGCACCCCTATGTTTATCGCAGTACTATTTACAATAGCCAAGAAATGGAAGCAACCTAAGTGTTCATCAATAGATGAATGGATAAAGAAGAGGTGGTACATATACACAATGGAATGTTATTCAGCCATAAGAAGAAAACAAATCCTACCATTTTCAACAACATGGAAGGAGCTAGAGAATATTATGCTCAGTGAAATAAGCCAGGCAGAGAAAGACAAGTATCAAATGATTTCACTCATCTGTGGAGTATAAGAACAAAGAAAAAATTGAAGGAACAAAACAGCAGGAGACTCACAGAACCCAAGAATGGACTAGCAGTTACCAAAGGGAAAGAGACTGGGGAGGATGGGTGGGAAGGGAGGGATAAGGGGATTAAGGGATATTACGATTAGCTCACATTATATGGGGGTGGGGGCACAGAGAAGACAAGTAGTGATTCTATAGCATCTTACTACGCTGATAGACAATGACTGTAATGGGGTATGTGTGTGGGGGACTTGATAATACGGGGTCTAGTAACCATAAAGTTGTTCAAGTGATAGTACATTGACGATACCAAAAAAAAAAAAAGAAGAAATCCTATATCTGAAATGAAATATGAAATGGAGAGGTTTAAAACCAGGTTAGATGTAGTAAAAGAGACTGTAAATGGAATAGAAATTAGAAAAGATGAATACAAAGAAGCTGAGGCACAGAGAGAAAAAAGAATCGGTAAGAATGAAAGTATACTGAGCGAACAGTGAGACCAATCCAAAAGGAATACTATTCGCATTATAGAGGTACCAGAAGAAGAAGAGAGAGAAAAAGGGATAGAAAGTGTCATTAAGGAGGTAATTTCTGAAAACTTCCCCAATCTGGGGAAGGAGGTAGTCTCTCAGGCTGTGGAGGTGCACAGATCTCCCAACATAAGTGGCAGAAGGAAGACAACATCAAGACATATAATAATTAAAATGGCAAAGATCAAGGATAAGGACAGACCTTTAAACGCAGCGAGAGAGAGAAAGAAGATCAGAGAGGAAAACTCATCAGGCTATCATCAGATTTCTCAACAGAAACCTTACAGGCCAGAAGGGAGTGGCATGATGTATTTAATGCAGTGGAACAGGAGGGCCTCGAACAAAGAATACTCTACCTGGCAAAGTTATAATTTAAATTTGAAGGAGGCATTAAACAATTTTCAGATAAGCAAAAGCTGAGAGAATTTACCTCCCACAGTCCACCTCTACAGTTCACTTTGGGGGGACTGCTATAGATGGAAGTATTCCTAAGGCAAAATAGCTGTCACCAGGGAAATAAAACCACTGCAAAATAGGACAATTAAATACTAAGCAGATAAAAATGAAACCAACTACCACCAAAGTCAATCAAGGGATAGATAACGAGTACAGAATATGATACCTAATATATAAAGAATGGAGGAGGAAGAAAACGGAGAAAAAAAATAAGAACCTTGAGGTCGTTTGTAATAGCCTACTAAGTGGGTTAACTTAGACTGTTAGATATTAAGGAATTACCCTTGAACTTTGGCAACCACGAGTCTAAAGCCTGCAATAGCAATAAGTAAACACCAATCAATAATCACCCTAAATGTAATTGGTCTGAATGCACCAATCAAAAAACATATGCAATTTGGCAATCTATAGAGTCGTATTTCACTTGCTCTCTTTTTCTCACATAGGCAACTCCTAATGCATAACAGTCCTTCATGTGGTCCCTAAACTAGTCCTACTCTTCCTTTCTGGAGGTGACTACACCATCTGTTTTATGGAGAAAATAGAGGATCAATTCCATCATTTTCTTCCTTCTCAGAAGAAATATTTACTATTTTTCCTACAAGCTACTCTCTCCACTTGTGTCTGGAATCCTCAGTGGTTTAATCTCTACAGCTTAAATTTATTTCTTCTTTCCTAAGGGATTAACCTCTTCTGCACTGTCTTGTTCCCATTTTCTATTTTAAAAGTACTCTCCCTCTAGCCACTACCTGTCATAGCCCTGCTTCCTAAACATGTCACTAATGTCCTCTTTCTTTAGTACCTACATCCCACTGAGTCCTTAAACCATAATCTTCTTCTGCATTCTACCAACATTATTCTATCAATACTAGCCTGCCCGTGTTCATTTTACTCATCTTCTTTTTCACGTTTGGTCCTGCTGAACCACTCTTCGTTCTTCAACCTTTCTCCTCCCTGGGATTCAGAGTGTTTTTCCTAGGTGTTCCCCCCACTCTTGTTTAGTCTCCTGGCAGTTTCCTCTTCTTTCATCTGCCTCTGAGTGACAGTGTTCCCATGTGCTAACCTTTACCTTGTTTTCCTTTTAATCTTGACTGGATTATCTCTTCTATCTCAATGTTTTTGAGAGCCACAGATATATAACTCTACACTTACTTGAGACTCAGGTGTATCCAGCCTTCTGGGGAGCTCCAGTGAGTATTCTGTAACATTTCAAATTCACTGTGTGAGTTTGTTATCTTGCATCTGAGCCTCAAAAATGATTCTTTTTAATAACATTAGTAATATTAATGGCTAAGAGCTTGTAAAATCTTTCCTGAATACTTAATATACATTATCACGATTAGCTCCATTTTCAAATGAGCACAATGAAACAGAAAAACATAAAGAGTTTATTCAAGATCATGTGTCTAGTAAGTGAGTGTATAGAGCCTGGTCCCACACTCTTAACCAAGTCCCCCACGGCATACTGTGGTTCACGAGTCCCTCTCTGTCAATTTCTTAGACCAGATGTTCATTCTTTCTTACCTGATTTAGTGTAATGTCCTTTTCGTTGGTCCTCTTATAGTTTTATCTGTCTCCAATATATTCTCCAGATGACTGACCCCAGAGTTACCTTTCCAGAAAACAAATATGATCTCATGACAATCTTTCAGTGGCTTCTTGTGACCCATGACAAAGTACCAGATATTTAACATGGATTTTAAGATCTTTCAAAATGTACCATGGGCAATCAAGTCTCATCGTCAGCTGCCAGTCCACTGATTTTGCTTCTGTTATTTTTCTTCTGTTTTTGCCATTGTCTGAGTTGGCCTTTCCCTGGTTGTGTCTACCTGGACAGCATCCCCTTATTTTCAAAGAACTTCACCACATTATGCATCTTTTCTCTTGTATTCCCATAATGCTTTGTACCTATTTCTATAACAGTGTATGCTAAATTGGTAAACTTATTTGTTAACATGTCTTTCTTGTACTAATCTGTTAAACTGATTTGTTTGTATGTTTTTTCAACACTAAGCATATTGTCTGGCATATAGTAGATATTTAATGTGCTTCTTATGTATGTACATATGTATGGAAGGAAAGGAGGGCAAGAGAGACAAAACGAGGAAGGGAGAAACTGAATTGGGCAATATAAATCAATGCCCTTAGCACTGAATATGACAAAATTTTAATGCAGGGTAGTAAATACAAATTTCTAAATATTTAAAAATGAAAATAATAATAACTGGAGTAAAACATGAGTTATTAAAAGAAATCAGAGTAACATGCTGACATTATTTTTTTAATAAAGTTAATTAATTCACAAAGCTACAAAATAAGTACAGAGTGAATTGAGATTCTGTAAGACATTTGGCCAAGACTATTTTTAGATTCTTGCAAGAAAGATAGATAAAGTTGGATGAAATAATAATGCTAAGTGGATTCAATGCATAGCTGATTCAACTCTTCATCCTGTGAAGATTTTTGATTTCTACATTTTTTTCAGCCTTATAGGGGATCTTTACTTACATTTTATTCTGATTTTGTTATGTTAAATCTCTATCATTGATGAATAAAGTTACAGAAGACAAATGTGCCAGGTTTGTGGAGTGACATATAACTGTAGAAGAACTTCTGGAAAGAACTAAGATTTTAGAATCAGACAAACTTGGGTTTAAATCTCATTGCAACTCATACTTTTGTGGGAACTTAATCGATTGACTCTAACTTTCCTTATATGCAAAAAAGGAATAATAATATTTAATTCACAGGGCTGTCATGGGGATTCAATAGATAAGAAGGAGAATTTTTGTAATGTCTGAGAAGTTCTAGACTCATTAAAATATATCTCCTAGTTATTTTTAAGGATTTCAATTTTAAAGAACCATAATTTTTAAAAAATGCTGTTAGTCCTGAAACTAGCAATATATAATCTAAACAGGATAATTGTTAACTCCTGTGTTGTAGTTTAAATATTCTCTGTCATGTACTGCTCTGACTTATTAGCTATTTATATGAAATCAGGGGTTTTAATCGAGTCTAAACTCATTCTGAGTCAACAATGTGATATGATTGACATATAGAAAAATAACAAATTTAATTTTAGTCTATATAAATAGAAACAGAGCATCTAGAACAATTTGTGAGAAATCCCCCCCCCCATTATATTTATTAGTCAGCCCACAGCTGGCATATAATATTCTTTTATGAGTGTAAAGACATGTAACTGGAAACCATGTCATGGAGTGCCATTTAAAGATGCAGTGTTAATCCAACCCAAAGTCAGTCTTCGGGAGGGACTATCACTGCCTTTCCATTTTGAAGGGCCTGTTACGTGAACTAAGCACTAACTTTATTCAACGTGACCTGAGACTAAAAATAGATAGACTTTTAACAGAGGGATATTTTTGCACAATGTACATAAAAACCTTTTTTCTTACATCTGGGAATAGCCAAACATTGAATTAACCATTTTATAACTCAGTGTGTCCTTTATCATTGTGTGCTCAGGAGTGTTCAGAGTTTGGGCAACCACCAGTCAGGCCCATTGTAGAAGAGTTTATTGCATTGACTGGAAGTGAAAAAGATGAGCTCTGAGGTCTAACATGTTTTGAGAGTCTTGTGAACTTGTGTAGCCCTATAGTGCCTGCATATTTTTTCTTTAATATCTTTTGTACCGTAATCAAAAAAGGATGCATTAAGATGTACATCATATATCTCTAAGAAATAGTTGTAGTACAGAGGGAGTTTGGTCCTGAGTTTATAAGGCTTGGGTTTGATTCCCAGTTCTGTCCCTTGCTAGTTTATAACCTTGGTCAATTTATTAACCTCTCATTTGAAAAAAGAGGAAACTTACAGGATATCTGGCAAGATTAAATCCAGTAGCATATTTTTAATGAATATTTCTGGAGCATATTAGTTCTTAATACAGATCTTTGTTTTGCTTTTACCCTAGGTGTCGTGGGTGTATGTGAAAATTAAATTATAACATTGGAGAAAATTCTCTGCCAAATGATTCATTGACAGGTGGCAAATCAGTAAGAGTCTGTCACATACATTTTAATACCAGGTGGGCTGCTGGAGACAGCTTTGTTTTCATGGCTAATATTGTTGGCCTGGACAAAGAATCTGCATCTCAGCTTATTTGGGGATTGGTATACCACTGACATGGACTGCAGAAGGTGTGGTCAAATGCCACATTTTTCACAGATCATCTCAGTCTGGACAGTGAACACAGAGTAAGTTGGCAGAATAAATCAAGGCAAAAGCATAAAGGGATTTTCCCATATTGTTGCTCACATTCAAGGGCTGGTATTGCTCTACCCCTGACATGTGCTGTGACAGAGTGTGTGGAGTAGTAACAACACCGCAAGCAAGATCTCTGACAGGCTTGAAAAATGAAGACATCTGTTTTCCTTTGGAAAGTGAGACAATGTGGTTGATACAGAGGCACTATTTCAATCTAAGGTGTAACCATTCTTCAGCTTCTCAAAATCATGCATGATAATAGGGACTTATTTCTTTATCTTCTGTTTTTTTCTAGTTATAGAAAAGTGAGTCTGAGCAAGATTGAATGACGTTGGAAGAATAGGTGGCCCTTTATTTCTTTGTGATAAGATATTATGAGGTATAATATCTTCAAAAGTTGAGTGTTAGGTCAAAGGAGTGAAGATAAATAATCTTGTGTCATTTTCTTAATAATTAAAAGTTCACAATATCTTCTGAAAGCCCCCAAGTTTCTGCTTAATTGTTGGTTGAACTTGAAGAACTTATTAATCTCTTTGAGTCCTTGTCTTCTCATCTGTTATTTGGAGTTTAGTAGTCTACATCTTAGAGTCATCACTGTAGTTGTGAGATAAATTATGAGCACATAAACCCTGGCTGGCTCATTCTTGGCAACCCATGAGCTCAGGAGAGAGTCTTCTTGCCAAGATTCTATAATGTGCCTGGTAACAGGACTTTTGCTCTGGGGTGTGGCTACCC
The DNA here is from genome assembly GCA_029783875.1 of Phataginus tricuspis. Classification (NCBI taxonomy): domain Eukaryota; kingdom Metazoa; phylum Chordata; class Mammalia; order Pholidota; family Manidae; genus Phataginus; species Phataginus tricuspis. The sequence goes on from JAQQAC010022866.1 coordinate 6,820,907, forward strand.
CTGGATCCAGTGGTGCATCTTGAGGTTATGGGGACACTCACATGACCCAGCTTGATTTCACAAGGCATGGAAGCCACATATGATTGGAAGTTTCATCATGTGGGAGATGAGCATTTCCAGATCACAAGAGCCTTTGTTATCAAGGACAAGGAAAGTGAAAGTAAGCAAGCAAAAACCAGATCTACACTTCAAAAAACTCATTTGGCTTTTCTATTATCTTAAATCTCTTACTTTTTATGTCTTTGGTTTTTAAAGTACACATTTTCTAAGAATTTCTTATGTTGAAAATAGATCAACCTCAGAAGTGTGTTCTTCCTTGTGGACCTCAAATGATGCTTTTTTTGTTTTATGTCTAGTATATTTAACAGATCCCATATTGGGTTTTTTCCTCTTTACTGTCGAGTGTTTTCAAACAGATAAGCTATAATAAATCGCCTTAGGTTCATTTTGCATTCAACTAGTTTCTGTTCTATCCTTTCCATGTTGAGAACTGAATCAGAAGTTGATATGTACAGCTCCTAGAGGATTCCAGAACATCCCAGATAATGCATATCTGTGGAATTATCTCTTATTTCTACTTCATCTCTTATAATTTTGAATAGGTGAAAAAATGAAAAAATTGCCACCCCAGAATCTGTTGCTAACAGAGCTCTTACTCTCTAACTGCCCATGACCTCCCCTGAGGGTGCTTGCCTTGGAAGGGCCATAGTCCCTCTAATTCATTGTGCCACTACCACAACCACTTCTTCCACTACCACCTCCACCATCTCCTTCCACATCACCACTGCCAAAGCTAATGCTTGCCATGCAATTGCCTTCTGAAGTACCAGTCTCTGGGAAGAAGAATAAAGAGAAAAATGAAGGCCATAGAAGGGAGGCAACTTCAAGAGCAGCCCTTCCAAAGGGAAAGAACCAGCTTTTCATTTTTTCTTTGCTGATCCAAGGACAGATGTGGGGCATGGATTAAAGACCTTCTATTCAGTGAGCTGCCTCACCTGCTCAATAATATAAAATAGTCCAAAGTTAGAAGTCTTACATCTGTTTCATTTGTTTTACAAGTGATCCTTTTATTTTGGTTAAAATGTTGATCCTTAATCTTAATTTACCTTATTTAATTTATTATATTTTGGGTGAGGACTTGAGATAGTCACATTAAAAGCAATTAGTATGACTCTATTTTAAACCAGAAGACTGATCCTCCCATAATTTCTGATTAAAAAATGATTCAGAATTTAACGATGTTAACAATCTATGTGTGGTTTATCCCATAGAATATGAAACCCCACTGAAGGTTTTTGAAGTTTTCTTCAAATAATTTTAAGCACCTAATTGATAGATTTTACTTTTGGCTGGTTCTTTTAACATTTCTTTTCACTCAGCTCTCTGATCTTGAGACATAAAATAATCCTTTTCAACATTTCCTACAATCTTTTCATTTATATATGTGTATATAAATATACATATATATTTCATTTAGCTATATGTAAGCATGTACATATATTAACTTTTAAAAACTTGTAATTCCTAACTTTCTCTACTTTATAGTCTTAATATTTCATCTCAAAAATTTAATTTTTAATTTTCATGACTCATGTTTTTAATCTTTTATCTTGTTGAATTTAGCTTTTTATTCTTTTTTTTTTTCCCAGGGGAAAGCGCGAACGCAGTCCCCCACTACCACAAATTATGCAGTCGAGTTTCCCACATTTGGGGAAATCGCAGGGGCCAGCACATCCGGAGTGCAATGGATAAGCCTCGCCCTGGGAAAACCACCTTTGTGATCATGGTATCTCCCCTGCCAGGTAAGTATAGCTAGCTTTTTATTCTTAAAAAAATAATTTTACTTTGGAATAATTTTAGATTATTCTTTGAAAATGAGGCATTAAGTCCTGCCCACATTTAATGAGTCTTAAGTGCTACCTCCTCAAGGAGGTAGTATATTTATATTATTTGAAATTCTTCTATAAGGATTATTTCCCGTTCTCTCCCATTTATGTATTTATTTAATCATTTATTAATATATTTATGAACTCACATATTTATATCATAACTTGGGGTGAGTTCCAATAATACATTTAAAAAATTGTTGCTCAATTTGCTCTAGCTTTTGACATTGGAGCTCTTTCAAGTTGTCTTTTCTCTCCCAACTAATTTCATTTACTCTTTTAATCTTAAATAATATTTCTCCAAGAAAGAAATTATATTCAATTGTAGATTTAGAAACTGAGACTTGTCTTTGTGACACATTGCAAAAGTCATACAGCTAGTAAGTAGTAAATTCAGGATTAACCTGAGGTCTGTCTGAATCCCCACAATCTGTTACTTCTGTAAATTGCGAGAAGCATGGTTAAAACTTAAACACGGGTAGCCTCGGATCTACTCTTTTTGTCTTTGCGGCAATTTTAGAATTTCATTTTTGGCATCCTCTTGCTTGGGAATTTCTCTTTTTCTGTGTGATTGATATGTTTTATGGCAATATGGCAGCTAGGTTAAGTCAAATCATTACTGTTCTTTCATTGTATGCTCTGAACTCTTTAAATTCATCTATTAGCCTCAGTCTAATCTCTGTTCCTGCTACTGGCTATTTTCTTTCTCATTATGGTTGCTATATTTGCTATCGTGGGTTTGTTCTGCCTTATTGCTTTCAGTGTTCAGCTTCCTGAAAATTACTTGGAATTCTTCTACACTAGAGATTTATTTCTCCCGTATTTATTTGTTTAGCTATTTATTTATAGCAACATGGACTTATGAATATCTTATTCTTTGGGTTGTAATCCAATACTATTTTTTCTTTTCTTTTTGCTGAAATTTTTCCAGTGTTAGCCATTGGTCTTTTAGTTAATCCCTGTGACCTCCATCACTGTGAATTTTTAAAAGCATTTCTTATATTTTTGGTACTACAAGATCTCCAGGCTCATTTTGTGTATTTTCTGACTCAAGCTTAGAATCAGCCATTTTTCCCAGAAGCAGATTCCTTTTACCAGAGAATGGTATTAGAAATCAAGATCTGAACATTAGATATTCTTGTTACTGGCATGGCATTACTTCTAGACCCTTTCCACAGATAAGCAAGGAAATATATGTATGTATACTAACTTGCATGTGCATACATGTCTATAAATGTTTCTATATGTAGCCATCTGTATATCTATATTAAGCTGACATGAGTTCATACTGATGTCTACAACTGTAATCTATGTCTACAACATAGATTATTCTAGATTGTCATTCAAGGCTTCTCCCATTGCTTTTTTCTAAATTCCCACTCAAACAGCGAGAAATATGGCTACCACCAATCTGCTACACATTTTCTAAATTATTCAGTTCCAGGAGACATGTAAAGCCATATCAGAACTGCTAATTCATACCCCTATATCAAGTAGAGTACAGTTTCTTTTGGCTTTATACTTACAGACTCAGCTGAATTCCAGAGTTACATAAGTAAGCTGTGCATGCCTGGAACAAACACCATTTGGTGATGGTGCATTTCTTGCCATAAATCATTGGATTGGATTTGTTATTTGCTGAGGGTTTATACATCTATACTCATGAGAAATATAGGCATACTGTTTTCCTTTCTTGCAATGTCTTTATCTCTTTTTAGTGTTACAGTAATGTTGATCTTATAGGTTATTAAGAAGTGTTCTTTTACTTCTATTCTAAAAGATATCATGGCGAATTAATACATTTTCTTCCTTGAGAAGGAAGTTTAGAATTCATCACTGAATGCTTTGGGCCTGTGCTTTCTTTTTGGGATGGTTATTAATTATTGATTAGGTTTTTTAAGTGTTTATAAGCCTATTCAGATTATTTATTTCTCCTTTTATGAGTTTTGGTAGTGTGTGTCTTTTAAGAAATTGGTCAAGATGGACGTTGTCATTCCATCTACTCTGACCATTTGTGATTTCAAACCACTTGTATTTAAAGTAATTATTGATTTTAATGGATTTATATTTGTCATGTTTCCATTTTTTATTCATTGCATTTGTTTTGTCTTTTTCTCTTCTTTTTTTTGCCTTCTTGTTTTAATTAAGCAGTTTATGTGATTCCTTTTCATCTCATCTCTTAGTATATGAATTAAAATTCTTTAAGAAAATTTTTTAGTAGTTGCATTTCCCATTTATGAAAATTCCAAGCTGGTTAGTTGGGGTGAAGGAGAAGAGGTGTATCCTCTCCAAATTTCCTCTTAGGTAGCACTTGGGTGGTTAACTTTAATCAGTCACATGCTCTTACTTATAATCTTGCTGTCTAGAGGAAGTAATCAAAAGGAGGAAAAAAAAAAACAGCTCAGAATTCTGTCTGTGGTGGTCACAGCAGCGCCACACAGCGTACAGGAACAGCAGTGCTTCGGTAGTGGTGGCATCGGAACGCTAATGGAAGCAATGACCTCGGTGAGTTCCAGTGTCTCACACACACTGGTGCTTGTTCTGGCAATCATGGCAGTATCCAGTGTCACCAGTGGCAGCCATGCCAGAGGAGTGGCAGTGGACTTCTCACCCGATGGCGTGATTTCAACTGAAATTTCATTACTTGGCTTCCATTGCTTTGGGTCCATTTTCAGGGTGCGTTTCTTCTGGCTTAGTATTGAGTTTGTGAGATTTCTAGTATTCTTTTAGTTACCAAAGTAACAAGTAGAACTCTGACTAGAACAGATGGAAGCAGACTTTAAAAATAAAATCTTGCCCAATTATATTTCCAAAACAAGCAGGGAGAAAGTTTCAGGCATGCCCTGGCCATGCTTCTAATTGTATTATTCTACCTTGACATTTAAAAGAACTCCTTCAGTTAATTGCCCCATACTCATTATGAAGCTTGAACAGCACAACATTCAATCTTTCCAATAGTTTTGCCTGCCCAAACCAGGAACTATGGTGCACATTCAATATTCACAAGTCTGTGTTTGTAGGTTTCAAATGGGCAATATTTGATAGAATATATCTCTAAGCAAAAATAAAATACAAGATGTCTAGTAAAGTTCCAAGTACAAAATGAACTTAATAAATGTTGCTGTCAAGATCTGTGAAGTGAAAAAAATCAAAACTTTAGAATACTTAAGGAATTTAATGGTGGGAAATTATTTTAATACATTTTCGATATTTAAAAGGCACTGTTCTTTTTAGAACTATGTCTTCTACTCTCAAAGATTTATTTCAAACTTTCTCCAGTGAGTACTAATTGTGTTCCTGTTGTCAACTGCTCTTAGCTCTTGTCATTAAAGGTTCAGCAGCTGCAAAGGTGAAATGTTTTGACAAAATATGAGCGTCATACATTTTATACTGTGGATCAGCATGGCTTTTCTTCAGATGGCTCTGTGATGGGGTTATATTTGGAAGTTTCCCAGTATGGCGCAAAAGCCTCACAGAGAGAGGAAGTTTATAAGCTGCAGATCTACAAGAAGAAGAAAGGCCAGCTGCTTATCCTGCATGATTCCTCCCTGAGCTTTTGTATTTTCCCAGCTAGACCTTTCAAGCTACCTATTTATAAATTTATCTTCAGCATACTGATTGGTGGTAAGGATTCAAACTGGCCAGTATATTTTTACTCAGTGTGGAGAGGTGGCATTTAAAGGCAGAACATTTCAATGAAAAAAAAAACCTGACAATAATGGAAGATGAAGGAAAAGGACCAGCCTCGACTGTGTCTCTGGTAGTCACAAAGTTTTAACCTATTCACTTTACTGAAAAGATGTCTTGATATCATTGTTTGGTTTATACAAAATTTCCATATCTGTAACATTATCTGGAAACTTCTACAGAAAATGAGAATTTTTTGCTCTTGCAGGAAATTAAAAAATAGTGTGAAGACCTTTTAAAAATTTATTTGGTCAGTTGCTTCCAGACTTATAGTATAACCCAGGTGTATATCAATAAAATAGGAAAATTTTATCAGTTAGTTACTTAAAGTTTTCATTATTTAGCTAGAGCAGTCAGCTTTGGGAGGCAACCGGTTTAATGGAAAAAGATACTTCAGGGTTTTTTTTTAATTATATTATAGTTTTCCATTTCATTGACAGTTGTAGTAACATTTGCAAACCCTAAAATTGAATTATGCCAGTTCTGCTTACACATTGGGAACAGTCTATGAAGGACAGCTCACAGGGGATAAATTCTCTTTCCAGTACTGTATGGAGTATTATCAAGGGCCATCACCTATTAACTTTGTTAACAGAGTACAGTCTAGCATCTAAAATAAATTTAGGTATTTATGGAAATGAAGTATTTTTATTAGGTAGGCAGGTTAGTTAATAGCACTTAACATTTATCAGGCATTTCTCTAAGTATTTCACATATATTAACTCATTGTTTTCTCACAAAAACCCTAGAGAATAGTTCTGTAATTTTCATTTTACAGATGTGGAAATTGAGGCAAAGAAGTAATTTGGCCAAATTTATACAATAAGTGGCAAGGAAAGGATTTGATTTACAGAATCAGTACTCTTGACCATTGTACTTCACTGCCAATTTTTTAAATTAGCCTCATGAGAATTTTATTCAACCTTGCATGTGTTTTAAATACAGTGCCATCTTTTTGTTCAAGAATATTATTTATTATATTTTAAACTCAACTTGCCTCTGTAACCAAAGCACAGTTTTGTGACACTCCATTCTACATTAGTGGGAGGCATGATATATATAACAAAGCCAAGGTCCAGTCTTAGGGTTTTGCTATTAAAGTAAAGGACCAATGTGTTCTGTAGGAGTGTGTGTGTCTATGAGTGACAGAGAACCGTGAGCGACAAGTGGCATATACAAAATGCTTACTCTTGCTCATGGGAAGATAACTGGAAGTTGGCAGTCTGGCTCTGGGATGTTGGCTTCACAAAATCATCCGGGACCTGGGTAGGTTGCTGTTCTGCTTCCCTCAGCATGTGGCTTCTATCTCGTGACCCAGGATGTTGCTCAGGTTAAAGGGGCAATAAAAGGCATTTCCTAGAAGTTTTACATGCTACTTATGTGTGCATCCTATTGGTCATAAATTAGTCACAGGGACACATCTAGCTTCAGAGAAGGCTGGGAAAGGTAGTATTTATTGCCACAGTCATGGCACAGCTGGAATTGGAGGCTCTATGGGGGAGAAAGGGTAAGTGGAGAGCAGGTGTTCAGAGATGTCTAGTAGTTTCTGCCACAACCAGGACATAACTCTGAGTTTCCATTTGCAACTTGGGAAATGTTGAATTCTACAGACTTCTTTAATACTTGAATTTCATTACCTTAGCATTCTCCTTTCTCACACGTAATGGATTCCTTTGGGTCTGTCTCCAGCATCTTGCTCCTTGAACCCTCGTGCAGTGGAGAAGTAATCCAAGGCACAGCCCCTCACTGCCATCATCCCCTTCCCCAAGACCAGTGTCCCTGTCATTTTCCCTGCCAGTCTTCCACTGTGCTTTTGAGGGAAACTTTTACATAATTTTTCAGTGCTTTCTGCCTCTTCTTCTTACCTGAAGCTAACATTGCTTTGACGCCAAAACATCCCTTAAACAATCTTCAGTGGAGAGCCACTCGTTTTTCTCTCCCCACTGACTCAGAGAAAGAAGAGAGGTCAACATATTCCTTCTTTGCATTTATTCCTTTGTACATGTGGCATGACAATACCTCCCAGTCCACACAAGCCCAGTGTGTGTCCCTCTCATCTTTCAGGAAGCTTCCTGCCTTCCTCAGGGACGTCATGCTGAAGTGATTCTCCTGCTCTCCTTTCCTCTGCATCATGTCTCAAGAGGGCCTCCTTGCTTGCCATAATATTTCAGATGCTGAAGCCATAGGAATGATATTAAGCCAGGAAGGTGCTGGAAATGATGCAATTTGGAGAAGAGATGTGACTTATAAGTCTCAATAAATATGCATTTTTTTGAACTAGGCTTGAAAAGTTGTGTGCTCCACCCTGCAAACCTGTAAACACTGTACTTGTTCATTAATAAAAGGACAGGACTTAGTTCTGTGAAGCCTGAAACTATAGACCATCAGACTTTGCTGTTTGATGCCATTTCGCTAAGAGTGCAAGAGCCGCCTACTCTTGCTTCAGTGATCTGAGTCTCTGAAGCATAGAAACAGTCTTGCAAAGTTCCAGATAAGGGGTTTCCAGACACAACACTCCCTATTTATCTTAACATTATATTTTGCAAAGAAACATAACCCTGAATCTACTTTGCAGCCTAAGACTGATATTAACCTCATTACACATAGACCTGCTTTCTTTGAACCAAACACTGCTTAGTAAAATTAAATTTCTCACCTCTCTGTTCCTATCTCCAAATTCTATAATAACCTCACCTATTTCTTTGTTTTGGGAAGAGACATCCCAAGTTTCGTATAGAGTGTCCTCCTGTATGGCAACAAGCCACTAAACCCTGATTTTTTAAAATTACAGCTTGGTCCCAAGAGTCATTATCAAACAGGTTATCATAAGCCCTATCACGATGCTGAAGTCAACAAGATGTCATAGGTTTTGTAAGGTAATTCTATTTAGTTAGACTAAGACCCCCATGGGAAAAAGCTAATAATCTAGCAAGTCCCAGGGTGAAGAAAACGTCCCAGCTAAGAACTGTAAATACAGAGGAAGGAGAACGCAGCGGTCAGTACTTTGAGTTTGGAGTTACATGCATATGGATTTTTATCTTGGCTCCGGGCATTAAAATTATATGCCGTTGGTTGTTAATCTCTTAAAATTTGTTCGTCTTCTCTGTAAAATGATAAATAATGGCACTTGAAGCACTGCTGTAAGGATAAAATGTAATTTACTTACCATAGGCTTGAAACATGATACACTCTCCAGGAGTGGTAAGTGGTTGGTATGGTGCACTTGGAGTCTAAGAGAAGTGGATTCGAATCTCTACATTCCTATTTATAGCTTTTTAAAAAAATCCTAGGCAATTCACTCTGATCACTTTGTCTTGCAAAATGGGAATAAGAATATAAATCAAAGAGTACAAACAGTACAAAGACACGATCGCCTTAGTAAGTGTGATAACATAATAAACATGCCCAGTGGAGTATCTGCTAAACAGTAGACATCCCATTCATGTTAGTTTTCTTTTTCTCCCTACCTTTGTTTTCCAGTTATGCTTTGAGAAATATAACTAAAAAGAGTACAATTTAAAGAAGATAATATTTCAGTTCATGCATATGTTATACACAAGTAGGTCTGTTTTCCCTTCTCCTGCCCACATAGTGTGTCTCTGTCTGTCCTCTCTAGGGCAGGTACTATTCCTGTCACTGAGCAGCCATATGTGGCTCCCACCTTCCTCACCTCCTGATAGAGTGTCCACCAGAAAATTGTTAGTCAGTCTTCCAATAACTTCACATATGTGTGTGTGTTGGAGTAATGTTGATGGTAGTATTTTCCTAGCAATTCCAGATACCAACTTGATCTCTATTCCCCAAAGCAAGACAGATAGATTAGATATTAGGAATGTTTAAATAGCCTTTTACTCAGAGGTTCTGGCAAAAAAAATGTAGTGTACAGAGTCACAGAGAGAAGACTGGACACAGTACCCTGTCCAACTGCTATTGCTCTTTAGGTCACGGGGATACCAGGTGCCCACCTGGAACATCCAATACAAATGTTCTCTTTCTTTTCAGATTCTTCATTTCATATATCCTCACTTCTCGTGTTTTCAGTGACCGAAGGCACTTCACTCAGAATTTATAAAGTCTCAAATGCTCTCTTCGGTCTTATACATACTCTGACACTTCCTGTGAATCAAAAGTGATTTGTGTGTGTGTAAAGCCATTAACTATAACTTGAAATTAAATTTAATTATTATAAAGCATTCATTATGGGACTTTATTTTAAAGTTTGAGCAAATGGATCAACATGCTCTTGCCAGCAGAAATCTTATCTGTTTTTGTGCCTGACAGATTCCTTTTCATCCATAGTTTCTTTATTTTGCTTTGCTTTGGTTTGGGAACTAATAAGTTCATTAAAAATCAAGAAAACAATGCCATAGGCCATTCAATCTCTTTTGGTCATTGCTAATTTGCAGAGGCATTTCTGACTCCAAGGTATTTTCAGATGCCAAAGAAATTAAGAAAAACTTGAGAAACAAAATGGGCATATCACGATATAATATAAAATAGCCACTCTGATTTAGAATAATAAGTGAGGTCTTCAAATGAAATTTTGTGTGATTATTTCACAGAGTAGAGAGCTAGTTTATGTAGAGAGCTGTTTTGTTATTGTTATTTTTAATGTAATATCTCCATTTTAATTTCCAGCCTGTGTGATATTTTCTAAGGAGCCATTCTTTTTAAATCCAAAGATTCTGGGAATATTCCTATAAGAAGTTCTTAACCACAAACATACGCAGTCTAGAATTACTTTATTTTCAAAGTTTAAAAAATTTTATAACACAGATGTTTCAAAATACAAATGGCACAAAGGGAGAGACCTGAGAAATTCTCCAATCCTTATTTTTCAATGTCAGCAACGTTACTAGATCAGAATCTCATATACCCTTTGTGGCCCCTTTGAACTTAATTCCTGCTCTGATATTCTTCAGAAAATCTAAATAAATTTAAAGTCTGGCTGCAAATCCTGTGAGAAATAGTGAAGATTTTAAATCTCAGGGAAGTGTTTTTATAAATCTGCAGGCAGAACCAAGACTTGAGTTCCCTTAGCGGGTAGGCGGTGTTTTCTTCTCCCCTCCCCTAAAAACTTATGCATAACCCATTGTGTTTCTGGGTTAATGAGAAAGGGGTCCAGGAGGGAGGAGATTTTTCTGCTAATCTTCCAAGGGTAGGATATTTCTGCTTAGTTGACTATACATAGAAGATCCACATGGTGGGGAAAAGCTAAACTTGTCTTTATCTGGTTCAACAAATGACTTCTGTGTGTATTGGCTCTACTACTCTACTTAATTCAGTGTTCCTGTCATTATTATACACTTGTTTTTAGTTTAAGTTACTTTCTTTTTTTCTCTGCTCACTCATGCATGTAAGGTTTGTTTACAACTTTTCTTTTAGTCAGAAAGAGGGATGTCCGGATTTCTGAACTCCAGTTTGCTGAAAATGGAAACTTTTGCCTATTCATGATGAATTAATTAATATAATCATACAAGAGATTTTACAGATGCAAATTTTGGAAAAAACCCAACTCAGTTCAGTGAGTAGAATTAAAGGTAATTTTATGGCATGCTTATTCTTAATAACTAATAAATTGCCTTATGGGTATGAAGGGAAGAGAAACAATTTCTTCACCTTTTGTGTATCACCTTATTGTTTCCTTTTTCCTCCTTCATTTCTTTCCCTAAAGATTGAGTTTTAGTCCATATTATATCCCTCCACTTTTGAAGAGTGTTATTCAGTGACTTCTATTGTAGAGTATTTAAAGGTTGTTATTGGCTCAATAATGAAATAAGTAATAAATCATAAAAAGTCTCACTGCTTTATCTATTACTGTTGTCTTGTTTTTTAGCACTGTACTTTAGTTCACATTAGTGCTGGTGTATGTCAGAGTTTATGAATAGCCTATAATAGCAAAGAGGGTAAAACAAAACTTACAGCCACATTTTTCCTTTGAAATATATCATAACGTTATGTTTAGAGGCAATGCATTATCCAATTATATACATTTTTATTTAATCCTGAGGAAAATAAATTCAAATTGAAGCAAATGTGTGGAATAAGATAAACATTAAGAAGGAATAAAAATATCCTAAGGGACTCAGTCTAAACTATTACTGATTTTTTTGTTTTATGTGTTTCTTATTTATAAGCAAATTTTCATTTTAAAAGTTGGGATCATCTTATATGCGTAACATTTTTGTTTGCTTTAAAAAAAAATCTAACTGCATAGTTTACAGAACATTCTTTGCAGTTCTGATTTAATGGCTGCACTGTCTTCTATTGCATGTAGGTAATACTTAGATTCTTTTAACCAAATTCCTCTTGTAGGAGTTTTATATGGTTTGCATAGTATTTTAAATATTACTGATGCAATAATTACTTTTGTACTGAAATAATTTGCCCATCTCTATTTCCTTAAAGTAAATGTTTAGAAGTGGCATTATTCCTGAATCAAAGAGAATTTTAAGGTATTTGAAATACTACTATACCTGTTAATATTCCTCAGGAGTGTAGGAGAATTTACATTTCCTCAAATGCTTACTAAAAACAATGGGTATAAAGTTAAAAATTTTTCTTCCAATAAACCAGCTGTGAGCATTATTACTGAGGTATTATTTCAGTAATTTACCAAAACAAGAAATAGGGTCCGAAGTTTCAGATTTACTTCATAATATCACCTTCAAAAGTTCAAAGAACACTTTATGAAACACATCCCTTTTTTAAGGTAAACAGCATTTTGAAGTTCAGTGCTCATCTTTTCTACTCTTTCCAAAGTCATGCTTCTTGTGTGTATTTTCAATGCATTCAATCATCATTGTAGAGTCTTATTCAGTCTTTCATTTTCCTGGACTTCAGCAATTTGAAGAGTTAAATATTTGCTATCTACTCTGATTTTTTAAAATAAGTTTCACCATCTCTGTAGATTTTAGTTTACTCATGATATAACAGTGAAGAGGTCAAAACAGTATAGTGTTTAAAAACAGGTTCTTGAGACCTGCCTGAGTTTATACTTTCATCTCAAACACTGACTGTGGATCTTGGGCAAGTTACAGGACTTCAGTGTGCCTCACTGTCAATGTATTTAGAATGGATATAATAATAGTAATTCACCAAATTCATTTTGATGAGTGCATTGGCTGATAGGTGTAAAATGCTGAAAGGAATTTGTGGCATGTTAGTTATTATTGCTTCTAAATGTAAGTTTGATAATTTTAATTTTAAATAGACAATAGAGACATTCCACTCACCCTCCACTCTAGTGTTCTGCTAATGTACATGCCCAAGAATCACAGACTGCTCATTTTATTGATATAAGTATCATATACAACAATGGAATGTACTGGCAAAACCTGGATGAAAATATCTTGGCTTAGGTTTAAAGATGAAGTGAAACTAGGAAAGATTTGTCTTTGTCCTTAAGTTTTTAGGAGCATGTAAAAAGATGAGAGAAAAAGAGGGAGAAAGAACTGGTCCTTTTCAGAGCAGATTCAAGATTATCAGTTATATTAGGAAGGATAACAGCCACAGGGTCACAGATAAAAACATCTAGGATGAAAGACACAGAAAGTTCAGGAAGAAACTGGGCATAAGACATGCCTTTTAGAGGCTAGTATCTCAATTTCATGAAGTAGCCCAACGACTATGCCAAATTCTGCCCAATAAGTTGGGCCACTATAACCCTGGGAAGGTGCAAATAAGTGTATATAGAGAGAGGCTAGACAGATTCTTTCCAAAATAGTCTTAAGGAGTCAAGAAAAGTTCTCCCCTCTGGCCTGTGGATAAAACATGAGAAGGGACCCTGTGCCTCACTTTCTCCCACTCCAAGAATTTCGAATTGAGGTTTGAAATATTATAAACACAAGGCCATGGCATAGGCATCACAGAGTTTACTGTTCACAACGTGGACATATTGAAAATCTTGGTCTGTTCTTTGTGCCGAGACAATACAAAAAGTCATGAATGATGCAATGTTCAGAATGATGTTGGTCCATGACTTTTTTGTAGCTTGAAGTTTGCTGGCGTTTAATTTCTGCTGCCATGGAAACTGTCAGCACAGACTCTCAGTGATTTCCTGCAGGCAGAGTGACAACATATCTAAGAAGAGTGATACTGTCTCTATTACCATCAATCAATATTTATTGAACTCCAGCAGCCTGTCTTGAGCCCCATTAGGAGCTTGCACTGAGATTGGCCTCCAGCTTGCGTGTTGTTGAACTGAGACACGGGAGGGCAGACAGGTGAAGGAAAGCAGCTCCAGAATAGAGCCAAGAATTAAGGCTATAAATCCTGTAGAATTAGGGCTTTAGTGACTGAATCACTAGGGTCTTGGTGAAAATTTAAAAACACTCTAAACGTCAAGGTGCGAACCAAAGGAATTTAGCTTCCACCAGAAATAGTAACATTGGAATTATGGACTTTGAGAATACACATGTTTGACAGATTCATTTTTCTTAATGTTCCTTATGGTTTTCTACTGTTTGGTATTTTATATTCCTATTCTATGAATATCCTTTTGCATTTCTGGAGTCTTTATTGTCTACCAAGTGTTTTACAGAACCACTACAAGCACTATAATTCAGGGTAAAATTTCTGGATCAACTAATTCTGTTGGGATTCATGTCTTACTTACTTGGTCTCTGTCATAAGCCATTTCCTCAGCTCTTTACCCTCTCCTCTGTGCATGACCCGCTTGCTGGAACAACACACCCCTAGGCAGCCTTGGATGTGTCCCTTACTCTTTCTTTAAGTTTATTCCTTTCTGCATTTATATTTTAGCTCTTGTAGTTCACATCTCCTGGCTCTATTGCTTTTTCTGTTTCTTATCCTATTAGCAAACAAAAATGAAAGTCAAACAGCACCAAAACCCAATGTCATGCTCTTCCTCACCCAGGCGAGTCTCAGAGATATTGTGGCTTCAGTTCCAGACCACCGCAATAAAGGGAATATTGCAACAGAGTCAAATGAACTTTTGGTCTCCCAGTGCAGATAAAAGTTATGTTTACACCATGCAGTAGTCTGTTAAGTGTGTAATAACATGTCCAACAACAATGTGCAAAACTTAATTTAAAAATAAATGATTGCTAAAACAATGCTATTACGTGAGCGTTCAGAGAGTTGTCATCACTGATCACAGATCACCATAACAGATCTAATGCTAATGAACAAGCTGGAAACATTGAAAGCATTACCAAAATGTGACACACAGACATGAAATGAGCAAATGCTGTTGTAAAAATGGCGTCGATAGGCTTGCCTGATGCAGTATTTCCATAGACGTTCAGTTTGTAAAAAAAACCGTCGCCTGTGAAAAACAATGCAGAGAAGTGCAGTGAAACAAGATGTGACTGTGCTGCTCCTCTTGTCTAGAATTTTCTTCCCTCTACTAACTTTCTCTCTTTAGTCTTGACTATTCTGATTCCGTAAGAGTTAAAATGCCTCCTCTCCAGTGAAGCTTTACTCCATTTCCTAATGTCTAGTTCTTTATTCCTTCCTTGCTTCTACATCTAAAAAATAATTCAGTTACAGCATTTCACCCATTACATCGTACTTACTTATTTAAATGTCTGTCTCTGCAACTCTGGGAGAACTCCTGGGCTGAAGTGGCTACATCTCATTTATCCGGGCGTCTTCTGCTTTTAGCTCAGCGACTAGTATTAGTAGAGATGTATTTGTCAAAATGAATGAACAATGAAATATAAGATGTAACAAAGAAAACAAACCCACTCTCTGTACCTCACTGTCTGGTTCCTTCAGAATAATGTACCGCTTTACATTTATAATCTACTAGAGGACAGGACTGGAGTCAGAAATCTCACTCCTGTGACTCTCTGTGGCAGCATATGATACATACTGAGCCAATGTTAATTTTTATGCGTTTATAATGTTAAGTCAGCTTATAATGTTGAGTTAAAATTGTTAAACACTCACTAAAGGACTCCTGGATCCACCAAATGGTTCAATGATTTCAATTTTCAGCAGCTAATTAGTGACATTTGCAGACGCTGTAAAGTACCACTGTTGCATCCAGAAAGCTTGCTGAGAAATGCCACACTGCTGCACTTTGGTTTTTATGGAGAAATGAAAGTATTGGCAGTGGAGTAGAATAGTTGAAGTTTTGAAACATTCTGCTAGTATCTGAGTGACTACACCCTTAGTTGCCCTTCACAAGAAGCTCATAAGGTTTTTTTTAAACCTGGTTATCTTTTTCATCTTTCAAATGGGGAAATTGAAGAAACAGATGTACGTGTGTTCATCTGTGGAAACTGCTGTTCACATTTTAATGGCATTATCTTATTCTCTGCTATAAATATTTTCTTGGCATCATCATCATTTCATTCATTTTTTAAAAGCCACTTTATTGTGGTATGATTCGCAGGTAAAGGTTTGTACATATTTAACATGTACAACTTGAGGAGTTGGGGATAAGTTACACCCGTGAGCTGCCACCTCCATTAAGGCCAAAAGTGTGAACGCTGCCTCCCCAAGTTTCCTCCTACCCCTTTTATTATTATGTGTTTAATTTTTATTTTTTGTGGTAACAACACAGCATAAGATCTACCTTTCAGGAAATTTTAAGTTTACAAGGGAGTATTTGTTTTAGGCACTGTGCTGGACAGCAGATCTGCACAACTTCCTTATTTTGCATAACTGAAACATTGTGCCCTTTGACCTTTACCTCCCCATCTCACCCTACCCCCGACCCTGGCAATCACCATTCTAATTTCTACTTCCATGACTGTTCACATTCCACATACAAGTGAGATCATATAGTTTGTGTCTGTCTGTGATTGGCTTAGCTTAATGTCCTCCAGGTCCATATAGATTGTTACAAATAGCAGTATTTCCTTCTTTTTCTTTAAGACTGAATAATATTCTATTGCATGTATAGACCACTTTTTTTTTTTTAATCCATTCATCTGCCTATGGATGTTGTAAGCTGTTTCCCTATCTTGGCTGTTGTGACTGATGCTGCCATGAACATGGGGGTGCAGACAGCTCTGGGATCTTGATTTCAGTTCCTTTATCACCATTTCATTCTGACTAGAACCAAAAAGGTAGACAGTTTGAAATCTTTTTTTCTGTTTGAAATTATATTTTCTTTCAACTTGGAAGTGTTTGTACCAAAGAGTCAGCCAACATGGAAGAAAGAGATTCTCTTTGTAGATTAGCACTTAGATAGTCTGTGCTATTGTAAGAATGGGTTGAACAGGCTAGTAGAAAGAAAAAAAAAACCTTATCCCAATGTATATCTAATTTAACATGTACAGACATATGTCTTATATGTAATTTCATCCTGTATTTGTGACATGCTGTGATAGTCTATCATAGCAACTATATTTAACATATTCCAATGTACAATTTAAGCAATTTCAAATTAAATATAATGAGAATATATAATTATATGTACAATAAATATATATATGTAATTAAGCATATTTGCTATTTTGGCTTATTTGCACCATTTTTACCCTTTCCTGGATAAGTTAACATGATATTACATAGCTTGCTGATAAGAAACAAAGCTAGTACCCAGAAAAAAAAAATCAGAATTAGATGTTAAACTTCAGTTTCTAATCTGTGGCTTAGTTACTGAGCCATGCTGTTTCCACAGTATATTTCTGTCACAATCATTTGTGTTTATATTTGTAATTCTACCTTTGTTTTGGTCATTTTTCATAATAGTGCTAAAATATTCGGACTTTTGAATTAAGTCAAATGCTATCGAGCTCCTAACATTTTTACTTTTCATTTAAAAAATCCTGAAGTCATTCCAAAAAAATGGTTTAGCAAAATTTGCAAGTAGAAAAATAATGTTCCTTATGTTGCATTTCTTCAATCCTAACTGAAAGATAGCATTTAAAATAGAGCTGTTATTGTTGACTTATAAATGTAGTCTTTCAGACCATCATATCCTCTTGTTAAATATCTTTAAGCACTTTAAAACATATGTTTGCTGAATGACCATATTTTTGAACATATTGAAAGCACTCATCTCCATATTTTACCAATAGCTTCCACAATGTTTTATTGCCATAAGGACCCAGCTGCTTATTTCTTTGAAACCTGCCAGATGATTCACCATGGAGCCCTTTCTTTTCATGCTTTTGTTCCCTTCCTTTCAATTATATAATTCTTTAGCATATGCCATCCTCCTGCTGACCCAAGGTGGTACTAAGAATTTGATGATTTGAACAAAGGACTGTTGTCTTTCTCCCCTCCACCCCCACCCTACCATTTTCTAAAATCATTGCTAAGCAAGAATAGCTGTATTTGAGGAAGATGGGAAAACTAATGAAAAAATTATTATTAATTACATAAGCCAAAAGGGAAAAACCATATGAGAGCTCACACAGATACCCACGGTCCAGCATTATCTAACTGTGACTGGTAAGCAGTGTGATTGACAGAGGGGAAGAAATAAACACCATAATATAAAATGTTTCCCATGATCTGCTTTCAAAAATAAAAGTAAGAAAAATTAAGAAAACACACTGTATGTCACTAGAATCTCACATCACTAAAATCTCAATTAATTTTAATAAAATTTAATATCAAGCTAATTGCAGCCAAAGAAGGTAAAATGTATTCCCAATCTTTCATTCAGTCAACAAATGCCCAAGAATGTTTACTATGTACCAGAAAGTGTCTTAGATGTTGAGTATAAAGCTCTGAGATGGACAAAGTCCCTGACATATGGAGCTTACAGTAGAGCTGTATTTGATTTTATATGTTGATTTCCATGCTTTTGTCAGTATTTAGGTTTTCACAGCTGTTGACATATGTAAGGTTTGCATGGAGTCTTAGGTTTAAAGGGAATATTGATATACTTGCATGTTACCTGAATTTCAGTGATCTCTTGTAATCTGTCTTCCACACCAAGAGGGGTTATACTTTGTATTGTTCAGCAAAGTATTTCTTTTGAGAAAAAAGAAATCTGCAGAAAAGAAGGTACAAGAGAAGTCTAGTCATATTTACAATGAACTTCCTATCAAGGTATGCTAATGACTGTGTTTTCACTGACCTCTGCTTTAAATCCCTGATAATCAAGGCTACTGTTAAGTCTTTTCTGAGGAAAAAGATCCTCTTCTAATTCTTTAGGACAAGATTATTTATCTAAAAGGGACCTTTGAAATTTAGTCTAAACACCAGTGCAGGATTTCTGACAATTGCCCACTCAGGTTCCGGTTTTAGGTATCTCCTGTAATGAAAGACATTCCTTTTCCTTTGTTTTTTTTTTTTTTGAACAGTTTTTTTGAAGTCTATATTTTTTTAAATCTTGGTATCATTAATATAAAATCACATGGGCAACATTGTGGTTACTAGAGTCCCCCCATTATCAAGTCCCCACCACATACCCCATTACAGTCACTGTCCATCAGCGTAGTAAGATGCTATAGAGTCACTACTTGTCTTCTCTGCTATACTGCTTTCCCCTTGCCCACCCCCCACGTTATGTGTGCTAATTGTAATGCCCCTTATTCCCCTTCTCTCTCTCTTCCCACCTTCCCTCCCCAGTCCTTTTCCCTTTGGTAAGTGTTAGTCCATTCTTGGGTTCTGTGGGTCTGTTGATGTTTTGTTCCTTCAGTTTTTTCTTTGCTCTTATACTCCACAGATGAGTGAAATCATTTGATACTGGTCTTTCTCCACCTGGCTTATTTCACTGAGCATAATACTGTCTAGCTCCACCTGTGTTGTTGCAAATGGTAGGATTTGTTTTCTTCTTATGGCTGAACAATATTCCATTGTGTATATGTACCACATCTTCTTTATCCATTCATCTACTGATGGGCACTTAGGTTGCTTCCATTTCTTGGCTATTGTAAATAGTGCTGCAATAAACAAATGGGTGCATATGTCTTTTTGAAACTTGGATCCTACATTCTGAGGGTAAATTCCTAGGAGTGGAATTCCTGGGTCAAATGGTATTTCTATTTTGAGTTTTTTGAGGAACCTCCATACTGCTTTCCACAATAGATGAACTAATTTACCTTCCTACCAGCAGTGTAGGAGGGTTCCCCTTTCTCCACATCCTTGCCAACATTTGTTGTTGTTTGTCTTTTCAATGGCGGCCATCCTAACTGGTGTGAGGTGATATCGCATTGTGGTTTTAATTTGCATTTCCCTGATAATTAGCAATATGGAGCATCTTTTCATGTGCCTGTTGGCCATCTGAATTTCTTCTTTAAAGTGTCTGTTCATATCATCTGCCCATTTTTTAATAGAGTTCTTTGCTTTTTGGGTGTTGAGGCATGTGAGTTCTTTATATATTTTGGATGTTAATCCCTTGTCAGATATGTCATTTATAAATATATTCTTCCATATTGTATGATGCCTTTTTGTTCTTCTGATGGTATCCTTTGCTATACAGAAGCTTTTTATCATGAAGTAGTCCCATTCATTCATTTTTCATTTTGTTTCCCTTCCCCAAGGAGATGTGTTCAGGAAAAAGTTGCTCATGTTCATATTCAAGATACTTTTGCCTATGTTTTCTTCTAAGAGTTTTATGGTTTAATGACTTACATTCAGGTCTTTGATCCACCTTGAGTTTACCTTTGTGTATGGGGTTAGACAATAATCCAGTTTCATTCTCTTGCATGTAGCTGTCCAGTTTTGTCAACACCAACTGTTGAAGAGGCTGTCATTTCCCCACTGTATATCCATGGCTCTTTTATAGTTTATTAATCGACCATATATGCTTGGGCTTATATCTGGGCTCTTTAGTCTGTTTCATTGGTCTTTGGGCCTGTTCTCATGCCAGTACCAAATTGTCTTGATTGCTATGGATTTGTAGTAGAGCTTGAAGTCAGGGAGCGTAATCCCTCCACCCTGCTTTATTCTTCTTTCTCAGGATTTCTTTGGCTATTCGGGGTCTTTTGTCATTCCATATGAATTTTAGAACTATCTGCTCTAGTTCATTGAAGAATGCTGTTGGTATTTTGATAGGCATTGCATTGAACATGTAGATTGCTTTAGGCAGGATGGCCATTTTGACAATATTAATTCTTCCTACCCATGAATATGAGATGTGTTTCCATTTATTGGTATCTTCTTTAATTTCTCTCATGAGTTTCTTGTTTTCAGAGTATAGGTCTTTCACTTCCTTGGTTAGGTTTATTTCTAGGTATTTTATTATTTTTGATGCAATTGTGAATGAAATTGTTTTCCTGATTTCTCTTTCTGCTACTTCATCATTAGTGTAAAGTAATACAACAGATTTCTGTGTATTAATTTTGTATCCTGCAATTTCCTTGCTGGTAATTGGTCTATTCAGATTTTCTGTCTCATCATGGGTCAGCCTTGGAAGGTTGTATTTTTCTAGAAAGTTGTCCCTTTCTTCTAGGTTATCCAGCTTGTTAGCATATAATTTTTTATAGTATTGTCTCATAATTCTTTGTATTTCTGTGGTGTCCATGGTGATTTTTCCTTTCTCATTTCTGATTCTGTTCATGATTCTCTTTTTTTCTTGATAAGTCTGGTTAGGGGGTTATATATTTTATTTTCTCAAGGAACCAGCTCCTGCTTTCATTGATTCTTTCTATTGTTTTATTCTTCTCGATTTTATTTATTTCTGCCCTAATCTTTATTATGTCCTCCTTCTACTGACTTTGGGCATCATTTTTTTCTTCTTTTTCTAGTTTTGTTAATTATGAGTTTATTCTGTTTATATGGTTCTTCTTTCCGGATGTACACCTGTATTGCAATATACTTCCCTCTTAGCATGGCCTTCGCTGTGTCCCACAGATTTTGCAGTGTTGAATTATTGTTGTCATTTGTCTCCATATGTTTTTATTTGGTCATTGATCCATTGGTTATTTAGAAGCATATTATTAAGCCTCCATGTGTTTGTAGGCTTTTTCATTTTCTTTGTGTAATTTATTTCTAGTTTCATATCTTTGTGGTTTAGAAGCTGGTTGGTACAATTTCAATCTTTTTGAATTTACTGAGGCTCTTTTTTGTGGCCTCGTATATGATCTATTTTTGAAAATGTTCCAGGTGCACTTGAGAAGAATGTGTATTCTGTTGCTTTTGGATGGAGTGTTCTGTAGATGTCCATTCATCTGTTTTAATGTGTTTTTCAGTGCCTCTGTCTCCTTACTTATTTTCTGTCTGGTTGATATGTCCTTTGGAGTGAGTGGTGTGTTGAAGTCTCCTAAAATGAATGCATTGCATTCTATTTCCTCCTTTAATTCTGTTAGTGTTTGTTTCACATATGTAGGTGATCCTGTGTTGGGTGCATAGATGTTTATAATAGTTATATCCTCTTGTTGGACTGACCCCTTTATCATTATGCAAGGTCCTTCTTTGTCTCTTGTTACTTTCTTTGTTTCGAAGTCTATTTTGTCTGACACGAGTACTGCAGCTCCTGATTTTTTCTCCCTATTAGTTACATGAAATATCTTTTCCCATCCCTTTACTTTCAGACTCTGTATGTCTTTTGGTTAGAAGTGAGTATCCTGTAGGCAGCATATATATGGGTCTTGTTTTTTATCCATTCAGTAACTCTATGTCTTTTGATTGGTGCATTCAGACCATTTACATTTAGCGTGATTATCGATAGGTATGTACTTATTGCCATTTCAGGCTTTAGATTCGTGGTTACCAAAGGTTCAAGGGTAGTTCCCTTACTATATAACAGTCTAATTTAACTCACTTAGTATGCTATTATGAACACAACCTAAAGGTTCTTTTTTTTCCCTCCTTTTTCTTTCCGCTCCATTTTTTATATATTTGGTATTGTATTTTGTACTCTTTGTCTATCCCTTGATTGACTTTTGGGGTAGTTGATTTGATTTTGCATCTCCTTAGTAATTAATTGTTCTACTTTGCTGTGGTTTTATTTTCCCTGGTGACATCTATTTAGGCTTAAGAAAACTTCCATCTATAGCATTCCCTCAAAAAGGCGCTGTAGAGGTGGTTTTTGGGAGGTAAATTCTCTCAGCTTCTGCTTATCTGAAAATTGTTTAATCTCTCCTTCAAATTTAAATGATAATCTTGCTGGGTAGAGTATTTTTGGTATGAGGACCTTCTGCCTCATTGCATTAAATATATCATGCCACTCTATTCTGTCCTATAAGGTTTCTGTTGAAAAATCTGATGATAGCCTGTTGGGTTTTCCTTTGTATGTGATCTTTTTTCTCTCTCTAGCTGATTTTAAAAGTCTGTCTTTATCCTTGATCTTTGCCATTTTAATTATTATATGTCTTGATGTTGTCTTCCTTGGGTCACTTGTGTTGGGAGATCTGTGCATCTCCATGGCTTGAGAGACTATTTCCTTCCCCAGATTGGGGAAGTTTTCAGCAATTACCTCCTTAAAGACACTTTATATCCCTTTTTCTCTCTTCTTCTTCTGGTACCCCTATAATGTGAATATTGTTGCATTTGGATTGGTCACACAGTTCTCTCAATATTCTTTCATTCTTAGAGACCCTTTTTCCTCTCTGTGGCTCAGCTTCTCTGTATTCCTCTTCTCTAATTTCTATTCCATTAACCATCTCTTCTACTATATGTAATCTAATCTGCTTTTAAATCCCTCCATTGTGTGTTTCATTTCAGATATGGAATTTCTTAATGATTCAATCTCCATTCTAAATTCATCCTGAGTTCTTGAATATTTTTCTGTACTTCCATGAGAACTTTTCTAATTTTTATTTTGAACTCTCTTTCAGGAAGATTGATGAATTCAGTTTCATTTGGCCCTTATTCTGGTGTTTCTGAGAATTTTGTTTGAGTCAGGTTCCTTTGACATTTCATATTTGTATGTGGCGCCCTCTCGTGCCCAGAAGTTCTAGTCCCTGGAGCTGCTCAGCCCCTGGAGTGATGTCGGGGGTCATATGGGAGCAGTGCTGGTGCCTGGCAGGAGGAAAGAGCTGTTTCCTACTTCCTGGCTGCAGTGCCTTTCTCCACTCTCAGAACCAGTGGGCCATGCACTCAGGTGTAAGCCTCTGCACTTTGCATTTGTAGCTGCTATAGGAGGGGCCTCCCTTTGGCTGGCCAGATGCCAAGGCAGAGACTGCTGGTTTGTGAGCCAGTGCCAGCAGACCAGGAGGAAGGCACAGCAGGCTGTGTATCACATTGGGAGCCTCAGAGCTGAGTAGCCAGCCATGGGAATGGAGCACCTGGGGCTCCTGAAAGTTCCCAACCTGCTGGGCAGAGCATGCCCAAACTACCTTATCCAACTAGCCCTTCTCCTGCGTAGCAAGCTCTGTGCATACCCAGCCCCTTCAGCGGCCCTCTCACTGCTAGGAAGCCTCTCAGACCACCCACCTTTCCTTGGTCCCACAGTAGCCGGATGTGGATCCCTGTCTTCCAGACACAGCTGGAATCTCAGTCTCTCCAAGTATTTTCCTGTCTTAGCTTTCCTACCCCACTAGTCTCCAGAGCACCATGCAATTTAGGTTTGTGCTTCCAAAGCAGATCTCCTTGGATGAATGTTCAGCAGTCCTAGGCTTCCACCCCCTTCCCACTCCGTTTTTCTTCCTCCTGCTGGTGAGCTGGGGTGAGGGAAGGGCTTGGGTCCTGCCTGATCAAGGCTTTGGTACGTTACCCTGTTTCGTGAGGTCTGCCCTGTTCTCCAGGTGTATGGAGTCTGGTGCAGCCTTCTTTCCTGTTGCTCTTTTAGGATTAATTGTATTAACTATATTTTCATATTATATGTGGTTTGGGGAGGAGTTCTCTGTCTCACCTCTCATGCTCCCATCTTGAATCTATCTCTGAGTCTTTTTTTTTAACAGTGTTCATGCTGCTATGGAAATTATTAAGGAATTTATAGGCCAATAAACTTATAAATAAAAATGATAATAACACCACACACAGTTATCCATTAGTCTCTTGATGTCATGATGTTTGCTTCTATTATTCAGTAGGATGTCAAAGACATTCTTATTGTACCTAGAGAACTGAGGTATATATGCTATAATGATTTAAGACCCTAGATGTTCTGTGACTGTAGAAAAAGATAATTAGTGCCAATTATACTGGATAAGTATTAAACTGGTAGCTCTTTGAGGGCAATCACACTGGGGTAGAAACAGGAGAGTGAAATATACACAATATTTGTTCAACAGCAATAGGAATGGTCTGGAATATGATGAGGTGGCAGGGATGGGAGGTGGGTTATAGACATCAGTTTACAGGTGCTGTTGAAAAACCAATAGATAAGAGAGAAGTGGTGCAAGTTGTTGAAAACAGAGTGCTGGGTGATGAATGACAGGGACTTTAGGTCTATAAATTAGTATGGACCATGTAAAAGGCTGGTTTGGAGGTAATAAATCCAGGGGAGTGTTAGGGTTATCAGAGATAACATAGGGGTCTGAGAAACAGTAGGAAGGAAACAAACTAGATGTGATGATGACTAATTTAGTAAAGGATGAGGTTTGAGACTGGTCAGCTGAGCATATTCAGTGAGTACCCAATCAACTACCTAGAAATAGGAAAGCTGCAATAAACCATTACCTCCTTTCAACAGGATTTTTTAAATGGACAAGAAGGATGTTAATTAACATCTTTTTAGCCCTTCCTGTTTTCTTGACGTATTAGCCTTCTTTACCACTTGCTTCTTAACACAATAAACAGGAATTAGTAAACTCTACTAAGATTATCGTTATTCTTCTGACCTTAAACTGAATGTTATATTAGAGTGTCTTCCAGCTGGTACAGGGAGGCAGCTAGACAAACATGATTCTTAATGTTATTGTTCAAATGGCATATGCTCTGGTCCTAAATAATCCCTAATTATCTATTCTGGAGACAGTCCTGACATTGTCTTCAAATAAGCCTCTCACATTCTAATTAATATGCAAAATTTGGCCAAGCTCTGTTTAAGTGGATTACACTCAGCTGCAGTTCAGCCACACTGGGATCTACAAAGTCTCGTTTTAAATCATATGTCATGATGTCATTTCATTTCAATCCCCAAATTCATTTCAAAACTCATCATATACTATGAATGATCTTGCCAGAATTAAGAGTGGAGGATAAATTTTCTAAAAGGCACATTTAAGTCATATGAAAAATGTAAGCAAGTACTCTAGAAAACAATGCATAGGCTTGTGAAATAAGCAGTGTTCATTTTTTACAAGTTGAGCAACATTTTGGTGTTTGATTGACTTGCCTTTTTTGAGAAACAGTTTTGACCTGTTCCATATGATGTAACAGATAGCATTTCAAATAAAAGAGAAGGAATCATGTATAAATATCTTAAAAGTAAGTCCAAACTGTAGATTAAGTTGTATATGATGATAACTGTGTTACAGGCTTTCTTTTTACATCCTGAGAGTCATTTGTTTGAAAAAAAACAATGCTGTTTACTGATAATTTAAACAATGAACACTTCAACTTCAGAAATACTAGAAGATAATTTTTGATGATCATTAACAAAATTTTCTTGTTCATTGTGATTCCTTATTACAGTTCGAGATAGTAAAAATACCTATACCTTATCAATCCCCTCTTATAAAATAATGTTTACCTTTTATCAATATAAAAGCTACAAAGTATACATTATCTAAATACTGAATTGTAAATATGGTGTCTTTTACTTGATAATAGTAAATATTTCTAGTGCATTTCCTGTGTTAGATATTTTACATAAACTATTTCATTTAATCTTTACCCTGTTAGGTAGGTACCATTATTATCTCTATTTTGTAGGTGAAGGAATTGATGTTGACAAAACCTAAGAAAACTGCCAAAGGACACACAAAATGGGTGAAGGAGAAATAGAATCAAACCTCACTTGTCTGATTCTGGAGTTAATGCATTTAATATTACTAAAATTTCTCTCTTATGCTAGTGATAGTTTTCTCAAATTCACATTTTACACTAAGCAATGATATGGCCATAGTATTCTCTTTGAAATGAATAGTTAAGACATTTTAATCTTATCTACATTGATAGGCACCATTCAGTCTTACTGCCTGATTTTTTTTTTTTTTTTGAGAAGCATAACTGATTGGCAAAACTGAGAAGGCATACAAATATAGCTACTGAGACAAGATAACCTGTGAGAATAAGTGATGGGTTTCTGGAAAGCAAATTCATCCTCCAAAATTATTGGCTCATATACACACAAAAAGTTTCTGGGGCTACAATACATTCCTGTCCTTTGCCTTTTTGCAGCATCCCCCAATAAATACTTGGGCAAGAATCAGGGCCTTACCATGAATCTGAAGATTATTTTATTTAGGGGAGATTTGTGAAGGCCAGCGAAAAGCTTGTGCATGTCTGTGTATGTGTGTGTGTATTGAGTAGGTGTCTAATAAGTGTTAGAAAGAGGCTGTGCAGATTTCTGCAAACCATATTGAACAACTTCATCACCCAATCTTCAAATGCTCTTACTTCCTTTCATTCTATCTTTAAAACGTATTACTTTATATGAGCCAGTGAATTATCCAACTTCTGAGGTTTCAAAACCTACTAGTTACTAGAATGTAGTCCCCCCAGAAGTGTGTTTTAAGAGTCAATTCCAACATTTAAAACAGCAATGGGAAATGTATACTTTAATACTTTTAAGTGACTTTTGAAATGATGACTGTTAGAACAAATTGAGTTTGGAACCCCATCTCTGAGCTAAAATAAAGAATAATTTTGTTTGGTCATGTTTCTGTGGAATTGGAATTTTCTCAGTGGAATCATTTTAGAGAGATTATAAAACAAACAAACAATCCATGACAAATGAGGAATTGTTGGGTCTTATAGTATTTAAAAATAAACAAAACACAGCTGTCCCAGAGGTATAAATAGAAATACAGTTATACATTCACTTGTATTTAAGTTGCATGGCCAAATTTTAGAGCTTGAAATATCCTTTTTTTTTTTAAACAGTGATTGTGTATATAGATTTTTGACAATAAACAGAAAAATGTGGTAGTGTACATATTAAATCAACTTGGATTTTTCTCCTTGTCTTTTCTCTGAGTTCACTCCCCTTTTCTCCTAGAATGTTATCATAGAATTAAATTTTAAAGTTCCTTCTAGATATGTCAGAAAATAAGAACATGGCAAAGTAGTTCTCATAACTCAGGACTAGCGGTACACATGCAAGTATATTCTGGGAGCAGTGGCAGACTGTAATCCATATGGAAGGGATAAGGAGCAGTGGAAAGGCCTTGTGTCTTCTTGCAGAGATGATAAACATGAGTGCTTTAAAATTTTACACAAGGGTGGAATCAGAGGGGAAGAGGGTTTTGTGTCTATGTTTTTGGTGCATGGCATTAAGTCAAGATGTGTAAGGATGGAGAAGTTTGGAATCTGGGCTCTGACTGGCTTTTTGAACTGGTTTTGAGCCCTAATGTAGAGAGCTAGTAGGGCCAAAAGCTGGAGGAAGTTTCAGGGAAAATTCCAATTACTGCTCCACTATGGCCAAATGACAATATGTGGAACAGACTTAACTGTGCCCACTTCACACGGAAACCTAGAGCCACTCTTCCACCTCAAAGGCTGCCCTCTTGTCGAGAGTCTGGAAACAATGCCCCATACATGTGTTGGGGGCGGTGGGGGACAGTAGTGCATTTTCTCAAGGAGCTTCAGGAGTGAAGGGCAGCATCAAGGTGAATCAGTAGCACAGAAAAGAACGGTGGACACTGTGGTTACTTTAACTGACAGACTGGATTGACAGGCTGTGATCATAAGTGAGCCATCCTGGGCTCTTCCTGAGGTAACTGAGAGGGTGTCTCTTGGCTGATGATTCTACCTAAGCTGGTAGGAACTGGAACAGAACAGGTGATGTGCTGATATTATGTAAACTAATTGGAATAAATTATTCAGCTGTGCATGCTATAAGTCTGTGACACATCTGAACTCCACAAGTATATATGTTAAAAATAAAAATTTTGTAATGTTGCATACTGTCTTTTATCAACATTTCCCCTTATCATTATTCTCCAAAACTATGGTTCCCCTGGTTATGTAATATTCAATTATATGGATGTACAATTCTCTTAATCTTGGTCATTAGATTCTATTTTGATTTTAGTGTTTCTAGTTATATTAATGATATCCATATATTTTATAACTTTAAAAAGTGCTCTTTGTATACAACTATGTGATTTAAATCTAAATATTATCTTACCAAGTGCAGACACTTATCTTTTCCCTGTGACACTCTGTGTCCAAAACTTGCTGACGTCTCACATCTTGGATAGCAGAGTTGGTATTTGAACCTACATGTAGCCTCTGACTCAAGAGACTATGCATATTTCCCTAAACACATGCCTTCTTCTATATGGATGAACTAAAAACACATCATTATAAATGTAAGGAAACTATACTTGATGTCTTCAGGGCCAGACAGATGATGGGTCAAAAGCAATAGGAGTGTTAACACTCCTAAAGACATGGGAAATCAATCAAACACACATATGTGCACACACATGCATACACATGTACACACAAACACATACACACAAAATCCTGCAATTCAACTTTAGTAAGATGACCTTGTCTTAATGAATAAGCTTGAAATATGCACTTAAATCTCTGTTTTATTTTGGCTTATAAATTAATATAACATAAAGAAGTTGGGAGTTTAATTATGTGGTTTTGCTCCACCCTTATTATTAGTATACCTTAGCATTGTAGAATTTTGTAAAGATGTGTTTGAAATGAGTTCACTGAGTTTCATCAATTACTTTTGATGAATTACTATGTAATAAACATTCTTATGACTTGTTCTAAGGAAATTTGTACTGCAGATATATTGTATCTGCTTTATATATGCTTTATTATAAGAAGTAGTTATATAATAAAAATTAGACTTTCCTTTAATGTTCACTTTTAGGAAAAGTAACCCAGTTCAAGATACAACTGTGGTAATTAATTGTTTTATCTCAAACATCTAGTGGTATCTTCTCCCTTCAAGTCTAATATATGATTTCTGTTCTCCTTTTGTACACACTTATACTCAAATATTTATTTTTTTTAACAAATACAAGTTTTTAAGCAATAAAAATAGAATTTGGTTTATCTTCATGTAACTTTTAAAATTTGGGGATGTTTTACATTTTAGGGCCTGCATATGGTTTAACTTGATGAATGTTTTACTCAAAAGAATAATGTATATATACTCTTAGTTGCTGAGTTTAGTGAATTATACAGGACAGTTAGATGGCTGACATGTTGTTCCACTCTTTTATATACTTATTGATTTTGTGTTTTCTCGTTCTGTCAGTTGTGAGAGAGTTGTTGAAGTCCCCAACTGTTACTGTGATTTTTTTACTTGCGACTCCTTTCAGTCCAATCAATTTTTTAATGTATTTTGAATCTCTTATTAATGCATAAACATTTAGGATTGTTACATTTTTTTTGATGACTCTTTTACCATTAAGAAATATTTCTCTTTATTTCTGAAAATTCTGGTAATACCCACTTTGTCTGATACTAATATAACCACACCAATTTCTTATTCATAGTGGTTACATGGGATATATTTTTCTCTCTTTTATTTCCAACTTGCCAGTCTATATTTAACATGTTAAAGTGTTGTTCACAAAAACAGTGGATAGTTGAATATTGCTCTTTTATAGCCAGTCTGAAACCCTTGCCTTTAAATTCGAGCATTTAGTCCATTAGCATTTAATATAATTATTGATATGTCTGTCACTATTTTTTTTCTGTTTCTCCTTTCCTATCTTATTTACTGAATTTTTAGCTATAATACTTTGTGTTATTTTTTAGTGGTTGTTGTGAAGACTCCTGTGTGTATCTCTGTAGCTTATCTGCACAGATATTAGTTAAGCTATGTAGCTGATGTCACAACAATATAATTCTATTTATCATCTCCCTTTTTTTGTGTTCATCTTATTATGTCTTTCACTTCTACTTAGGTCATAAACCCCACAATATATTATTATTATTGAT
>JAQQAC010022866.1:6851332-6980240 GCA_029783875.1 Phataginus tricuspis
CAGTGTGTGTGTATAGATACTCTTCTGTTACTGATGTGTGATCAATATATAACATTTATATTAGCTCCACGTGTACCACATAATGGTTTGATATTTGTTTATATTGTGAAATGATCTCTACAATAAATCTGGTTAACATCCATCACCATACATAGTTACAAAATTATTTCCCTTGTGATGAGAATTTTTAAGATTTACTGTTAGCATCTTTCAAATATGCAAGATAGCATTATTATCTATAATCATCATGTTGTATATTACATCCCAGGAGTTTATCTTATAACTGAAATTTTGTACCTTTTGGCCCCCTTCACCCATTTTGTCCACACCCTGTCCCCAGGTTATGTCAACCACCAATCTTTTCTCTGTATCTATGAGCTTTTTTTCAGATTCTGCACATAAATGAGATCATACAGTATCTGTCTTTCTCTGTCTGACTTATTTCACTTATCATAATGTCCTCAAAGTCCATCCATGTTGTCACAAATCGTCAAGATTTCCTTTTTATGGGTGAATAGTATTCCATTGTGTGTATATACACACACACACACACATATATATGCCTATAAACATATATATATTCTATATATTCTTTATTTATTCATTAGTTGATGGACACTTAGGTTGTTTCCTTGTCCTGGCTATTGTAAATAATACAGCAATGAACATGATATATTTTTGTATTAGTGTTTTCCTTTTTCTTTGGATAGAATATCCAGACGTTGAAATGCTGGGTCATATGGTAGTTCTATTTTTATTATTTTGAGGAACTCCATACCATTTTCCATAGTAGCTTCACCATTTTGCATTCCCACCAACAGTGTAGGAGGGTTCCTTTTTTTGCTATCCTCCCTAACACTTGTTATTTCTTATCTTTTTGATACTGGCCATTATAAAAGCTGTGAGGTGATCTATCCCTGTGGTTTGTATTTACCTTTCCCGGATGATAGATGATGTTGACCATCTTTTCATGTGCCTTTTGTCCATCTCTATGTCTTTTTTGGAAAAATGTCTAGTCAGATCCTCTGCCCAGTTTTCTTTCTTCTTGCTATTGATTTGTAAGAGTTCTTTATAGATTTTGGATATTAAAACCTTATCAGATTTATGATATGCAAATATTTTCTCCCATTCAGTAGGTTGCCTTTTAACTTTGGTAATGGTTTCCTTTGCTGTGCAGAGGCTTTTTGGTTAGATGAAGTTCCATTTGTTTATTTTGCTTTTGTTGTCTTTGCTTTTGGTGTTACTTAAAAAAATGTCTTTTATGCTCAACTGCTCTGCCCAAGATAGCCAAGGATGTCACCAGACAACAGTTTCCAACTCTGGTTTTAACTTAAACTTATGTCTGTGGGTAGCACACTGGCTTTGCCGTTCTTAAAAGCTGCTTTGGTGTTTCCATTGTGTGTCCAGAATTAATAACCTTGAGGGACTTTTAAAAGTACCACCTTTGCTCTATGCGTCTCCAGTAGTCATTGGCAAATTGTTTTTGCAACACTTTTCTAAAACCTTATGCTTCACAAATTTTCATGGTAAATATTTATGAGGGAGGGAAATGGTTCTAAACACGTGGTGCTATTTACCTTTTAAAACCTACAAACTTATTATCCCCTGCTCTCCTTGCTTCTTTCCCTTTCCTTCTACAAATCCTGTGAGTTCTGTCTGTGGCACCTGACTCCAGGTTGGAGAGGCAATCCAATTAGAAAAATAGTGTATCAGGAAATTCAGTGACGTCTTTTGATGAGTACTGAAAGTAAAGAGTTGCTGCAAATAGGTCAGGTATGGCAAAGAGGTACTCTTTAAAGTGTTCGTATAGACTCTGAATTTCAAGATTCTCAAATTAAAAATTCTCTCAAGCTCAAATATTCAAAGTGACAGGTTTGCAGTAAAGCTGCATATCCTCTAACTAGTGTCCTAATTCCCTGCTAAGTAACTGGAAACTTGAAGTCCAGCCCTCATGAATTCTTTTGCCAAGAACTTGACCTCCTACTGAGAGAATAAGGCTGAATTCTGCTCTTCTTAACCTCCCCTTCACCACCCACCTTCAACCCCGCCCACAGCAGCCCTCAGGGTGCAGGCCTCCTACTGTGTATTGGGCCAAGTGGCTGTGGCATCAGAGTGGCTGCCTGACTTCTAGAAGTACTGCTGCCCTTTATCCGTCTTCCCTCACCGGACTCTGCTTTGCTGGGTCTCATCCCTCTACCAGGTAGCACTTCTTAAACCATGTCTGAGTTTGCCCAGTTCTTTGAATACCCTGAGTTAATGTATCTCAAGCTTTGGTGAGCATACAAATCATATGGAAATTAAATTTATTAAAATACAAGATTATGATTCCAGGAGGATTGGAAGGGAAGGGGAGACAGGAGCTGAGGTTCTGTGCATCTAACGTGCTCAGTTACTAACTGTTATTCATCTATGGGCCAGACTAGTAATAGTAACAGAATAGGTAGCCTGATCGCCTTCTCCAGCTGAATATCTGGGGCCTGTCTCAGATGCTGTTGCCCTCCCTCTCCCTTGGAAACGCGGGACTGAGGACCTGGCCTTATGACGAGGATAAAACCTAGGCATTAATGAATGCACTTCTTTATCAGATTGTTCCAAGACGCCGTCTACATCTGGCTGGAATTGCTATTACTATTATTTATTTTATTAGGCTGAGGAAGTCTTTCTGCAAGATAGATACAACAGTCACCTTATTTATCCCTTCGTGCAAACAGCCACCTGTAAACTGCCGGACCCTCATAGGAACAGCCCCACTTGGGATAGGATTGGAGACAAGATCTGTGTGTTCCTCTTCGTGTCCGGCTGCTCCTTCATTTCTGAAAACTATAGCAGCCATTCCTCTAAGCAACTCATACCACCGGCACTCAGTGGAAGAAATTGTCAGTTTCACGTAAGAAAAGCCCAATATTCTCCCCATGACTGAAAAAAAGTGTTACATTGGATAGACTGACTGCTGTGTGGTGCCAAAGGTGAAAGAAGGCTTAAGAGCTTTAGGGTCCCCCAAATCTACAGGTAAGGCACACAGGCTTGCTTGCTTCCCAGACACGGTTACTTCAAAATCTCAAACATTGTAGAAGGAAAGTTGGATAGCTTGTGGGCTTTATTTTCCCCCTGGCTTTCTTTTTCTACTGAAAGGAAAAGCCCCAGACGCCAGCAGATTAAGAAAGCACCAGAAAGCAGCAAGCCACGGAGCAGCGTCAGCTGCTTTTCTTTGTGGATGCACGTTTCTCTTGTCCCCACAGCACTGAGAGAACCACGAATCCGAAATGAATGCGTAGGGGAAAGGTAGTGCCATCTGAACCTGGAGGATTAGAGTCCATGGTGGAAGGAGGCCCCTGAGGCCACTAAGAATTTGCCCAGTTAAAAGCTCTGAGTTTGCAGGGGACCATGACAACACTGATAGAATCTAAAACTACTTTTTAGCTTTATAAAAAATACTCCGTGGAAAAATTGTAATTCTGATTTTTCTCATGTTTTGTTCAAAAAAGGCAAAAATGCTATCAACCGTTTTTCTCCAATTAATCTTGATTCAAGTCTTCCTCCTCACTTAATCATGCTGTTAAGACTAGTTTAAATACGTAATATATGAAAACTTCTTGTTCTAATTGCCTTGAAAATATATATATTTATGTATAACTCTCCCCCAACATTCTCTAATATTTCAGATAGTCTAAAACTTCAAATATGTCCTAGGCATCATTGAATATATGGATAAGTACTGTCCAACAACATCTCCCTGCTGCCTGATAGCCCTCCTTTGCCTCTGGGTATGTACTTGGAGTTATCGGAAGTCTGATGGACCCAGCTTCACTTTAGATGGATGCATCTCAGACACACAAATCAAT
This sequence comes from Phataginus tricuspis, assembly GCA_029783875.1. Classification (NCBI taxonomy): domain Eukaryota; kingdom Metazoa; phylum Chordata; class Mammalia; order Pholidota; family Manidae; genus Phataginus; species Phataginus tricuspis. The sequence continues at coordinate 6,855,175 of JAQQAC010022866.1, forward strand.
GAGGCACTTACGGTGTGTCTTTTATGTCACCGTCCCGGGAGTAAAAGTGGGGACAGGAGGCCCAAAATAAAAAATAAATGATTACATTCTTGATTCTCTTGGGCTCACGATCTATTGCTGAAATTAACAGGCAAACAAACAGCTTACAACAAAGTTTAAGTTTTTGACATTTCTCGACTAGTCTATTTTTATTTTGCTAACTTATTTTCTTCATAGTTTATATCGCTGTTTGATTTTATCACATTTTTCAGCTTCATCGAGGTGTAACTGGCAAATGCCATCGTAAGATATATAAGATATCCACCAGGATGCTCATCTTAGCATATTTTGAACACTAGATGCAGTTACCTAGTTTTAAGTTTTTTCTCAAATATCGATGAGATCTTCTTGTGTTCCGGTATCTGCTACAATTTCATTTATCACACACACACACACACACACACACACACACACACACAAACATACTGAGATCATTTGCTGTGGGACAGTCACCCGGATTCCCACAATCTGTGATGGCCTTAGGTCTAGTCTATAACTGCCACAAGATGACCCAGGACCTGACCTGTGTCTGCTTCTTTTCATGGCCTTCCTGCCTCTGCTGAGTTACGGAACCTTTCCCGCCTCCTGATCTGAGGGGAGGCTGACGTGGGGTGAGTGTAGAGAGGCTGACTGCTTGCTCCAGGGTTCTCACTCCTCCTCCTGTTAGGCCCCCTCTCTCCCTTTCTTCATTTCTTCCTCAAATTCTCATTTACAAAAGTAATTATCAGAGTAATGTTAAGTCATTTCCCATCCAAGAATAAAATGAAGGAAGCTATTTAGAAAACTGTGTAAGCTATGGCTTTACAGATTTTGAACATATTGAAATTGAAATTGAAAATACTGTTTTGTCCTTGCATAAAAAATTAAGTATATGTAAAGACTTGCTTTTCTTTTTTCTCTCTAATCTTTCCCTCTCCTTCTCCCTATGCAGACCTTTAGAAATAAAAATAATGGCTAGATATCAATAAGCCAGACAGCACAATACAAGAATTTCTGGAGGTGTTTGCCAGTGGGTCTCTGACATCGTAGATTCTCAAGAACAGTATCACTGCTGAAATTTTTCTCTGACAAGGTATGGGACAGGAGCCCAGCATATTTCAGGGCCCTGATGTCTTTATGGGGCCCTATTTGCTCATCTGTGGACAACATCTGAAAGGCAAAAGGGAGAAAACAGCCTGTATTACTGGCATCATGATGTATATATAACATTTTCAATAACTAAATAATATCATTTGAGAAATGTGATTTTCAAAACAAGAGTATTGTAATCAAAGAAAATATTCTAATATAGGTCTATAAGTGAGAACTGAGACTAGCAGGCACTTGCACTTAAATTAGATTTTTGTAGCGTACTTTTAATCTACACAAGAAACCAGTGAAAATAATTGATGTCAGAAGTTGAGCCCACATCAGTATTTTAAAAGTCAAGCACAATTATGCATATCTGAAATTAACCAAACTAAATTTGAGGTAGAGTGAAGTGATTTGAATATAAAGGTAAAACACTTAGACCCTAAAATCCTAAAAATATATATATTTTATATATAAAACAAGTAAACCGGAAACAAGCTTAACATATTGGAACATTTTTCATATTGATGTAAAGGTTTGTTTTTTGTTTGTTGTTTAAGTAACAGAAAACTCATTTTTGTTAACCTGTATAAATGAAATCTCTAAGCCTGGAGAGGTCATAACAATGCAATGTTGTGTAGTACCTGTTGCCATGGATACAATCATTGTCCTTGAAGGGAACTGTAAAAATGGCCCATTCATGCTGAGAGACTATATACTATTACTGACCAGTACGCATACAGAATACATTTATATATATATGATTTGGTTTTATGCAAAAATGTTTTATCTTAAATAGCTAGTGGTTTCTACCACTCTAGCTTTTGTAATTTAGAATAAAAAATTCCCCAGAAGAAACCTTCCAAGCATATAATTGTTGCTGAACTATTCTTCAGTATGTTTTAATTTTTCTCAAAGAATGGCTTTTTCAATATATTTATTTTATAAATGACATTTCTTTTCAAGTGAGATACCATCATTCTAATGTTTAACATGCTTGGTGTATGTTCTTACCCAGTGGCACTCTGAATCAATGGTGTGCCTTCAGTGTAGTTCTGTCTGTAGAGTTTTAGACAGGTTACTTAGCATCTGAGCCTCCTTTATATAGGAAAAAAGATAGGGAAAATAATATAACCCAACTCATAATCTTTTGTGAGCATTAAATGAGATAACTCATATAAGTACTTCACACAGTCCCTGGCCCAGGGCAGAATTCAGTAAGTATTAGCTGTTACTGTATGAAGAATCCTTAGCAATCAACTTTGCCACACTTTAAGGTAAGCCAAGTAGCAATCCAAAGAACGCCATTCAGTAACTATGCATATGAAATATTAAGTCAGCCCTGGGAACAGAAATGTCTATGTTTATGGCCTTAAATATTAATCATCTGATGTCAATATTTCGCCTATCTCTAATCAGTTAACTTTGGCTAAATAACCATTAATTCCCATCATAATATGCAACTTTATTAGTAGCACAGTCTAAATACACAGACTTCCTTTCCTTTTCCTATTATGTCTGTGACTCAAACTAAAGTCACCACGTCTGAAGGTTAGGGGCACCATCAGCCTCGTCATGAATTTAGCTGGTGCTATGGAAAACCCAAAGTGGGCGGAGAGAACAAAATGGGCCTGGACTGGCAGCAAGCATCTGCTTTTCCCTCTCTGTGTGACCTTGGGGATTTGCTCTCCCTAAAGGTTGGTATACTAACCTGTATGATTAAAAGAATATCTTTCTCTCCAGTTGTGACAGAAAGATGTAATGAATATAAAGCTTCTAGTAAGTTGCAGATTCCATATTAAGTTTATTTATTATTTTTAACATTTGGGAGATCAGAAATTCAAGTGTTTTCCTTATTCCTCTCTATCTCCTCACCTTTTACTCTCCTATTTATAACTCAGCTTCAATATCCTCTCACAGTAATCCAATGCATCAGCAGACCTATAGCCCTGATTTCAACCTTTGTGTGGAAGTGGCCACATCCAGTTTAGGTTCACTTGTCATTTTTTTCTTTCCATTATCCGAAAGAGTCATTTACCTATTTCCCAAGTACTGTATATATCTGCACCTCCTCTTGTGTTAATTTTCTAATGGTTGCTGGGACGACTTCTCCCCTGGGAGAGGGGAAAACCAGAGACATGTCAGAATAAGGACTGGATTTATACATTAATGGTTTGTTTAGCAAATACTGATGTCTCTCCTCGAAGAATATTATCCCATATACCCCCTCCATCTTCCTTGGCCATTGAGAATTACTGCTCTTACACAGAAGGAAGCTTAACAAAGTCAGAGATAGGTGCCTGTGAAGTTGGATGGGAGAAAATTACTGATTGGATTAGCTCCAATAGCTGCGTGGAACCGACCTGAGGCTCTCTTATATCCAGGATACCATGCATTCCACAATCAGGCAAATGGTGTCAAGGGAGGAAGTACTAAAGAGGGATGTCCTTGGGATAGAACTGGAAAATAGTGTTTAAGACTTCACAGAAACCACATGCTCACAAAGGAATCACAGTAGTCATTAGAGAACAGAATGATTTGGTAGAAAATTTGTGAATGATGAGACAAGGGTGAAACCATGAAGAAGGAAGACAAACCGTGAGACCATGTACACTATAGAATGTTTGATCTAATAAGAGATTAGAGGCGGGAAATGGACAGAAGATTACTGTATAAACAGGCCACAGTCAACAGCGGGTAGGAAGCCAATCCTTACTGAAAAAGTACGTGGTGTATTTTACATTCACCCACTCTTTTGTTTATCACTATTATTGCTGTTATTACTATTATTTATTACTTTGATACTAGAGGACATGAAGCAATGAGACAGTCTTTACTCAGAAGAAACTATATGGTTGAAACATAACACATAGTTCATCTTTAGATTGTGCTGCATTTTTAAAGTTGGGAGCAGCAAATAGTTTCACAAAGACTACCTTTTAGTTTGGCTTTGACTTTCATGGTGATTTTATTTTATTTTCTTCAAGTGAAGATGTGGAGAATGTTTTCAGGCCGAGAACAATATGATTAAAGTTACAAAGGTATTAAAGTACATAACATGCTAAGGAAACCACAAATTCCAGTGTATCTGTGGAACAGAATTTATTGGGGAAGCTGATGAGAGCTGAGTCTGGAGATGCGGCTGGAGCATTTGGTGATGGGTATTATAAGACACTGAAGCAGTTCAGATTTTACCTTGCAAAGGAAGGGAGGCCTTTGAAGTTTTGTTTGTTTTATGTTTATTTGTTTTAAGCCAAATCAAATATTTTTTTAATGATTATGAACTTAAAGATACAAGAGCAACTTATAGTCATTATATCTCAGAAATATAGCCACTGTTGATAGTGACCTATGTCCTCCTAGGTGACTCATATTCATTTATATAAAGATAGAAAGATAATCATAGATCCCAAGTTCACTCTCAAGTGTAGCCATGTTAGAACTACATGGTTCCACTGCTTCTTATTTGTAATTGAGTAGATGGGGATAACACACACAAAAGTCATATAGCATGCAATTATATATATGATATATGAGATACCACATATATAAGATATAGAAAAGTATGTGTCATATATGAAGATATGAATAAATATATATAAAGATTATGCATAAATATATATAAATAAATTATATAAAGATATATAAAGTACAATTGTAATTTGGAAGGCAGGAGATACACCTTCAGTCTAGAGGAATCAGGATAAGTTTTGTGGGAAAAGTAGCATAAAAATATTAATTGATTCATAATTGTGCAAATATGTGTACGACTCATACCAATTTATCTCAAATTACTCCAGTTGCAGTATATGTGCCAAAGAAGTGAAACTTTAATATCCAGTGAGTGGTCATGTTTATTCTCTGTAATAGATGTTCTAAAATTTAGGAATTAATGCACAAATCGTACCCATGGGAAGCTACTTCTTACTCCTTAGAATTCACACTTAAACACCACATAGTGCCATCTTATTATTTATGGATGAGGAGTTATGAGTTACTCAGAATTAAATAAGCAGTCAGTGGCTTGCAGGACAGAACTCATTCAATTATGCCATCCTATCTACTTAAGGCCCCTTAAAAAAAGATTGCAAGACCCATTAAAATAAAGAGAAAGACTGATAAGTAAAAAGCATACAACTATTGTTAAAGTATCATTTTCAAAAGGTTGAATAAAACATGATTTTCAAAGAAACATAACATGAGCATATATGCCAGACTGTATTGAACTCACCACATTAATGAACCAGTAAGATGGTAAAACTGGCTTAAAGAGCATTTGAAGAAGTAGGTTTTTAAAGGCAGATTAATAAAGGAATGTTAAAATAAGACAGCTGAGTTTGATAGAAAACTGGATACAATAAACCGTAATTGTGGGGTTTATGTATTCCACTATAATGAAATTATTTGCATCTCGAACAGACAAAACTCTTTAAATTATTCTCTGCTCCAATGGAGCTATAAAGTTAATTAAACAAACCCAGCACTGAGAGAATGCCCAGCACTCTTTTCCTATTTTCGAGTTACAGATAGTTTTTCTCACAGTGATTTATAAAGCTCCCTTTTGAAGATTTATATGAATATGTTGATTTATCCCTATTACAGAACCTTTTGAATATAAATAGCCATACTTCTGTAAACAAATAATATTGAAAGGCCACAGACTTCAGTTTTGTTTTCTTGGATCTTAGTGCTGTTATAAGAATCAGAGCTCTCGCAAAATATGTTTGGGAACTTAATAGAATGTATTTCTTATTCTGCATTTTTATTTAGTCAAAAGGCTGAAGACAGATCTTTAACAAGCAACATAAAAAAATAAGATGGAGCTTGCTGAGCTTCCTCTAACAGGAATTATTTTACTATTTCCCGATGGATCAAGAGGAAGGTGTAAGTTGTGTGCACTGGAAAATGTAGCTTTGAAACTCGTGATGCCCTTCATCTCATTCATTCACCAATATATCAAACATTTCTTAGAAACTGCTAAAAGCTGCTTGCCGTGGAAGCTGTTAACATTTATAAAAGATTTTATCAATCATTAATGAGAATGTTTCCAAAAAGTGGCAAATGGTATTCACTGTATATTTGATACCTTCTGTTACCTGCATGTTGGCAGTTCTGCTTCTCAGTCCCTTCAGCTTTCCTCAGAAGATGAAGCTGCCTTCTCCTGTCAGATTGGAGCCACATTAAAATGCCTAATGAAGAAGTTGGTGAGTGTATCTGCAGCAATGTGTTTGTCTGTAACTGGTGTTCCATATTTAAATAAGATGTCAACTCTCAAATTCTACCCATGGAAAAGTACTTACAACTTACACTTTAGAATATATTCTTACACAGCCATAAGTACAATCTCACCGTTTATGAGTTATGAGTTCACAGTCAGGATCACATAAGAGATCATAGAATATACTTTAAAAGGATACCATTCAAGAAAAAATATGAAATGACTACGATGTAAGCTCCACGAGGGCATGGATTTTTGTCTGTTTAGTTCCCTGTTGTATCCCTGACACCAAAACATGGACACAAGAATTATTTTACTCTTCCTCAATTGCCTGGTGCAGGTAAACACTCTAAAATTGTTTTTTAAAATACGTCATGTCACATCAAGATCCAGATTGACCCAACATGTGAAATTTGAAATGATTATATAATAGGTCAATATGCAAAACATAGGATAGGCGTTCAGTCATCATCCAAAATCAAGGACTAGCCATCTAATTTCAGAATATTAAATGTATAGCTACATTCTATTTTAATGTAATTGAAATAATATATTTAATGCCACTTTAATGATTAATCTCTCTCTTGTAACACATTTTGCTGGGGCTATTTCACAATGGAACTGAATGAACTAGTAGATCTCCAATCAATGCAGTTATAACAATTTCTTTGTTATTTTATGATTTTATTAAAAACAGAATGTTTTCTGTTTCAATTTTCCAGAAATATGCTAAAAAAAATCGCCGAGAGTGATGAATCTCCCTGAGTGCTGAAGACAGATTTCTCCGGAGGTATTGGAATAATTTTCTTTCAGAGAGTTGTCTGGAAACCTTATCTTCCAAGTAAGGGGGAAATAATCAGATCCTGAGTATTTGAAGGTTTAAAAGGGAAATGGTCCTGACCCGCTAGTGGTGGACGAATTGAAAGGGAATCATCTATCTAACCGGTAAATGGCTAGGAGGCCACCTGGGGGGTGGCAGCCTGTAAGGACTGGTGTCCGGGATTTGTCCCTGTGGCCAAAATTAGCATCCAGAGAATGTGGTTTTGCTTTTATAGAGGCATATAGTTATTTGTGCCAAGATTTGGATGGAAGCGTTGTGGCTGTAGGGAAGAACAGCACAACTCGCGGGCGGGGAGTGAACCACCGAGCAGCACCTGCAGCCGCGTACTGACTGGTCTCAGCTCTGTAATGGAGGCGGGTCCAAGGCGAGGGCACGCTGTAGTCCCTACAGGCTTCTTAAAAACTCAGGACTATGGGATCACTCAAAGGAGAATGTTAGACACACCTCAATTAATGAGGCAGGTGAGGGATTGAGTCAATAATTGGAATTTTTTTTCTAAAATTAAAACCTTTGCGGCTTGAGTTTGTGGAGCAGTGCATCCAGGTCATACTTTACCATCGTGGATTTAGGGTTCAAGATACAAGACACGACCAAGAAAGAACAAATATTTGAGTAACTTTTAAAACTGCTTGACACAGAATAGGTGACCCAGTCATATGCTTTTCTAAATTGAAAGCGTTTCGGTCAACTGAAATTCCATTTGATCACAAACACTGCCGTTGAACCCACACCCATTTAAAATATTTTCCTTTTTAAATAATTTTTATTCTCAAATATTCTTCCTCCTACTGCTGTCCATAGTAACGAAGAAGGGGAGTTATTTTACAGACTTAGATGAAAACTGAAAACAGTGGAAGATACAGAGGGGGAGGAATTGTAAAGGAAATTTCATTACCTTAGAAGACTTTGAGGTATGCTAATTTGAATGAAGAATTAATGACAATTTAGTGCCAACCTTCCCAAAGGTGTCTGATTTTTATTTCAAAGGCAAAAAGGCTAAAACTATATAGGACAGGGATTTCCGAGGGCCTGACAAGCACCTGCAGTTAAGTCAACTTTCTATAATAATTCTCATGAGCTTCTTAGTTTAAATAATGTTTATTTCTAATACTAAAGTGAGTCATTGATCCCTGCTTTTAATTTAGCTCCAGTTTCTTATTTTGCTTTGAATGGAAATTCTATACCTCTTTTCTTTATGACTTACTCTTCAGTTGTTCCCAAACTCCAGAAATTCCAACTGAGTATTGGCAGCTTTTGTCTGTTGTTTAACTAGGAGTGGTGGAGGCTTGGACTACTTAGGCTGCCAGGGGAGGGAGGGCTCTCTTCCTTTTTCAACCATTTTCTTACGATTTCCAGAAGTTCTATGGCTCTGCCTTCATTCTCCCTCGAACTGTTAACATTTAGCTGGACTGAGAACAGCATTTAATAATAACATGTTGGGCAAATAGTTTTATATCACATAAGAATTGGATATCTTTACAAAGTCTTTTCCACTCTAAAGATTAATTTATCTTTCTTCTTCTTACTCTTACTCAGAAAATAATTTTAAAAAAAGTAAAAGTACTTATTGGCAGAAAATCCATAATTCTCTTTTTCTTTCTTTATCAACCAGTAGAGGGTTCTGTGGCTAAAGTCACTCATTCATTTCTCTGAAATGAACCACAGAACCTTTCTGAAATCCATGTAAAATGATTAGCAATTATATAATAATAATATAATTTGCTTACCAAATCCCAGCTTTTAAAGATGACTGATTCAATGAAATTCTAAGGCGAAGTATTTTTTCTTCTGTCTTTAAATATTTTAAACATATTTGAAAAACAAAGACCAGCTTTTACATGAAATTGAGATATATCAATTTCCTGAAGGGATGACCATGGAGCTTTATGGCTTCTTAACTTCGTAACACATTTTCAAAAAGAGATGGAGGGTGCAAGACATCATTCACTGTGTGTGCCTTAGGTAATTAATTATAAGGCAGTGAGTTAACATATCAGTTTCAAGACGTAGAAATCAGTCTAAATCAGTCTTACAAGGTTGCTCTACTCATCATACCATTCATTAATATTCTGATACTCCCTTATAGATACTGTAAGTACAGTTTCTTTTGTTTAAAGTCACAATAATAGAGATCACTCAACTACTTAGGAGGGGTGGACAAAAAAAGGCTTACCATGGTCAATTTGGCCACTGCTTTCTAGGGACAAGTTGATCATATTCCCTCTTTTATGAGTGAGACAACTGACAATAAATACACCTTGTCCTATGTATTTGCTTTTTTTAATTTGGGGAACTAAGAAATAACTCTGTTCTACAAATGAATTACTAAATAGAATGCAGATATTTTTTACAGATAGAAAAAAAATGGTGACATTGTTTTAGAAATTGTAGACTTTTGTTGTTGATACATAACTTTTTGGGGCGGGAGGGATAAAATGGACAAGGCCAAAGGCCACAGAACCATGATCTGTGCTGCGCAAACCCTTGAGACAATTGACCAAACTCATCATTCCAATATGAGCAATGAACTTATAAGTAATAAATGACCACAAAGACCTGTGACCTGAAAATGTAATATTCTCCAAGGGTCTACTGGCATCTTCACATTTGTCTTTATTTTAATTAAAAATGTTTTAAAGTGCATTTTTTTATTGAAGTATAGTTGATATACAATATTATATTGGTCACATTCCATATATTTTTAAATTTTTTTATTAAGGTATTATTGATATACACTCTTATGAAGGTTTCACATGAAAAAAACAATGTGGTGACTACTTTTACCCATATTATCAAGTCCCCACCCATACCCCAATGCAGTCACTGTCCACCACTGTAGTAAGATGCCACAGATTCACTGTTTGCCTTCTCTGTGCTACACTGTTTTCCCTATCACCCCCCACACCATGTGTACTAAACATAATACCCTTCAATCTCCTTCTCCCTCCCTCCCTACCAGACCTCCCACACCCTCCTCTTTGGTAACCACTAGTCCCTCCTTGGAGTCTGTGAGTCTGCTGCTATTTTGTTCCTTCAGTTTGCTTCGTTGTTATACTCCACAAATGAGGGAAATCATTTGGCACTTGTCTTTCTCTGCCTTGCTTATTTCACTGAGCATAATAACCTCCAGCTCCATCCGTGTTGTTGCAAATGGTAGGATTTGTTTCTTTCTTATGGCTGAGTAGTATTCCCTTGTGTATATGTACCACATCTTCTTTATCCATTCATCTACTGATGGACACTTCGATTGCTTCCATATCTTGGCTATTGTAAATAGTGCTGGGATAAACATAAGGGTGCATATGTCTTTTTGAATCTGAGAAGTTGTATTCTTTCGGTAAATTCCAAGGAGTGGGATTCCCGGGTCAAATGGTATTTCTATTTTTAGTTTTTGAGGAACCTTCGATATTTCTTTCTACAATGGTTGAACAAGCCTACATTCCAACCAGCAGTGTAGGAGGGTTCCCCTTTCTCCGCATCCTTGCCAGCATTTGTTGTTCTTAGTCTTTTGGTTGGTGGCCAACCTTACTGGTATGAGGTAATATCTCATTGTGGTTTTAATTTGCATTTCCCTGATGATTAGTGATATAGAGCAAGCATCTTTTCATTGTCTGTTGGCCATCTGAATTTCTACTTTGGAGAATTGTCTTTTCATATCCTCTGCCAATTTCTTAATCAGGTTATTTGCTTTTTGGGTGTTGAGGTGTGTGAGTTCTTTATATATTTTGGATGTTAACCCCTTATCGGATATGTCATTTATGAATATATTCTCCCATAGTGTAGGATGCCTTTTGGTTCTGTTGATGGTATCCTTTGCCATATAGAAGCTTTTTAGTTTGATGTAGTCCCATGTGTTCATTTATGCTTTTGTTTCCCTTGCTTGAGGAGATGCGTGCAGGAGGAAGTTGCTCATGCTTATGTTCAGGAGATTTTTGCCTATGTTGTCTTCTAAGAGTTTTATGGTTTCATGACTTACATTCAGGTCTTTGATCCATTTCAAGTTTACTTTTGTGTATGGGGTTAAACAATAATCCAGTTTCATTCTCTTGCATGTAGCAGCCCAGTTTTGCCAACACCAGCTGTTGAAGAGGCTGTCATTTCCCCATTGTATATCCATGGCTCCTTTATCATATATTAATTGACCATAAATGCTTGGGTTTATATCAGGGCTCTCTATTCTGTTCCATTGGTCTATGGGTCTGTTCTTGTGCCAGTACCAAATTGTCTTGATTACTGTGGCTTTGTTGTAGAGCTTGAGGTTGGGAAACGTAATCCCCCCTGCTTTATTCTTCCTTCTCAGGATTGCTTTGGCTATTTGGGGTCTTTTGTGGTTCCATATGAATTTTAGAATGATTTGCTCTAGTTCATTGAAGAATACTGTTGGTATTTTGATAGGAACTGCATTAAATCTGTATATTACTTTAGGCAGGATGGCCATTTGACAATATTAATTCTTCCTATCCATGAGCACAGGATGTGTTTCCATTTATTGGTATCTTCTTTAATTTCTCTCATGAGTGTCTTGTAGTTTTCAGAGTATAGGTCTTTTGCTCCCTTGATTAGGTTTATTCCTAGGCATTTTATTCTTTTTGATGCAATTGTGAATGGAATTGTTTTTCTGATTTCTCTTTCTGTTAGTTCATCGTCAGTGTATAGGAAAGCAACAGATTTCTGTGTGTTAATTTTGTATCCTGCAACTTTGCTGAATTCACATATTAGTTCTAGTAGTTTTGAAGTGGAATCTTTAGGGTTTTTTATGTACAATATCATGTCATCTGCAAATAGTGACCATCTGACTTCTTCTTTACCAATCCGGATGCCTTGTATGTCTTTGTTTTGTCTGATTGCCGTGGCGAGGACCTCCAGTACTATGTTGAATAACAGTGGAGAGAGTGGGCACCCCTGTCTTGTTCCCAATCTTTGAGGAAAAGCTTTCAGCTTCTCGCTGTTAAGTATGATGTTAGCTGTGGGTTTGTCATATATGGCCTTTATGATATTGAGGTACTTGCCCTCTGTACCCATTTTGTTGAGAGTTTTAATCAAAAATGAATGCTGAATTTTGTCAAATGCTTTTTCAGCATCTATGGAGATGATCATGTGGTTTTTGTTCTTCTTTTTGTTGATGTGGTGGATGATGTTGATGGATTTTTCGAATGTTGTACCATCCTTGCATCCCTGGGATGAATCCCACTTGATCATGGTGTATGATCCTCTTGATGTATTTTTGAATTCGGTTTGCTAATATTTTGTTGAGTATTTTTGCATCTACGTTCATCAGGGATATTGGTGTGTAATTTTCTTTTTTCGTGAGGTCTTTGCCCTATTTTGGTATTAGAGTGATGCTGGCTTCATAGAATGAGTTTGGAAGTATTCCCTCCTCTTCTATTTTTTGGAAAACTTTAAGGAGAATGGGTGTTATTTCTTCTCTATATGTCTGGTAGAATTCAGGGTGAGTCCATCTGGCCCACGGGTTTTGTTCTTGGGTAGATTTTTGATTACCGATTCTATTTCGCTACTGGTGATTGGTCTGGTTAGGTTTTCTGTTTCTTGCTTCAACAGTCTTGGAAGGTTGTGTTTTTCTAAGAAGTTGTCCATTTCTTCTAGGTTTTCCAGGTTGTTAGCATATAGGTTCTCATAATATTCTCTCATTTTTCCTTGTATTTCTGTGGGGTCCGTCATTATGCTTCCTTTCTCATTTCTGATTCTGTTTATGTGTGTAGATTCTCTTTTTCTCTTAATAAGTCTGGCTTGTGGTTTATCTATTTTGTTTATTTTTTCAAAGAACCTTTCATTGATTTTTTTCTATTGTTTTATTCTTCTAATTTTATTTCCTCTCTAATCTTTATTATGTCTCTCTTTCTGGTGACTTTGGGCCTCATTTGTTCTTCTTTTTCCAATTTCAGTAATTGTGACTTCAGACTATTCCTTTAGGATTGTTCTTCCTTATTTAAATAGGCCTGGATTGCAATATACTTTCCTCTTAGAACTGCCTTTGCTGCATCCCACAGAAGTTGGGGCTTTGTGCTATTGTTTCCATTTGTCTCCATATATTTTTTTTATCTCTGTTTTAATTTGGTCATTGATCCATTGATTATTTATGAGCACGTTGTTAAGCCTCCATGTATTTGTGAACCTTTTTGTTTTCTTTGTTCAATTTATTTCTAGTTTTATACCTTTGTGGTCTGAGAAGTTGGTTGGTAGGATTTCAATATTTTTGAGTTTACTGAGGTTCTTTTGGTGGCCTAGTATGTGGTCTCTTATGGAAAATGTTCCATGTGCACTTGAGAAGAATGTGTATCCTGCTGATTTGGGGTTTAGAGTTCTGTAGATATTTGTTAGGTCCATCTGTTCTAGTGTGCTGTTCAATGCCTCTATGTCTTCACTTATTTTCCGTCTGGTTGATCTGTCCTTTGGAGTGAGTGGTGTGTTGAAGTCTCCTAAAATGAAGGCATTGCTTTCCATTTCCTCCTTTAATTCTGTTAGTATTTGTTTCACATATGTCGGCGTTCCTGTGTTGGGTGTATGTATATTTATAATGGTTATATTGTCTTGTTGGACAGACCCCTTATCATTATGTAATGTTCTTCTTTATCTCTTGCTACTTTCTTCGTTTTGAAGTCTATTTTGTCTGATACAACTACTCCAACACCTGGTTTTTTCTCCTTGTTGTTTGCATGAAATATCTTTTTCCATCCCTTCACCTTTAGTCTGTGTATATCTTTGGGTTTAAGGTGAGTCTCTTTTAAGCAGCATATAGATGGGTCTTGCTTTTTTATTCATTCTATTACTCTGTGTCTTTTGATTGGTTCATTCAGCCCATTTACATTTAGGGTGGTTATCGATAGATATGTACTTATTGCCATTGCTGGCTTTAGGTTCGTGGTTACCAAAGGTTCAAGGGTAGCTTCTTTATTATCTAACAGTCTAACTTAACTTTCTTATTAAGCTATTATAAACACAGTCTGATGATTCTTTATTCTCTCCCTTCTTATTCTTCCTCCTCTATTCTTTATATACTAGGTGTTTTATTTTGTACTCTTTTATGTTTCCTTTGACTGTTTTTGTGGCTAGTTGATTTTACGTTTTGCCTTTAGTTAGTATTTGGATGGTCTGCTTTCTTTGCTATGATTTTATTTTCTCTGGTGACATCTTTTTAGCCTTAGGAGTGCTTCCATCTAGAGCAGTCCCTTTAAGATATCCTGTAGAGGTGGTTTGTGGGAGGCAAACTCTCTCAACTTTCATTTGTCTGGAAATTGTTTAATCCCTCTGTCAAACTTAAATGATAATCATGCTGGATACAGTATTCTTGGTTCAAGGCCCTTCTGTTTCAGTACGTTAAGTATATCATGCCATTCTCTTCTGGCCTGTAAGGTTTCTGTTGAGAAGTCTGATGATGGTGTGATGGGTTTTCCTTTGTAGGTGATCTTTTTACTATCTGTGTCTGCCTTTAACACTCTGTCCTTGTCTTTGATCTTTGCCATTTTAGTTATTATACGTCTTGGTATTGTCGTCCTTGGGTCCCTTGTGTTGGGAGATCTGTGGGCTTCCATGGTTTGAGAAACTATGTCCTTTTCCAGCTTGGGGAAGTTATCCTCAATTATGTGTTCAAGGACACTTTCTATCCCTTTTTCTCTCTCTTCTTCTTCTGGTACTCCTATAATGCGAATATTGTTCCGTTTGGATTGGTCACACAGTTCTCTTAATATTCTTTCATTCCTAGAGATCCTTTTATCTCTCTCTGCCTCAGCTTCTCTGTATTCCTGTTCTCTGGTTTCTATTCCATTAACAGTCTCTTGCACCTCATCCAGTCTCCTCTTAATCCCATCAATCTATTGTTTCATTTCTGTATGTCCCTCCCAACTTCCTCCTTTAGCTTTACATATTTCTCTGCAGATCCATCCACGTGGTTATGACTTTTATTCTGAATTGTTTTTCAGGAAGATTGTTTAAATCTATCCCACCAGGCCCTGTGTCTGGGGTTGTCTGGGTGATCTTTGACTCGACCATATTTTTCTGTCTTTTCATGGCAATAGAAGTGGTCACAAGCAGGTGCCACATGTGTTATCTGGAAGAACAAAGTCCCTTCCTGCTTGTTGTTCTCCTTGCCCTTCTCTGCAGCCTGTGCTGGTTACCCACACACCAGGAGTGTGTCTCTGGGATAACACCCTGAGCTGCTTGTGCGGGGCCGCCCTCAGGGTAGCCTAGAGCACTACAGGGCTTTGCAGTTATGCCGGGTGCGTTCTGAGCCCCATGGTGCCTTCTGGACCTTGGTCTGGCTTCCCTGGGCTTTCCCGTTTAGCTGTGTGCCCACCAGGAGGAGATTTTGTGCTGTTACTCTCAGCAGGGCTGTTCCGCAGCTGTGGCAGATCTGCCAGACAGTTTGCAGTGCCAGACGGGGGAACGAATGGCAGGCTGTTCATAACTTTGAGGGGCTTTGGCAGGGCTGCTTTACCTGGTAACCAGTTAGGGGGCCCAAAATTCCTCAAGGTTCCCAGCCTGCAGGGCTGAGTGTGCTGGGATGATTTTGTTCCGCTATGGGGCCCTTGTCCCTTTAAGCCTTTAAAAAAGCGCCTGCTTTTCTCTTGTCCCAGGGGAGCTGGCTGTGGGGACTTGCTCACAGTCCCCTCCTCGGATTCTGCCCTTCTTTTTCTCTAATATCCAGTACACCATGCAATGTGTGTCTGTCCTCCCAATGCAGATCACCAGGGCTGGTTATTTAGCAGTCCTGTATTTTCACTCCCTCCCCACTCTGATTCTTTTCCTCCTGCCAGTGAGCTGGGGTGGTGGAGTGCTTGGATCCCGCCAGGTCGTGGTTTGTATCTTACCCGCTTCATGAGGTGCTGAGTTCTCACAGATGTAGCTGTAGTCTGGCTGTTGTACTGTATCTTCTGGTCTGTCTTTTAGGAATAGTTGTATTTGTTGTATTTTCACAAATATATATGGTTTTGGGAGGAGATTTCCGCCACCCTGCTCATGCCACCATCTTTGACCCTCCTCCTCTAATCTGCTTTTAAAACTTTCCAGTTTCATTTCTGATACTGTGTTCTGTAATGATTGGACCAGAATTCATCCCTGAGTTCTTGAATATTTTTCTGTGTCTCCATGAGCATGTTAATGATTTTCATTTTGAAATCCCTTTCAGGCAGCTTCATGAGGTCAATTTCATTTGAATTTTTCTCACGGTTGTATTCATAATTTTACTTTGAACCAGGTTCCTTTGGCATTTCACATTTGTATATGGTGCCCTCTAGTGCCCAGAAGCTCTACTCTCTGGAGCTGCTCCGCCTCTTAAGCAATGTTGGGGGTCACAGGGGAGCAGTATTAGTGCCTTTGGGGAGAAAAGAGCTGTTTCTTGTTTCCCAGCTGCTATGCCTCTCTCCACTGCCAGAACCAGTGGGCCAAGCACACAGGTGTAAGCCTCTGTGCTTTGCGTTTGTAGTGGCTGTAGATGGTGCTTCTCTCTGGCTGGCCTAATGCTAGGGTAGGATTTGCTGGTTTGGGAGCCAGGTGGGGCTCGCTGGGAAAAGGCTCAGTAGGCTGCTTATCATGTAGGGTGTCCTAGGAGCTCTGTAGCCAGCCAGGAAGCTGGAGCACCTGAAGATCGTGAAATTTCCCAACCTGGTGGGCAGAGTGCACCCAGACAATTTTGTGTACCTGTCCTTTCTCCTGAGCAGTAAGCTCTGTGCAATCCTTGCCCCTTTAGCAGCCCTCTTGCTGTTAAGAAGTCTCTCAGACTGCCCACTTTTCTTTCGTCCAAGAGCAGCTGGATATGGATCCCTGCTTTCCACAAGTGGTTGAAATCTCAGTCTCTCCAGGTATTCTGCCTGTCTTAGCTTTCAAACCCCCTAATCACAAGAGTACCATGGAAACACCATGAAATGTAGGTTTGTACTCCCAGTTCAGATCTCCAAAGTTAGGTATTCAGGAGTCCCTCTACTCCACTCCCTCCCCGCTCTGTTTCTCTTCCTCCCGCTGGTGAGCTGAGGTGGGGGAAGGCCTTGGGTCCCACCGGGCCACAACTTTGGTATGTTACCCTGTTTCATGAGGTTTAGTCTTTTCTCCAGGTGTATGCAGTTTGATGCAGTCCTCTTTCCTGTTGCTCTTTCAGGATTAGTTGTATTAATTATATTTTCATATTATATGCAGTTTTAGGAAGAAGCCTCTGACTTACCTCTCATGCCATCATCTTTTGGTGAGTCACATTCTTAATTTAGATTAATTCCATGATATTCTTCAACATTTTTCTTTGAAATTATCCTTATATTTTTATTAGAAACATTTGGAATTATTATTTAAAATTGGATTAATTTGATGTGTACGGCCTGATTTTAATCAGATCCATACTTATTTTACCTAGTTTGGAAATATTTATTAATTCACTGGGTTACTTTTAAAAAAGCAACAACAAAATAATCACTTTTCACTTGAATATCCTTTACTTTTGTACTTGAGGAGCAATGTATAGATAATCTAGAAAATTGCCCATTTTTTCTTTCCATCATAATGCTAGAATTTTTCCCTTTGTTTTTCTTTTCTTATTGTCAGTACTTATGACCAATATAGATAAATATCAGACTACTCTTTGTGCAAATAGCAAAAAGCCATCCTGTAATTACATAGAAAACAATAGATTTTTATGCAGAAATCTCCCTCCTGTATTGTCAGCTTTTGTTGCAGCTAAGAATAAAATCAAAGTATGAATCCATTTTCCCAAATTGCATATGTTTAAATGGAAATCCCCACCTATCTTAAGTGATATTTATCCAACAATCTGTCCATGATTATGAAAACTAATGTTTGGCTTATTGAAAAAAGATTTTCCAAGGTTAAGTTGCAAAAATTTCATATTTTAACCAAATTGTATACCTGGAGTCATGGCAACACAGCCTATGAGAAAGCATTGCTAGTTTGTAGTTTTACATATACTTTATCTGATTAATACCCAGATGTGGTGAACAGAACCAGTGGCCAAGATTGCCTTGTAGTCATGACCTTTCTGGGAAGAACAGAACTGTAAGACTACCAGTAAGTACATGTTAGTTTAATTAATCTTTACATAGAAAAGAGGAAAATAACACCTCTCTTTAGTAAACTTTATATAAAAGTCATGGTTGAAGGAGAAGAAAAAGTACATATGGGTATGCTTTATATCAATTATAATAAAAGTAACATAGGGAGAATATAAATGGTGTTAAAAAGGAAACCATGGATACAAAATGGAGTTACGTTTAGGTCCCACATCAGTAAACCAGACTTAATATCTCACCTAAATGCAGTTTCAACCCCCCTCAGGAGAGTGACCTTTAAAACGTCAATCTGAAGTTTTGTGGTCAGCACTAGAAGTAATCTACTAGCAGACTTCTTCAGTTCCCCTCAGGAGAGCAACATGCCTAAAACAAAGCATTATTTGCTAATCATTTCCTTTTTTGCACTCCATTTTTGACTTTAAGAACTCTTTCCACTTCTGCAGCTTAATGGAGCTCCTTTCTGTTAACTAGATGGAATGCTGAATGATTCATGAATTGTTGAATTTGATCTTGAAATTTACTCAGTTGAATTTTGTTTTTTTAACAGTGGATACCAATGATATAAACATCTTTAAGACTCTTACTTCATACTAAAAAATAATTTCAGAATTGTTTGTCAATTTCCATCCTAAGCTACTCCATACCAGTGTGCCCATTTCCCTACAACCTTATGAGCACTGGTTTGGTATCTCATTATACAGTTAACAAACAAACCTCCTGCTGATCTAATCAATAAAAATGAAATCTCAGGTTCCAGTTCTGAGTACGATGGAGTAAATACGCTTTACCCTTTCTCACCTGCTCTCTGATAGCTGCTACACAACCTGGGCAAAATGCATTGGTTACTATTGGACACGTCTGAGAAATTACTATCAGCAAACAGATTGGGGAAGAATAGCAGAATTTGAAGTACCATCAAATCAAGTCAGTTTAACATTGTATTTTTCTCCAGTGATCTTCAATTTGAACACAGGCTGAAACTAAGAAGTAAGTCCTGTGGTGTAAACAGAGTTCCAGGAGAAGCCTTCTACCTCTGGCCTAAGGAAGTGAAAAGGGAAACTCTGACAAGCAGAGTATGGAAATTTCTCATTTTATTGCTCCTCTTTGTTGTCTCACGTCCTAGCCCTCAAGAAATCTTGGAAAGGTGCAGTAGGGGAGGACAATGAGAGCCACAAGTCTTGACTGGAGAACAGTAAAAGGGTCTTCCAAGGAACCAGAAAGTAATGGGGTGGTTACAGAAAAGGAAAGGTTCAGAGAAGTAACTCTATAGTTATTTATGATCAGGACTCAATCTGGAGCCACACATGCATGAATCTGATCCTGATCAGCATAAAATATCAAGATAGTTTTAGCCCTCCAAATTGTTCTTTTTCACAGTTGTTTGGGCTATTATAGATACATTGTATTTCTACATGAAATTTATAAATAGCTTGACAAATCCTGCAGTAGGCATCCGGGGACTTTGATAGCCATTACATTTAATCTATGGATTGTTTTGGGGAGAATTTACATTTTTACTAAATTGAGCATCCAGTCCATTCAATAATATGACTCTCCATTTATTTAGGCTTTATTTTATTGCATTAATAAGTAATTTGTAGTATTCATCATACAAATTGTAACATTTTGTTAGATTTATAACTATTTCATTATGTTCATCATAATTATTAAGAATGTTAACAATATTGAATCTTCTGACCTATGTACAAAATATATTTCTCCATTTTTGAGGTCTTCTTTAATTTCTCTCAGCAATATTTTGTAGGCTTCATTGTACAGGTTTTGTACATTTTTTGCCAGATCTCTAAGTATTCCATATTTTTATGCTATTATAAATGAGATTTAAAGTTTTAACTTCCAATTGTTTGTTGTTAGTGTATAAAATACAATTGATTTTTTATATTGATCTTGCAGCCTGTGACTTTCTATAATCACTTACTAGTTCTAGTAGCTTTAAAAATTCCATTGTGTTTTCTATCAAGAAATCTTACTTTTTGTGAATAAAACAATTTGATGTCTCCCTTTCCAATTCTTCCAATTTTATTTTCTTGCCCTATTGAACTGGCTAGAACTGTCAGAATAATGAGGAATAAATGTCATAAGATTGGAATCCTTGAGTCCTTCTTTATCTTAGAGAAAAAAGCAATTAAGTCTTTCACCATTAAGTCTGATTTAGCAGTAGGATTTCTGTAGATGCCCTTTATCGGGTTGATGCCTTTTTTCAGTTTTCGTTATTTTGCTGAGAGATTTTAGTATAAGAGCGTGTTGGATTTTGTCAAGTTTTTTTCATTAATAATGAGATGATCATATAATTTTTCCTTTTAAGTTTTCTAATATTGTGAGCTACATTAATCGGTATTAAAATGATAAGTCAACTTGATATTCCTGGGGTAAACCACACTTGACCATAATGTATTTAATCTTTTGATATATTGTTGGGTTTACTTTTCTAAAATTTTGTTTAGGAGTTTTGGCATTTTTTCTTCTAATGTGTTTGTGTGCTTTAGTATTAGGAAATACTTGCCTCATAAAGTAAATTGGCAAATATTCTCTGCTCTTCAATTTTGTGGAAGAGATTTTGTAGAATTTTTATTATTTCTTCCTTAAATGTTTGTAGAACTCACAAGTGAAGGGTCTGGGCATGGAGTTTTCATTTTAAAACTGTAATTTCAATTTCTTCAATAGAGGGCTATTCTGGCTACATATTTCTTCTTAGGGAACTCTAGTAGTTAGTTTATCTTTCTAGGAATTTATCCATTTTACCTAAGTTGTTTAATTTATTGACAACTTTATTTATATTTTATCATCCTTTAATATCTACAGAATTTGTGGTAATGTAACCTCTATTATTCCTGATTTTAAAATTTGTTTCTGTCTCTCAGCAATTTTATTGATCATTTCAAAAAGTTTTGATTTCATTGATTTTCTGTTTTTCCCTTTTTTTCTTTTTCTTTTTTTGTTTCTTTTGTAACTAATTTGTATTCTGATATTTATTATTTCCTTTCTTTAATGCTTGATGTGGATTTAACTTTTATCTTCTTTTCCTAATTTATTAAGGTGGAAGCTGAGGTCTATGACTTGAGATATTTCTTCTTCTCTAAGATAAATGATTAATTCTGTAAGTTTCTTTCTAATTCTGACACTAGTGGTGGCCTACAGATTTTGATAAAATGATGTGGATTTTCATTCAGGTCAAAATAAAATAACCCATGAGTCAAAGAAGAAATCAATAGGGGAACTGAAAATATTTTATTCATTTTCCAAATAGTTAGAGACTTTCCAGGGATATTTCTATTATTTATTTTTAGTTTAATTCCATTGTGATCAGAGAACATTATGTATATGACTTGTATCCTTTTACATTTAATAAGACTTGTTTTCTGCCTATGTTATTGACTCTCTTGGTAAATATTCCATTATTTGGTTAGTTTTTCTTCAAATATTTTTGTCCATCATCTCTTATCTCTTCTTTGCAAAATCCAATTACATGCATATTAAGCTACTTAAGTTTTCCAAAGTTCACAGATATATTTTTTCATTCTTTTATTTTCTCTGTATTCATTTTGAATAGTTTCTATAAGCTATGTCTTTAAGTTTATTGATCTTTTCTTCTACAATGTCTAATCTGCTGTTAATCACTTTCAGTGTATTTTTCATTTCAGACATTATAGTTTTAATTTTTATACATTTTATTTGAGTCCTCAGTACGTTTACCATTTCTGTATTTAATTTTTTGAACATCATGAACAGTTATAATACATGTTTTAATTTTGCTAATTTTAATATTGCTGTCAGTACTGGGTCAGTTTTGATTGGTTGATTTTTTGATACCTGGAAATGCTTGATTGGATGTCAGATATTGTGAATTTTACATTTTGGTTGAATATTTTTGTATTTCTCTAAATATTTTAAAGCTTTTCTGATATAATTTAATTATTTAGAAAGCAAAATTTATTAGTCTGGCTCAGAGCAGCATTGAGTCTAGGGCTTATTTTTTTCCCTTCTTCTAAAACAAGATATGAATCATTTACCCAATACCTTGTGAATGTTGAGGTTTTCTTGTTTGTCTGAAAGGAATATGATAGGAATACGTACTGGTCTGGGCCCTGTTTGGGTGCTGAGCACTTCTCCATCTACTCCTCTTGGTGATTCTCTCCCTAGCTTCTATTCATTTTCATGTATGCATGGCCAGTCAGTACTCTGCTGAATAGAAAGAAATACCTTCCAAGTGAGACAGGGTCCATGGGCTTAGACAGAATAGGGCAGGCCAGCTTTTGATATGCTTCTAGACCAAGACGCAGGTATCTCTAAATAAAAGCCTGTACCTTACTCTCCTACTTTGAGTGTTTGCGAAGCTCATTCTT
This sequence comes from Phataginus tricuspis, assembly GCA_029783875.1. Classification (NCBI taxonomy): domain Eukaryota; kingdom Metazoa; phylum Chordata; class Mammalia; order Pholidota; family Manidae; genus Phataginus; species Phataginus tricuspis. The sequence goes on from JAQQAC010022866.1 coordinate 6,877,735, forward strand.
CAGCTTCGTGAACAAGAACCCAGGCATCACAAGGATCTCCAGAGTTACCTCTTGGTACAGGTCTCTCCTCATTACTGTAGGTTTTAAACCATAGATGCTTTCACCCCTTGCATTGTCAGTTCTATCTGCTTAAATTGGGGAATCTGCTGGGCTCTGCCTGAATTCTTCCTCCCTCTACTGATGCTGGGGTTCTGCCCTACTTTTTTCTGGGACACCTGCATCCTGGTCTAGGAGCATATCAAAAGGCAGCCTGCCCAGCCCCCAAGGTGGGCTGAGGTACTGTCTGTTTGCTAAAGAGTATGTTAAAATTTAAACTTCCTGGGTGTTAAAATGCAATCTTATCTTTAGGTAGAATCTTTCTTGCTTTTTAATATGTTGTTTACAGCTGGGTCTGCATGCTAAATTAGTTGCCCAGTTTGTAAAATCACCCCATCAGATCTGAAAGAGGAAAGACAGCACATAGGCCTGGGCCTGTTAGCATGCTAAAGTGAATCTTACACATGATTACAAATGATTAGCATAATAAAAACATATGCTACTCTTCTTTATCAGGGGAACATTAACTGATCTTACTGAAGAATGACCCTTGAGCTTAATGCTTAACACAGAGTTTTTGTAGGGGGTTTCCTTGCATGTAGTTACATTGCTCTGACTGCAACTATCCTGCCTTGCTTTTTCCGGAGGCCCTCCCCCTACTCTGACTACACCCACGGTCCCTGTCTCACTACCACAGCCTACAAACTCTGTCGAGCCATTAAGCAGTAGCAATCACAGGACTCACCACCTTCATTTCCCATTTCTCATGGTTCTCTACATTTTGTTGCCTAATGTTCAGTATTTTGAAAACCCTCAGTTGGTATGTTTCTCTCTCTTTCTGCCTATTTCTGTCTCTTTTTTGTTCTCTCATTTGCTCTCTCCCTGGTTTGTTTTCATGAGGGAGGGTAAATTCATACTCTGTTACTCCGTCTTGTTCATAAAAGTTTTTTTTTCTAAGCAAGTAGGACTTTTGAAATAATATAAAGAAAAGAAGATGGGTTAATTAACTCAAGGCAAAGGAGACTTTATGTAGTATTCTATTGTAAACAGTAAATGTGGTCAAGGACTAGGCTATTAAATAGTCAGGAGGTTTACTGCTAATGTACTCAATAGAGAACTGCTGCTTTTGCAGATTATGAGATGGGCATAAATGGAGGTTCTAAACATGAATGGATGGATTATTTCATCAGTATTGTAAAGGAATTAGGCAAAATGGCCACTGAGTACCTTTTAATGTTTGCATCAATAAACTGTGTTCTTTATGGTGAATCCATTTTGCCCAATTTTTTAATACCACATAATTGCACAAAACATTTATATTAAAATGTTAGAGGACATAAGTACTATGTACTTCCTCACTGAACTTTACCATGATATGCTAAACAACTCTGGTATTTGCTGATGACTCTTCAGTCATCTCCTATCTTTTGTGCCTGTGTGTTGAACACATACAAAACTTAAAATGGAAATCAGACCATTTCAAATAATAGAATTCTACAAACATGAACTGTCTTGAGGTTGGCAGAAAAATAAATGCAAAAATCCCACTCAGAGCCCAACTGACCTTTCCTGTTAGTGATTTAACAAAGTATTTCAAAGAAACTCAAGACTGACCTTTCTGCACCATGTCTCATTGCTGTATTTCTGCTTTTCTCCTCAAGGAGCTAATCAGCAAAAGTCTCATTGTTCTGGAAGGCTGGGAGAGGAAGAAAGAAGAAAAGTCTTGTATAGCAAAACCTGAGGGACAACATAGAGTGAGAAGGAAAAAAGTCAGTATCAGGTAAATAGCCACCTGAAAACATATTCTTATTAGAACCTTTTTAACATTCATCCCATACAAACTTTCTATTTTTTTTTTTTCTCCTCTTCAAGTGTGACCCTGGTGCTGGAGAGGTTATTTTAAGTCAGAAGAGAATGAAATTATCAGACTTGACAAAGAGGAAGTTACAGAAAAGTGAACATTAAATAACACTTTTTGGAAATGGAGAGGTTGAATCATTTTAACTGTTCTTACGTAGCTTCCTGTTTTCATTCTGTTCTAATAATTCGTGAATAAGAAACAAAATAATTCATTATTCACCATAAATAATGAATGTAATTATTCTTTGTTTTCCGTCTTGGTCTTTGTGTACACCAGAACACAGTGACCACACCAGATTCATCAGAACTAATTTAAGGAAAATTAGCAAACTAATAATTCTCACAAAATATTAAACTTCCTGGGAGCATAAGCATCCCATTGCTTCCTTACTTAGCCTCTGTTTTACTGGTCCCCAGCAACTTTCTTTTTATTTCCAGTTACGTTTGTTTATGTTGGTGTTTGCCTAGTTTTATCATTCTGTATTTCCTGATTTTAAATATTGAAAGGTTTGATGCTGGGGTTCTTGTTCATGAAGCCAAAGAATGAGCTTAGCAAACATCCAAGATAGGAGAGCAAGGTACAGGCTTTTATTTAGAAATAAAGTGAAAGGACAGAGCTCCGGGGTCGCCCAAGGAGGGGACAAGAGAGTCCGGAGTGGTGTGTTGTCTAGGGGGTTTTATAGGCAGATGAGGATTTTTCGAGAATATGAAAAAAGCTTAGGGGTGTGTACTTATTAAGCAGTCCTAGAATATTTACAAGTAACTTGATACAAGTGACCTCCTGCTCTGTTGATTTCTCCCTGATACCAGCATCTTGGTCTGCAGGCATATGAAACAAGGCCACCTGCTCAGCCTGACCCCAAGGTGGGCTGACGCATTGTTTGCTAAAGAGTAAATTAAGTGCAATCTTATCTTTAAGGTGGAATCCTTCTTGCCTTTTATTATTTGTTGTTTACAGCTGAGTCTGCATGCTAAATTAGTTGCCCAGTTTGCAAAACCACCCCATCAGATCTGAAAGAGGAAAGACAGCACATAGGCCTGGGCCTTTTAGCATGCTAAAGTCCATCTTACATATGATTACAAATCATTAGCATAATAAAAACGTGCTACTCTTCTTAATCTGGGGAACACTAACTGATTTTACTGAAGAATGACCCTAGAGCTTAATGTTTAACACAGAGTTTTGGTAGGGGGTTTACTTGCATGTAGTTACATTGCTCTGACTGCAATTATTCTGCCTTGCTTTTTCTGGAGGCCCTCACCTTACTCTGACTACACCCACAGTCCCTGTCTCAGGTTGAGTAACTGATGAAATAGAAAAATGGCTTACTTATGCAAATCAATTAGGACCACAAGCATAATTTCATCTGACAAACCAAAAATCTTTTTTTTCAAGAACTTTTTAAGAAGTCAATTTTTTTTCTAATTTTAACCTCTTATTATTTTTCTTTAACTCTGGTGGAAATTTGGAAGCTTGGAAGTAAATCCTCTTCTGGCTTTTTGGTGTTCTTCGTGTCAAAGGGATTAATCGATTCATTAAATAATTAAATCTTCATATGTGTCAGATATTGTCCTGGGTGTTGGGATATACCAAAAGATCAAAATATAATGGTTATATTTTAAGAAATGTTAATCTGGAATTCAGTACTGAATTGTTTCTTAATGAGTTTTTTGCCTAATAGTGACAGGGTAGAGAGACTTGGGAAGGAGGGACAGTGCACTCCCAGGAAGCAACATAAGCTACCTAATAAAAGGTGATTGCCTTCAAACATTCAGATGCAGAAGTGGAGGGAAAATATGGCTGGGCTGAGAGAGAGTGGCTGGAGAGTTAGGTAGGAGTCACATGAGAGAGAACTCTAAATAGCACGCAAAAGAGTTAAGATTCTTGCCAGATAATAGATGATTGTAAATGGGCAAGGATAGGAGGAAATCAATTCAATGAAGTTAAAAAATGTTCATCCATTATATAAACTGATTGGATATGGAGTTCATGGCAGGGGAGAGGTGGAACAATTCCCAAGTATAGGATATAGATTATCAAGAGAAATATATTGTCATGGATGGAATTATAAATTACATGTGGAACACTTTATTTTCAGAGATGTTAATTTCGGTTTTGGGCATATTCAACTTGAGTTTTCTTTAAGACCTACAAGCAGAAATGCCTCCATTGATGTTTGACAATAATAGTATGCTCCTGATGAAATCTAACAACTCTTGGATTCAGAGAGAGACTAGCAGGGCTTAATTCCTTCCGTTTCCTAATAGTTGAGTGAGTCTGTATTGCTCTTTACCCTTCAGTTTCTTCTGCAAAGAGGACTACAAAGGAACTTTCTAGTTCCTTTCCCACTGTTCTATAATTATAAAATTAGTTGTTGGAAATGGCTATGTAAGGCTTTTCTTTACATCATCTTTATGGAATTAAAAAATTATATTAATCCTGTCCTCAAACTATAAAAAGATGAAATTGATTTCTGTAATTGATGCCGGGGTTCTTGTTCACGAAGTCGAAGAATGAGCTTAGCAAACAGGCAAGGTAGGAGAGCAAGGTACAGGCTTTTATTTAGAAATAAAGTGATAGGACAGAGCTCCCGGCTCACGCCAGGAGGGGACAAGAGAGCCCGGTGTGCCGCATTGTCTAGGGGTTTTATAGGCAGATTAGGATTTTTCGAGAACATGAAAAAAAGGTTTAGGGGTGTGCCGGGGCCTGCCGGCAGGAGTCGAACAATTCCTGAGTGGAGGCATCGGGCTGTATATACAAGAAGACAGGAGGGCAAACTGTCTGGTGCAGAGAAGCTTTATTCTGGCATGGTTTATATACACATGAATTGCCTACAGATTAGATTCACACACCCTTCTCAAGGACCTTAATCCAATCACTTAAGTATTGCCCATAGATCAATACAATCGGACATTGATCCAATACTTAAGTCACATACGCCTGGGGGCATCTGGTCCAGGTGGCTGGCCTTGAGATAAGACCTCCCTGCATTCCCGGGATACTTGTTCCTGGAATTTAGGAAACTTTTCAAGGTTTCTTTCATAGTCAGGACCTGTTCAGGCCTTAGATGGAGACTAGGCACAAAAACACAATCAGTCCTGCCCTGTACTCCTGCTCCTTCTGTCCCAACCGCTCTCCACAGGGGTGTAGACCTGCCACGTGTGTCTGAACACCCAAATTAATTTAACACAAGGAATTCCTCCCCCCGGATTTCTCTCTGGAACACCCGCATCCTGGTCTAGGAGCATATCAAAAGGCAGCCTGCCCAGCCCCCAAAGTGGGCTGAGGTATTGTTTGTTTGCTAAAGAGAAAGTTAAGAATTCTGCCCCCCAAACTTCCTGGGTGTTAAAATACAATCTTATCTTTAAGGTGGAATCTTCCCTGCCTTTCACTATGTTGTTTACAGCTGGGTCTGCATGCTAAATTAGTTGCCCAGTTTGTCCTGGGCCTTTTAGCATGCTAAAGTGAATCTTACAAGTGGTTAGCATAATAACAACATGGGGTACTCTTCTTTATCTGGGGAACACCAACTGATGCTGAAGAATGACTCCAGAGCTTAATGTTTAACACAGAGTTTTGGTAGGGGGTTTCCTTGCATGTAGTTACATTGCTCTGACTGCAAATATTCTGCTTGCTTTTTCCGGAGGCCCTTCCCCTACTCTGACTACACCCACAGTCCCTGTCTCATAATAAGAGGTAGAAATTCAGTTCATACCTCAACTCTCAGGATAAAGGACATGAGCTTGTAAGAACAATGACATGATCAGGTCTCCTAGAAACTTACAATTAGGTTTTTCAGTATGAAGTTTTCATGGATCTTACTGCTATATTGTGACTTTGGGGGGAAAAATACCTTTGAAAGCGAAATCAGTCAAAGAGAGAAATAATTTTAAGAAACCTATTTATTGCCTGCAAGCTATGTCTCTCAACCAGCTGCAGCAGAAGAGCAAACTCCACACAGCCTCTTCAGTCCAGATAAGCCCTCCCTCATTCTTGTAATTACCTGTTGATATGAAGATGAACTACTTCTCTCCACCCCTTGGAAATACCTATTGATATGGAGATGCACTAAAGACAGGTGAAAGATTCTGGAAATATTGTAATTTTACCCATGTACATAATTTACCAATATTTAATATTTAGCCAATGCATTTACATGTATAATTGTTTATTTCATTAAATTTGCTGATAAATACAAACTATTAGCCATTTCAATTTGGTTATTTTCATTTAACTAGATGATCAGTGAAGTCAAATTACTCATAACAATAATTCCAGGTGAAAAAATTTGTATTGAAAGAAATAAGGAACAGTGAAACTAAGAAGCAAGAGACAGTGATATGCTTGTATACCAGGATATCAACTAAAATGCTAGGAATAAAATAATAAAATCATTTGACTAGCTACACAGGTAATATAAAAATCGTTTTCTTATGTACAATTTACATATACGTGATCACAAATTATTAAAAAAGGAAGAAATTACCCTTTATTGTAACAAAAAAAAAACCTTAAAAACAAATCAAATAGTGTATTTATCAGAATCAATTTAATGAAGTGTATTAGGGTGTGTTTATACAACACATACTTATTAAAGGATCCATGGGTTTTGTTATAGATTTTGGGATAGAGAAATAAGCAGCAACAAAAAAATTCTCCTCTATTATGGAACCTATAATTTTGTCAGAAGAACTAAGCAATAAACAACAAATGACTCTTGATATGTCAGGAATGATAAATGTAATGAAGAAAAAAGTAGAGCAAAGAGGCTAGACAGTGATGAGTGGAGGCAGATTTACGTAGGATGATCAGAGAAGATCTCCCTGATGAGAAGTTATCTGAACGGAGACCTGGAGGCATATGGAAGCAGGCTGTCTAGGGGAAAGGGTATTCCAGGTGGTGGAAATAGCAAGTGCAGAGACCCTTCGGTGGATCATTCTTATGAATTTTGCTGTACATGAAATAAGTCATCAGAAAGTTGAGGGATGAGCCACATAATCTGCCTTGAGTTTTAAACAGCTTATTCTAGCTTGTGTGGCTCATAGACAGTAGATGTAGCCAGGAAATCAGTGCAGAGTCTCTCCTGAATCAATCATGAGTCCAAGATTTATGAGCAAAGCAACTGAATTCAGAGAAGTGGCTGTTGTGGAGTTGGGGAGGCTAGAGGAATAACAGCTCTGGGGGTGGGTGGATTACTGTGTTTGAGAAGTTTAAGATGTTTGTTTGTTACCCAAGTAGAGATGCTGTAGACAATTGGATATATGAGTCTGGAATTCAGAATTATAAACAGGCTGGTAATAAAAATCCAAGACAAATCTGTGTTGTTGAAGTCTCAAAAGCGTGAGACTGGGAGATGCCTGTTTTAAAATTCCACTGAGAACCTACATGAAGCTTTCAATGCAGGTAATGATATACATTGTTCCTAAAGAGGAGGATAAAATGTGATAATTTAATTTTTCTCCTAGATTAAAAAAACATGTTTCATGTGAATACAAACAAAGCACTAAATTGACTTTTACTCTCTTTTTTTTTTTGTAGGAAGAAGAGACAATAGAAAAAATCAAATATGCAAACTTTTGCTATTGTTTCCTACTATTCTCAGATTTTTTTTACTATCCTTCTTCATATTACACCAAAAGAAAACAAAAATGAAAGAAAAGATTTAAAAAATACCAATTTAATGAAATGTTTCTGTTACCTCCAAATTTAAACCATAGATAATGAAATATAGCAAAACCTTGACAGAGACAAGAAGGCATACTGAGTATCACAAATATCACTTCAATCCTGATAGAGATTTTTCCAAAGGTCAATCTCAGAATATGGAACAGCCAAGCATTAGTTTTATTGATTAGTTTAGCTGCAATCAATGAAAACTTCTCTGTGGCTAAAATGTCATAAATAAAATCAGAGGATAAATTATAAAACATGAAAAATTATTTGCAATCATAATTTTCCTAATATGTAAAAACCTCTTACAAAGCAACAAGAAATTTCAAGAGTAACACAAAAATGGAAAAGAAGCAACTATTTGTTGAATGAACAAAAATGACTTAGAAGCATATAAATATGACTGAGATGACTCAAGATTAAAAGTTTAATACACACAATGTTGAATGGAGTCTGGAAAACAGGCACTTTCACCAATACTATTTGCTATTGTATGCTGATGTATAACACATATCCCATTCTACCAATGTGAAATTAAATCTTTGTTTTGAGGTTTTGTTTTACTGTAGTCTTCCAATGAGAGGAGCAATTTTAGTGTACACAGAACAATGTGCTTAACTCTGATGTTTATTGTGGACACATAATTTAGGTATCCATTGTGAATTTAGTTCAAAGAAGGTAAAAATCAGTAAAGTTTAAAAAAATGACTTCTTAGTTGACTTGGTAAAAGTCATGACAAATAAGAATGACCACATGTTTCAAAAAGTAAGTCCTAAAGTAACTTGAACTATAACTGTGGCAGTTAGTATGATCACTGGCTGTCCAGAACAAAGATCTTAGCTTTGGGACATGGCTGGTCTTCATCCATTTACTATAAAGTAAGCCCTACTCAGCTACTTTGAGCTTAGAAAAGCAGATTTCTTAAACATAAAAATACAAGCAAGAATCTTCAGATTTATAGAAAGCAATGAATGAGAAAAACAAACATAAATAACCAGGGGAAAAAAAAGTCACCAAAAAAAAAAAAAAGATTTAATTCAGGAAACAAAAGCAATTAAAAATAAAGCACTAAAATATATCTTTATATTCAAGAACCTATTGCATTCTAATAACATGATGCTATGGAAAAGGAAAAATTAAAATCAGGGTAATTGAAAATTGAAAGTAGATTTGCAAAACAAACTCAATAGCAGGGTAGGAAAATTAGGAGGCTCTATACTTTACTAGTAAAGAGAGATCAGAGGAAATAAGAGGGGTAAGAATTATGAATGAGATAGAGCAGACAAATTACACCAGAGATAAAGTAAAAAATTCCCAAAAGCTTCTAGAAAGAAGTAAGCAGGTGTCTTACAAAGAATCTAGAATCAGACTGGTGTCTGGTTTATCATGATCTATTTCAGGGCAACAGAGGGCAATGTAATAAGCTTTCTGAGTTCTGAGAAGAAAAAAGTTTGACTAGAGATTAATATCCAGGCAAAACTACCATCAATGGGAGGGAGATGGCATTTCAGACATGGAAAGTTAAACAAAATAAATTAGTCCCTTTAACATTTCTTTAGGAATTCAAGACCAAACTCTTGGAAAAGAATGAATAAGGCAAAAAAGAAGGCAGCCATGGGATCCAAACCCAACCAGAAGCAAGAGCAGTTAGTTCCTAACCCAGTAAGACAGGTGTGCGGTAGAACCAGGAGCATCCAGGGTTGGATGTTGGGTTGGAAGACAAGGAAGAAAGATTAACAAATCAAAAATGTTATCCACAGTTGATGTGAAAAAAACTTAAGATTGAAGAATTGTTTTCAAAATTGCTGAGTTCAATGGTGATGAGCAGTAATAATTGTGATAGAATTTTACTCGTTAAAGGTGTAGTTCAGAAAGCAAAGGTATAATATAGTATAAGTGATCTAGATCTTTACTTCAGGGGAAAATAAATAGATAATGTAAAGGTTTGACCCATTTATACTAGTGCAACCATAATATTGGGAGTTGTGCAAATGACTATTGGAAAAATTAAAGCAAAAATGACCCAAACTGGTGCCATGGGGATTTAAGACTAGGGAAGGGGAGGAGTAAGGCAGAGAATTGTTTCTTTTCATTATAAAACCTGCTGGTTTTAATCAAGTGCATCTATTTAATTTCAAAAAACTTTATATAAATTAGTTGACAATAGCACCAAAGGGATCAATTAAAAAATTAGTGTTAAATCTAATTCATTAATTGTTCCTTCACTCTTTCACCATTCATTCAACAAATGTTCTTTAAATGCTTGCCATGTACTGAGTATTTTAAGAGCTGAGAATATACAAAAACAAGACAGGTAAGGTTCCCATAGGGTTTATATTCCAGAGACAGTAAGCAAGAAGGCAAAAAATAGAGAGGGAGAAAAGAAAAAGAGAAAATTTCAAATAATACATGCTATCCAGAAAGGCAGTTCAGATTGGAATACTGGGGGTTTTATTTTGGAGGTGGTTCAGAGGATATGGCCCTGGGGCTGAGACCTGAATTAGAAGAACCAGCTAGTGAAATGAAGACCAAGGAGCAGAATTCTTTGGGTGTATATGTATTTTTTTAAAATAAGAACAGAAATTTGCCACATGCTCTACTATGTGATATCTCTTTGTTATGTAATTATTAAAGGAAATCCATTCTTATCCCATAGTATATCCTAACATATATAAATGTATTTCTTTACGTTTAAGTAGATGATCTTGTTCTTGGATGATAAAAGGAATAACTAAAATGACTGAATATGACATTGAAGAAAGCCTACACACACAAAATCACACAAATCATGATGCACTTTGGTCATACATAAAATATAGCAAAAAATAATTAATGGTTATTGATGTGTTAATGAGATATAGAATATTTAAGTATTAGTCTTATGAAAATTTGCCTATGCTGTAAACATTCTTCCAGTGCTTTGAATTCAAGAATATCTTTCTCTTAAAATAAAAAGATATCTGCCTACTATGACTATCAGCCTGCCAAGAAACTGCAAGATGGTTTGGCAAGTTATCTAGATTAAAGGCAGATGTCCATATTTTATTTTGATCATTCAAAAAAGATCAAAAGTAAATTTTATCGGAGTACAGAGTAAATGTAAAACATTTTAGATTGTTCTTTTCTTTTTTCATATTATTATAGTATTCTGATTTGCATGACTTACTTGTTTATTAGCTCCTCGTTTCATAGCACACTATCCTCATTAATCCATATAGCTTCTCTTGTTCTTATTTTGTGCATGTATATTTACATATGAGTATGTATGTATCTCTGCATGAGTGCATGGAAGTATGCACAGATGTTTGTATTCCTTTTTATGCCCATTCCTCAGGCCCAATCTTTTACCTTCTATAGGAAGCCATTATTGTATCTTTGACATGCATCATTTCTATGTATTGTAAAATTTGCACTGAACTTTTATGTGGATCTACTTTAATTGACATGACTATGATTGTGTAATAAAACTCATTCATTTTCTTGCTTGTTAACTCAGGAATATATTTGAAGTGTCATATATCTGGTACATTTAGTCCATTGTTTCTAAGTCCTACCCAGGATTCCACAATGTGTATCCACTAAAATGTACTTATCTTCATTTAATAGTGATATTTAACAAAATTGCCTCTAACTTCTCACTACTACAAATAACCCTCATAATTCTTCCTTTGACTAGTGTGAGAATTTCTCAAGAATATATATATTCAGGAGTGGAAAGCTGGATCATACACTTACTTATCATACACATCACTTTGGACTGTCAATATCTGTCTTTATAAAACTTTCTACATTTTTTTTTCAATTTGATGGGTGCAAATTAATATGTCATTATTGTTTTAATTTGCATTTCTCTAATCACTAATGAGCTTAAATATCCAATCATATGCTGTTAACCTTTTGGGGTCCAACTTTTATGAACTGCCTATTGCTATAATTTGCCTATTTTTCTAGTAGGGGTTTTTGTTTTCTAGGAATTTCTCCTACATCCTAAATATTATCCCCTGTTTGTTTAACATACGGTGAACATCTTTTCTAATCTGTCATTAAAAAAACTATTTTGACCAGTGTATCATTCATTGAAAAGAAATTCTCAACTTTTATGATTTTTATTCTTAGTCACTTTTACCTTTTTGGTTTGTATTCTTGGAGTTTTATTTAGGAGTCTTATGTTGAAAGATATCCTTCTTTATAAGACAACTAAGTCTTTTATCTGTCTAGGGTCCAATTTTCTATGTTATATAGTTAGGATTTTTTCATATCGGGAGCCAATATTCCCAGAAACTTTTACTCAAAATTATCTATCTCCTTACTGATTTAAATGCTATGCTTTTTATACATTTGATTCACATGTATTTTTTGTGGAATCTATTATAGTCCATTGAAATATTTTTCTTTTTTTCCCAAGCATCCTATGGGTTTACATTACTGTGGCTTTGTAATATGATATGATATCTGCTGGGGTCAGTCCCTGTCCCCTGCTCTTCTTTTTCAGAATTTCGTTAGTTATCCAGGAATCATTCTTCCATATAAATGTTAGCATGAGTTTAACAAATTGCTGGAAAAGATCCAAATGTATTTCTTTTTGGGTTACATTGAATTTCAGATTAATTTTGGAAGAGCCAATTTTATTTATAAAATTGTTTCCCATCCCAGAACGTGTGATTTCTCTCAATGTTTTCAGATATTCTTTTTGAATTAATAGAATTCAAAAATTTTCATTACAGAAGTCTGAAGTCATTTTTTTCTAAATACATTCTTAGATGTGTTATATTTTTGCTGCTATTATAAATGGCATATGCTTATTATCTAGATGGTTATTTTGATTATAGAGAAATAGTATGATTTTTGTAAATTGATTTTATACCCTGTAAACTTACCTACCTCTTTTATGAGTTCTAATAATGTTTATTATTTTTATAGATTTTGGGGGAGATAATTATAGTTCTTAAAAAATAGTAATGATTTTTTTCTCTTTGGTTATCCTGTATTTCTCTTTTTTCTTTCCTTACAACATTGGACAGAATATCCAGTATTAGTGATGGAATAAATCTTCATATTGTTTCAAAACTTGAAGTTAATAGTTCTAAAATTTCTCCATTGAAAATATTATATGCTATAGATTTTTGCTGAACAAGTAAATTTGTTACAATGATGTTGTCTAATCTTAATTTGATGTTATTTTAATGACAGATTAAATTTTGTCAAATATTTTCTCTTTACCTATTGATAAAATTATGTGCAAATATTATCATTCTATATATTTGAGAAAAGTATCTAGTTTACCCAGACTTTCTAGCAAATGGTGATTTATAATACTTTATTATTTTTCAAATCACTGCTGTGTCTAAAGTAATTTTTCCTTTTTCACTGTTTATTTTGCTTATTTGGAAACTTTTTTTAGTTTATGCTTACCCAATAGAAAGTTGTAAAATTTCCAGGTGGAAGCATGTTTTTTGTTGCTGTTTTAAAATAATTGGTAGCTTTATTGCATTATGATCTGAGGGGGTCACAGTATTTGCAACATTGCTATCCTACGGAAGTAACGATTACTTTGTAAACTTACATAAAATTAATTTTTGAAAATACTTGAGATGTTGAATTCTCTATTAGTATTCTCTGTTATCTCTAATATATTTTAAAATTATAAATTTTGATATATATTTGTCTTTTTGGTTACTGATTATATTTTCTTTACCTTTTTATTTTTTATCTTACTGTCCATTTGCTCTATCTTGTCAATTTGTGTTCTTCTGTCTATTATCTCCTTGCCTTTCCTATAGTTTTTGCTTGGTGGAGGTAGTTGATGTGTTATTTTATGAGGCGATATTTATATATGTTGTATTTAACTTGAATTATGGCTCTGAGCTTAGAAGTGTATTTATTTGTATCATTTAATGTATTTCATTAAACTATCCTTTATCTGATATCAGGATCACTACCGTGGATTTCCTTTTGTTTCCATTGGACTGTTATTCCTTTGCCCAACTTTTCTTCTTAATCATTAGGATTCACTTGTTTTAGAACATCTCTTGTTCAGAGTTGGGGTTTGGGTTATGCTTTGTGAGCCAAATTAAAAATCATTTTCTCTAAATAGGTGGGTTAATCTTACTCATATATTAATCTGACTGACATATTTGCTCTCAACTGTCATATTATTTTACAATTATATCCAACATGTTAATGTTTGTCATAATTTTTCTCTACACGACGTGTGTTCTTCTCACTCTATTTTTTAATTCATTTTGGTATCTGAGCAGATTAGTAATACTGTTCCAGAGGATGGCTTTATGCTTACACTTTTAAAAGTTCTTTTAGTCTGCCAATTTCATATTCAAGATTTAGTTATCTTATTGTCAGTGTTTAAGAGGGTTCTTTTACCCCTGCCTATTGGCTCTCTAACAATGAGCTCATAGCCTCTCTTACTTCCCTCAGTCTTTCTTCTCAAGCTGGTTGCATTATTTCTACCGTATCACCTTATATGCAATTTACACATTAGTCTTCCACATTTGTCCCCACTCTATATAATTTCAGCTTTCCATTCATATACGTTAAAATGCTCATCATCATTGACTGAAGTTCTCTGGGTCAGCTACTAGTTGGATGAAGCTTATCCTCTAATAGATTCCTCGAGAAAGGCACATAGATGTAGAATTCCTCATGTCCTTGTATGTTTAGTGTTTCCACAGCCTTGTTACTTAAGGATAGATTGCTTGGATGTAATATTCTTGTCTTGGTTCACATTTTCTTCCATTGAGTATTTTTTTTAAGCTGCTCTACAGTTGCCTTTAGCTTTTGTAAGTTATTTGAGTTTCTTTCTTTCCCTTTTTTTTTTTTTTTTTGGCTTGGAAAACTTGGCATATTTTCTCTTTCTATTTTTTAATTCTAGTAATTTTACTAATACGTCTTGGAGATCATCTTTCCCAATTCATTTTTACAAATATCAGATACCCTTCAATGTGGGTACAAGTCTTGTTCCATTTCTGGAAATGTGTCTTGGCTTATGATTTTGGATATTAGTTACATTCTTTTGTTTTTCTTCTTCTGGCACAGCAATTATGAATGCTATTCCTTCTCTGCCTGCCTTCAGTTTCCTTGCCTACTAGCTATAGGTAAATGAAATGAATCATCTTTTGGAAATAGGAATTCTTAGAAATACTGGGACCGATGTGTTTATGACCTTCGTCTGAGATGAGGACTCCAGATATTAACAAAAAGCCTCTTTGTAAAAAGGACGCTTGCCACATCGAATGTTGAGAAACATTTCTGGGAATCCTGAGAAATCTTACTGAGGCCAACACTGAAATGTCCTTGAGATCAAAGGTATTCTCTTTCAGAGATAACAAAACTAGATGTTTTTCTTGGGTGGCTTAGGGGTTACAAATAGTTAAGTTCTATTGACTGTCATCTTAATAGTAAGATTAAATCTCGATCTATCAAGATTTGGGTGGACTTGTTCTGAAAATTGTAATTAACTGGTCATTATCTTAAAATTAGAATAGAATTACCAGTTATCACGTTTTTTTTCCTAAATTGAAAAAAATCAGCTCATGTTCATTCTGCCTGTTTCACACACTTTCGTTCTGTCTAATTTGTGTCACTCACAGCATTTTTGAGATGGTTATTTGTTCATTAACTTAAAACCGTCTGCCACGTCATCCTTGCCTCTAATTGGACAGAAGGAAAGTCACAATTTGGTTGCATAAAGTGAACTTTGGCACTCCCTCCGCCCTTACACGCCTGCTGGAGCACAGTGATGACGATATGAAGTCATGTTGATGGGATGAGAGTGGTGAGGATGGCAGTGAGCGTGGGAGGGTGTGCTGGGAATAGTGATGGTAACGACCTTGATACAACTGTGTAATATTTTTAGAATAAGTGCTTCTCAGTGGTGTGGTCTCTTCATCATGGTTTTGTGAGATAGAATATTCACTCTGTTCTACATACTGAGATAAACTGAAGTTCAGAAAGATTAAATAATTCATCCAGTTTCACAGAGGACTCCAAAGTTTCTTTTAAATGAAAAATCAGTTTTCTCAGGTGACTGTTATGTGTCACTATAGGTTCATTAACTGTAACAAATGAATCATTCTGGTGGGGGAATGTTGATAATGGTGGAGGCTGTGCATGGGTTGGGAAAAGAGAAATATGGGAACTATCTGCACCTTCCTCTTAATGTTATTGTGAACTTAAAACTACTCTAAAATTTAAAACCTTTAAAAACCAAGTTTTTTAGCTTTATATCACACTTAACAGAGTTTTCCAGCTGTCAACATTATGAAATATCTAAAGTATTGCTTTTACTATCACTTTATAATTCTTTATTGCTATTCTTGGGGTAACCTGCAACCCATGATTGGTCACTTTGAGAGTAACAAAGCCCAGACCAGTCTCAATTTGAGACATCCCTGAAGGGCTGTCCCAGCTTCAGAACTTGCTATGGATGTTCTGAGGGCCTGTTGTAATTGTGATGCAAATTGCCTTCTCCCTCTGTTCCCAAGACCACGTCTCAGTAAATCTGCACGGAGGAGTGAGGCATGAATATTTCTCCCCCAGCTTGAAGAAAAGGTACCAGAGCTCAGCTTCTACAGGCTTTTCCCCCTGGCAGGGAGATATAAGACTGTCTATAAGCTCCAGGTAAAAACTCTAACCCTGAAGAGTAGGACTTTGTTGTGGGATAACACTTTGGGTCTGTTGTCCAGTTATCACTCTTTCCTTCCGGTCAGAGCCACAGCGATATCTTTCTCAAATCTTCATTGTGAGGACCCAATGGGGTTACTGGAAGTAGAACCTACAAAAGTGCCTGTTACCATGTGTCCCTCACTCTCTTATCAGTCCACAATCAGTCTTTAGGAGTTCATCAAAATGATCATTAAGTGTTTTCACCTGTGAATGGCTCTAGTGGCTTCTATTCTGGGTAAGCAGACATCAGCTGGGACCCACTTGTTTCTCTAGATTTCAGGGCAACAGTTTATCCTGTGACCTCAGTTCTCTGATGGAAAAATAATCAATTTTCAGTTCGTTCAGTTTTTCCTTGTTAGAATGATGGGAAGGATGACTTCTATATCTGGAGTTGAATCTGGAAGTCCCTCCAGGATTTATTATTATTATTCATCTCCGCCTTAATTCCACTGTATTCAGATTTATACTCTTTGGAAATTTGTTGACCCCTGCGTTAGGACCAAGCATTTGATTAATTTTAATAAATGTGTTCTCTGCTTGTTAGGTGCAATAGTGTACAAAGATCAAATACATCAACAATTAAAATTGTGTTTTCCAGATTTTCTCTATGTTTACTTCTGGTCTTTTCCAATTCGATATTTTGAGAGGTAAATTATGCTATGCCACTTTCATTGTGGGTTTAGTTCTCCCTTGGTTCAGTCAAGTTTTATTTTATGTATTTTGAATTTGTACCAAGGGATACCTATATCTTTAGAAACCGTATGTTTTTGTAGTTGATTTTTCCTTTATCATTTAGAAAATTCTTAATTTTTATTAATCGTCCTTGCTTTAAAGTGTCCTTGGACTGACATTATATGACTGTATCAGCTTTCTTCTGGTTTCAGTTGTTAGGTCCCCCTCAAGCTTGAAAGCCAATTCTTTCAATAAATTTTCCTTTCTTTCTCTCTCTGTCTCTGTTTCTTAATACCTATCTATTTATCTGGGAATTGAATTGGTTACACATCTTCTGGAATTGATTTTCTTACGTGATTAGATTTAAAGACACTAATAACTCTATTTCTCATGGTGACGAAGGCCCTGGTACTTCACAGTGTGACAATAGAGACACACAAAATATTGTCATTGAATATTCCTAACCAAATACTATAAATGGCAATGTTCTGGTTGACCATGTATTTGATACCTTAGAATGTTTTTTTCTAACTCACCAGTATAATGATATTGGCTGGTTGCTCTTAACTGCATTAGAGAAAGTGGTGAAAGGAAAGGATGATTTTTGGAGGCAACTATTCCTTCTTGAGTGTCCAACTGCAGCCCATTATGTAGTGCTGGACAAGGTGCTAGTACTGAGGAGGGCCTGTCAGAAGGAGAGAAGGCTCTGTCACTAGCACCACACCATCTTGCAGATTCACTGGTGCTGGAAGTGTCCGTGGCACATAGAGATGATGTTCGGAAATTTGAACCACAATGAGGACTTGGGATTTTGGAGCAAATCCTGTTAATCCCTGTGGCTAGCTACTCTCCTTTTGAAAAAAGCTTTTGGCTGCTTCTGGGGCTTCTGTAGACTGGACACTTAACAGTGAGCCACTGAGTTACCACATGACCTGATCTGAGGCAATTCCACTGCTAAATTCTCTGGTTTACAATCCAGCCCTCTACTAAACCTGATTCTGTTATCGAGACTGACTGATTGAACTTCTACAAAAAAAAATAATAATTCTATTCTGTTAAGGGTTGGGTGAGACTTAGTTGCCTGGCTCCCTAGAATGCAGGTGGAGATCGGAATGTCTCACCCATTTGTAAATGAATTTTCAACCAATTCCACTTTTTTTTCCCAGCACCTTTCTTAACTCGTTTTTCATGGATTCTGAGAACTTGATTTGCCCTGGAAAGCCCTGACAAATACTTAACCTTTAACTTCCTCTGCTCTCTGTTTTATGATGACTATGCACATTCTATGTCTTTCCAAAATTACTTGAAATCTTCCTATGCCTTTGCATCATCTCTCATTGCTTTTGTTCTGGGTAGTTTATTTTCTTTTTCATTCTTCTAATCTGCTTTAATAGGCTTGAGGATGAAGAGAAGATAAATTTATGCAGTCTTCTTATTTAACCATGTTTTATACTGGTTTTTAAAAAGGAGGTTCTAGTGTCATTTCTAAAGTTTCAATATAATTTTCATAATGGATTAATAGAAAAGGAAAATAAATAAAAAAGCTATTAGATTTTGTGACTAGTATAGGCATCCCTACAGATAAGTAAGAAAAGAAAAAGAAAAGAATTTTCAATTTTATCAGTGATTTAGAATAATCAACATACTAAGAAAACAATCTGAGTCTTTTTCTGTGTGTTTTATAACATTTGGCCAAAATTTTCTCTTGAAGTTAGGGCTGTTTGCTTCTCTTTTAGAATGAATGCCTGATTTTAATCTTCACAATCAATTCCTATTCCTTTCAATTTGTAACTGGTAAATCTTTACTGCAAATGGCAAATGAGGTAAAAAAAACATCTCAGGAGACACATCTTCAGTTTTCTACCAGATGCTCTTTGACACTTGGGGACCTGGTGAGAAGGGTCAAGAGGGAAACAGTGGGGAAAGGGTGCTCACTTGCTAAAAGCTGTTTGATTATTTGGTTTAAGATATTGGTGATTTGTCTGCTCCTGTCAGTTATAAATCTCCAGGAGTCTAGAAGAATAAACATCCACCTAGATAGAAGCCTAAATTCGGAATCTACTTCTAGCCAGAAGGAGAGTTTCTATTGTTATAGATTTCTGTAACTTACAGAATTATGGAAATTTCTAAGACCTGTCTATTTCTATATTTTTATAAGTAACTCATCAAAAAACACAAGAGGCATGTTCAGGTAACCTGGAAATAAAAGCAATGATAAATACGTTATAGGAGACAGTGAAACATCACAATATCTCAATAAGCTGAATTATAGAAATAATCTAAAAATAACAATAAACATATGTGTTGTCCTTTACATTTTCAAAGATCAAGTTAATAATAATATTTACAATTTATTGAGAATAAAATGTATTGTGTTAACACAAGGTATTATGCTAAGCATACACATGAAAAATCTCTTTTAACCATAGCAATTCACTCAATGATTTTTTGAAACTTTTTTTTATGAACCAAGGTCTATCCTCTGTACTTAAGATGAAACAGTGAACAAAACAGATAAAAATCTTGGTTCTTTTGCAGGCCTAGAGGTGAGTATCAATACTATTATTCCCATTTCGGGGATGGAAAGGGAAAGTAAAACATATTCTGTAAGTCAAAGTTCTTCAAGCAGGTGAAATGGCAGTAGGAGGATTCTGTCCATTTCCTCAGTATCATGGAAGTTAAATTTTAGCAAAACAAAATTATTGCATAAAGAAAAGAGACAATGTACAACACTTGTGAAATAGACTAATATACCTGACAGCAAACTCAACATGTGTCAATATTTTAATGAGGTTGCCAAGGATCTGCAAGGACAATAAGTATGAAATAATGGTTAAAAGCATGAGCTGTGGATTAGACAAACTGGGTTCTAAATCTCAGTGCCCCCATTAACTAACTGGATGACCATGGGTACATGTTCTGCTTTCCTGGCCTCAGTTTCTTCAACTGTAAAATAAATGTATTCCTTAACCTTTCAAAAATCAGGGTCAGAATTAAATGAGGTAATATGTAATGTACTTATCATAGTTTCAAGCACATTAAATGGCAGCTAGTAATCCTGTGCTACACAAACACATGCATATTATTGAGAAAAGGAAGATCTTAAAACTCCTTTTCTGTACATTGCTTAGAGATATCAGGGTTTTTCATTTATTTCTGAGATCCACAACTGAGAAATTCTTAAGATAAATTTGGGATGCCTAAGGGAGAGACTCTGATATTAAAGAATTCAAATCCAAGTATCAGTTGATTAATTATACAGTAATGATAGAATGTATTTCAGGCACTGTGCTCAAGACTATCACATGGGAAATACTATTGAAGAAGCACAGGAGGAACAGCCTTGAAGCCCCCTGTGAGCGGACATAATGCCTTTGAACAATTATGTGAGCAGTCATGTAAATGACTTAACGCCTTTTGGTCGGAGGAGCAATAATTAAGTATAAGGCATTGAAACCACAGGTAAGCAGACAATAGAAGGATGCATTTATATCAGTTAAATTATCTAAAGATGAAAGGTGAGATCCCAAGTACACACCCTGTGTGATTTCTGGGAAGGGCAAAAGAATTCAAGTATCAGACATGTGATAGGACAGATCATAAACCTCTCCTACGTCTGAGATGCTATGATCTTAATAAAACTATTGAAATGTATCCATAGACCAAGTCTGGCATTTCAAGTGTGATCAGATTCTCATGGACCAGTGAATGCCTCCAGCTTTCATGCCACAGTATACTTAGAACCCTAGTATTTAGTTTAATTCTTCTGAAAAACTGTTGCTGAAATAGAGTTGAGAATACAAGATGTTTATCAAAGAGGAGGAAACAGCACTGAACAGATAAATCTGTTAGCTAGCTATGAAAATCTGTAAACTGTGGGAATAAAAGAGAAGAAGAAAGAAAAGGGGGCAACAAAAATCTCAGACAGTGAAGATATGATAAAGTTTTTGCCAGCACCAAAGAGAGCTCTAGAGCAAATCGAGGAATCCTTTGCTGAGCACAAAGGGACAGACCCTACTATGCCCATCTCCTCTACCCACCACTTTCATGCTCAGTCACTAGCCGATGGCTCCTGGAAAGAGTGTAGGGTTTCAGACTGAGTGTGAGTTGGGGCAGATCCCAAAGGCAGTATGGCTGGAGGCTGACTGCTTTCCTCAATGATGAGCAAGTTCCTTCTTGAAGAAGCATCCAAATTGCTTACCCCTACATCATCCACTTCCCGAACCGAAAATTTTCTGTTTACTTTGTTTTCCTAGAAAGGCTGTAGTACATCTGGCTGTGATGACTACATTTTAATCTCTGTTATATCTCTAGCACATATAATAATGTGTGTAGATGCCCAATAGTGATGGTATCAATTCAGGAATTTAGGCTGAGGTGTTTTGAGAACCCTGAAAGGATCTAAAAAAATCTGTCTATTCAAAAATAACCAATAAACCTATTAACCTTAAGAGTCTTCTGGTAATAAATACTGTTAACCAGTTTGGGTAGCATTTTAGTGGTCAAGATTTACTCATCTGTTTAAGTAATATCCTTTTTACAATTGTCTCCCAATAGAAAGCAGAGACTTAAAGTAAAAATGAAAATGGAAGTAAGTGACAATGGAGACAAAGAATTGAGAAAAGATTAATTATGTCATTTCCAGAGGTGATGGGAGGGCTAGGGAGGAGCATGGATGGGGGTGTAGGTAGATGAAATCACACACAGGATTTATGCCAGATACATTTTTTGATTCCTCCAGATCACTCCCCAACTCTGTTCTTTTCCCCTGGAGGATCAGCTGTATAAATTATAGAAAATCTTATTGTGTCTTCTGGCATCAAGTTGAGGAGCCCAGCACAGAAATGGAGGGAGGAAAGGGTATTAGGTCAGAAATTTATTCTCTGGTTCTCTCCTTGTGAAATTGCCTTTCTCTCAAGGTGGCCAATTCTGTTCTCTCCTTCTGGGTGTTGATGATTATTCCCTTTCCTTGTCTGTTAGACTGTAATTGTAACATCTGTTGCTGCTGGCTCTGGGTTCCTACACTTCTGCTTCTCCTATAGCCACCCCTCCTTCACATTTAGTACACTATGGTGCCCCTCACTGATACACAGGGCGCTAACCTTTTTCCCACGGATGCGAACGTCATGCATTTCAAGGAACTAAAACCCTTTATAACCTATTTCATCTCCTTTGTTCTTGGCCTAAGAGATCCATCCCTAGCCCACACTGACTTCTCCCAAATGAATGGACTTGGTGATTGGTAAGTCAGGAGCAGATTGGCATTAGAGTGTAAGTATGGTCTCTGTGGAAGGTTAGGTGAATCAAACGGCTGGGGCCAAGCTGCAGCTCACTGCGTGCCTGAGGAGTTCCCAGGGCTCACAGTACAATTACCTTTCCATGACTAAACTTCCCCAAGTTCAGCATTCATTTTTTGCAAAAATGCCTCCTACCGAATTCAGTGGTATCTTCTTTTCACAATATAATGACACATGCTCTCTACTTACATCTATAAAAAGAGAGCTTTAACATAAAGAGCAAATCTGGAGTTCCATACGCTATGATATGTGGTCTTTAAACCCAGTATGTATTTCCTTTTATTACACTGGAAAAGAACACTTTAATTTTCCTTAAAATAATTAAATCATTAAAAATCATTAAAGCTTCAGTATGGCTCAAACTTGTTAAAATTATCTGCTGTCCCTTGTTGATTAAGATGACAGCTCAGTCTAAACTGTTATACAAACAAACAAGCAGAAAAACACTCATTGATCGCAGCTGAAGGTACAGGTGTTTTCCCGCCTCTCGCTTTAGTTTCTGTTCCTCCGAACCATGCTCATACTAGCTGTGGTCAACAGCATCTGACTTTATCATGCTTATTTTTGTTTGTTTGTTTTTGTTGCAACCTTTGACTAATCTACAGAGACCATCTGTTAAGTTTTGACTGGTACTGAAGAGTTAATAATTTCAAAATAAAACAACCAATTTCAAGTCTCAATGTGAAATTCCCAGTGCACCTCATAGACTAAATATCAATAGAAGTAAGTGACAGAAATCACATTCATGAACACCTGGTGTATTCTTGCCCGGCTTGATACCTGGAGGGTCTTATTTCAAACTGAGAGCAATGGGATTTAGCATATGGGCCGTCCCACAATTGAAACTTATTTGGTTTGCCAGATGGTTATATATCTATTATGTTAGAGAAAAATCTTCTTAAAAATTTTTTTATTGATCATATATCATTGAAAGGGTTTCTATAAGTTATTCAACAAAGAAGAAAGACATCTTATTTCTTTTTGTAAAGTGTATTTAAAAAGAAATTGTGTGATAAATTTCAGGGAAACAAAATAAAATAAATGGGGAAAAGTTTCTTCCTACATGGATGAAACCTAGTTATGGTATTTCTGAACAAAAGGCAGCTTACAGGAAACAATGCAATATCTACCTTCCATATACTTATCTAGGTGTACAATTAGTATTTTCCAATCTACTTTTCCAGAACACAGTCACCCAAAAGCTAGTATTTAGCCTCATCAACTAGCTTTGAAGTTTAAACATCTTAAAGGAAGTAATGCCCTAGTCTACAATAATGCTCTGTATAAATGGACCACAAATGGATGCATAGAAGTGGGTTGCAGTTCTAAATCGTGCACAAAACTTAAACATGTCCTTGTCTTGGAACCTGCCGTTGAGCAGAACCTGACGATTTAGTGTAAGATGGAAGAAAAGGTGGCTATAATTTTAGGAGGCTGGCAAAAAAAGCAATATCTACTATGCTGTGATAGAAAGTTTGGTTAGACTGTCATCTGCTGGGCCATTGAAACTCGAAAAAGATCATGGATCTGTCTAACAATATTTTCAGGCAGAATTTTTAATAAGCCAACCACTTCCTCTAGCTGTCTATGTTTAAATATGTGGAGAGAAAGATGCCCCACAGAAGGAACTGTTGAGATGTTAAGCATAATTTATGAGCTATACAAATGAGCTGGTTTTAAAACAAACTTTTTTCTTATTCCCTAGTCCCTTTTGGTAAAGAGTCTCAAATTTAGAAATGCACTAGGACACTAACAGTAATGCAAAGCTTCAGGTTAAAGATCTCAAGCCTGTGGATAAAAGACTATTGAGACATCTAAAAGATTTAAATCATGTCTATTTGGGCTACTAAGAATACTAAGGATGAGCCTCTTAGATGTTTCTTATAAGAGATTCTCTAAAAATATTTTAGATTATGAATCACAGACATTTTAGACAAATTTTAAAATCATAAGGATGTTGCCCCACAAAACTAAGTATCAGCACATTCCACAGAGGGGCTTTTGAAGCTACTTGTGGATGTGGCCTTTGTTTAACAGGGTTTAACCTGGTAATTAATAGTAAACCCCAAATACTTTTTTGAGACAAAAATTATCAATTGAAACTAAAATGAATTAGAAACATTTTTAAATGAAAAGACTCGAGAATCCCCTGACTTTTACAGAAAGGAGCAATCTGAGAATATTACTCAGGTGCAAATTCAACAGTAATTTCTGTGAGAAAGGGAGGTCGACCCGGAGTGCAGAGGAAGTCTAGGGGGAAGATAAACACAATGGCAATGAAGCAGGACTTCCAGGAGCAAGACTGGGTCCTAATTCCAGGATCTGGCAAAGTGTGCTCAGCTGGATTTCAAAACTGCATGAACCAGTGACTGCTGTGTTTCATCCAGTCCTTTTTGAAGTGGAGCACTTATTTTTGTTATCCTACCCATGTACCACCTTTGTATGTTGGCTCTGTGTGTGTGGTGGGGGGGAGATAATTTGTCTCTTTGGCTCATAGCAAGGGGACTCATACTTGAGTTGATGCGACCTGAAACCCTCACCCGAGGAGCTTCGTCTTTGGCTGGATTTTATTAAGTTAACACAATCCTGGGCTTGGCTTTGGGTTTGTACAATAATTGTATGAGATCTGGGAGGCCTTGGGAGAAGGTGAGTGCATTTTTTTTATGTGGGAGGAGTATAAGTTATTTTTGACTAAAGAATGAAGTGGCAGGTTAAAGATGGCTACAAATTCTTTGCCACCTCTCCCTGAGAGGTGGAGTCTAATTCCCTCTCCCATAAATCTCTGACGGTTGTAATGATCTTTTTGAATAATAGATTGTAGCAGAAACAATGTTCTGGAAGCTGTGGGGTTAGATCATAAGATATCTTATGACTTCCACCTTGGCCTGCTGGAATGCTTGCTTGTAAGGACACTTCTCAGATCCATCCATGATGAGAAAAGCTAAATCACATGGAGAGATCACCACATGTAGGTACTCTGTCAACAGGCCTACCTGAGCTGTTAGCTGATAAATACCAGCCATGTGAGAGAACCACCTTGGATGTCCAGCCTATGGGTCCTTTAGATGACTCCAGCCAGGACTGCCATTTGACAGCAACCACATAAAAATCCCAAATGAAAACCTCCACGTTGAGCCCAGTCAACTCAAAGAACTATGAGAAATAATAATATGTTATTGTTTTAAATCCTAAATTTGTAGGCTGATAGCAGATAGACTATAGATTATAGAATATAGTAGTAAGGAGAATTATATAACACACTGAGTTTTTTTTTTAAGGACAATCTTTCAAACATGGGACAATGGAAGAACTGAGAGGAAAAGGCCAGAAATCTGTTCATCTCTGTGCCCTTTGTATATGAAGAAAACATACTGCAGTTAATAGATTCTAAGACACCACTGATTGTTAAAAGGCTCCATTCTTTTCTACACCACAAAGAAAGAAAATCATGCTTTAAATTATGGTACTATGCTTCTTTACAAATTAGAATCTCACTTTATGCTCATAAAAATCATTTTACACTGATTTGGATATAAAATGTTTGGCCATACATCACTTCTATACATATAAAAAATGAAAATCTAAGCAAAATAAATTTAACTTTTTCCTAAAATGTATGTATTTGAATCTTACATTTCAGAATCACTTTATAACTCAGTCATTAATGTTGATGTTTTTCCCCATATTTTCTAAGTTTCACCAAAAGCATCTATGAAACAGTTATGTAAAAAACTTTCTCTGCTAGTGTTTCCAGGAATTTCTTTTCATTTATTCTCATTAGATAGATTTTTACATAGAACCTTTCTGACTTTAACCAAAAGTTATAAATAAAAGGCTTTCCACATAATAACCAGAACCCACATTCCTTCTTCAGATGAATCTAAAATGGTTTTAGTAACTGAAATATGAAGGGGTTGAAGCTGTCCCCTATGATTAGCAGGCATGTCACTACATTTTTTTAGCAGGCTTATTCTTCAGTGGTTCAAATAAATGTTCATAAAGTACAACACGAACAACCACCTTGGAATTATATCAGGTTTTTGGCTGTCAGAGAGCTTAGCCAGCCCATCTTCTTTCTAGTCCCCTGAGCACTGGAGGAATATGTACCTTCTTTGAAGGAAATCAACAACCTAACAAATGCCAAAGCTGGAACTAATTTGTTCTGATTTCTAGTTTGGTGTTCTTTTCTCCACTTTTTTATAGCAATTACTTGGTTTCATCTAAGCATTCCAATGTCCCTTTAAGTAAAGGAGACTTTTACTGGGTAGAGATCTTATAATAAAGCTTTTGTTGGGACCTAAGATAGATATATAGTTGGCAATACACTGCACTAAACCTTACTATATTCTTTGATGTTATTACCTTTCTTCATTTTTCCCCTAAATTGGTCCCAAATTGCAAATTGAGCCAGTGCACCATTGTATTTAGAAAAAGGAAAATATTTTTACTAAATTATTACACATATAAATCAAGACTCTAAAGTAATGTGATTGCAATTTTTAGACAACTATTTCCTCATTTATTTTTTCGAATCTGCAGTGGCCCCTTTTAAACTGTCCCCCTCAAAGACTCTGTCTTTATTTATGTTGTTATGGTTAAAGTCAGGTTTGGAATTTCTTCTTGACCTTTAAGAGTCTGTGGCATATTTTCCAGAATATTTCTGGTGATGACAAATTTCCATCATTTCCTTTGAGGCATCATTTCATTTCTCTTTCATAACAGGTAATCCCAAAATCCAGTTTAAAGCAATATCCATTTAAATTACAATTCTGTGGGTCAGCAATTTAGGCTGGCCTCAGCTGGTGGGTTATTCTGGTCTTGTTTGATTCTACTCATATGTCTACAGTCAGTGCCTGAGTTGGCTGGGGTTGTAATTTAAGTCTCTTTTTTTTTTAATAAATACATAATGCCATCTTGTCCCAGTTTTGAGGCTTTGGCTAGAGGTTAGTCAGTACCCTTTTTAAGCAGCTAATTAAGTTCACGTCCTAACCATTTCCCCCGTGGGGCTCCTCACACTCCGGGCCATTATACACCAGCCTTAATTACTCCAGGACCAGGTATCAGACATCTGGAGAAAGCCGCGAGGCCCTGGAGCCCAGGAAATCATTCAGATTAGCCAATCCACAGGGAACATATATGACACTTAGCTAG
Organism: Phataginus tricuspis; assembly: GCA_029783875.1. Classification (NCBI taxonomy): domain Eukaryota; kingdom Metazoa; phylum Chordata; class Mammalia; order Pholidota; family Manidae; genus Phataginus; species Phataginus tricuspis. The sequence continues at coordinate 6,905,101 of JAQQAC010022866.1, forward strand.
CCCCACCCCACTTGCAGTTCATACACTGACACTTCTGCCCCAGTCTGTTGTTACCCTGTCCTCAGGCACAAGGCTCTGTCTGGGCCTGTATGACAGCCTTCTCCTGTTTGGAGCTGTAAGTATCAAAAAATCCTGGCTCTCCCCTATGTGAGTATCACTGTGTTGTGTACTGCCATCAGAATCGTTCTATTTTACACAAATGGGGTTCTGGCTATCTCAGCATGGCTTCAGCTGGGATGGCTTTTCTCTGCTGCATGTGATCTTAGTTCTGCACCTTGCTCATGTTGCAGTGGTAGGATTACAAGAGAGAAAGCAATGCCTCCTGGAACCTAGGCTTGAAACTGGTCTATTGTCATTTCCATTGCTTCTTTTCGTTAAAAAACTCATAAGGTCACTGCATCTCCACCTCTACATGAGAGGAAGCAGCAAAGTCACATTTCAAACGCTGTGGATACAGGAAGAGTTGAAGAACTGGGACATTTTTACAAACAATTGACAATACAGGTTTTGATTTTTGTAACCATCAAAACATCTTTTAGAGGCATGTGTGATGAAAAAGATAGCTTATCAGTTTAGATAGCACCTTTCCAAATTAACAAGCAAACTGCCTATAAATATGGCTCATGTACTCATTCTCAATTATGTCCCATAATTGAGACATTTTCAAACATCTTTTAAATATGTTTTGAGACCTACTTATCTTGGTTTAATGAACACTCTTACAAGGATCTATTCTGTTTGGGATTCACATTTTTCATAAAAATTTTGCAGAAGTGAACTGTCATAGAGATATAACTTGTGGAAAGTTAAAAAATACAAAAGAAAATCGTTACAATTGTTAATATATTGATCTCCTATATTTTGGAAGGCATTACAAGAAGGTTTCAGGTACCTTAGCAATAAATCGACACATTTTACTAGAAGTTTATTCTTACAGTTCATTTTCATGTCTTTAATAACATTTAACACTTTGTAAAACTAATAGTTTATTCTTTTTGGTATGGAAGTGGAGCTAAGGTACATTGAATTCAGTGAATCATTGTTCAGGTCACACTAATGTCAGAATTTTTGGGGGATTGTTTTATTATTTTTCAGCCATTGTTCCCTCTCATCCTGTAATATAACATTGTATGTGTGTGCATGCATAGATAGATATTATATTCCTAGTGGTTTTCTGGCTGTATATATTTTAATTTATAAAAATGATATCATACTAAGACTTCTGGGAAGATGGCGGCGTGAACAGGGTGGCAGAAATCTCCTCCCAAACCATATATATTTGTGAAAATACAACAAATACAACTATTCCTAAAAGAGACACCAGAAGATACAATACAACAGCCAGGCTACAGCTATACCTGTGAGAATTCAGTGCCTCACGAAGCGGGTATGATACAAAGCCGCGACCTGGTGGGACATGAGCACTTCCCCACCCCAGCGCACTGGCAGGAGGAAAAGATTCAGAGTGGGGAGGGAGTGGAAGCACAGGGCTGCCAAATAACCAGCCCTGGTGATCTGCGCCAGGAGCACTGACACATTGCGTGGTGTATCAGAGATTAGAGAAACAGAAGGGCAGGATCCAAGAAAGACAACAAGCAGGTCCCCTCAGCGAGCTCCCCGGGACAAAAGAAAAGCGTGCACTTTTCTTAAAAGTCTTAAAGTGACAAGGGCCCAATAGCGGAACAAAATCGTCCCAGCACACTCAGCCCAGCAGGCTGGGAGTCTTGGGGAATTTCGGATCCCCTGGCCAGTGGCCGGGCAAAGCAGTCATACCGAGGCTTCCCACAGAGATCAGCAGCCTGCCATTCGTTCCCCCCGACCCTGTTAGCACCACAAAGGGTCCGGTGGGGCCCCTGCTGCTGCGGAACAGTGGAGGAGCAGCACCACCCACAGCATCCTTACAGAATCAGCTCCCGGCTGGTGCACAGCTAACTGGGAAGAGCCCCAGAACCAGGTTCAGAAGGCACGAAGGGGACCAGAATGCACCCAACAAGACTGCAAACCCCTGCAGTGCTATAGGCTAAGCTAAGGTGGCCAGCACACAGGCAGCTTAGGGCATTAAACCAGAGACTGCCTCCTGGTGTCCTGAAAAACAGCTCAGGCCCCTGAGAAGGACAAGGAGAACAACAAGAAGGAAGGGATTTGTTCTCCCAGCTGACACATGTGGCGACTACCAGCAACCACTTACTTCTATCACCATGAAAAGACAGAGGAATATGGTCCAGACAAAGCTTAGCCAGACAACCCCAGAGAAGGAGCCTGATGGGATAGACTTATACAATCTTCATGAAAAATAATTCAGAATAAAAGTCATAACCATGCTGATGAATATACAGAGAAATAGCAGGAGCTAAAGGAGGAAGTGAGGAAAGACAATGCAGAAATCAGACAAGCGATCAATGGGCTTAGGAGCAGACTGGACAAGGTGCAAGAGACTGTTAATGGAATAGAAATCAGAGAACAGGAATACAGAGAAGCTGAGGCAGAGAGAGATAAAAGGATCTCTAGGAATGAAAGAATATTAAGAGAACTGTGTGACCAATCCAAATGGAACAATATTTGCATTATAGGAGTACCAGAAGAAGAAAAGAGAGAAAAAGGGATAGAAAGTGTCTTTGAAGAAATAATTGCTGAAAACTTCCCCAAGCTGGGGAAGGAAATAGTTTCTAGGACCATGGAAGCCCACAGAACTCCCAAAAAAAGGGACACAAGGAAGACAACACCAAGACACATAATAATTAAAATGGCAAATATCAAAGATAAGGACAGAGTATTAAAGGCAGCTACAGAGAGAAAAAAGATCACCTACAAAGGAAAACCCATCAGACTATCATCAGACTTCTCAACAGAAACCTTACAGGCCAGAAGAGAATGGCATGATATATTTAACATAACGAAACAGAAGGGCCTTGAACCAAGAATACTGTATCCAGCACGATTATCATTTAAATATGATGGAGGGATTAAACAAATCCCATACAAGTGAAAGCTGAGGGAGTTGCCTCCCACAAACCACCTCTACAGGACATCTTAAAGGGACGGCTCTGGATGGAAGCACCCCTAAGGCTAAAAACACATCAACAGAGGAAATAAAACCATAGCAAAGAAAGCAGACCATCCAAATACTAACTAAAGGCAAAAAGTAAAATCAACTATCCACAAAAACAGTCAAAGGAAATGTAAAAGAGTACAGAATAAAACACCTAGTATATAAAGAATGGAGGAGGAAGAATAAGAAGGGAGAGAAATAAGGAATCATCAGACTGTGTTTATAATAACTTAACAAGAAACTTAAGTTAGACTGTTAGATAATAAAGAAGCTACCCTTGAACCTTTGGTAACCATGAATCTAAAGCCAGCAATCACAATAAGTACATATCTATTGATAATCACCCTAAATGTAAATGGACTGAATGCACCAATCAAAAGACACAGAGTAATAGAATGGATAAAAAAGCAAGACCCATCTATATGCTACTTACAAGAGACTCACCTCAAACCCACAGATACACACAGACTAAAGATGAAGGGATGGAAAAAGATATTTCATGCAAACAACAAGGTGAAAAAAGGATGTGTTACAATACTTGAATCAGACAAAATAGACTTCAAAATGAAGAAAGTAGCAAGAGATAAAGAAGGACATAATGATAAAGGGGCCCGTCCAACAAGAGGACATAATCATTTTAAATATATATGCACCCAACACAGGAGCGCTGACATATGTGAAACAAATACTAATAGAATTAAAGGATAAAATAGAAAGCAATTCATTCATTCATTTTAGGAGACTTCAACACACCATTCACTCCAAAGGACATATCAACCAGACAGGAAATAAGTAAAGACACAGAGGCACTGAACAACGCACTAGAACCGATGGACCTAACAAATATCTACAGAACGCTACATCCAAAAGCAGCAGGATACACATTCTTCTCAAGGGCACATGGAACATTTTCCAGAATAGACCACATACTAGGCCACCAAAAGAACCTCAGTAAATTCAAAAACATTGAAATTCTACCAACCAACTTCTCAGATCACAAAGGTATAAAGCTAGAAATAAATTGTACAAAAAACAAGGATCACAAATACATGGAGACTTAACAGCGTGCTCCTAAATAATCAATGGATAAATGAACAAATTAAAACAGAGATCAAAAATATATGGAGACTAATGACAACAACAACCCCAAGCCGCAACTTCTGTGGGACGCAGCAAAGGCAGTTCTAAGAAGAAAGTATATTGCAATCCAGGCCTATTTAAAGAAGGAAGAACAATCCCAAATGAAGAGTCTAAAGACACAATTATTGAAATTGGAAAAAGAACAAATGAGGCCCAAAGTCACCAGAAGGAAGGACATAATAAAGATCAGAGAAGATATAAATAAAATTGAGAAGAATAAAACAACAGAAAAAATAAATGATTCCAAAGCTGGTTCTTTGAAAAAGTAAACAAAATAGATAAACCCCTAGCCAGACTTATTAAGAGAAAAAGAGAATCTATACACATAAACAGAATCAGAAATGAGAAAGGAAAAATAACAACAGACCCCACAGAAATACAAAGAATTATAAGAGAATACCATGAAAATCTACATGCTAACAAGTTGGAAAACCTAGAAGAAATGGACAACTTCTTAGAAAAATACAACCTTCCAAGACTGACCAAGCAAGAAACAGAAAACATAAACAGACCATTACCAGCAACAAAATTGAATTGGTAATCAAAAAACTACCCAAGAACAAAACCCCTGGGCCATATGAACTCACCTCTGAATTTTACCAGACATATAGAGAAGAAATAACACCCATTCTCCTTAAAGTTTTCCAAACTCAATCTACAAAGCTAGCTTCACTCGAATACCAAAACCTGGCAAAGACCTCACCAAAAAAGAAAAATACAGACAAATATCCCTGATGAACATAGATGAAAAATACTCAACAAAATAATAGCAAACAGAATTCAAAAATACATCAAGAGGATCATACACCATGATCAAGTGGGATTCATCCCAGGGATGCAAGGATGGTACAACATTCAAAAATCCATCAACATCATCCACCACATCAACAAAAAGAACAAAAACCACGTGATAATCTCCACAGATGCTGAAAAAGCATTTGACAAAATTCAACATCCATTCATGATAAAAACTTTCAACAAAATGGGTATAGAGGGCAAGTACCTTAACATCATAAAGGCCATATATGACAAACCCACAACCAACATCATTCTTAACACCAAGAAGCTGAAAGCTTTTCATCTAATATTGGGAACAAGACAGGGATGCCCACCCTCTCCACTGTTATTCAACATAGTACTGGAGGTCCTAGCCACGGCAATCAGACAAAACAAAGAAATACAAGGTGTCCAGATTGATAAAGAAGTCAAATTGTCACTATTTGCAGATGACATGATATTGTACATAAAAAACCCTAAAGACTCCACTCCAAAACTACTAGAACTAATATCTGAATTCAGCAAATTTGCAGGATACAAAATTAACACAGAAATCTGTTGCTTTCCTATACACTAACGATGAGCTAACAGAAAGAGAAATCAGGGAAACAATTCCATTCACAGTTGCATCAAAAAGAATAAAATACCTAGGAATAAACTTAACGAAGGAAGTGAAAGACCTATACCCTGAAAACTACAAGACACTCCTAAGAGAAATTAAACAGGACACTAACAAATGGAAATTCATCCCATGCTCTTGGCTAGGAAGAATAAATATTGTCAAAATGGGTATACTACCTAAAGCAATCAACAAATTCAATGCAATTCCTATCAAAATACTAACAGCCTTCTTCAATGAACTGTAACAAATAGTTCTAAAATTCATATGAAACCACAAAACATCCCGAATAGCCAAAGCAATTCTGAGAAGGAGGAATAAAACAGGGGAAATTACGCTCTCTGATTTCTAACTCTACTACAAAGCCACAGTAATCAAGACAACTTGGTATTGGCACAAAAACAGAACCACAGACCAGTGGAACAGAATAGAAAATCCAAACATTAACCCAAACATATACGGTCAATTAATATATGATAAAGGAGCCTTGGATATACAATAGGGAGATGACAGCCTCTACAGCAGCTGGTGTTGGCATAACTGGACAGCTACATGAAAGAGTGAAACTCGACTACTAAGCCCATACACAAAAGTAAGCTCAAAATGGATCAAAGACCTGAATGTAAGTCATGAAACCATAAAACTCTTAGAAAAATCATAGGCAAAAATCTCTTGGACATAAACATGAGTGACTTCTTCATGAACATATTTCCCAGGGCAAGGGAAACAAAAGCAAAAATGAACAAGTGGGACTATATCAAGCTGAAAAGCTTCTGTACAGCAAAGGACACCATCAGTACAACAAAAAGACATCCTATAGTATGGGAGAATATATTCATAAATGACATATCCAATAAGGAGTTGACATCCAAAATATATAAAGAACTTATGCACCTCAACAAACAAAAAAACAAATAATCCAATTAAAAAATGGGCAGAGGAGCTGAATAGACACTTATCCAAAGAAGAAATTCAGATCGCCAACAGGCACATGAAAAGATGCTCCACATCACTAATCATCAAAGAAGTCCAAATTAAAATCACAATGAGATATCACCTCACACCAGTAGGTATGGCCAACATCCAAAACACAAACAACAACAAATGTTGGCGAGGATATGGACAAAAGGGAACCCTCCTTCACTGCTGGTGGGAATGAAAATTAGTTCAACCATTGTAGAAAGCAGTATGGAGGTTCCTCAAAAAACTCAAAATAGAAATACCATTTGACCCAGGAATTTCACTCCTAGGAATTTACCCTCAGAATGCAGCAGCCCAGTTTGAAAAAGACATATGCACCCCTTTGTTTATCGCAGCACTATTTACAATAGCCAGGAAATGGAAGCAACTTAAGTGTCCATCAGTAGATGAATGGATAAAGAAGAGGTTGTACACATACACAATGGAATATTATTCAGCCATAAGACGGAAACAAATCCTACCATTTGCAACAACATGGATGGGGCTAGAAGGTATTATGCTCAGTGAAATAAGCGAAGCAGAAAAAGACAAGTATCATATGATTTCACTTATATGAAGAACATAAAAGCAAAGAAAAAAACTGAGAGAACAAAACAGCAGCAGACTCACAGAACCCAAGAATGGACTAACGGTTACCAAAGGGAAAGGGACTGGGGAGGATGGGTGGGAAGGGAGGGAGAAGGGGGAAAAAGGGGCATTACAATTGGCAGACATAATGTTGGGGGGGCACTGGGAGGGCTGTACAACTCAGAGAAGACAAGTATTGATTCTATAGCATCTCACTACACTGATGGACAGTGACTGTAATGGGGTAAGGGGGGGGACCTGATGAAGTGCGGAGTTTAGTAACCATTATGTTGCACATGTAACTGTAGATTAATGATACCAAAATAAAAATAAATAAATAAATAAATAAAAAATAAAAATGATATTATACTATATATTCTGTTTCTTTTTTTTACTCAGTGTATTTTTGAAATCTGTATTGTTTTTATATGTAAATTTAACTCAGAATTTCTGATAACTTACCCCAAACAATGCTGCAAAGAATAATCAATTATATGTCAAGTGGACAAAAATTTCACATAAATATATCCCTGGGGCCATGATTTCTAAGTAGTGTGGCCTATGTGGGGCCATCATTTTCACTTGACTTAGTCTGCTCAGACTGCTGTAACAACAACCATAGACTGGGTGGCTTAAACAAGAGAAATTAATTTTCTTCACAATTATGGAGACTGGAAGTTCCAGATCCAGGTGCTGGCAGGATTGGAGAACTCTCCCCTTGGGTAGCAAATGTCTGTCCTCTTTCTCTGTACTTACATGACCTGTCCTTTTTGTGTGAACAGACAGAGAGTGAGGGCTATCTGTTTCTCTTCTTATAAGGACACTAATCCTACTAGATGAGAGCCTTACCCTTATGATCTCATTTAATCTTAATTACTTCCTAATAGGCCCCATCTCTGAATACAACCATACTGTGGGTTAAGGCTTCAATACATGAATTTGGTAGAGACACAGTTAGTCCATAATAACTATTATTTTGTATTATATTTACTTTCCTCTATGAAACAGTGTTTCAGTTCTGACAATAAATTATATGATCATTTTAGGTATGTACATACTTAAATTCTCTAAGTCTTATTAAATCACTTTTTAAATAGACGTTAAACGCCAAACAAAAGTACACAAAATTCCTTGCTCCTCCACACTTTATAAGGGATTTTTATTACCTGATTTTTTATTGTTGCTACTCTTACAGATTATAATAGGCATATCTGGAGCTGATTATGACTTTTAATTTATAGTATAGTCCATTGTAACAATTTCCATTTAAAGCTGAGGCGTAAGGGGGTAGTAGTATCAACAGTTTATCATCTCAGATATTAACATGAGTTCTAAAGGAATTAAATTGTTAATATGTGCAACAAATTAACATTTGTTAAATGACATCTATTATTATTGTGTAAAGTAGAAAAAAGATGCATTTTAGTAGAACTAATATCTTGGAGTTGTAAGTTTTGAGCCAAGGTACTTCTGTAAGCCTGTGATTTTGTATTCTTTGGAGATATTAACAAATACCTGAAAAGAACATAAAATGACGTCATATACAGAGGGCCAATGGGCTACTAGTAGGTTGCCCATAAATGTGGAATCTCTTGCCTCCAACAGGGAAGTCTTTAATTGACAGAAGGACAATGAATGACCTCATTGACCTTCACATTTGCTTCTGGCTCTTATTTCTCTGACTTTCCTTTTTCTTCCTTGCTAAGAAATTTCATTTTAGTTTTCTACCTTTTCTCTGAAAGACATGGCTTTGATTCATATTGGTTTTCTTCAATCTCAAGGCAACTTGACAGGCTTAAATCTCTTACAATCGGGAACTGAGGAAACAATAAGAAGTCAGCAACATTAACTGCTTTGGAGGAGAGCTTCTCCTGAGATTAACCACCTCTGTAAGACTCAGAGTTTAACGTCCCCGGTACTGTTTGGAAAAGCAGCTGGACCAAGCTGTCTTTTAGCCACTGTCAAAAACAAATTGCCGTCTGGGGAGTCAGACACTTTTAGCAGAGAACAGACCTGTGTCGCTGGAGTGACTGGCAGCAGGAGAGGACAGGTGGGAGCTGGAGTTGGAGCTAAGACGTGGAGAGCATGGCTGATGCAGCATTTTCTGGGAGCTATCTGCCACATGTATCTTAGGCTGTGGTTGGGTCTCTATTTAAAAGCAGATTAGATGAGGTAGAGGAGACAGTAAATGGAATAAAAATTAGAAAACAGGAATACAAAGAAGCTGAGGCAGAGAAAGAAAAAACGATCTCTAGGAATTAAAGAATATTAAGAGAACTGTGTGAACAATCCAGATGGAACAATATTTGCATTGTGGGAGTACCAGAAGAAGAGAGAAAAAAGGGATAGAAAGTGTCTTTGAATAAATAATTGCTGAAAACTTCCCCAAGCTGGGGAAGGAAATAGTCCCTCAGACCATGGAAGTGCGCAGTTCTCCCAACACAGGGACCCAAGGAAGACAACACCAAGACATATAATAATTAAAATGGATCAAGGATAAGGACAGAGTACTAAAAGCAGCCAGAGAGAGAAAAAAGGTCAGCTACAAAGGAAAATCCAGCAGGCTATCATCAGATAGCCTGAACCAGAGGAAACAATAAGAAAACAGCAACATTAACTGCTCTGGAGGAGAGCTTTTTCCGAGACTAACCACCTCTGTAAGACTCAGAGTTTAACGTCCCTGGTACTCGAACCAAGAATACTCTACCCAGCAAGAGTATCATCTAAATTTGAAGGAAGAATTAAATAATTCCCAGGTAAGCAAAAGTTGAGGGAATTTACCTCCCACAAACCATCTCTACAGTGTATTTTAAAGGGACTGCTCTAGATGGAAGTGCTCCTAAGGCTAAATTGCTGTCACCAGAGAAAATATAACCACAGTACAGGAAGTAAACCAATTAATTACTAGCCAAATGAAAAATTAAATCAGATACATAAAAAGTCAGTCAAGGGATACACAAAGAGTACAGAATACAACACCTAATATATAAAGGGTAGAGGGAGAAGAAAAAGAAGGGAGAGAAAAAAGAATCTTCAGTTTGTGCTTATAATTGTGAAATAAGTGAGTTAAGTTAGACTGTTAGATAGTAAAGAAGCTGCCCTTGAACCTTTGGTAACCATGAATCCAAAGCCTAGAATGGGAATAGGTACATATATATCGATAATCACCCTAAATGTAAATGGACTGAATGCACCAATCAAAAGACATAGTGTTACAGAATGGATAAAAAAAAAAAGACCCATCTATATGCTGCCTACAAGAGACTCACTTCAAACCCAGAGACATACACAGACTAAAAGTGAAGGGATGGAAAAACATTTCATGCCAACAATAGGGAGAAAAAAACAGGAGTTGCAGCACTTGTATCAGAAAAAATTAGACTTCAAAACAAAGAAAGTAACAAAAGACCAAGAAGAACATTACATAATGATAAAGGGGTCAGTCCAACAAGAGGATATAGTCATTATAAATATCTACGCACTCAACATAGTAGAATGCAATGCATTCATTTTAGGAGACTTCAACACACCACTCACTCCAAAGGACAGATCAACCAGACAGAAAATAAGTAAGGAGACATAGGCACTGAACAACACATTATAACAGATCCTACCCTAACAGACATCTACAGAACACTCCACCCAAATGTTACGGAAAAACTGGAAAACCTGAACTGGATCACTGATGGAAGAACCAAGCGGCACTTGGAGGGCTTGGAGGGTTGAGGTTTTATTTTACACTGGTCGGCTCATCAAAGGAGAGTAAATCTCCAATGGTCTGAGCCCCAATCAGAAGCAAGGAGAGCAATTTATGTCATTTTTATCTGTGGCGTTTCAGCATGTGCATGGCGAAATAGGAGCCTGGAGAAGGAGGGGAGGTGGGAGCTGGGAGTGCTCTGCTGACTTTGCCAACCGGAGGAGAAAAGTGGTTTGCTGACTTTGATGTCTGTGTTGAATATTTTCCTTATCACAAAAGCAGCAGGACACACATTCTTCTGAAGTGCACATAGAACATTTTCCAGAATAGATCACATACTAGGCCACAAAAAGTGCCTCAGCAAATTCAAAAAGATTGACATTGTACCAACCAAGTTTTCAGATCACAAAAGAATGAAATTAGAAATAAATTATACAAAGAAAACAAAAAGGCTCACAAACACATGGAGGCTTAGCAAAATGCTCCTAAATAATCAGTGGATCAATGACCAAATTAAAACAGAGATCAAGCAATATATGAAGACAAATGAAGACAACAGCTCATGGCCCAACTTCTGTGGGACACAGTGAAGGCAACTCTAAGAGGAAAGTATGCAGCAATTCAGGCCTATTTAAAAAAGGAAGAATAATCCCAAAAGAACAGTCTAAATTCACAATTAGTGAAACTGGAAAAAGAAGAATAAATGAGGCCCAAAGTCAGTAGAAGGAGGGACATAATAAATATCAGAGAAGAAATAAATCAAATTGAAAAGAATAAAACAGTAGAAAGAATTAATGAAACACAGAGCTGTTTTTTTGAGCAAATAAACAAAAGAAATAAACCCCTATCCACACTTAACAAGAAAAGAAGAGAATCTACGCACATAAACAGAATCAGAAATGAGAATTGAAAAATCACTGTACACACCACAGAAATTCAAAGAATTATTAGAGAATACTATGAAAAATTATATGCAACAAATTGGATAACCTAGAAGAAATGGGCAACTTTCTAGAAAAATACAACCTTCCAAGATTACCCAGGAAGAAACAAAAAATCTGACCAGATCAATTACTAACAATAAAATTGAATCAGTAATCAAAAAAACTACCTAAGAACAAAACCCCTGGACCATATGGCTTCATTGATGACATTTATCAGACATTTAGAGAAGACCAAATACCCATCCTCCTAAAGTTTTCCAAAAAGTAGAAGAGGTGGGAATAATTCCAAACTCATTCTATGAAGCCAGCATTACTCAAATACCAAAGCCAGGCAAAGACATAACAAAAGTGAAAATTACAGACCAATATCCCTGATGAACACAGATGCAAAAATACTCAGAAAAATATTAGCAAACAGAATTAAAAAATACATCAAAAGGATCATATATTCTAATCAAGTGAGATTCATTCCAGGGATGCAAGGATGGTAAAACATTCAAAATCCATCAACGTCATCTGATACATCAATAAAAAGGACAAAAATCACTTGATAATCTCCATAGATGCTGAAAAAATTATTTGACAAAATTTAACACTCATTCATGACTAAAACTCTCAACAAAATAGGTATAGAGGGCAAGTACCTCAACATAATAAAGGCCATATACAACAAACTCACAGCAAACATCATACTTAACAGTAAAAAGCTGAAAACTTTTCCTCTAAGATTAGGAACAAGACAAGGATGCCCACTCTCCCCACTTTTATTGAACATAGTACTGGAGGTCCTAGCCACAGCAATCAGACAACACAAAGAAATAAAAGGCATCCAGATTCGTAAAGAAGAAGTTAAACACTGTTTGCAGATGACATGATACTGTACATAAAAAAAAACCTAAAGAATCCACTCCAAAACTGCGATAACTAATATCTGAATTCAACAAAGTTGCAGGATACAAAATAAATACACAGAAACATGTTGGATTCCTATATACTAATGATGAGCTAGCAGAAAGAGAAATTAGGAAAACAGTTCCATTCACAATTGCATCAAAAATAATAAAATACCTAGGAATAAACCTAACGAAGGAGGTGAAAGACCAATACCCTGAGAACTATAAGACACTCTTGAGAAAAATTAAAGAGGACAATAATAAGTGGAAATACACCCCATGCTCTTGGTTAGGAAGAATTAATATTGTCAAAATGGCCATCTAGCCTAAAGTAATCTACAGATTCAATGCAATCCCTATCAAAATACTGACAGCATCCTTCAATGAAATAGAACAAATAGTTCTAAATTCATATGGAAGCATAAAAGACCCCAAACAGCCAAAGCAATCCTGAGAAGGAAGAATAAAGTCAGGGGGGATTATGCTCCCTGACTTCAAGCTCTACTACAAAGCCACAGTAATCAAGACAATTTGATACTGGCACAAGCAGAGAGCCATAGATAAATGGAATAGAATAGAGAGCCCATATATAAACCCACATATATATGTCCAAATAATATATGATAAAGGAGCCATGGGCATACAATGAGGTAATGAGAGCCACTTCAACAGCTTGTATTGGCAAAACCGGACAGCAACATGTAAGAGAATGAAACTGGATTACTGTCTAACTCCATAAACAAAAGTAAAGTTGAAATGGATCAAAAACATAAGTAATGAAACCATAAAACTCTTAGAAGAAAACATAGGCAAAACTCTCTTGAATATAAACATGAGCAACTTTTTCATGAACACGTCTCCTCAGGCAAAGGAAACAAAAGCATAAATGATCAAGTGGGACTTCATCAAACTAAAAAGCTTCTGTACAGCAAAGGACACTATCAGTAGAACAAAAAAGCATCCTATGGTATGTGAGAATATATTCATAAATGACATACCTGATAAGGGGATGACATCCAAAATATTTAAAGAGCTCATGTGCCTCAACACCCAAAAAGCAAATAACCTGATTAAAAAATGGGCAAAGGATCTGAACAGACACTTCTTCAAAGAAGAAATTCAGGTGGCCAACAGGCACAAGAAACGATGCTTCACATCACTAATAATCAGAGAAATTAAAATTAAAACCACAATGAGATATCACCTCACACCAGTTAGGATGGCCAACATCCAAAAGATAAGCAACAACAAATGCTGGTGAGGACGCGGAGAAAGGGGAACCCTCCTACACTGCTGATGGGAATGTAAAATAATTCAACCATTGTAGAATGCAATATGGAGATTCCTCAAAAAAGTAAAAATAGAAATACCATTTTACCCAGGAATTCCATTCCTAGCAATTTAACCTAAGAAAACAGGATCACAGTTTCAAAAAACATATGCACCCCTATGTTTGTCATTTGCAATAGCCAAGATATAGAAGCAACCTAAGTGTCCATCAGTAGATGAATGGATAAAGAAGAGGTGGTACATATACACAGAGAATATTATTCAGCCATAAGAAGAAAACACATCCTACCATTTGCAACAACATGGATGGAACTAGAGGGTATTATGACAGTGAAATAAGCCACGCAGAGAAAGACCATACCAAATGATTTCACTCATCTATAGAGTATAACAACAAAGCATAAACTGAAGGAACAAAACAGCAGCAGACTCACAGAGCCCAAGAATGGACTAGTGGTTACCAGAGGGAAAGGGGTTGGAGAGGGTGGGTGGGAAGAGAGGAATAAGGAGATTAAGGGGCATTATGATTAGCGCACATAATATGGGGGGGGGGCACGGGGAAGGAAGTGTAGCGCAGAGAAGACAAGTAGTGATTCTATAGCATCTTACTACGTTGATGGACAGTGACTGTAATGGGGTATGTGGTGGAGACTTGATAATAGGGGGGAATGTAGTAACTACAGTGTTGCTCATGTGAAACCTGAGCATAAGATTGTATATCAATGATACCTTAATAAAATATAAAAAAAATAAGACTCAGAAGTATAGAAGAATGACAGTTATTTCCAGCAGCAGGCACATTTGAAGACCTTTTTTATTAATCTTCCAGAACGTAACACATATGTAACTTGTGAAGTTTAGGTAATGGTTTAAATGTATACACTCAAAATATCTCTGCCATGTTAGATATTTTTTTAAGAATGACTTAAAAAAGCCACTTATGTAGTCAAGCTGGTGTAACAAGGCAGATTGGCATCAATCAGTTTGGGGACTCATTATGAGGTTCAGTGAAAAAAATGATAGATGTTAGATAATCAATATAGATAGAGGTCCTTCGTTGTTATAATTTGGGATTTCCCTATTTAATTCTGTTGCTGCACATATTTGTTACAGCTGCTAGTGAAAGACAGTAACTTTCTTTTAATAATTACAGAAACAGAGCTAGACATCATTACTGTGGAAGAACCATTTAATCAAACTGTCTTGTGGTTTCCTCTATATACAGTATGGGTTTTGAAACTAAGTCAGCAGAAGAGAGGTTAAAATATTCCTGTGGTTTTAACTACTTTCCTTTTTTTCTTGTACCAGATTCATCCTGTTTATTGGAACTGATTAATTTGAATTGATGAGTTTTATTGATTCTTGTCATGCACAAATTAATTTAAACAAATGCCTTGTTCCAGGTTGTGAAAATAAGCTCTATTTTCTAATCCAATTAGGAGCTGCCCATAGCATTTTGATCACATTTAAGAACTGGGGAGTTACTAATTTGTTTGCTACTAGCCAAAGCTAGAAATAGAATCCTCATAACACAGTCCTAAATGGTACCCACACCTCTGCCTAAAAGTCTATGAAATAGTCATATCTTTAGGGGACAATGAATCATAAAAAATGACCAACCAAAGTTACATACATCAAGGGATTTGCTCTACTGGACACTCAGGAATCTGACTTGTGACTCAAGATATGAGTCAGCCAGTCTGAGCCTGAAAGTATTAAATCAGCCCTAACATTCTCAAGGCTTCCAAAGGCACAACCTGGAGGGAATGCCCTTTCCCCTTGCTGCCACTCCGCAACCCTTCTTAAAGCTGACCACAATGTCTAATTTAATAGATGATGTCCATAAAAAGGTTAGGTATTATGGTGCTTGTGGGAAACCCCTTCTTGATACAATCTATTGCAGCATCCCCTGTGTGGATTTTTCATGTGTGTACAAAGAGGTCTTTCTCTGCATGGTGTCAAATATTTCCAAAAATATCTTTCCAGATTTTGGTTCAACATGGTTGTTGGGTAAAATAATTCATTATCAAATGTGTCCTGATTCATATGCTCTTTATTTAGTTTAAATGCATACATAACTATGCTTGACAAAGACAATTTTACTGGGTGATAGCCATCTATACTTAATATCTATAAAAATATTTGTTAGATGACATTCTTCTTGAGGACTTTGATTTTGAGAATTAAATAAGAGAAAGCTATTATACCACATTAAAATCTGTTCATTTAGAGAAAAAATATTTATACTCAAGATGTTTCCATGTAATTCGGTGACCTGCCATGTAAGAGTGCCTTTCACATCAATCTTGGGCCACATTCCTAGCTCCCTTCTCTCTTACCTGTAATTTTTCTTGACCTGATTGTTTTCCCTGCAAAGTGGTACAGCAGATTGCATTGGGGCAGAACCATGAGAGTTTATGCATCAGAAGTGTTTTTCCTTTACTCCTTACGTAAAGTTATTTGGAATTTACATATTCTCTATCATCAAGTTATGCTGAGGACATAAGTTTTATGGAGTTTAACTTTTTTTCCTGCTGTTTCATGTTGATATACAAGGAAATACTGAGAGATGAGGACCTAGGCAGTGGCCATCAATGTCTCCCTGCTAAAATTAATTTAACCATTTGCCTTTATGGGTACAGTGACTAGCCACAGACATATTTTGCTGTTCAAAAATTATTTTAAGGTGGATGCTTATACATTTTAAGGATTTAAGTTTTCTAATATAAATGTTTAAGGCTACTATTTTTGTTTCTCTGAGATCTGCTTTTCTTTTATCCTTCATATTTTTGTATGAAGGATTTTCTTAGTATTTTCATTCAAATATTTTCTAATTTCCATTGCTATTTCTCATTTGATCCTTGTATTATCAGAAATGAATTTCACAATTTATAAATGTGTAGATTTTCTAGTTATATAGTATACTTTCCTACTGACATCCAGTTGAATTTTTTTGAAATGTAACATACATACATGTTAATTTTACAGAATTGCCTGAGACCTTCTTGTAGCACTGTATGTAGTAAATATTTATAAACATTGCCTTTACGTTTTAACAAAATATGTTCTCTGAAATTGTATCATGCAGTGTTCTACAAATATCCTGTTAGTTGTAGTAATTAAATCTGTATTTTCCCTGCTGTTTCTTCTGCTTACTTTATCAATTGTCAATAGAGGATATTAAAATATCATGGTTATGATGGTAGTTTTATTTATTTCTAATGTTCAGTTGACTTTATATATTTTGAGGCTATCTTATTAGGTACATATACTTAGGATTATTATTGCTAAACAATTTTATTACATTATTGAATTAACTCCTAGATCATCTTATACTGACCATTTTTGTCTTTAGTAATGCTTTTTGCCTATAAGTAGTGTTAATAAACAGACTTCTTAAAATTGGTGTTTGCATGGCATATCTCTTTGCATTATTTTCATTCAGACTTTCTGTCTTCTTGTTTTAAATTTTCCTCTTTGAAAAAAGTCTTTACCTATATTTAATATTTGATCTGGTAAGAAAATCATCTTTTATTTTGAATTTACTAGAGGTGAGGAAAATAATAACCAATGTTTATTTACTAGGTTTGCAACAAATGCACCATGGCATTTTATTAGGGAGAAAGTAGTCATTTTAATAAATTATGGTGGATCGATTTGATAAGTATATAAAAAAATAAGCCACCCCCAGCTCCTAATCTATACAAAAACAATAATTAAAAATATATAATGACAGGAGATCTTGGAGCAAGCATAGATCTTCATGACCTTTGAGTTGCCAAACATTTTCAAGAGAATTAAAAAGCTTTATATGTAAAATAAAAATCTGATAATTTGTACCTATTTAAAATGAAGAAATTCTCTTCATTATAAGTCAACATTAAAAAAAGTGTCATGGAAGGAGTTAAAAGCCAAGTCACCAACTGACATGTTATATTTCGATGCATGTATTTGACAAAGTACTCATATCCAAATAAGTGGGAAGAAACTTCAAGTCTGGAAGAAAAAGAAAGCAAATGAAGATAGACCAATTTAAATCTACACTTCATAAAATGATTATGCCTCCAATAAGATGAAAAGTTGTTCAAACAGCACTAGAAAATAAGGAAAGGCAAACTAATATCTTAATAAATGACTACTACACTTATTAATATGACTAAAAATAAAAGGACCAGCAATAAAAATGTTGATGAGAACTGGACCAAAACACACATACACTGAAAGTCAGCATCTATACTTGTACACTTCTTCTACAAAATTCTTCAGTAATACCTACAAAAACTAAGTAAAACCTATCCGACATGAGCAAGTCACATGCTAGATAAAATGGAATGGAATGAATGACCTTAAAGGAATATTTATAGAGGTTTATTCATAGTAGCCAAAAATTATATCAATTCAAACGTGCATCAACCATAGAATCTAAGATAAGTGGAATGTGGTAAAATTATATAACAGAATTCGACAAAACAACAAGAAAAATGAATAAATTCCTGCTATAGCAACTGTCTCAGTCTATCAGGGCTGTTATAACAAAAATACCATAGACTGGTGACTTAAATAGCAAACATTTTTTTCTCACAATTTTGGAGGCTGTGAAGTCAAAGGTCAAGGTGTGAGAAGATTTGGTGTCCTAGTTTATGGATGGCTGTCTTCTCTCTGTGTCTTCACATAGCAGAAGGACTAGGAGAACTCTCCAAGGTCTCATTTATAGAGGTACCTCTCCCATTCATGAGGGTTCCACCCTCATAACCTAATTAATTCTCAAAGGCTGCATGTCTTAGGAGCATCACTTCGGAGTGTGGATTTCAACATTATTTTAAGAGGACAAAATATTTAGTCCCTAACAGCAACAGAAGGATGACTCTCAGACATAATGATAAACAAAGGTACCTGGAAATAAAAGAATACTTTTACCTATGATATCACTCCATTTACATGAGGTTAAAGAGCAGCCAACTTTGTTCTCTGATTATTGAAATTAGAAGAACAGTTACCTCTAAACAGAATTATTACAAGGGGCACAGGGAGCCTTTTGAAATATTGAAAGTATTCCATAACTTTGTAGGAGTTGTGATTACATAAATGTGTATATACATGTAAGTTTTTATATTGTCCACTTACCTGTATGTATGACATATGCCAATAAAATATTTACAATATGTTAATGTAATTTCATTAAAAAATTAAAGGAGAAAAATATATTGATATTAGTAGGAGCAAAGACATCTTTAATAATATGCAATGGCCTTAAAAAAAAAAAAGACTCCTCTTAGTAAACTACAATAGAGGGCAAATTCCTGAATCTGATAATGGGTAGATATCAAAAACCTATTGGAAGCCTCATATTTAATAGTGAAACACTTTACTGTGATTTATCTAATAATGTGAATTTCTTTGAATATACTTAACTAAATTTAGAAAAAAGATAAGGATGACCTTTAACATTACCCTTGTAATATTTAATGGGAAGTTCCACCTAACCCAGTAGAAAAATAAATAAAGGTATAAAGTTTCAGAACTAGAAACAGCATTGTCATTATTTGTAGACTATATGATTAAAACTAAATAAGCAACAAAAGAAAAATTAGTCGCTGATTATTTCAATAAAATTATCAACTACATTATTTATATTATCAACAAATTGTTAGAAAATATGATTTCAAAAGTGTATTTACAATAGCAACTAAAAGTCTGAGATTTCTATGAATTATTTCAACAAAAGTTATTTAGAATCTTAATGTAGAAAATTATAAAAAATATATTTAATGAACTTAAAGTAAATCCATATAAACAGATACCTATAGTTGAGAAATAAAAAGATGCAGGCTTAAAATTATAGTTTTTATTCTGAAATAATTTCTGGATATTTCAAACTTTATTCTAAAATATATGGAAAGACAAAGAACTGTGAATATTCAGGGAACATTTCAAGAAGAACATGTGTGTGTGTGTTTGTGTTTGTGTGTGTCTATGTGTGTTTTTTAGAAGACAGAGGGGATTGGTCTTCAAATATCCAGTCTCATTTAAATTTGAAAAAATTAAGATTGGTATAACTATGGAAAAATAACTAGTAAAATCAAGTTTTAAAGTATATGAATAGATGCATGCATGCATTTATGGAAACTGGGTAAATGATAGATGGAAAATTTGATAAATGATACAGTGGTAAAGAATGAACTATTTAAAAAATGGCACTAAGACAATAGTTATCATATGGAGAAGATTAATTGGAAACGTATGTATACCATAAATAAATAATTCCAGAGGGATAGAAGCACTAGTTGTGAGAAAAGTGAAACTGATGGAAGGAAATACAGAATATCTCTATGAACTTGGTGTAAGAAAAGTTTTTTTAAGGATACTGCAATATATAAGCCATATGGAAAAGTAAGTCAACTTTTTAAGCTAAAAAGCAATGTTTCTGTGTCTCCATGCATACCCACCCATGAGGCACCATAAGTGAAACAAAAATATGCACTACCAGATTCCATGCATACACTATTTCTTGAGTGTATATTATGTCAGGACTGTTGGGAGCTCTAGAGGTGAAGCAGTCAATAAAAGAGACAAAAATTGTCTCATGAAGTTTACACCCTAATCTTATGGCTTGGTGTGTAGTAAAATCAGGATTTGAACCTATTTCTACCAATTCTAAAACTCATGCCTTATGATGTAATAAATACATGGGCATTCTTTGTTTTCACATCACTTTAAAAATATTGTGAGCTTGGTTAATATAGATTCATCCTTAACAATGGGATACACATTCAGGTATGAGAGAATCTGAACCTAAAAAGATCAAACTTTTACTATGATGATTTCTCTAAAATAAAAGTAATATTGGAAGGATTCAGCTTTTCCAGAAAACAATTAGTCTGGTAATATGTAAATATATAAATGTAAATATATGTAATGGAATATAAATGGAATATATGTAAATATATGATATTGAAAATATATGTAATATAATATGTAAAAGTACAAATGTAAAAGATATCAGGAATTCCTTCAACAAAAAGAAGGAAGAAAAACAGTAGAAATCTTTCTGATATATATATATATATACATACATACATTACACTCAGGGACACATTATTAATGAACAATCCAGAGTTCTCCCTATCAACAATTTCACAAATATAATTTGGAGCAAAACTATAAATTGGAACAAGATATATTTAAAGTCCAAATATATGAATTTTAAAACATTTCAGCTCCATCTTTTTTACAAAAATTACTATATATCAGTTATGAATTCATGCATTTATAGTAAATACTTTTAAAAATATGAGAAGCTTCAAATTATGAGTGCTTTATTTTTGGAGGAGAAAGGTAAGTACAACTGAACAAGTGAATTAAAGAGGTTTCCTGTGATTTAAAAATTTTTATTTCTTAATCTGAGTAATGGGAATGTGTATTTGTATTTATGTATAATTTGTATTATTTAAACATTTTGAATGTCTGAAGTACGTCATGATGTTTTTAATATAAAAAAAAACAGTAGATAGCTCCAAAAACTCGTTTTCCTTTTTATTTTCTCTTCCTAAATACATCATTTCTTAGATCACTTCAGGATTACAGACATAAAATCCAAAGAGTCAGTTAAGCCAAAAATATTTACTTGATGATTTGTCTATCTAAAGAGATGAAGCTATTATTGTATTTTGTAATGTGCTAGGATTTTAAACTATAACCACAGGAGAAGTTTCAAAGGAATATATTGCTGTCACATTAAGATATTAATGTAGAGAAACACCCCACAAGTTACCTATTCTATGGTAAAGCTAATACAGATGGATTTCTGAGTTACCCTTGAAGGACATGAGAACATACCCAAGGTTATCCAAATTCAATATTCACTTCTCACTTTCAAAACCGTTTTAAAGAAAAAGAATAAACCAAATAAAAGATGAAGGAAATAATTAAATGAGAAAAGTTAGTGAAACAGAATATATAAATGTTAAAGATGGTCACAAAAACTAAAGCTTCCTCTTGAAAAGAATAATAAAAATTAAAACAAAGTCTTGCAAATTCAGTCTAGATAAAAGGAACTACTCAAATATTAAAGATGGCAAGAGGAAGAAGACATTATTAAAATTGAACAGCTATTTAAAATATAGCATAAATGAAAAACTTAAATCAATAATTTGAAAATTAACACTTTCATAAAAATACAGCTTATTAAAACTGTCTCAGATTGAGAAATCTATCACCCTCATGAACACACTGTAATGTTCTAGGCCTGTAACGGTATTAAAGGCAAGTTCTACTAAATTTTCAAGGAATAGACACTTTTCAGAGAATTGAAAAATAGGCAATATCCTCCAGACTTATTTTATTAGGTCAGTGAAATTTTGGCACTCAAATAAGAGAAGCCTGTAGAAAAAAAATGAAATTTAGAGTACAGAACAATTTCTTTTATTAATATAGATATAAAAGTGTGTGTCAAACTAAAGCAATGTATAAAATCACAATATATGAAACAATTTTGTGTCTCACAGGAAAACAAACAGTATAACATTAGAAACTCAAGTCATTAATAGGTAAGGAGAAAAAAATTTAACAAATTTTCATGATCAAATTTAGCTAGGAATAGAAGGGAGCTTATTTAATATGACTACTGATGTCTAGAAAAGACCTACAGTAAATACCATACTTAAAACTTTTTAAGAAGATAGAAAAAGAAAACCAGAATAAACCAAATTATTCATCCTAAATTCTCAAAAGAAAAAAAAAGATCACTCTTACTACCTTGTGGGTAAAATTGCAATACTTCCAGAATCTCTCGCCTACCTTTAGTGCATCTTTGTATCAATAGGTGTTTCCAAGGGGTGAAGAGAAGTAGTCCTTCTCCAAATCAATAGGTAATTACATGGATGAGTAAAGGCTTATCTGGACTGGAGAGGCTGGGTAGAGCTCTCTCTTCTGCAGCTGGATTGAGAGAAAGACCAGGACAACTGCTTGTAAGAAATAAATGGGTTTCTTAAACTGTTTGCGGTTTCTTCCATGTGGCCAAGTCCTGGGCTACAACTCTGTGACAAATGGTGGGACTGTGGAGGTATCCCTGTGGAAGGACAGTGAATGCCCACTGCCGGCCTTCCCACATGAAGGCAAACTGTTTCTGACTTTCCTGTGGTATGTCAATGGAGAAGAAAGCATTAGCAATGTCCACAACATAATGATACGTCCCCAGTTTGTGACAGAGTGTGTCCATTAGGGTTGCTATAGAAGGGACAGCAGTATGTAAAGGGGATGTGACTTTATTCAATTCCCTGTAGTCCATGGTCATATGCCAGGAGTCATCTGGCTTTTTCACTGGCCACACTGAGGAATTAAAAGGCCTATGAGTGGGCATTATGATGCCTACCTTTCCCCAACTCCTGTAGAGTTTCTACAATTTCCTTGTGCCCCCCAGGCAATTTATACTGCTTAGTATTTGTCATTCACCAAGGTACAGGCAGAGCTACAGGTGGGTGCTTAGCACATCCCCTCAGTACTGCATTTACCACACATACCCTCAGTCTGAACTCACCAGCAGTGGTCTGTAACCACTTAATATATTAATTACTCCTATTATAGGACTAATACAGGATATTTACTCCTAAAATATATTCAGGGGTGGGAGAAATGTACACAGTATACTTCTTTGGGAGTAAACATCCTATCCCCAATGGGATTTGGGCTTTCTTCACTCTAATTGCCTTGCTCCCATAGCCATCTATCACAGCAGGGGTTCCAGGAAAACACGCAGGGTTGCCATAAATCAGAGAACACACAGCTCCTGTGTCATCAGCGCCAAGACACATTGTATATACACAGGGAACCAATGAATTTGCTAAGTTTGCATGTGGCCTCTGGTCCCCACCATGTCCCCCAAAGTGGGGACCTTGATCCCCACCTCAGTCGAATCATGATGCCCATTCATCTTCCTGTTGGGGTGAGGGCCCAGGCAAATCCTGAGTACTGTCCCCCAGGAAGTTTTGCAGGGACACAGGCTAGACATGAGACTTTGACTCTGGCTTCCATGTCCTGGACCTCAGTGGCTGGAACTGCTGCTCTGGCTTTAATTGGTGCCACAGTTCTAACAAGATCCTACTGGGCTGCCCATCAAATTTTTCTTTCATTACCCTGGCCTTTATCAAATCAACTCATATCTGGGTCCTCGAGACCTTCACGGGATCTTTTGCACCTCTCCTTTCAGTCATAGCCTGTACTTCCTTCTGTGCTCTCATTGTTTAAACCTCCCCCTAATCTGCTGAAGTACAAGTAGCCTCACTTATGGGTTTCCCTGTGTGGGGGGCAAGTCATTAGTCACTAGAGACCCAAAGAAAGGTGGGGGAGCTGTATGCAGCATGAGATTTCTCTTTCCTACAACAAACAACTCCTCATCAGGGCCCTGGGTGTCCATTTTATAGACGATATTTTTCATGCCCAATTCCCATGATACCTGCTGGAGCTCTGCATACATTTTCCAGCTGGTGGGTAAATATGGTAAATTACCCTGATTAGGCCAAACTGCCCTGATGGCTGCTGTCAGCCAATCCAGAAGCACCTGATTCCCTGAGGTATGACAGGCACTTTGCAACCACTGCTGGAGGGAAGGGTGAGTCATCCCGAAAGCCAGTCTACTCATTTCAGAACTGGGCATAACAATGTTTTCCACCCCCATATTCCAGAGACATAAAGGACATGTAGGCAGAGGTTCCAACGGCTTCTGTCTATACTGGATGCTCATGTCCACTAACTTGTCCTGGGTATTGGGGTGGAGAGTGGAGTGTTCCACAACCTGGGGAAGGGGAAACTCCTCCCCCTGAGGAGCCCATGGTTGTTGCATTTTTATTTTTTTAATTACAACTGGGTGGGCCTTTAATACAGGAGAGGCTGTTGCCTCAGCATGGCCTTGGCAACAGATCGGCCCTTGGCCCCACCCTGTCATCCTCTCCTGACTCCTCCTCTACCATTTCTGGGGCTGAAGGCACTGGTCTTTCCTCCCCCTCCCCCATGACCTACTGCAGTGCAGATGCTCCGGCTGCCTCCCCCATAGCTGCTACTAAGGAATCTTCCAGGAGCTTGACCCATCTTCTCAGACTTCTCCTGCCGAAGTCTCTCTCTCTCCTTGATAACCCTCTCTCTTGCCTCGATAATATTTTCTCCTATCTCGAGGAAGAGATCGTACAATTACAGCTGCTACATGGCCACTCAGGCCTCTAAGCAGCCTTCTATCTCACAGAGGGCTAATTCCTCAGCTTTTGGTGTCTCCACCCTTCTCCAATTCCGGGGAAGGCCCTACACCTCTAGTTGATGCTTTACCCTAGACCAATTACCCACTAGGCTCTCCCCAAATAGAAGCCCAAAAGATAGGGGCCTCCCAAGTAGAGGGGCCACCCTCTACTACTGCAGCTCCTGGGTATCCCCACTATCCACAAGGGGGGTTTCTGGGCATCTCCCCACCATCTCTATAAGCAGCCCACCCAAGGGTCACACCCATGAAAACAGATTTCAGATTCAGAGGTCCTGCCAACTACCACAAGATGTAACTTCAGGGGAAAATCCTGAGGCAAAATACCTTTGAAACTGAAGTCTATTTTGTCTGATACAAGTACTGCAACTCCTGCATTTTTCTCCAATTTTTTCTATTAGTTGCATGAAATATCTTTTTCCTTTCCTTCACTTTTAGTCTGTGTATGTCTTTGGGTTTAAAGTGAGTTCTTGTAGGCAGCATATAGATGGTCTTGTTTTTATCCATTCAATGACTCCATGTCTTTTGATTGGTGCATTCAGTCCATTTACATTTAGGGTGATTATCGATAGGTATGTACTTATTGGCATTGCGGGCTTTAGATTTGTAGTTACCAAAGGTTCAAGGTTAACTTCCTTACTATCTAAGAGTCTGACTTAACTCACTTAATATGCTATTACAAACACAATCTACAGGTTATTTTTTGTTTTCTTCCACCTTTTTCTCCCTCCTCCATTCTTTATATATTAGGTATCATATTCTGTACTCTGTCTATCCCTTGATTGACTTTAGAGATACTTAATTTAATTTTGCATTTGCTGAGTAATTAGCTGTTCTACTTTCTTTACTGTGGTTTTATTACCTCTGGTGATGGCTATTGAACCATAGGAACACTTCCATCTATAGCAGTCCCTCCAAAATACTGTAGAGATGGTTTGTGGAAGGTAAATTCTCTCATCTTTTGCTTATCTGGGAATTGTTTTATCCCTCCTTCAAATTTAAATGATAATCTTGCTCTATAAAATAATCTTGGTTCAAGGCCCTTCTCCTTCATTGCATTAAATACATCATGCCACTCCCTTCTGGCCTGTAAGATTTCTGTTGAGAAGTCTGATGATAGCCTGATAGGCTTTCTTTTGTATGTGATCTTATTTCTCTCTCTGACTGTTTTTAATAGTCTGTCCTTATCCTTGATCTTTGCCATTTTAATTACTATATGTCTTGGTGTTGTCTTCTTTGGGTCCCTTGTGTTGGGAGATCTGTGATCTCCATGGCCTGAGAGACTATCTCCTTCCCCCGATTGGGGAAATTTTCAGCATTTACCTCCTCAGAGACACTTTCTATCCTCTTTTATCTCTCTTCTTCTTCTGGTACCCCTATAATGCGAGTATTGTTCCATTTGGATTGGTCACACAGTTCTCGCAATATTCTTTCATTCTTAGAGGTTCTTTTTTCTCTCTGTGCCTCAGCTTCTTTGTATTCCTCTTCTCTAGTTTCTATTTCCTTTATCATCTCCTCCACCATATCCTATCTGCTTTTAATATCCTACATTGTGCTCTTCAACGATTGCATCTTCCACCGGAATTCATTCCTGAGTTCTTGAATATCTTTCCGTACCTCCAAGAGCATGTTAATGATTTTTATTTTGAACTCCCTTTCAGGAAGAGTCATGAGGGTGATGTCATTTAAATCTTTCTCAGGAGTTGTATTAATAATTTTACTCTGAACCAGGTTCCTTTTGTGTTTCATATTTGTATATGGCACCCCCTAGTGCCTAGAAGCCCTACTCCCTGGAGCTTCTTAGCCCCTGAAGCAATATCGGGGGTCACAGGAGAGTGGTATTGGTGCCTGGGGGAAGGAAAGAGCTGTTTTCTGCTTCCCAGCTGCTATGCCTGTCTCCCCTGCCTGAACCAGTGAGCCAAGAACACGGGTATAAGCTTCTATGCTTTGTGTTTTTAGTTTCTGTAGACAGATCTTCCCTCTGGCTGGCCTAACATCAGGGTAGGGTTTGTCAGTTTGTGAGCCAGGTGGGACTGGCAGGGAGAAAGATGCAGTAGGCTGCGTATCATGGAGGGGTTCCTTGGAGCTGTGTAGCCAGCCAGGGAGGTAGAGCACCAGAAGATCATCTAAGGAGGAAGATTTCCTTTTCCTCCTTAAATATGAGAGTCTATATGACAAAGCTCCCAACCTGCTGGGCAGAGTGCACCCGGACAATTTTGTCTACCTGTCTTCTCTCCTGAGCAGTAAGCTCTGTGCAATCCTTGACCCTTTAGCAGCCCTCTTGCTAAGGGCTTTCTTCTTAGGAAGCCTCTCAGACTGCCTGCCTTTCTTTTGTCCCAGAGCAGCCAGATATGGAACCCTGCTTTCCACAAGTGGCTGGAATCTCAGTTTCTCCAGGAATTCTGCCTGTCTGAGCTTTCCAACCCTGTAATCACAAAAGTATCATGCAAGCACCATGAAATATAGGTTTGTGCTCTCAGAGCAGATCTCCGGAGTTAGGTATTCAGCAGTCCCAGTCCTCTATTCCTGCCCTGCTCTGTTTCTCTTCCACCGCCGGGTGAGCTGGGGTGGGGGAAGGGCTTGGGTCCCGCTGGGCCACAGCTTTGGTACATTACCGTGTTCTGTGATGTCTGCTCTTTTCTCCAGATGTATGCAGTCTGGCGCAGTCCTCTTTCCTGTTGCTCTTTCAGTATTAGTTGTATTAATTATATTTTCGTATTATATGTGGTTTTAAGAGGAAGCCTGTGTCTCACCTCTCATGCCACCATCTTTAATCCTCTCCAAATTAGGGAAGTTTTAACACAACAAAAAAAGTGTACTCCAGTACTTTCTGGAAAAAAAGAAAAAACAAACAGGGACTCAGACAAGTGTTTGTATACCAATGTTCATTGCAGTGTTATTCACAATAGTCAAAAGTTAAAGTAAAATAGTCAAAAGTGGAAACAACCCAGCTGTCCATCAACAGATGAATAGATAAACAGGTATTATATATGCATACAATGATATGTCATTCAGCCTTAAAAAGCTGTGTAGTTCTGATATAGGCTACAACATGAAAGCACCTTGAAAATACTATGCTAGGAGTTCCGGGAAAATGGCGGCATGAGCAGGGCAGTGGAAATCTCCCAAAACCATATATATTTATGAAAATGCAACAAATACAACTATTCCTAAAAGAGAGACCAGAAGATACAGGACAGCACTCAGCCTGCATCTACACCTGAGAGGACTCAGCACCCCACGAGGTGGGGAAGATACGGAGAAGCGACCCGGTGGAACCCGAGCACTCCCACACCACAGTGCACCAGTGGGAGGAGAGAATTTAGAGCAGGGAGGGAGTGGAAGTACAGGCCCGTGAAATAACCCGCACTGGTGATCTGCGCCAGGAGCGCTGACACACATTGCGCACTGTATGGGAGATTGGAGAGACAGAGGGTGCAGGATCTGAGCCAGGGAACACACCCAGGTCCTTGCAGCTGGCTCCCCGGGACAAAAGAAAACCACGGACTTTTTTTTTTTAGCGGCCTTAAAGAGATAAGGGCCCAACGGAGAAACAGGATTGTTCTAGCACACGGCCCAGCAGGCTGGGAGTCCTGGGGAATTTTGGAGCCCTTGGCCGGCGACTGGGAAAAAGTAGCCCTACAGAAACTTCCCACAGAGATCAGCAGCCTCCCATTTGTTCCTGCCACAGCCAGAGCTACAAAGGGCCCTGCAGAGCAGCGTGGAGGCAGCTGCGGAATATTGGAGCAACAGTGCCACTTACAGCATCCTCAGAGACTCTACTCCTGGCGGACGTCTTTTTGTTTGTTGGTTTGTTTGTTTGTTTTGTCTTTTACTTTCTTTTCTTTCTTTTCTTTCTCTTCTTTCTTTTATTTTTTTTAAGTCTTACAGAGGCCAGCTGACACATGTGGCACCTACCAATTACCACTTCTATCGCCATGAAAAGACAGAAGAATATGGTACAAACAAAGCTTATCCAGACCAAGACACCAGAGAGGGAGTCTGAATGGATGGAAATGCACAATCTTCCTGAAAAAGAATTCAGAATAAAAGTCATAACCATACTGATGGATATACAGAGAAATATGAAAGAGCTGAGGAAGGAAGTGAGGGAAGTGAGGAAAGACAATGCAGAAATGAGACAAGCGATTGACGGGCTTAGCAGCAGACTGGATGAGATGCAAGAAACTGTTAATGGAATAGAAATCAGAGAACAGGAATACAGAGAAGCTGAGGCAGAGAGAGATAAAAGGATCTCCAAAACTGAAAGAATATTAAGACAACTGTGTGACCAATCCGAATGGAACAATATTCGCATTATAGGAGTACCACAAGAAGAAGAGAGAAAAAAAGGGATAGAAAGTGTCTTTGAAGAAATAATTGCTGAAAACTTCCACAAGCTGGGAAAGGAAATAGTCTTGCAGTCCACGGAAGCCCACAGATCTCCCAACACAAGGGACACAAGGAAGACAACACCAAGACACATAATAATTAAAATGGCAAAGATCAAATATAAGGACAGAGTATTAAAGGCAGCTAGAGAGAGAAAAAAGATCACATACAAAGGAAAACCCATCAGACTATCATCAGACTTCTCAACAGAAACCTTACAGGCCAGAAGAAAATGGCATGATATATTTAATGTAATGAAACAGAAGGACCTCGAACCAAGAATATTGTATCCAGCACGATTATCATTTAAATATGACGGAGGGATTAAACAATTTCCAGACAAGTGAAAGTTGAGAGAGTTTGCCTCCCATAAACCACCACTACAGGATATCTTAAACCGACTGCTCTAGAGGGAAGCACTCCTAAGGCTAAAAAGATGTCACCAGAAAAAATAAAATCATAACAAACAAAGCAGACCATCCAAATACGAACTAAAGGCAAAGAATAAAACACCTAGTATTTAAAGAATGGAGGAAGAAGACTAAGAAGGGAGAGAAATAAAGAAACATCAGACTGTGTTACAATAACTTAACAAGAAAGTTAAGTTAGATTGTCAGATAGTAAAGAAGCAACCCTTGAACCTTTGGTAACCACAAATCTAAAGCCAGCAATGGCAATAAGTACATACCTATTGATAATCACCCTAAATGTAAATGGACTGAATGCACCAATCCAAAGACACAGAGTAATAGAATGGATAAAAAAGCAAGACCCATCTATATGCTGTTTACAAGAGACTCACCTCAAACCCAAAGATATACACAGAATAAAAGTGAAGGGATGGAAAAATATATTTCATGCAAACAACAAGGAGAAAAAAGCAGGTGTTGCAGTACTTGTATCCGACAAAATAGACTTCAAAATGAAGAAAGTAGCAACAGATAAAGAAGGACATTACATAATGATAAAGGGGTTAGTCCAACAAGAGGATATAACCATTATAAACATATATGCACCCAATACAGGAGCGCCAGCATATGTGAAACAAATACTAAAAGAATTAAAGGAGGAAATAGAAAGCAATGCATTTATTTTAAGAGACTTCAACACACCACTCACTCCAAAGGACAGATCAACCAGGCAGAAAATAAGTAAAGACACAGAGGCACTGAACAACACACTAGAACAGATGGACCTAACAGACATCTACAGAACTCTACACCCAAAATCAACAGGAGACACATTCTTCTCAAGTGCACATGGAACATTTTCCAGAATAGACCACATACTAGGCCACAAAAAGAACCTTGGAAAAGTCAAAAATATCGAAATTCTCCCACCAACTTCTCAGATCACAAAGTTATAAAACTAGAAATAAATTTTAGAAAGAAAACAAAAAGGCTCACAAATACATGGAGACTTAACAACATTCTCCTAATTAATCAATGGGTTAATGACTAAATCAAAACAGAAATCAAAGAATATATGGAGACTAATGACAACAACAATACAAAGCCACAACTTCTGTGGGATGCAGCAAAGGCAGTTCTAAGAGGAAAGTATATTACAATCCAGCCTATTTAAAGAAAGAAGAACATTCCGAAATAGTATAAAGACACTATTACTGAAATTGGAAAAAGAAGAACAAATGAGGCCCAAAGTTATCAGAAGGGGGGACATAATAAAGATCAGAGAAGAAATAAATAAAATTGAGAAGAATAAAACCATAGAAAAAAATCAGTGAAACCAAGACCTGGTTCTTTGAAAAAATAAACAAAATAGATAAACCACTAACCAGACTCATTAAGAGAAAAAGAGAATCTACACACACAAAAAAACAGAATCAGAAATGATAAAGGAAAAATAATGATGGACCCCACAGAAATACAAAGAATTATAAGAGAATATTATGAGAATCTATATGCTAACAAGCTTGAAAAGCTAGAAGAAATGGACAACTTCTTAGAAAAATACAACCTTCCAAGAGTGACCAAACAAGAAACAGAAAAACTAAACAGACCAATCACCAGCAACGAAATTGAATTGGTAATCAAAAAACTACCCAAGAACAAAACCCCTGGGCCAGAAAGATTCACCTCTGAATTCCATCAGATATATAGAGAAGAAATAACACCCATTCTACTTAAAGTTTTCCAAAAAATAGAAGAGCAGAAAATACTTCCAAACTCATTCTATGAAGCCAGCATCACTCTAATACCAAAACAGGGCAAAGACCTCACCAAAAAGAAAATTACAGACCAATATCCCTGATGAACGTAGATGCAAAAATACTCAACAAAATATTAGCAAACCGAATTCAAAAATACATCGAGAGGATCATACACCATGATCAAGTGGGATTCATCCCAGGGATGCAAGGATGGTACAACATTCGAAAATCCATCAACATCATCCACCACATCAACAAAAAGAAGAACAAAAACCACATGATCATCTCCATAGATGCTGAAAAAGCATTTGACAAAATTCAGCATCCATTCATGATTAAAACTCTCAACAAAATGCGTATAGAAGACAAGTACCTCAACATCATATACGCCATATATGACAAACCCACAACCAACATCATACTTAACACAGACAAGCTGAAGTTTTTCATCTAAGATTGGGAACAAGACAGGGATGCCCACTCTCTCCACTGTTATTCAACATAGTACTGGAGATCCTAGCCACGGCAATCAGACAAAACAAAGAAATACAAGGCATCCAGATTGGTAAAGAAGAAGTCAGATTGTCACTATTTGCAGATGACATGATATTGTACATAAAAATCCCTAAAGAATCCACTCCAAAGCTACTAGATCTAATATCTGAATTCAGCAAAGTTGCAGGATACAAAATTAACACACAGAAATCTGTTGCTTTCCTATACACTGACAATGAACTAACAGAAAGAGAAATCAGAAAAACAATGCATTCACAATTGCATCAAAAAGAATAAAATACCTAGTAATAAACCTAACGAAGGAAGTGGAAGACCTATACTCTGAAAACTACAAGACACTCCTAAGAGAAATTAAAGAGGACACTAACAAATGGAAATGCATCCCATGCTCTTGGCTAGGAAGAATAAATATTGTCAAAATGGCTATACTACCTAAAGCAATCTACAGATTTAATGCAATCCCTATCAAAATACCAACAGCTTTTTTCAATTAACTGGAACAAATAATTCTAAAATTCATATGGAACTACTAAAGACCCTGAATAGCCAAAGAAGTCCTGAGAAAGAGGAATAAAATAGGAGGAATTACGCTCCCTGACTTCAAACTCTACACAGTAATCAAGACAATTTGGTATTGGCACAAAAACAGACCCACAGACCCGTGGAACCGAATAGAAAATCCAAACATTAACCCAAACATATACAGTCAATTAATATTTTATAAAGGAGCCTTGGATATACAATGGGGAGATAGCCTCTTCAGCAGCTGGTGTTGGCACAACTGGACAGCTACATGTAAGAGAATGAAACTGGACTACTGCCTAACCCCATGCAGAAAAGTAAACTGAAAATGGATCAAAGACCTGAATGTAGGTCATGAAACCATAAAACTCTTAGAGAAAACATAGGCAAAAATCTCTTGGACATAAACATGAATGACTTCTTCATGAACATATCTCCCTGGGCAAGGGAAACAAAAGCAAAAATGAACAAGTGGGACTATATCAAGCTGAAAAGCATCTGTACAGCAAAGGACACCATCACTAGAACAAAAAGAGATCCTACAGTATGGGAGAATATATTCATAAATGACGTATCCGATAAGGGGTTGACATCCAAAATATATAAAGAAATCACGCACCTCAACAAACAAAAAGCAAATAATCCAATTAAGAAATGGGCAGAGAACATAAATAGACACTTCTCCAAAGAAGAAATTCAGATGGCCAACAGGCACATGAAAAGATGCTCCACATTGCTAATCATCAGAGAAATGCAGATTAAAACCACAATGGGATACCATCTCACACCAGTGGGGATGGCCAACATCCAAAACACAAACAACAACAAATGTTGGCGAGGATGTGGAGAGAAGGGAACCCTCCTACACTGCTGGTGGGAATGCAAATTAGTTCAACCTTTGTGGAAAGCAGTATGGAAATGTCTCAAAAAACTCAAAATAGAAATACCTTTTGACCCAGGAGTCCCTCTCCTAGGAATTTACCCTAAGAATGCAGCAGCCCAATTTGAAAAAGACATGTGCACCCCTATGTTTATCGCAGCAGTATTTACAATAGCCAAAGAATGGAAGCAACCTAAGTGTCCATCAGTAGATGCATGGATAAAGAAGAGGTGGTACATATACACAATGGAATATTATTCAGCCATAAGAAGAAAACAAATCCTACCATTTGCAACAACATGGATGGAGCTAGAGGGTATTATGCTTAGTGAAATAATCCAAGCCGAAAAAGACAAGTACCAAATGATTTCACTCATATGTGGAGTGTAAGAACAAAGGAAAAAACTGAAGGAACAAAACAGCAGCAGTCTCATAGAACCCAAGAATGGACTAATAGTTACCAAAGGGAAAGGGACTGGGGAAGGTGGAAGGGAAGGGAGGGATAAGGGGAAAAAAGGGGCATTACAATTAGCAGATGTAATGTTGGGGGCGCACAGGGAGGGCTATACAACTCAGAGAAGACAAGTAGTAATTCTATAGCATCTCACTATGCTGATGGACAGTGACTGTAATGGGGTTGGTGGGGGGGACCTGATGAAGGGGGTAGTTTAATAACCATATTGCACATGTAATTATAGATTAATGATACCAAAATAATAAAAAAAAAAAGAAAATACTATGCTAAGTGAAATAAGCCAGACATACATTGATAAATATTGTGTTTCCACTTATATGAAATATCTAGAATAGGCAAATTCACAGAGGTAGGAAGTAACTTAGAAGGTTGCTAGGGACCAGGGAGGAAAGAAAATGGAGAGCTATTGCTTAATAGTTACAGAGTTTCTCTTTGGAGGGATGACACAATTTTGAAATAGTGGAGATGGTTGCACAACATTATAAACATAAATTAATGCCATTGAATTGTACACTTAAAAATGGCTAATATGGCAATTTTTAAGTTATATGTTTTACCACAGTAAAAAAAGTGAAAACAAAAAGGAAACAGCTACAGTAGTAATGACTCTTATTCATCTGGTTTTTCTCTTACTTCTTAGGGATTAGAATTTAATTACTAAAATGTAGAATATTAACATGATATTGTTATGGAACCTGGACTGGATGGCCCGATGGAAGAACCAAGTGGCACTTGGAGGTGTTGGAGGATGGAGATTTATTTTACACCAGAGGGCTCAGAGGACAGTAATCTCCAAAGGTCTGAGCCCTGAGCACAGGCACAGGGAACAATTTATACGTTTCCAATTTCGTATATGGCATTTTGGTGTGCGCGGCAAGCAGGGCGGAAGAAGAACCCAGACGGGACTCAAGGTGGGGAGGGGCTGAGATTCTCCTGTGGCCCCTACAGCCAGGTTGAATATTTTCCTTACCATTCCCCCCTCTGATGCCCCTTTTAAACATTTTATTTTTAGGGGGCATCATCCTGATTTATGATAGGATCAAAGTGACTTTGAAGATATATGAGCTATATGGAAGAAATGGGTTCTTTAACAAAGTTAACGATCCAGGTGAGGGCACATGGTCCCACTAGGAGCCCAAGGAGCAAAAGGGCCATTGGCCCAGTAAGGCCAGTTAACATGGTTGTTAGCCACAGGTTCCATTCAAGCCATCCTTGAAACCAGGACTTTTTGTTTTCTAGCATTTTATTTCTGTGTTAGATGTTTTATTTTACTTTAGCTAGTGAGCTTTTAACTATGCTGGACTTGTTTGCATAAAAACAACAATCTTTTCCTAGAGCTATACATAAACCTCCTTGAGACATGAATAGGAGGTCATGTCCTCTTTGATTCTGCAACACCATTTCAGCCAGAGAATCAATCTGATCTTGAAGTTGATTCATGGTGGATTCAAGATGCTCTAAGTCTTGATTTACTTCTTGTGTTAGGGCAGTGAGAGTTCTAAAGCTCCTCTCACTAGGGCCACCATGCCCATGGCAACTGATCTGGCTACACTGAATCCAACTAAGGCAGGAATTAGCAAAAAGGCAGCCCGTTTTGCTCCCTGGAAGGTTCCTCTGGGGGAAAGGAGGTAATTTCCCTCAGGCACATTATAAGTAAATACTTGGGGTAGCACTTGGACAAGGATGCACAACCCAGGCTGGACAGCACTATAGATACATCGAGCTAGCCCTACTTCACAGGCCCACCATGTACCATTTGGGGCAAGGTAGATTAGAGATTCATTCACGGTGATATTGTTAACACAGATGTCAGCAAAACCTTATTTTAGCAGTTTGGAGGGCTTTTTAGGGGGCCAAAGGCAGGTGGCCTTTCCTGGTATGTCACCTATAGTTAGCTGTGATTCTGGGTGTAGGCATAAGGAGCAGTTGTGGATGGTGGTAGGAAGCATGATGACCCCGATTCCAATATAGTAAGGACGTTTGGCTTTGGGGCACATCCAACAATCTTTAGCTAACTCAAGCAGTGTTATATTTAGGAGTTGGTGCAAGCTTCGCAACATAGGAAACAAGCTAGGATTTTGTTGCATTTTTCTTTTTGGGTGGAGCAATGCCTCTTCTGAGGGCAGCCTGGGACTCTTAGGGAGAATTTCATGGGATCAAAGTATGTATTCCCTAAGCATGATAAAGGCCCAAGTGGCCTTAGAGTTGATTTTAGCTGTCTGTGCTGGATGGTCATTAGGGCTCCTGTATCATATCCAGACTTGTATAGCCTGATTCCCCAAGTGTATCCAGTTCCCCATTTATAATATAGGGCTTATTTTATGGTTATGTTTAGCACTGCATTGAATCCTGACCCCTGTTTTAGGGAGAGCTAAGGATTACTAGCTAGCCCTCCTGGATAAGTGGCAGCAGTGACACATATCCAATAAGGGCAGTAGAACTGGCCAGGGTCATTACACTGTTTCATTTTCTGGGTTTCAGAGGGGTCATCAGGGCACATGTATATGGGGATGTTGTCTGTGATAGCTCTTGCTCGGCCCATCAAGGGTCTCACTGTCATTACAGGGAATAGGTGAGGCATGTAGAGGGTTAACACAAGGTCGGGAGAGCCAGTTTTCCAATTGTCGCACCGAGCTAAGACCCTCCCCCCTGAGGACAGTGTGAAATTGTACACCTTTAGGGTACCTTTGTCCCAATACTTCCTGGGCATTTAGGCATAGTCCAAGCAGGCATAGAAGCAATGTTATTGAGAAGTGTTGGAGAGAAACTTGGTTCAGAGTCACAGGGCAGTCAGATAGAGTGAACATGAAACCAAAGTTAAGAAAGCAAGTAAATGCAACAATGCAACCTATGGCCACACAATAAGTAATGGCAATATCAACTCTGTGGGGGACAGTCCAATCGAAAGGGGCAGCAGCAGAGAGTCCAGTCCCCAGGATGAGGGATCCTACTCCAGCGAGGGCCAGGAACCATGGCGTGCAGATGTCCACTAGTCAGTGGGTTTTCATTGGATGTGGAGGTGGAGGGGGTTCTTGTGGTCTGGCTGGGTTCTCCACTGATGTATTTCTTCTTCAGGGTGATGGGCCTTCTTCACTCTGGATTGATGGACCCACAGAGTGATGCCTGAAACATTGAGGGCAGTAGGAGTGGTTAGAACAGCAATGTGGGGCCCATTCCACTGAGGCTTGAGGGGGTCTTTTCTCCATCTTTGACCCAGACTAAGTCCCCTACCTGGAAGGAATGTACTGGGGTCCCCAAGGAGATTGGGGCCCTTTCTATGGTGTATTGTTGTAGTTTATTTAGGATGGCTCCTAAGGCTTGGAGCTGTTCCCTACTCCCTTATTCCCTATTTGGTGTAGGCTCCCTGGAAGGCTCCCCAAGCACAGGGGAGTGGGGGGTGGGGGTGGCAGCTGTCCATACACTAATTAAAAAGGAGAAAACCCTTGTGCTCTGGGTGTGCAACAGGCATACAGAAGGGCCAGAGGTGGTAGGTCTGGCCACGGGAGGCCGGTTTCCTGACAGAACTTGGTTAGGGTTCCCTTGAGGGTACGATTCATTTGCTCCACTTGCCCTGAACTTTGGGGCCTGTAGGTGGTGTGGAGTTTCCAGGTGATGTTGAGAGATTTGGCTAAAATCTGTACTGCATCTGCTACAAATACAGGTCCATTATCACTGTGGATTGTAGACCGTAGGCCAAACCAGGGTACTATCTCCCTCAGGAGGACTTTGGCTACCTCTTAACTTCATTCTGTCCTAATCAGGAAGGCTTAGACCCACCCAGAGTATGTACACGCTGTTACTAGGAGGTATCTGAGTCCTCTGCTTGGCTGGACATCTGTGAAGTCTATTTCTAGTCTTCAGAGGGGACTGACTACTCCTGCCCTTTGGACACCTGGTGGGGGTCACGGTGCAGATCGAGCATTATTCTTGGCACAAGTTATGCACCACTCACTCATTGCCTGACACACTGTGGCAACTGGCTGATGTAGCATTGCTTCTTGAGGAGGGCTTCCTGTGCAGTCTTCCCTAGGTGGGTGAGCTGATAGTATTCACTGACTAGATGCCTTCCGGTTGCAGATGGGACAAAGATGCATCCATCAGGCAGCATCTACCACCCTTTCTTTGTTAGGGTGGCTCCTTCAGCCATGGCTCAGTCTTTCTCCTTTCAGTGTACTTGGGTGGAGGGGCCTCCAGTGGGGGCGTTAGGGCCATGGTGATGGAAGGAGCTTTACCTGTCTCTTTACTGGCTGCTGCTTTAGCTACTTCGTCTGACAGGCAATTCCCCTGTGTTAAAGGGTTGTTTCCCTTTTGGTGTCCTTTGCAATGTAGAATTTCTATTTCTTTTGGGAGCCAAACAGCCTCGAGGAGTTTCAGTATCTCTTCCTTGTTCTTGATTGCTTCTTCTGTTGCAGTGAGGAGACCTCTTTCCTTGTAGATTGCCCCATGTATGTGTACAGTGGCAAAGGCATATCAGGAGTTGGTGTAGATATTGACTCACTTGCCCTCACTGATGGTGAGGGCTTGGATCAAGGCATGTAATTTGACCTGTTGTGCTGACCATCTGGGCGGTAGGGCTTTTGCTTCTAAGACCTCAGGGGCAGTGGTTACTGCATAACCTGCTCTCCAGATACCTTCCTGTAAGTAACTGCTGCCATCACTGAATAGCATGAGTTCTGGATTCTGTATTGCTTGATCCCATAGATCCGGACGACTTGTGTAGACTTCATCAGTTACCTCGGAACAGTCATGATTTGTTTTCCCCTCTTTGGTGGGGAGGAAAGTTGCTGAATTCAGTGTCCATACTGTTTGAAGAGTGACACAGAGGAGCCCTTGGTTTTGCACCAGCCGAGAATTGGAGAGGAAGCGGTGTCCCTGTGTGTTCATGAGGGACACAACAGCATGGGGGACTTTCACATTCAGTTCTTGTACGAGAGTAAGTTTTTCTGCCTCTTTAATGAGTAGAACTGTGGCTGTCAGCACCCTGAGGCAGGGTGGTCATCCTGCTGCAACCATGTCTTTTTGACAGGTATGCAATCAGCTGCTGCCAGGGGCCAGCAGTCTGTGTGAGAATGCCAAGGGCCATCTTTTCCTTTTCATGTATGAAGAGATTGAATGGCTTCTCTATATCTGGCAGGCCCAGGGCTGGTGCCTGTCCTAAAGCAGCCTTTATTTCCAGGAAGGTAGCTTTTGCCTTTTCTGTCCAGACAGGGGGCTCTAGATCTGGCCCCACCTATGAGGCTATAAAGGGGTCTTGCCATTGCTGAGAATCTGGGAATCCAGACTGGGCAGAACCCTGCAGCCCCCAGGAATTCTCTTAGGCCTTTCTTTGTCTGAGGCTGAGTTAAGGAGTTAATGACTCTTTTCCTCTCTGGCCCTAGTGACCTCTTCCCCTGGGTGAGTAGGAAGCCTAAGTACTGGACTTGTTGCTGGCATATTTATGCCTTTTTCCATGAGACTTGGTACCCCAAGTCTGACAATCATGCCCTCTGTACTGTACTCTTGGGTGTTACTGGCAAGGAGGAGGTCATCTACATACTGGAGGAGGACGCAGCATGTGGCTTCCCTCAAAAGCCTGGCAAGATCTGTGGCTAACGCTTCTCCAAAGAGTGTGCATGAGTTGTGGAAGCCACATCCATGTTAACTGTATCTGCCACCCTGTATCCAGTTCAGTCCATTTGAAGGCAAACAAGAGCTGGCTCTGGGGGGCCAGCCAGAGGCAGAAAAATGCATCCTTTAAGTATAGGCAAGTGAACCATTTAGCAGACCCTGGGATCTGGCTGAGGAGGGTATACAGGTTTTGGACGCGGCCTTGATTCCTTGGAGGAGAGCTTCCTGATATCAGTGGATCTAGTGCTGTCCCTCAGTTGTGGTGAAGTCCCACCTGGGGTGCTCCTCAGGGACAGCGACTTCAGCCCATGCACCCCAGTCAAGGACCCCAGATGATGTGTGTTCTTCCAGGTATTGGCAGGCTCCTCTGATAACCCGCCTCCTTTCTTCCATGTTGAATAGGGTGTCAAGAAGCTGTTGGCAGTCTTCCCAGGTCAGCCAATGGGTTTGGAAGAGGGATTCCATGAGATCAACCAGGTCTTGTGGCTTCTCTTAGTATGACATGTATGATGGGGTGTTATGCTTCCAATTGAGGAGGCCAGTCATGGAGAAGGGTTGGTAGTAAAGCATGTACTGGCCAGGCTGGAGTGTCCTATCTTCATCACACCTCTCCTTCAACACACAGGCTCCTGTGTTTCTCGTACTGGCATCTGAAGGGTGCCTGCACCCAATTGAGGGTGCAGTCTGGCTGCTGGTCTGGGGGGGAGTGGGTTCACCAGACCTGCAGGAGGCGGGGAGACTGACGTGGCAGAGTGTCCAGGATCGGGGGCTGTGTGCTGATGGCTTTGGGGGCACATAGATAGGGGTGATATTGGTTCTTCCTCTGAATCACTAGCAAGAGTTTGCAGAGGCTTAGGCTTCTGTTGGTCTTTTGTAGGCCACTTTGTTGAGGCGACTAAGACCCTACTTGTCCCTGCCTGTTGCAAGTGAATTGTACCCAAGGGGGAAGGTCTTGGACAACTCCTAACCAGGAGTCAATATATGGGAACTGATCAGGGTGACTTGGATCTCCAGTAGTGACCCACCAGACTCAGCAAACTGTTGGGACATCTAGGGTTCCTTCTGGAGGCCATCCTGCACCAAAGATGGGCCACTTGGATTCACACAGGGTTTTTAACTTGCCAGGGGTCATTTTTACTCTGTAGTCCCCAGGAAGTCCTCTCCTGAAATTTTTTATCATGGTTTCAAGAACTGTGGGTTTGCTGTGTCCTCAACCCCTGATGTGTCCCTGAGATGGTGCCACAATGACAGACAAGGGAGGGGGTGCCACCTTCAGAGAGGAGACCAATTAGATGCCCGTCTGTTCACTCTCCTTGCAGATAATTTGGTCAACCTTGACTAAGGTGCACCCATATAAGTCCCGGGTCAGGTCAGCTGAAGCTGAGTCACTGTTATGTCGTGGTGGCCAACCATGAATATGGCAAAGGGCCCACTCAGATTCCATAGCTCAGGCCGTGGAATCACAGATTTAGTGCAAACTGAATTGTTTCAGTTGCTCTGCACAATCACTCACACATTCAGAACAGATTTTAAACATTCCCTTCTTGGGAATCCCTACCTGTGAGTCCTCTAAGAGGTCTCCAGGAGGCTTCCCTCCCACCCCAATAGGTGGGTCTGACTGGGTCAGGGGCCCGGGGCCTTACCATAATCGGATGTCGGAACCAGGTCCTCACCTGCCAAACCTCCTTGGGTCTCCTGGGAACAGCGGAGCAGGGCTGGTCCGAGGCGACTGGGTGGGAGACTGCCGAAAAATTAGGCAGGGCATGCCTTCTCCTTTGCAATTGCCCATTCTGTCACTGCCCTGCTGTTGCCCCCAAACCAGTGGCAACAATGGGCCCATGTGGCTGGGTTTCCCAGTCAGGGAACCAAATGTTATGGAACCTGGACTGGATCACCCAACGGATAAACTAAGTGGCATTTGGAGGTCTTGAAGGATGGAAGTTCATTTCACACTGGCAGGCTCAGAGGAGAGTAATCTCCAAAGGTCTGAGCCCCGAGCACAGGCAAGCGGAGCAATTTATACCTTGGGAGAAATTTATACCTTCCCCTTCCGTGCATGGGGCATTTGGTGCGCGTGGCAAATGGGGTGAAAGAAGAACCAGGAAGAGGCTCAAGGTGGGGAGGGGCTGAGATTCTCCTGTGGGCCCTATCGGCCATGTTGAATATTTTCCTTATCAATATAATTTACACATTTACTGAAATATTTATATTGCATCATTTTTTTCCTCCTGCCTCCTATTACCCACAATTCTAGGCTTCTTTACAGAAGTAAACATCTTATACTATGGGTTTTTCCAAAATATGATACAGCTCCTCAATAAAGGCAGTGCCAGGGGGCACAACCATTTGAAGCTATGAGGCTTTTATTTATAATATTTGACTTGAAGTCTCCATAAAACCATGTAATGACAAGCCAGGTCATTGCACCATTCTGCCTCTATGTAAGAACATGATTCTAACAAAGCTGCTCAATAAGATTGGCATCTCATGTACCTAATCTCATCATGCAACCAAAGAAACCGTTTTTGTATATTCAATGTTGTCTGTTAAAAAAAATCCACTTTAACATCATATCTTAGAGGGAAACATTTAGAGCTATGGATTTCTTGTGGAAATTGTTCTCTTTATATTTCCTAGAACAATAGGAAAATCAACTCTTGTCCTTTTTCCAGGCACTGAAGAGGGAATACACTTGAAGGTAAAATAAATCCTCTCTTCTGTTGAAAGGAAACTGAGATCTGTGTGCTCAGCTGCATATGCAAATAGCAGATTGAAACCTGGTTGCAGAGAATTTTCTGTTCTCAACATCTGTTATACTCGACAGTGCCAACATCGCACCAAGTGAAACTACAAGACAGCAGAAACTCCTAGTGTTTTAACTTCTTTTCTGAACAAAAACATTAACACCGAAACTAGGTTCTGAACTGAATAAACTATGTAAACTGTTTGTATCTTGTGGCTGTAGAAGCTATGTGTTTCAATGATTAAAATATCTCATTCCTCACTCTCTGCTTCCTGACAGACAGAAGGTCTGCTTTCCTTAATTTTACACTGGAGTTC
Organism: Phataginus tricuspis; assembly: GCA_029783875.1. Taxonomy (NCBI): domain Eukaryota; kingdom Metazoa; phylum Chordata; class Mammalia; order Pholidota; family Manidae; genus Phataginus; species Phataginus tricuspis. The sequence continues at coordinate 6,947,922 of JAQQAC010022866.1, forward strand.
ACAGAATTTCAAAATGTTTTCATTACTTTCCTATTTCAATACCAAAGAAATAGACTATCTGAAAATTGTAAAATGCTTATTCCCAGTCATAAGAACGTCATGATGTTAATAAATGTATGTGCAAAGAACATGAACAGTAAAATAACTCAAAAGGAAATGCAACTGACAAAACATATTAGACATTGTTTGATTTTGCTAATGTTAAGATGAATGCAAGTTAAAACAAAAATGAGGTGTAATGCAGCACAAGTATATGCTTTAAAATATAAAATCATTCCAAAAGCTACTGATATAGTACATTAACTCCAGGGTACTGCTGCACTGAGTGTCAATTAGTATGTTTATATGCTCACTTTGGAAAGCATTTTGTCATATCAAAGGTCATTAAAAAAATGTTTGTAAGACTCACTTTAGGAAGCTGCTGCTGGGTAATTTCATGATGATAAGCACTGGCTATTGACTTCCTCCACAAGATTTATCCTGGAGATACTGGAGAAACAAAAGGGAAATAGGGATTCCATAAACAATCTTTCAGAACGCTAAGTGTGTTTTGAGTTGCTTGTATCTGGAAAATGAGTGGCTATAAACTTTGAAGGAAGGGGGTTAGTTGAAGCTGCAGTAAGAAGGCAGGCTATCTTTCTCTGCCTGGCTTATTTCACTTAGCATAATACCCTCTAGTTCCTTCTATATTGTTGTGAACAGCAGGATTTCTTTTTTTAATTTCTTTTCTAAATTTTGTTATTTATCTTTTTAATTTAAAAAGTTTTAAATTAGTTTTTAAATTTATGGTTGAGTACCATATGATTTCAGTTGTGTGTGGAATATAAAAACAAAACAGAATGAACAAAATAGCAGTAGATTCATAGACATTGAGAAGTGACTGGTGGTTGCCATTAGGGAGGGGTTGTGGTTGTTTTTTTTTAATTATATCTATTTTAAATAAAATAAATCAGAAATAATATAAAGCATTGTGTTAGAGTGAGTTTAAGATAATAACCTAACATAGGCTTAGTTTCTTGAAATAATTTATAATAGTATCTTGAAAAGAAAAATTTAGAAAAAAAATTTAGTTTGAAATCCTAGAAATTTTGCTTTAAGAAGTTTTTGAAAGAAAAGACAAGTTACACAATTTTAGATGGAATGTTATTCGATTGTCAGCTGTCTATGTTAGTGGTGGAATGCCCAAGAATGTCCATTGTATATGTAGAAACTTCAGATTTCATCTTCATTATACCTTATGCCCACTTATTAATATCAGCCTCATGAACTTTGGTTTATGGCCATACTCTCTTCTCTCCCTCCTTTTTCTTCTGCCTATATTCTATTGACCGCAATTCAGTAAGAAGTTGTGGAGAACCTAATGGATAAGGGTTGATTCACTAATCAAAGAGACAAGATTGTGTTCATGATGAAACTTCCAATCTATCATTTATTGAACACTTAGTATTTTCAGGTCCTATATAAATATCATACATGATATGTTCTATTTATATTATGTAAAACCAAGAGCATGGCATGCACAATGATGATGAAGGTGAAAATGCACATGCCTTCTGTACAGCAAGCCTGGTGTTATGTGTTGCATAAATAGCACACAAGGAACTTGAATAATGTACTGGCTCATACTGGGTCAGTGGGTTACTGCAGTACTCCTTTCCTGGTGTGTGGTAGGACACTGGTGAACCAAGAACCTGGAGAGATTGGTTTGCATGCAATCTATTTTTCTGCAAATGATTATACTCATTGCCATGGCAACCAGTCAGATGAAATGTTGTTCTGAGCAGGTTATGTGACTTGGTATATGTAGATCATTGACTTATGAGAAAATGTGTGAGCAAGCTTTCCTTCTTGAGGGAATTAAACTGTGTTTGGGCAGCGAGCATTTCTTGTGAAACAGCATAAGCAGGTCTAACAAGCAATGAAGAAAATTGATCTTCTAGCCACTAAGAGACATTGCTATCTGTAATGATACTGAGGGGATTATTGCTGGTCTGCTTAGGTGTTTTTGTTCCCAGTTGATAACTTCAAGAATGCCACCAAAATACTAATTTTGAAAGAAAGTTTGCATTCTAAGATGCATAACTATTGGATTAATGAATTCCCTAAATTCATTTTCTTATAGTATTGAGTTCTTTGCTAGCCAAAAAAAGAGGAAACAAACTGAAGTCAAATCCAACAAAAAAAAGAGACACCAACAAACAAATTTTCTTTATGAGCCACAGAGTCTTCTTCCTCTTATAACTTACTAAACTTGATGTGCAGTCTCTTAATTATTAGAAAAGCCATCTATGCCCTCCCTCTCGACTTCATAGCAGCTTTGTAAGTCTCTAGAAATGTCCCACCACGCCACACAACCGCACACACACACACATGCTGAGCTAGACTGATGATACAGGCATTTCAGCTGGCGTGTGGAATCTCTGCTGGAGACTGCATGAGGACTAAAGCTGTGTACCTCCAAGCAACCCATGGACGTTATAATTGGTTAAAATCTCTTCTGTTGTAGCAGTGGGACGTTCAACAAGATCTGACTTTCTATAAAGTACTGATTTCAGTATAAGTATATATGTATAATAATTATAGGTAGTTGTTTTAAAATATATTTCTTTAGAGAATATTTGAATGTGTTCAGGAATGGATTTTGGAAGAACCACGAAACCTGGCAAATAGTACATCCTTCAGAAATAAAAAAGATCAAACAAGGAAGCCTTTTCTCTGCCAGAGAGATGACTACAGTGCAAAATCACCCAAATGCTATGAAACATTATTACTAAAGCCACAAGGCAACATATGTGTTTAGAAATATTCTGAGAAAAATAGGTCACTCTAGTGCCAAGATGGGTTAAGGGCATTCAGAGCAGAGGCTCTGCTGATATCTATCACTACTATAAAAATCATTAAATAACACACCCTTTAAACTACATTGTAATTATGATTACTGTTCTAAAAATGAACACTTCCATGATTTGACCATGAGAAATGACTGAACATCCTTGGAGAACTTCCACATCTATTGTATAAAGTAGTTGGATTATATTCAGGTTCAACAATGTTATTAAGAACTTAATATATGCAGGTGCTTTTAGCATGATGTTTTAAAATAATGTTTACTTAGGATGTTACTATATGGAAGAATGACCACAGTTCAGGAGTCGATGGGATCATATTTCTCCATTGGTGCCAGAGCAAAACAGACAATCAGCCAAAGGCCACACTGGATGACATTCACATCAGAAGATGGCAGTGTGGACAAACGCCTCCTTCCAGTGCCATAATGCTACCGTGAGAAAATGAGTTAAATGGCTCTTGGACTAATTTAAGACTTTAATAAAGTGACTAAATATGAGCTATTCATATCCACATCAAGATTTCCTATAAAATAACAATCACCTGTTAATGGTACAGGAATAATCAGTTAACAGTAGAAATAAGGAAGTGAAAATTGTTAACATACTCAGGAATATTTTTCAATTAAATTTCACAGTTTCTTTAAAGAAACCTGTACCATTTCACTGACAGTTATCAAAGATGAAAAATGATGGTTGAGAGGACTGATAGAACACAAATTTCTGCCACATTAAGTTGTAGATTTAACACATTCAAAATCAATATAGTGAGTAATCTATACCATAATTCTTAAATTTGTTGAGGAGAATAAGCAAATCAATAGAATAAAAATTTGTATTATATCAATGTAATATGGAAACAAGAGCTAGGATTGGCCCCAGATTTTTAAGTTTTTCAATAATTCCACAATTTTTTCAATAATTCTATAAAATATGGAAAGAAAAATAGAACTAAATTGTATAGTAGGAAAAGATACTTTCTACATAAGAAATTATTTTATGTCAAAAGTAGGCATCAGCATGGGTTGTTGGACAAGGGGAAGAAAATTCAATACATTCCTTGTGAAGATGACTCAGTGTATTAAAATCTTTCCAGTTTGCAAGTATCAGAAACTGAACTGAAACTCATATAAAAAAATTGGAACTCACTGACTTAAAGTGCCTAATAGAAAATGCAGGGCTCATTAAAGACATGGCTGAATCCAAAGGCTCAAATTAGGGCATCAAGACACTATCACTTCTGATTTCATTGACTCTCCTTTTCTTTGTGAAGACTTTATTCTCAGTTAGATTCCTCCCTACTCCATATGATCACAGATATGAACTCGGGCATTTTCAGGCATACATTTGACAGTAGAGCAACCCCACAGGGAAGGCCCACTTATTCCTCATTGGGTTGCACAGAAGTGCCTGGCTGCCTCTCGCAGGACTTTTGTTCCCAAATGAGGCATTTTACTCATTTTGTTCCCAAATGAGGCATTTTACTCATTTGGGAATAATAATAATAAATAAATATCTTTTCACCCAAGTCCAGGCACTTACACACATTTGAAGGCCATCACGTTACTGGCCAAGGAAGGTGATTCAGTAGAGAAAAACCAGGATGCCACTGAGGAAAAGAGAACTTACTCTGGGAGAGACAAGAAACACAAATGTCCCCAAGAGTTAGTCATTTAAAGACAAATACCAGACAACAAATAATTAAATTTATGGATACACTTTAAGATTGATCATGGAAAGTCAAATCATAAGGAATACAAAATAAAATAAGCATAAATATTTTTTAACTTCTTGAAGGAAAAAGAACTATATTGAGATTAAAATTGATAGAGCAATCCTAGAAGAGAAAATGGATATGTAGACTTCCAAACTAGTTTTTTCTGTGCTCAAAATAAATGTAGCCACATTTTGTAGCATTTGCTCATGTTATTTTTTCCTGATTTTGATTCTTTTGATATATAAATATTTTAATTTTTCATTTAATCAAATATGTAGGTTTTCTGGCCTCATCCATTGATTTTTATACTTAGAAAGTCTATCACTATTCATGGTTTAGGTCAAATATTTGCAACAAATTTTAACAATAAAAGAAACAATATGAACAGAAAAAAGGAGATGGACTAAAAATATGATAGATAAGATAATATATTATTTATCTATAGAGATTTTTTAATTATTTAAAAAATACTTATTGCATTTCCACTATGAGCTAAGTACTCTTCTAGCCCCTGAGTACAATAAAGGAGAATGTAGTTCCCTCTTATCGGCTATTTCATTTTCCACAGTGTCAGTTACCTGCTGTCAACTGTGGTCTGGAAGCAGATGATCCTCCTTCTGACATATCATCAGAAGGTCAGTAGTGGCCTAATGTTAGGTCCCAGTGCCTGCATCCTTCACTTCACTTCATCTCACGTTACCGCAAGAAGGGTGAGCACAGTACAGTAAGATACTTTTGAAAAAGAGTCTACATTCACATAACTTTTATTATAATATATTATTATAATTGTTCTAAATTTTACTGTTAGTTATTGTTGTTAATCTCTTACTGTGCCTAATATATAAATTAAGCTTCGTTCTAGGTATGGACGTGTAAGAAAAATCATAGTATATGTAGGGTATGCGCTATCTGTCGTTTCAGGGGATACTGGGGATCTGGTCTTGGAAGGTGAACCCTGCAGATAAGGGAGGACTACTGTACTTAAAATTAGTAAAAAAATTCTATTCATAAAGCCAACATTCTACCGGAGAAGACAGAGTATAAAGAAAATAAATGTGCAATGTAAATAAGACACTGGATAGGGATAAAAGGAGGGGATGTGGCATTGAGAAAATGAAATTTGAATGGAAATCTGAGCTAAGTGAAGGAGCAAAAAGCATGATTATATGTAGGTGGAGGAAGAACATACCCGGCGGGGGTTGCCTACATGCCTGACACATGAAGGGAGTAAACAGTAAAACGCTGTGATAATAAATTAAAATGAGAAAACCAGTTTCAAAATTTTAGTGAAAAGAGCAGGTCATATATTTGTGCATAGTATGTCCTCAATCATGTACAAATATATATAGAAAAAGCCTCATTGGAAAAACAGGAAATTGTTAAAAGTAAGATCGAGTGATTTTTTTTTTTAATTTTCACTTTTCTGTAATTTTAGTTTTCTTTAATAACCATAATTTCCTTTAACACCAGAATTTGTATTTTTAAAGTTCATTGGGCAGGGATGAGCTGAGCAGCTGGGAGAACCGCACAATTAGAAAATATGGAAAATAAAACCATCACTTGATATTAAACACCAAATTTTCCATGTAAAACCATGCCATGTTCCTGATTTTGTACAAGTGAACAGAGAGCCCCATCAATAAAATATTTTTCATCCTCTTCCCAGAAGAATTGCTCAACCAACAAATATCCAGACAAGAAACTTACTGTCTCAGAGTGAGAACATCAGCCTTCTGCTTAATTTAATTTATGACTTCATAGAAACTCTCCAAATTTGAGATAATGTCTTCACATTCTTCATTAGTTTAGTTAAATATCTTAAAAGGCGCAGTTGAACCCTTCGCAGATGGCAAGCTTCAGTGCCTGAAATGGGATTACAGTTCTTTCTTTGCTGGGAATTGACAGACGGGTATTATCACATACCTCCAGGGCAGAGAATTCAGGCACAGAGATTCCATGGGGACAAATGTGTTTCAAGAGCACATTCTAGTTCTGGCAGCTTAATCAATAAATGACAACTGGCAGCTGGAACTATCAAGTCATGGTGGGTCTGGAAATTGCTCTGAACCTTACCCTTCATTTGTAGATTGCCAACTCTGGAGAGAAATATCCAAAATGTGAGTGGATCATTAGTATGCTGTACAATGGCATTCTGATAACACTGTTATTTTTATAGATAGGTTACCAGCATTGTTAGGTCTAAGCTGAAACACTTTCTCTTTACAGCCTATTGCCAGCAGGCTACCAAGGACACAGCAGGTGAAAAATATGTGGTCAGAGTTGTTCTTTCACATGTTGAATGCCTTCAGGTAGCCACACACATGTCCACGAGAGAATGGCCATATCAAGCACTCTGAAAAGTCAGCAAAACATTTAGCAGAAGCCTACCTTTCAGTTAGTGTTGAGCTAGGATTAGACTGAACTGGTGTCTTTGCCCTCTGTTTTGCAAATCAGCTTAATTCAACCTTGAATTACATCACCCTTATAGGTCCCTGTGATTCAGCTGTGTGTTTATTTGCATAGATAGAGCATATATTTTCTTCTTCCCGTTCTGGTTATTATTTACTATTATTTTTGATGTTTTATGTATCAGGGTAATATCAGCTGCCATAACTAGCAGTGACTACTACTTTAAAAAGTTTATATTTAGTTCAAGTTAACAGTGCAATATGGAAGTTCTAAGACAGTAGATGGATTTCCTCCTTATAGTAACTTAGGGATTTCAACTTCTATCAACTTGTGAGTCTGTCAGCTGCTAGGGCCCCCAGAACCCTCTGTATCCAACCTGGGAGAATATAACAGTAGAACGGAAATGCCCCAACTGATTCTTAAAAACTCTAAGTTGAAACTTATCCCTTCTAGTCCCATTTCATAGGCAAAACTAGTCATATGGTCATATTTGGTTCCAGTGGGACTGGGAAATACAGCTCTTTGCTGAATATCTTCAGGAAGTTGAAGCATGACCTTGGTGAATAGGTAATCCTCTTTGCCAGAGTGACAGATTAGGCTCTTGTCAGTATCTGGAAATCTTTGGGAGATTGTGGGTCAAAGCTCTAATGAGGGTAACTGTTATCACTGTACTATTCCATGAGGCAGTGTACAGTTGTGCCAGTTACTATTTCTGACCCACCAGTCTAGAGGCAGATTCCTGGATTAACATACTAGACACTTAAGTATTCTTCTGAGGGGTTCACTCTCTTATTGACAGTGTATCATAGAATGTATACTTTATAAATTAAAATCTGATAGAATATTTTAAAGGCTTCCCATAGTTTTAGGGATGAAATCTGGATTCTTAATAGAGCTTACAAAGCTCTTCATGATCTACATCCTCCTAGTTCTCTAGATTTGCCTTTTATCATTTGCACATTTTGTGCAATGCACTAATCAAGCTGGATTCTGTTCAGTCTTTTTATAGTGATTGCACTCACTCTTCGGGTCCCAACCTACAAATCACTCAAACCAAGAACTGCCCAAAAGCAAGAACACCAGAAATACCAGATCAGATGTTTCCTGTATCTTATCAAACATGTAGTTCCAGACAGTATTATAGCACAGATCACACTGTATTCCAGTTGCCTATTTTCATTGTATGTATTATCCATATTATTATGCCCTTCAAAATTTGGTTAGTGAGCTTACAATTACCCAGGGAGTTATAAAAATGCAGGTTTCTAGGCCCTACTACAGTCCTAATGAATCAGAAACTAGGGAATAAAGTTAAAGAGCATCTATCTTTTTAACAAACAACCTGGGTGATCTTGATGCACAGTCACGTTGAGAACTACTGGCTAAAGGGTGCCTGGAATCTAATAATAGCACAGCAACTCATTAAATTAATGGAAAGTAAATAAATAATGTTTCATCAGAAATAGGTTTTTCAGAGATTATCATACCCCTGTAACTGGCTCTGTCTCCTAAAACACAACAGTATGAAACTTTTCTAGAATAATCAGATGCATAGAGATATGAAATGTGTGGAGGTTGAACTCCTCTCTGCAATATTTTTAACAACCATAATTTGATCTGGATTTCTGCATTTCACAACTGAGAAAACAGAGGACTAATACATGTATAAGGAAATAATAATGTTCATATTCTTAAGGTATAGTGGTCTTTTATGAATAAATATGAAAAAAGTCATCTCTGAGGACATGACTGCCAGTGACTCACAAGCTTGACCCAGACAGTGGGAGGGCCCTCACCTCCTCCCTTATCCTTGAAACATATGTTCTACCCACCATTCCACAGCAATAATAATAATAATTATTATTATAATCCAAATGAAAAAATGGGCAAAGGACCTGAAAATACATTTTTTTCCAAAAAAAAAGCATTTAAATGGCTAATATGTACATGAAAAGTTGCTCAGTATCACTAATCATCGGGGAAATGTTAATCAAAATCACAATGAGATATCACCTCACCCCAGTGAAAACAGCTTTTATCAAAAAGACAGAGTGCTGGCAAGGATGTGAAGTAAATGGAATTCTTGTACACTATGGTTGAGAGTGTAAATTGATACAGCCATTATGGAAAACTTTATGGAAGTTCCTCAAAAATTGAAAATAGAACTACCATATGATCTGGCAATTCACTTCTGGGTTTATATCTGAAGGAAACAAAATTACTATAGCCAAGATTGAAACACTCTTAGTATCCATCAATGGATATATAGATAAAGAAAATTTAGCATATAACCAATGAGCTATTATTCAGTTATAATAAGAGAGGAAAGCCTGCTATTTGCAACAACATGGAGGGCCCTCATAGTTGGAGACTTCCATATCCCTGATTCAGAAATGGACATGTCTAGCCGGCACAAAATGAATAAAGACATGATTGAACTCAACACCACCATCAATTAACTGGATTTAATCAGCGTCTACATACTAATTCATCCAACAATAGCATATTCTCCTCAAACACATGGAACAGTCACCAAAATAGACCATATTCTGGGCCATAAAACATTGCCTTAACAAATTAACTACTTAACCATGCAGAGAGAAGGGGGGACCTTAAATGCATATCATTACGTGAGGTAAGCCAACCTGAAAAGGCTACTTACCATATAATTCCAACAATAATACCTTTTCAGACATTCTGGAAAAGGCCAAATGATGGAGACCTTGAAATATCATTAGTTGTCAGGGTTCGGGAAGAAGGAGCAATGAATAGATGTAGAACACAGAGGATTTTTAGGGCAGTGAAATTACCCTGTACAATACTATAATAATGAAGATACATCCTTCTACATTTGCCTAACCCCACAGAGTGTACAACACAAAGAATGAACACTAATATAAACTAGGGATTTTGGGTGGGCAGGGGTTGTATGTGAAATCGCTGTACCTTCCTCTCAAAGTTGCTGTAAACTTAAAATGGCTTTTAAAAAATGAAGTCTTACAAATAGAAGAATGCCCAATACTAGGGTGCTCATTACCAAGTTATCGATAAGAAAGAAATTTAAAAATAGTCTAACAGTCCCCAAATGGGAGATTGTTTAAATACATTGAACTGTATCTAGAAACCCTGTAGAGCACCATGCTTCTAGATCAGACAGACCATTTACAAATACTGGATGTTTACTACATAGTCTTGTACAGCTTACTTTTATTCTTCAAATTTCAGTGATAGTAGTAGACTTACCTTGTAGACCAATGTGTGGGAAGTACTATGTCAATGCACTTAGTACACAGATAAAAAATTCTGGAGAAACATTAGCTAATTATGAGTACATAGCAATAGTTTAAAATTTATTTGATAGCATGAGCAAATATTCATGGGCATAGTAAATGAGAAATCCAGTTTCAAAAGAATATATATAAAGAATATATATATTCATTTCATATTTTAAAAATATCCTCCCTCTCTCACTTCTCTATTCACCATTATTTTTGCAGTGCTTAGAGTTGGACTACGGAATTGTGAATGATATTTTTCTGCATAAGTTTTTATTTTCTGCAATGAATATAGACTACTTTTATAAGTAAAAAAGAAAAATAAGAGGGCCTACAATGAATTCTGCTTTATCTGCTCAGGAAACAATATATTACCAGGTAGCACAACTGGTAAAGGCCCTGGTCCTCTCAGAGAATGAGCAGTGAGACTGTGGACCCCAAGAGTACAATTCTGAAAGAAGGCCTACAGTTGGAAGACAGTACTTTGTGTTAAGGTAGAGAGAAACCCTTGGAAATCCCTGAAACTCTAGGTCCCCACAGAGACTCACAGGGCCAGCATCCTGCAGACTTCATACATTTTTGTCATTCATGTCAGAACTGGACTGCTTTCAGTTTGACAGGTGTCACTTAAAAACTTATGTAACTTCTCTCTCCATCCTGTACATCTACTCATCTGTAAAATGGAGATAATAAAAGTCTTGCCACTTAAATTGGTTTTGAGTATAGTACCTGCTATGTAGTAAACAATAAATGTTATTACTATTAATATGTCCCACCTTATTATAAGGAGGAGATATTTAATTGTTCCTTTCACCTTTCAGAATTGAACAAAGGAAAACTTGAGATTAAATTGCCTAAGTAAATATGACACTAGAATAGAGAAAGTGGATATAAATTGTTTAAGAAATAAACAACTTGTGACCTAGCAATTACTCTACAACAAATTTTTGTGGTAAAGCAATGTTCAGTTTCTGGACAAAATGTGCCAATGACCGGAAGTGCTGATATCATAATTGGTAGAGTTTGACAGGTTTTCTACAGCTCACTAGATAGTTAAGCCCTAATCTTCACATTCATTTATTCAACAGGCATTATTATGTATCTTATACTCTTCTAGATTTCAGGAACACAAAAACAAACAACATTTCTCCTCCTTCTCTACATGGTAGGGATAAAATGTATAGATAAATTATCTTAATGCCCATAAAACTTGAATAATGCCCAGGCTACAGAAAATAATAGAAGGAATGATTAATTATTTGGCAGTAGGAAAATTCAAGGATGATTTTTTGGAAAAGATGACATGTGAGCTAAATTTTAAAGATGAATAGATATTTGCAGAGTGATAATGGATAAGAGGGAGATTCCAGGAAGATAGAGTAATAAAAAAACTGTCATGGGAGTATAAAATGGAGCATTTGGAAAAGTACCAAGTCTGGAATAACTGGAGTATTAGAGTAGGAGGGTGCTGGAAAATGGAATTAGAAATACTGATGTGGCCTATTTCAGTCTTGAGTTTCATGTTAAAGTTTTAAAGTTCGCCATAGTAGCAAAGTGGTTATTGATGTTTTTAAGTATAGGAGCAATATGGTCACATCTGCATTTTAGAAAAATAATTTGTCAAATGTGGAGATTGTTAAAAATTTACTTTGGGTGAGTTTATTATTTAGAGTGTCAAAGTATAAGCAACTGGTGCTGCTACTTAAAAATGCATGATGCTGGACAGTTTAAGTAACCTCTTTGTGCTTAGTTTCATTGGTTATAAAGTGAAGCAAAAAACATGTTCAGTCTCAGAGGGCAATAGTAAAAGTTAAGTAGGTTAATATGTGCAAAGTGCCAAGCTTAGTTCTTGGCATGTAGTAAGGATACAATACATGAAAGCTAATTAAATCATTAAGACTAAATGAATGAATTTATTTCTTAAATATCCACAACTTTAGAAAAAGAAAACATAGAGGAGAATAAAGCAACAACTATCTCCGTGAAGAGGATTATAAATATAGTCACAAAAATTCTAGAGTGAATAGTGTTATGCATTTTATGGTTTTATTTCCTCACCAACTGGTTAAACTTTGCATTTGGCAAGGAGATATAAAAAAGTTCTACAAACTCTTCAGTAGAAAACATGGAAAACATTTTTAATCAGAGTTTGACATTCACATGCATTCATTTGAGTGCCAAATGCAGTTTCTCCTTTACATAAACACCAGATTACTGTTTGCTCAATAGCTTGGAAGTCACTAGGTAAAAGAACAAAGAAGCTCAGGAACACATTGTAAAGGGTAAATGAACTTTGTATGAGTCCTCCAACTCTAGTGATACTTTTTTTGGCCTCATCCTCAGGATGCTTTATCCAAAAAAAAAACAAAACACACAAGTTCTCACACCTACCTCATGTATATTGGAATCAAAATGCTGAAAACAAAGAAAATTTATTTTAATATGGAGAGGGATGCATCTATGAAATACGATTTTGTAAGTTACACAATCTGAGAAAATTTTTAACGGATAAACTAACTTTTATGGACTTAAAAGTGATATTACATGAATTTACTATATTATATTCTATGTGTATATAAAAAAACAAGAAATTGCCAATAAATATATTTAATATATGAACATGATTAAATTTCATCATGTTAAATTGAATCTGGTGTTTCATATAATTTTATTTAAAAAGAATATATAGTTTAATACTTAGAAATTATGTAGAAAATTACACAATGATCAGTATATGTAAATGGTTGTATACATCTGAAAGTATTCAACTATGCAATTAAATCAGGATGGGTAAAATGTTAATAGTCTATATGGTGCCATATTTCTACATTTCTTTATTTCACAAAGGAAAATATTGCAATTTACATTTAAAAGCTCGAATTATCCTTTTAAAATGGAAATATAATGCAAAGAATTATTTAGAGAGAAGCTACCTTAAAATGCAAAGATTTAAGCATTTAGATTATTATAGGAATTGATTTGTTTCAATGAACAAAACAGATGTCCCAAATTATGAAGAGATTTATTTCCCATTTCAAGAAATGAAAATCCTCCAGTAATTGTGTCTCATACAGTAATGCAAGTTCTGGAAATATGAATATCATGCTGAGAAACTATATGAGGAATATAAAATTCTGCTATGAACATGTCAAAAATCTATGAATTCCATGTAGTTATTAAAATGTGAGTGATCAGCAACATTTATTTTCTTTGCATGGTCTAGTTTCTATTGCTGTGTAACAAATCACCCCAAAATTTAATAGCTTAAAAACTTTTGTACACTCATGGATCAGGGTGGGGCTCAAAGTGAAAGAAGGAATGGCTTTCTTTATTCCATATTATTTGTAGGCTCAGCTGGGAGAACTGGGAGGCTGGAGGTAACTCGATGATATGGTTTTCTCTGGCATATAATCTCTTACATGCTTTGTCAGTCTGGACAAAACAGTCTATGCAAATATAGTTTTCTAATTTATAAAACTAAGGAAAAAAATACATAGCGTTTTTCCATAGTTGTGTATAAGATATATATGTACAAATTTGTGTATGTACATATGTACAGATTTACATGCACATATATGATATCCTTATGTTTGTATCAACTCATGTTTCCTAAAATGAACTGGTCACCTTGATTTATTTGGTAGGAGAATTCTACTTGCCTATTAACCTGAATTCATCTACCTACTAAAGCACTTTAAGTGTATTATGTTGTTTCCAACTTAATAAATATTAAGAAGCAGATATGTATGTATGTATATATGCATGTACATATTTTAATATAACTCATGTATGCATGCACTAAATTACTTTTCACATTCTAAATAATTGCCACGAGCCAGGGATTGCAGGATTCAGTGAGTTGGGGGATAACAAGTTATTCTTTGGTTAAGATTCTGTTGGCAATTCACAGTCCTATAGCTTTTCACTCATCAAATAAGTCAGTTGAGGTAAGACCAATAATATGAGCAAAGTGATAATTTAATTTTTAATACTAAATGGAATGGTATAAGATAATGAATGATTAAAGTATTGGCTCTGGAGCAGAATGCTTGCATTTGGAAGGTGATTCCACAAGTGAATGTCTACAAGACTGGACAATTATTTAACTTTGCACTATAATTCTCACATCTATTAAGTGGGGATAATAATGGCACCTACATCACAAATGTGAGAAGTAAGTTACTATGTGTAATGTTTTAGATTAGTAAAAGGCATATGATACACACTCAGTAAATATTAAGTATAATTATTGATATAATTATAATTTAGGGAAGTGGAAGAAAATTTTATAAGGTGAAATTTTATTTCATGGAGGTATTACACTGCTGAAAATAAGGCATATGATTGTAATTGTAATCCTTTCTTGCACTTTTATTTCTTCACATTGTTGGACCATCCTTACAATGCATTCATGGGTTTCTTGGCAGTGTTCCTGACATTAGGTGGGGAGAAGGGTGACTTCCAGATACTTCTTTTTCCTATTCTTAGTTTTTTCGCCTTACTTCTATAAAAATGTTTGATTACATACAATATTCTAAACATTGTCATAGTCCTGGGAGATATGGTAATAAAGACAGAGTCTATCCTCACAATGTAGTCTCAGTTTTGTGGGCGAGAAAGGCATGTAAAAAAATAATTCGATATGGTGATACTCCATGACTCAAGCTGAGCACTGGGAACTTTTTGTCTTCAGTTCTCTGGCTGTGCATTTCTATCTCTTGACCATCCATATACCATTCTTTGCAAAATCAACTCCCCAGCCTGTCTGAGCCACTCTTATCCTTTCTTTAATAATTGGCTCTTTTGGTAGCTTTCTTTGTAGAACTTCTCTGACATGTCCAAGCAGAATTAAAGTTTCTTGTATTAAGACAGAACACTTTATATGAGAATGAATTTACAAGTATTTGTAATTACAATGTTAAGAAAGACAAAATTTTGAAAACTATGGAAATATTTTTATCATGTCTTCTGTGCTTCTGACACTCAGATCAATAAGAAGTTTTAAAAATAATGGAAACAATAACTAATGTATCATTTTCTAGTCTACCTCCAATTCTCTCAACTGATGAAGTGGGATTTTTGAGGATATTGTTATTTATAGTTTTCAGCTTGTGCGAATTAGTTTTCAGATAATATAACATTATCACCCCACATTGGTATGTTAATAATTTGAAATCTCAAAACCAAATATAGGTTCCTATTGCTTCCATTGTGGAATATTATTTGTGATCAAAGCCTAATTCCTACAGTCCTGAGCTTAGAAATATGTGCTCATGACTTTGCCTAACAAATATGTTTGAATTCTAAATATACTGTTGCTTTTCCAATTAATTTAAATTCTGCATTGCAAAATCAATTCATAAACTTGTACCAGATGCTTAGATCTATTCACAAAATATGTTGATAAGTAAAAGCACTAACCACCAAGTGTATTGATTGAAACATTTTAGATATATGTGGCCCCATTAATATCATTTTGTTTCACAGAGAGCATACATGCTTCATGATAATTTATTCTACTTTGCTTCTTTCAAACATCAGCACACTTTTACTTCCTTAATCTTATAAATTTTACATGACTCACATTTCCACAGAGACTATCTTAAATAGCTCAGAGTGCATCTCCTAATATGACTATCCCATAATGTGAAATACATATGAATGATTCAAGAATCCTTATGTGGAGTGTCTGTTTTGAGAACTGTTATAAAATAAAGCTGTATGTGTGCTAAGCGGGTACAGAGTCTCAGGCTGGGATGACCAAAAAATTCTGGAGAAGGATGATGGTCACAGCACCACCACAATGTGAATGTATTTACTGCTATGGAATCGGGCACTTAAAAATGGCTCAAATGGTAGATTTTATGTCAAGTATATCTTCCCACAATAGAAAAAATAAGATAAAATGAAGCAGTGTGTATTAGCAGTCAGTAATATTTAAACAAATAGAAAATTGTAACAAAAATGTTTATATGTCTGTAAATCTGTATTTATAAAATGTGTACATATCTCTTTGTCAGTTATTTTTACACAGGTGCATAGATTCCTGCATTTTACCTTGAATGATCATTAGTGCTTTATTACAAGCTGAAGGGACGAGTCACTGTGAAGAGTACAGACAAACCAGTTCCTATCTATCATTAAGGATGTTAACACAAAGAAAACAAGCATAAGAATCTGAAAATAAAGGGCGGAATGAAGTAATGGCTATGGTTCAATTGTAGAGAAATCATCTGGGCAGTCAGCAGAAAGTTGGAGTATTCTGACTGTGGAGGAAATTGCACCAGGTCATAGTGGATAGTAGTAGTGAAACCTAGATGTAAATGACTAATAGGATTTATAGGTAACAGGCACAGGGCAGTATTTGAGAAAGAAAGAGCAGAACAAACAAAGTCACAGAGTCAGGAAAGTGAAGAGTCAGAAGGGTGAGATAACTAGAACACAAGCTGCGTGGAGTAGGAGCTGAGATGTAGACTAGTTGCAGGGAGCCATATCATTGAAAGGGCTAGATCATTGGATTTTCTGCAACCGGGTTTTCGGATAATGTTGAGCCTCAAAGGATGGGTAGAGCCATTATGCCAGAGAATTGATCTGATCATTTTCATTTAATTGATTTTCATGTTATTAATATATGAGGATAGTAAATAGGAAAGTGGAACTTAAAACATGTACCCTTTATTTACAAAGAGACAGAGATCAAACTGAACATCTGCTATGTGCCAAGCACAGTTAAGCACTTTGTAGATCATGTCATCCATCTTGAGATAGCTCTAGATTGTAATTCAATTAGGCCATTTCTTGAGAAATCTGGTCTCTACACTCTTATGAAGACACATTGTAGGAGAATAAACTTTTAAGTGTAATTTCTGGAGGTGCTAGTTATGATACCCCTCTGTTATGAGAATAAAAACTATTTAGGTTAACCCACATGGCTTTAGATAATACTTAAACTTCCATCCAGGGTTATTTGATTCTACCAGTGCAAAATTATAAATTTTATTTTAGAAAGCCATATTCTTGCCATAATTGGATACACATGTATAAAGATTTATAATTTATTCTTCATCACTCAGTACTATCACGTATTCCACAATTAAAAGTTTCTGATAAAATGCTTGCATGTTATATCCATTAATTCCAAACCCATTTTCACATTGGATTTATATTATAAATTAAAGATAATATTTATTTTAAAGTACTTAGAAATAAACTAATAATAAAGGATCAAAATTATTATTTCTGATAAAATGTTCAGTGAACTTAAAATACAAAAATACCAAAAAGAGCATCTTATTTTTTTCTTTACACTGTTTAGATGTTTAAAGGTTCCCAGTAAACATCAAAATAACACATGCTCTATAAAGTAATTAAAAGGGTCTTACTACAGAAAGTGACCATGAAACATGAGGAATGAAGTAAGGCAATCACTTTATGTCAGGAAAGTTTGCAATATGTTTACTGGTGGTTAAAATGCAATTTTCCAGTAGTGCTTTTATAAAACCAAATAACATTTATATATTCTATCTAGCTAAAATGTGAAATTTCCACTCAACCAAAATTATTCTCATGCTAAAAGTACATCTATTTTCAAAACTGCAATTTTTCACTTGCAACACCTCATACGTGAGAGTTTGGCCAGCACTGTGGCTGGTAATGTGGAGAGGGGGAAAAATAAAACAAAAACCTTACCTTCTGCAATAGGAGAAAATAGAAAACTTCCTGCCATGAAGTCCAGAAAAGTGTACTAAACAATACTGGAAGGAAAATAAATGAAACAGCCATATGTGCCCCTGGAATATCTCTTTCCACAAGTCCTGTTCTTTGGCTTCATGACAGGCCAGAGATACGGGGTCACAGCATTTAATCTTGATAAGGTGGCAGGAAGGGCTAGAAATGCCCCATTTTTGTGCACATATGTGAAGGTGCTTATAGTCTGTGTCAGAATTTCAACAATGGCTTTGCCAGACTCTGAATGTGATCTACTTGCTCATAATATCCAAGACAGGAAGAGAGAAACCATCTGTTGGATTACCAAGGTAGAAATCACATTATAATGCCAGAAATTAAGCATAAGGTCTGAGTCAGTAGGACCATCACTGCAGATGTCACAGGCAAAAAATAAACTCTGACAAATGTGCTCCATCCTTAGATAACACTCAGTTTACCTCAGCCCAAATATGTTTACTTCAGTTTATGGACTGAATAAAATTGTTAAGTCCTTTCTGTATGATGTCCAAAATTGTCTGGTGTCAAATCAGTGTTGGAGCAAGAGTTGCTGCTCATTAAAACTAAAGTGCTTGATGTCACCATGAAAATAGAGTCATCAGTCATCTGTGTCCTGCTTTAAGGAAAAATGTGTGTGATGGTTGAGCTCCCTAGTGCACTTAAATCTCCAAAGTGATGGCTAAATGAAAATAAAGTATGAGTACAGCAAGTAAAAGAGAATGATTTTATAGTGTGATATAAGCTAAGCACAGGTGTGGATTCCTTTGGGCGCTAAAAGCATGCTGTGAGTACAGAAATAGAAAAATTGGTTAAGACTTTGATATCTCCATGAAATAATAAGAAATATATATATATGGTCTCTGCCCCTGATTCTTGCACAGGGTTCTGAAACACTGGTACATTCCTAAGTGATAAGAGCATCTTTTGCTCTAATGAGGCAACTCTGGGTGGGCTTCTGGAGGCTCCTGGACAGGGACCAATCACCCAAAATACCAAGCCATGTTTAGAGACTTGGAATTTTCAGCCCCACCCTTCATCCTCTAGATAGTGGAGGGGGGCTGGGAATGGAGTTAATAATTGATCACATGGGGAAGTCTCCCAAAAATAGGGGTTTCAGAATGCTTTCACATCCACACCAGGAAGGTGACACCATCCCACCTCCACAGGGACAGAAGGTCCTGCTCTCGGGACCCTCCCAGACTCCACTTTACCTGTCTCTCCTGGCTGTTCATCTGTATCCTTTAGCATGTCCTTGAATAAATTGGTAAATGTAAGCATTTCCCTGAATTCTGTGAGCCACTCTAGAAAATTAATGGAACTTAAGGAGGGGACTTTGGAACCTCTAATCCGTAAATGGTTGGAAGCACAGGTGACAAGGTGGACTTACAACTGCATCTGAAAGGTCTTTGTGAAGGCCAAAGGGCGGGTAGTCATGCAGGATGGAGCCCTTTACCTGTGGGGAATGGTACTGCCTCTGGGTAGATGGTATCAGAACTGAGTTAAATTGTGGGACACCCAGCTGGTGTAATAGAAAACTGCCTCATATAGGGAAAAGCCTCCATGCATTTGGGGAGGCAAAGTGAAGTGTTTTAGGTAAGTAGTAAAGGGGACTAATAGGGAAGAGAAACACAGTAGGGAAGAACTTGGTTTTTCCCCGCACAGAAGGTGGCAAAAACTGAGTTTTTCCTTTAAACTTTTTTCTCCCTAACACACACCTCTGCTCCAGCTCCCTGTGCTCTTGAAACTTTGCTGAAACATCTACCACTCTTTTCTGTGCCATTCAAGTCCTCATTATCTTCACCTCACTTGTCTCCAAAAGGAGCCTTGGTTGACTGTCTCAGCTATACTCTTCTCTGACATTTCCAACTTTAAACAATGCTTACTACCTACAACATACATTTCTGAATTGACTACATTTGGTAATATATTTTGATCATCTCAGATATAGCAGATATAACTGAATTCTGAAAACATCTGCTGACTTACCTCCCTCAGTGTCCCTCCTCTGTATTCTCAGGGTGCATAGTGACTTTTTTTTCTGATATAACTTATGGCCCTGTGTTTTAATAATACTGTGAGTTCCCCGGCAGAGTATCTGGCTGTGGGGTAAATGGCAGAATTTCCAGAAACTAACTGCCTTGCCTCAGTTCATTTACATATCAATAGGTGTTTACCATTGAAGAGCCTCCCACCTTTCTAGGGCAAGGGATAGAGAGAAAACAGCCATTCTCTCCGCTCCTCTGTTCCTGGTGTGTATTGGCCTGTCATTTGCCAATCACCAAGGACCCGCCCATGGAGTTCCTGCCAGAAGGGAAGGCTGTGGGAAGGAGAACAGGAGCCACGGCCAGAGGAGACAGACGGGTGCTGAGCCTGGCTAGCAACTGTAAAGAATAAAAGCTTTTTTCCCAACCTACCCTTTCCCTTGACTTATTTTGGTTTCACCAGTTTCATAAGGGACTCGCCCAGGGCCAGGAGCACCCTTCCTCCTGGAGCTACCCTGGCAAAGAATTGATGCTCGATCAGTGTTTGAATACAGGAGTGCTCCTTTTTGAGACTCTTGCAGCCCTAAAGATGAACAGGGCCAAAAACGTAGTCAGATAAGAAAACAATTCCAGATTTAAGTAAACAGTGACTGCATTCAAAAGGACTGTGGTCAGAGAGGGGTCTCTTACAATAAAGTGAGGAGTCTTTGTAAGAGGTAGAAAGGATGAAGGTGATGTGTTGCTCTGACAGTAAGGCCCATAAGATCTATAAAGTGACTCAAAGTCGACTAGGAAAAGGTTTTTCACTTATAGGAAGGAGAAAACAAAGCAAAAAGGATTCAGGGGTGAAGAAGTGAGAAGAACAAAAATTTGATTTGACAGTTAATGCTTTTCCTGAGATCAGCAGATTTGGGAGGGGTTGGTCTGGGTTCCAATGCTCGCTCAAAGGTGGGCCAAAGTTCAGGGGTCTGGAAGAAGGAGAGAAGGTTAATTAAAGTTTTATCAAATTGCGTTAGCAGGCATTTTATCTATTTGTCCATGGTTACAAACAATTCAGCTAATCATCTAAAAGATAAAGGAAATCTGGAGAGTCTTTCTTTCATTCAGCCATATGTAAGAAGGGGAGCATCTGAATGTCTTATCTACATCATAGAAAGAAGGGTTGGTTCTTCCCATTAAACACAAAAGAGTGGGCAGATTTATTACCCATTGATGTTTTCCAGGTGCATTCAGGTAAAATTTAACACTGTCGACATAAAGTGATTATGTGGACCCAAGACCACAATAGCTCTTACCACTTGTCAAGCAGCCATATATTGTGCTTATTTCTGAACATAACCTCTGACTTCTTAGAGATCTAAAGGATGGCTTTGGTTTGGTTAAGCTTCCAAATGGGAGACACCCATCCAGGCAGAAGGAAAAGCAAGAATGACGGCCTTGCGGAGCGAAAGAGCATGAATCATCTGAGAGCTGGAAGAAGTCCAAATGGGAAATAAATAAAAATCGAAACTGAAAGTATAAGAAAAGATTTATCTGACCTCTAGGTGAAGAAGGTATTTTAAAGATGAAATTGGAAACTAAAATAAAAATTGTTACCTTTGACTTTATGAATAGAAACTTGTATGTATCACAGAACTTCTGTGGGTCAAGTCTTTGCTCTTTTCTCCTGGAGACTGACCTCTATTAATTAGGATACTGGGTTCCCACTGCCTTCCAGCTTCTGGATTATATTGGCCTATAATGGGCACCAACAGGAGACCAAAGGATCCCCTTCTGTGGTTCCAGTTCTGGTTGGAGGCCAGCAACATCATTCCCCCTGTCATGGCTACTCCAGTCCTAAACAAGGAAGAGCTCCCTGTGGTTGCTAATCCTTGGGTGTTTCATTATCCCGACTGGCCCTATCCATGCCCATAGCTTTGTAAACTCTTCCAAATTAAACCCTTTAGGTAAGCCATCTGTTTTTGGCAGTGATCTGGACTGAAACAGCACAACGAAAATAGCAAGTGGCAAGTGTGGAAAGAAAATGAAACCTGTGTTATGGAAGAGCTTATACCACTTCAGTAGGCATCATATTAGAAAGTTCTTAAAAACTGCTCTGAAAATTAAAGATGAATATCTCAATAAAAATAAACTGATCACATATTTTTAATTAACATTACTAGATGGTTAACTATGAGACAAATATCTGTATGCTTGAAGTATGAGCAGAATTTTATTTTATGTGAGTTGCTGTATTTCCTGAATTTTTTATCAAGAATAGCTTTTATTCATATAATAAGGAAATTGACATATATGATATAAAAGGGAAACTTCATACAAATTTACTTTGGGTTCTTTTAATAAGGTTTAATTTAGCAACAATAAGGTCACTGATCTGCCCATCTTGGGCAAAGAAGAGTTCCCATAGTGTAGAGAAAGAAGACAGGCAAGAGAAATGTCCAGCATGGACTACCCTTTAATCCTTTATAAAGGCTGCCTTGAAAAACTCACTCCTTATGGACTTAGTTATTGCCACATTAGTGAATCCATAGAACCTTACCTGTGATTCTTTATAAGCTCATTTTTCCATTATATGACTGCCTCCATATTGTGAAGTTCTGGAGGACATTTTTAAAATAATGCATGGAACAAAATATATGTTCAGCAAATGTTTCTTGTATGAATAAGTAAAGGAATATGGACAACAAAATGGAAGAGAAAGGATGAGAGACCGCCTTCTGGGGGTTCCAGTGGTGCTTTAAGTAGCAATTGATTCTGGAAAGAATCTGGAGCCTTACTGTACTGCATGCAAGTTAGAAATTCAGTCAGAGGCACAGAGTGATGGAAATAGGCTTATGAGCAGCACTTAGTGGACTACTCTCATTACCCGAGTTGTTGATTAATTAAACTCATTTACATCATCGACCTTTGTAAGTATTTTTTAAGGCAAAATCCTGTCAAAAAGAAACAGGAAAATGTGTGTTTTCTTGAAAATTGTGCACCTGATTGTGAAGATGTGTGTGAGCATTGTGAGTGTGTTTGTGTGTGCAAGAGAGAGAGAAGGAACACTCCAGGGTTCAGCCAGGGTAACAGAGTATCATGAGTGATATGGGAATAAGAATCATTATCAGAATTAGACTTACACAGCTGTCAAAGGAGCTAGGAAAATGAATGATCAGAATGGGTAACTCGGAAGTTTAGAGTAAAATCATTGCTTGTGGAGAAATCTGAAGAACCAAGTCCAGCTGCCAAAGTGGGACTGTGACAAAGAAGCTTTCAGGGACCTCTGGGAAGCTCTTGCCTCTCTGCGGTTAGGGCTTGGGTGGTCCACCGTCAAGAGTTTCGTGGTGGACTGACTATTGGTTAGTGGGACCATGAGTTAGATGAAAAGCAGGGCAAGAAAAGAAAGCCAAAGTGCTCCACTAACCTCTGTGTATGGTCTGAGAGTGATGGCACTGCTTCTCTTCCCTCTTTCCATGTGGACAACTCAACCCTGGAGCTGTACAAGGAAGGGTATCCATGGAAACGCAATTCCCATCCTAACCAAGCCGGCAATAGAGTAATCTGGCACAATGTGTCTATAAAGTGCCTGACATCTAGCATGATTCCTATTAGCTACTATTGTTGTCATTATGAAGAACAACATTAACCAGCAGAAAGAGAATTTTTTTTTAATTATATTAAATACATTGCATAGCAAAGTAGATACTCACTTCCTAACTGTGCTCCCCACCTCTGGTTATGGGTAACCAATTACTCGTTTTCTGTTAAGGAAATTACTTTAGCCTATTTTAAAATTTTGTATAAGAAGATTATATTTTATGTACGATTTTGTGTCTGGCTTCTTTTGGGCAGCACGATGTTTCAAAATTCATCCAAGTTGTTGCATTTAGCAGCTCATTCTTTCTGTTTTGAGTAGCTATTTATGTATGAATATAACTCAACTTGTTTATTGCTTCAGCTATTATGAATAAAGAGCCTATGAATATATCTGTAACCTTCCATGTGTGGACATTTATTTTCATTCCTGTTGGCTGTGCTTAGCAGTGGGATCGCTGGGTTATATGACAATTATACACTTAAATTTATAAGAAACTGAATTTTCTTATTCTTATTTTACAAGAAACACAATTCTCCAAGATGGTTATATCACTTTATACTGGTAATATTTAAGCTACGAAGTTGTTCCATATCCTCACTAACACTTGGTACAGCAAAGATTTTTTTCTTTTGACTTTAAATTTTCTAGTGTGTATGAGGTGGGATCACATTATAGTTGCACTTAGCATTTTCTTGTTGACTAATGATGGTGAACAATATTTTACGTGCTTATTAGTCAATCATATGTCTTCTCTTATGATGTGTTTTTGCCTACTTAAAATTTTTACTTGTTTCCTTCATTGAGTTGTAAGACTAGTTTATATACTCTGGATACAATTTCCTTGTCAAACATAGCGATTTTGAGTATTTTTTCCAGACTAAGGCTTGCCTTTTCATTTAGTTGTGCAGAGTATTCTAAAGAGCAAAAAAGTTTTAATTCTGATAAGGTATAATTTAGGGATTTGCTATGGTTTATACTTTTGTTTTCTAACTAAAAAGAACATCTTTGCTAGCCCAAAGTGTTTTTATAGGATAGTCTTCTAAAATGGCACACTAGAAAACACTTATTTTACACAAAAGAGGCAGTAATGTAAGAATAGAGGAACAAATAGACAAAAGGCATTTAAAAATAGCAGAATGGAAAATGAAAATCTTATCAGTAACCCCATTAAATTTAAATGGATTATAAACATTTTTTCAGCAATAGATGAACCTTGAAAATATTATGCTATGTGAAAGAAGACAGTTACAAAAGACAGCATCCTGCATGACTTCATTTATTCAAAATGTTCCAAATAGGGAAACTTAAGAAGACATGAAGTTGATTGTGGGATTTAAAACAAATAACCCTTATTGATATATAATTTATACATTCTATAATTCACCACTTTAAAGTGTACAGTTGCATGTTTCATATATTCATAAAGTTCTGCAACCATCATCACTATCTAATCTTGGATTATTTTTAGCACCCTTATCCTATCCACTGGGTTAATGTCATACATTTCACTTCTACATATACTATGAACCACAAAATATAGAGATAATAGATAGGCTAAGGGAAATGAAAATACGCAATTTTATATTGTTGCATATTGATTCTTAAATTAATTATAATTTGGGTTTAATAAGAGTTATTGTGACGGAGCCAGCCGTCAGCAGTCAAAAGGTTCCTGAAAGGGGGGCGAGGATTGTATTTACAAAGATCACAGGAGGACAATCCGTCTTGTGCAGAATGCCAAAATGCTTTATGGGTGACAAGCTTTTATACAGTAAAATAGAGAACTAGGTAATACTCAAAAGTCAGCATCTGAAGACTGTTCCTCTAGGCAACCCGGGCAGTCCCTACTTAAGCTTTTTACAGTCATGCACAGTCACTTATATCTGGGTAGACTTATATAATCTGAGGGTCATAGGACAGTCACTCTATCCCTAGACACACATATTTGAAAACAGCTTGTACAAGCATAAAAGTTGCAGAACAAGTAAGTTCAAAAGTTGCAGAATAAACAAGATCCCTCTACAATATGGAGGAAGTAACAAAATGGCTTCACTTAGGTCAAGCAGTAACTAAACACGGCTCCCTACATTATTGGGAGGTGGGACTGGGAGTGAGTTTTAATGGGCATAGAGCTTTTTTGGGGGGTGAGGATGCCTTCAGCACGCCTGGTTAATTTTGTTGGAAACCTGACATGATGTATCAGGTAATAGGAACTCAGGCAATGAACCACTAATGTGAGGGTTTATGGTTATCTGGCTAGGACTTAGGCTGTGTTTAATGTTTGCTGTAGATGTTTTGCCAGAGGTTCCCATGAGCCCTGGTGTTCCTGTCTTGGCCCTTCTGCTGTCTCGGGGTTAACCCAAGAGCTCTTTCTTACATAGAATCTGTGCCTTGCAGCTCTTCCATTTGCACCCACGGTTGTTGGACTGGGGCATTGTTGATGTGACGTTAAGATGTAGGGAGATGAAGTTTTCTATCATCCTATGATTAAATGTAAGTCCTTTGGTGGGCCAGGGTGCCTAAGTTATGATCTTCCTTAGTGCTTCTCAGTCATTTCCACCCTTCTGAGGACAAAAAGGCTAGAGCCCAGGGGGTCCCGTGACTGCCCTACCCTCAGATTGGATAAAGCTCAGTGGTGTCTTTTCCCCTGCAGAGAGGGTGTTTGTTAATGTTAAGGAGAATACCCTGAGCATACTTCAAAATGTTTACTTTTTCCCTTCTCCAGCCAGAAAAAGGACGTTTTTTTTTTTTTTTTTTTTTTGTCTCTTCACTTAAGACAGCCTGCTAAGGCTCCTGGAGGTAAAACTTGTAAGTATGGTAGCCTTCAAAATATTGAGCCATCTATGATTTCTCATTCTCCTGAGAGTCCACACTCATGCTCAGAAATTCTTCAGAATTAACCTTTTCCCTATTCATGGCTCTACTGTCTTCTGCTCCAGCTAAGTTGTTCTTGGCTGTGATTCTCTGCGTTCCCCTTTCGCTTCACATTTCCAAGGGGCAGTGTGCACCATTTGACCTCAATTCTCTGAAAGCATTTTGAATACATATATTAATGTCACTGCCCTCCTGTCTGGTGAAAAATATATAATCCAATTGATGTTAAGAACACTAATGGAATCTTTGCCTTTAATAAAATTTATCATTCCTAAAACCTAGGGATCTTCCTGCTTCCTCCCTTTACCCCCTGAAAAAGTTGAAGATGTGTTAAGAATGATGACATATATTTCACAATTAACTCTAATTTTTAAATTAATTTCTTCTGTAGTAAGTAAATGTATTCTAAAATAAATAACAATTGGAGATCAGCCTTGAAAATTCCCTGAGCATACAAAACCGGTTTAGTCGTAAAAACAAAACTTAATTTAACTTATTTTGCAAGACTAACTTGATCTGGGTAATTTTTGCTTATGCCTCTGGAAATCATAAGCAAAACTTGAACTGTTTCCCAAGGTTGATATGCAGTAACCACTGACCAATTCTCTATCTTTTAAGAAAATTCCAATATTACAGCCAATCACTGTGAAGAACAGTCACTGTTTTCTCACTATATAAACTGCTTTGTAACAATATACCCCTGAGCCTCGTTCCTTGTTTTGGTTTGGGCATTCCATGTTCCCAGTTTTCAAACTGTCTTTTTGGTGTATGCATAAGATTTTACTCATTACTACTTCAGTAATTTATTGGTTTTCCTTCTATTATTTCTGAACTTTGCACAATGTATTATCAGACTTTGTCATGCATTTTTATTGTGCATTAGAAAAATCAATCTGAATTACTGTTGTAATTTATCATGTCAGATATATATAAGCCTATGACCAAAATTATTGCTATAAATATCTGTTAACATGTAAATGAGGATTCTATTGCTTCAAGCCTCCTATAGTAATTGCTCAGCTCCTTTTCAAGTGTGCTGTATTGATAAACAGTTTGTAAAGATGAAAAGATGTTAGCTTATTTTCCCCTGTTGCTTATTCCTTGATTCAGAGATTCAAAAGATGCCTCCTCTTTTTATAGGTATGCTAGCCATGCAGTGTATTACGTCAATGAATCCCTCTCTGTGAAGTTGAATACATAATATTGTAGATTCCTGGGTTTTTTCAATAGTTACTTATTTAAGTATTGTATTTATCTTTAAGAAATCTGTCCTTAAAAGTAAGCAATTAGACTACCTACCAACAAATGTTATAAGGTTAACAGTTATTGACAACTCTACCTTAGGAATTGGGGTAATTATAAGATAGATATATAGCACTTAAAATAAGTAAGCATGTAGAATTTTGGGACAAGTTAGGACTAGAGAAAGCAACATATTTCTAAATATAAAAAATAAGAAAAAGAAAAGATAGAATAAACTACTTCATAGAAACTGAGGAAATTACAAATAAGGTTTCACAGGTCAACCATGCAGAGCCACTGAGGAGTAAGTTTATTTTTAAAACCAGTACTATTTAACCAAGGAAAAGAAGTTAATCCCTGCCATAAAAGAGGCATTATTTTCTAATTCCCCAAACCATAAAAATCAATTTCCCTCAAACAATAAATGGTATAATCCTAAATCTCCCTGAAGAAAGATCTATCATCTAAGCTTTCAGCACATAGAACACAATCTTAAAAATTCAAATGAGCGCATTAAGAAAGGAAGATGGCAGTGTGAGAGGTGAGACAGAGAACTCCTTCCAAAAACACAGATAGGGCAAAAATATAGTTAATACAACTAATCCTAGAACAGCAACAGGAAAGAAGGTTGCACCAGACCGTATACAGACCTCACAAACAGAGCAGAACCTCACAAAACAGGGTAACGTATGAAAGCCTTGATCCGGCAGGACTTGAAACAGAGCAGAGGAGGGGTTGGAAGCCTGGAACTGCTGAACACCTAGCCGTGGAGATCTGCTTTGCAAGCAAAAACGTCCATTGTGAGGTGCTCCGGAGGATGGGAGCTGGTACAGTCGGAGTGCTTGAGAGACAGATTCTGGCTGTTTGTGGAGGACAGGATCCACACCCGGCTGCTCTGGGACAAGGAAAAGGCAGGCGGTCTCACGCTGAGGCACAGAGAGAAAAAAGAATCTCTAAGAATGAAAGAATATTGAGAGAACTGTGTGACCAACCCAAACAGAACAATATTCACATAATAGGGGTACCAGAAGAAGAAGAGAGAGAAAAAGGGATAGAAAGTGTCATTGAGGAGGTATTTGCTGAAAACTTCCCCATGGATCTGCCAACACGAGGGACCCAAGGAAGACAACATCAAGACATATAATAATTAAAATGGCGGCAAAGATCAAGGATAAAGACAGACGTTTAAAAGCAACTACAGAGAGAAAAAAGATCATATACAAAGGAAAACCCATCAGGCTATCATCAGATTTCTCAACAGAAACCTTACAGGCCAGAAGGGAATGGCATGATATATTTAATGCAATGAAGCAGAAGGGCCTTGAACCAAGAATACTCTACCCAGTAAGGTTACCATTTAAATTTGAAGGAGGGATTAAACAATTTTCAGATAAGCTGAAGCTGAGAGAATTTACCTCCCACAAACCACCTCTACAGTGCATTTTGGAGGGACTCCTATAGATGGAAGTGTTCCTAAGGCTAAATAGATGACACCAAAGGGAAAGACAAAGTACAGAATATGATTCATAACATACAAAGAATGGAGGAGGAGGAAAAAAAAGAATCTTTAGGTTGTGTTTGTAATAGCATATGAAGTGAGATAAATTGGACTGTTAGATAGTAATGGAATTACCCTTGAACCTTTGGTAACCACAAATCTAAAGCCTGCAATGGCAATAAGTACATACCTATCGATAATCACCCTAAATGTAAATGGTCTGAATGCACCAATCAAAAGACATAGAGTCACTGAATGGATAAAAAAACAAGACTCAACTATATGGTGCCTACAAGAGACTCACTTCAAACCAAAGACATACACAGTCTAAAACTGAAGGGATGGAAAAAGATATTTCATGCAACTGATAGGGAGAAAATACAGTACTTGTATCAGATAAAATAGACTTCAAAACAAAGATAGTCAAGAGACAAAGAAGGACATTACATAATGATAAATGGGTCAGTCCAACAAGAGGATATAAATATTATAAATATCTAAGTACCCAACACTGGTTCACCTATATATGTGAAACAAATACTAACAGAATTAAAGGGAGAAATAGAATGCAATTAATTCATTTTAGGAGACTTCAACACATCCCTCACTCCAGAGGACAGATCAACCAGACATAAAATATATAAAGGGAGAGAGGCACTGAGCAATGTATGAGAACAGATGGATCTAACGGACATCTACAGAACACTCCATCCAAAACCAATAGGATACACATTCTTCTCAAGTGCACATGGAACATTTTCAAGAATAGATCATATACTAGGCCACAAAAAGAACCTCAGTAAATTAAAAAAGATTGATATTGTACCAACCAGCTTCTCAGATCACAAAGGTATGAAACCAGAAATAAATTACTCAAAGAAAATGAAAAAGCCCACAAACATATGGAGCCTTAATAACGTGCTCCTAAATAATCAATCGATCAATGACCAAATAAAAACGAACATCAAGCTATATATGGAAGAATGACAATAATAATTCAACATCACTAAATCTGTGGGATACAGCGAAGGCTGTGCTAAGAGGGAAATACATTGCAACAGAGGCCTACCTCAGGAAAGAAGACCAATCTCAAATGAACACTCTAAACTTACAACTAATGAAACTAGAAAAAGAAGAACAAATGAGGCCCAAAGTCAGTAGACGGAGGGTGATAATAAAGAATAAAGCATATTTAAATAAAATTAAGTAGAATAAAACAATAGAAAGAATCAATTAAAGCAGGAGCTGGTTCTTCGAGAAAATAAACAAAATAGATAAACACACAGCCAGACTTATCAAAAAAAGAGCATCTGCATACATAAATAGAGTCAGAAATGAGAAAGGAAATATCACTATGGACACCACAGAAATACAAAGAATTATGAGAGAATACGATGAAAAATTATATGCTAACAAACTGGATAACCTAGAAGAAATGGGCAACTTTCTAGAAAAGTACAACCTTCCAAAGCTAACCAAGGAAGAAACAGAAAATCTGAATAGGCCAATTACCAGCAAAGAAATTGAATTGGTAATAACAAAACTACCTAAGAACAAAATACCTTGACCAGATGGTTTCACTGCTGAATTTTACCAAACATTTAGTGAATACCTAATACCCATCCTCCTTAAAGTTTTCCAAAAAGTAGAAGAGGAGGGAATACTCCCAAACTCATTCTATGAGGCCAACATCACTCTAAAACCCAAACCAGGCAAAGATATCACAATAAAAGAAAATTACAGACCAATATCCCTGATGAATATAGATGCAAAAATACTCAGCAAAATATTAGCAAACCCAATTAAAAAACACATCAAAAAGATCATTCATCATGATCAAGTGGGATTCATCCCAGGGATGCAAAGATGGTACAACATTC
This sequence comes from Phataginus tricuspis, assembly GCA_029783875.1. Lineage (NCBI taxonomy): Eukaryota > Metazoa > Chordata > Mammalia > Pholidota > Manidae > Phataginus > Phataginus tricuspis. The sequence goes on from JAQQAC010022866.1 coordinate 6,978,950, forward strand.
AAAAATCCATCAGCATCATCCACCACATCAACAAAAAGGACAAAAACAACATGATCATCTCCATAGATGCTGAAAAAGCATTTAACAAAACTCAATATCCATACATGATAAAAACTCTCAACAAAATGGGTACAGAGGGCAAGTACCTCAACAAAATAAAGGCTATATATGAAAAAACCCACAGCCAACATTATACTTAACAGCGAGAAGCTGAAAGATTTTCCTTTAAGATTGTGAACAAGACAAGGATGCCCACTCTCCTCACATTTATTCAACACAGTTCTAGAGGTCCTAGCTATGGCAGTCAGACAACACAAAGATATAAAAGGCATACAGATTTTAAGGAAGAAGTCAAACTGTCGCTGTGTGCAGATGACATGATATTCTACATTAAAAAAAAAAACTAAAGAATCCACTCCAAAACTACTAGATCTAATATCTGAATTCAGCAAAGTTGCAGGATACAAAATTAATACACATAAATCTGTTGCATTCCTATAAACTAATGATGAACTAGCAGAAAGAGAAATCAGGAAAACAATTCCATTCACAACTGCATCAAAAAGAATAAAATACCTAGGAATAAACCTAACCAAGGAAGTGAAAGATCTATACTCTGAAAACTACAGGACACTCATGAGAGAAATTAAACAAGATACCAATAAATGGAAACATATCCTGTGCTCATGGATAAGAAGAATTAATATTGTCAAAATGGCCATCCTCCCTAAAGCAATCTACAGATTCAATGCAATGCCTATCAAAATACCAACGGCATTCTTCAATGAACTAGAGCAAATAGTTCTAAAATTCATGTGGAACCACAAAAGACCCCAAATAGGCAAAGTAATCCTGAGAAGGAAGAATAAAGCAGGGGGAATTATGCTCCCTGACTTCAAGCTCTACTACAAAGCCATAGTAATCAAGACAATTTGATACTGGCACGAGAACAGACCAATAGACCAATGGAACACACTAGAGAGCCCAGATATAAATCCAAACATATATGGTCAATTAATATACGACAAAGGAGCCATGGACATACAATGGGGAAATGACAGATTCTTCAACAGATGGTGTTGGCAATACTGGACAGCTACGTGTAAGAGAATGAAACTGGAATACTGTCTAACTCCATACAAAAAGTAAATTCAAAATGGATCAAAGACCCGAATGTAAGTCATGAAACCATAAAACTCTTAGAAAAAAACATAGGCAAAAATCTCTTGGACATAAACATGAGCAACTACACCTACATAAAGCACAGTGCCTAGTTTTGAATAATCATAAG
>JAQQAC010022866.1:6993264-7123176 GCA_029783875.1 Phataginus tricuspis
CTTATGATTATTCAAAACTAGGCACTGTGCTTTATGTAGGTGTAGTTATCCTATTTAGCAGATGAGGAAACTGATACTCAAGAGAGATTGTTACTTCCCCAAAGTTATGTAAGGTAGAAAGTATTTCCTTAGTTAACAGTACCTGTTTTTACTCATTCGTTATTCTTCCCACACAGGAGTCAGAAATGCTTCATGAAAAATCTTGTTACCCAAATTCTCTGCACAACTCCTCATTTATTTGGCATCATTTCATGAACATTGATAATCTTACCTCCATTATTACCAATGGCTGTACAGCCGTATGTGATATGACATTCTTTCATCCATTCAATAAATGTTTATTGAGTTCTGAGCATGAGCCAGATACTATCCTGCATTCAGATTATTGTACAAAATGAGTCCCATTTTTGCCTCGCCTTCACTAAATTTATACTCTGATGAAGCTAATCATATTTAATGGATTAAAATACCCCTGAATAATTTGAAAGTTGTGTTCATCCCGCAAGCTCTTTCTTGGCATTTTTATTAACTTTTCAGGGCAAGGTGGAGTTTTCAAGAGAATAAATCTCAAAGTATCTAAGGTAATGAGTGTGTGGTACCTATCACAGTGCCTGGCATGCAGTAAACAGATTATAATTACTATTTGCCTATTTCAGGTGCCATCTTGTAGTCATTTGAGCATAGAGATATAAAGTGACAATGGATCCTAGACTGGGATGGGTAATAAATATTTCAGCAGTAGCTATAGGCAAGGGATGTGTGAGGGAAGCACTGGTGTCCTCTGCCTAGGATAGTGTCATTTTTCATAGACTTTGTTGTTTTAAAGCTATTTACCTCATGATCAACCTTGGGAGCCCCTTCTCACTGCCGCTGCATTCAGAGAGTACTCACAAATGGCAAGCTCAGAGAGTGCAGGAAAGACAAAGAAAAGAAAGTCATTTTCAGCTTGATCTTAATGCCATCTCTATTTTGATGAAGGCAAATAAATGCAACTAAATTTTAGCGTTTTTTATACCTGACAGAAGCAAGGATATTTTGTGGATATTTGTAAAAATGGAGGCTAAGCTCCATGTTGTGAACTGTGAGAAATCACAATGACCTCTCATTCTGTTTTTCGTAAAACGTGTCCATTCTGATACAGCTTGAATTTGCCTGTGAAACAGCCAGACTCAGAAGGGGATCAGTTAATGATAAAGTATCCAAAAAATGAAAAGAATGGTTAAGAGGATAAATACAAACATTTGTACCCAAAGCTACTCATCTTTGATGACAGGATTCAATAAATTATTAGAAAGAAGGAAGCAATAGAAGTCAATATCAGGACCATATTAACTAGAATCTGTTAGGTGCTAGCTATTTTGGTAGACTTTGCAGATAGAACTCTGATCAAAGGTTCTATCTTTGTGGAACCTACAATCTGGTTGTAGTTTGTTGTAAATGTTTATCTAAAGTAATTGTCTAATAACCTTATATATAGATAATACCATAGAAGAGATTCTGTGACTCTCAATCCTTTCATTTGTTTTACAAAATTTCCCTTAGGAATTGATAAAGATATTGATAAAGATTGCCATGTTCTCAACTCCAGCCCTGACCTTATATGACTTCTCAGCTCAACAAGCCATCATCAACCTACTATCATTTAACCTCATAATTATCATTCTTGAAAGAAAAAAATCAATATTATCACCCCCTACCCACGGTTGTAGTTGGGATCACATAGCATTCAGCCCAAGCGTCACTGGCTTTGGACATGACCATTTGCCAGAAAATGAGGCTGTGAGTAAATGGGCTCCCTATTTTCTTTGAAATGTATCAATTTACATTGCATTTGCCATTTTCACAGCTCCGTCATTCTATGGCATCATACTGCTACCAAACCAAACATACTTGAGTCTGTTCACTAACACATAGCAAAGCTGAACACTGACATCAGGCAGCAGTGAGGGAAAGTGGGTGTTTATGGCAGGGCGCCATGCCGGGGGAATGGTAGCTGATCCCCAGGGTCCCAAACTGCCGTGGGCTTACAAGCAAGGGCTTTTCAAGGCAAAATTATGGGAAAGGTTTATCAAGTGTGTGATCAGCTTGTACCCATTCTTCTGACTGGTCAGTGGTGAGGTGACAGGGGCTATTTTGGAAATCTCAGTCATCAGACTCTTGGTTCCACCCAATCTGGGGTCTATGTGCTGAGGATGTGGCTTGTCTGGTGGGGATCTAATTTCCTGAAAAATATCTCAAGGATACATGAATCGAGAGTGTATCTGTGGCCCTATGGGGGAACTGAGTCCCATGTCTGTTTAGTTTGCTTTACCTTGCTTTGCAAACTTCCATTTTCTTTCATCTCTAACTACCCAGTCTAATTTTCACACTGAGTCATGATTAAGAGACTCGACTTCTCTTTGTTAATGAGAAGTCTGAGGGGCTTCATCAAAAGGGGGCTCCCTGTGTGGTCACAATATAATCATTACTTTATCTAGTGTACTTCTTATCTTTTATTCTCCTTAGCATTCTAATAGGACTTTTATTCACTTTTTCCTCATCTGTCATATTAAGATGTTTTGGGTTTTTAGTTATTTACTTGGTGACACTTTCTAGTTTAGAAATGGATAATGGAAACATTTCAGCTATTACAAATTTTTAAGAGGCTAGAAGATGAAACTATGAATCAGGTGGATGAAGGAATATTTAGGAGTAAGTGAGATCAGAAAACAACAACAAAAAAAGTAAAGATGTAAAAAACAGTCTCCTGAAAATGCATAACATTAAGTTTCAACACGAAAAGTCCTTTTTGGCCTTTTGCTGTTAAACACAGTTAAACTTTAAATTAATAACTTTGCTTTTCAGCAGAAATTTAAAGTTGAAAGGATAGCATAAATGATTTCAGAGACATAAAGCAGTTTTTAAAAATGGACGTCTGAATATGTCTTATTCTGTTCTAAACTCAGCAAACCAAACCTATTAAATCTATTCCCTATTTTTAACACAAAGTGTTGCAAACTCACTGGATTAAAGAATCTTAAAGCATATAAGGGAAGGAAGAGGATTCAACCACGGGTCTAATACAATTGACAACCACAGGTAGTCGATATTATCTATTAAATCCTCTATCTACCAAAATCATGTAACTGTTGACTTAATTTGGCTGTCAATATTTGCTACTAAAAAAACACTTTTAAACCTGTGAATAGCTTTTCATACATAAACCAGATATCAAAGAGAACATGTGAAGATAAACACTGACCTTGTAGAGTGAAGGAAACAAGAATATTGCTAAATAACTTGAAAGGCACATTGGAATTATGATGCAGGTACATAACTGCTACGGCAGATCAGTGACTAATCTTCAAGGAAGTTCGCATTTGCAAAGAGGATTCTTTGATGAAAAAAATCGTTTCATCAAATCAAAGCTGCACAAAAGACTTCAGCTGGTCTTCTCACCTAAATCAAATGTCACCATAGATAATATTTTCATTTATTTCCCCTGTTCTTTCTATTGTTTGAATGCCTTTATGTTTTCTAGGCAACCATGCTAATATTTCTCTTTTAAAAATCTACTGCAAACGAATAGTATTCTTTTTTATTTTATTTAAGGTATTATTGATATACACTCTTTTTTATTGTCTTTTTTTTGCTATTATTAATGTACAATAACATGAACAACATTATGGTTACTAGACTCCCCCTATTATCAAGTCCACACCACATTCTCCATTATAGTCACTGTCCATCAGCGTAGTAAGATGCTATAGAATCACTACTTGTCTTCTCTGTGTTACACTGCCTTCCCTGTGTTCCCCCACGTTACATTATATGTGCTAATCGTAATGCCTCTTTTTTCCCCTTATCCCTCCCTTCCCACCCATCTTCCCCAATCCCTTCCCCTTTGGTAACTGTTATTCCATTCTTGGGTTCTGTGAGTCTGCTGCTCTTTTGTTCTTTCAGGTTTTGCTATGTTGTTACACTCCACAGATGAGTGAAATCATTTGGTACTTGTCTTTCTCCACCTGCTTATTTCACTGAGCATAATACCCTCCAGCTCCATCCATGTTGTTACAAATGGTAGGATTTGTTTTCTTCTTATGGCTGAATAATATTCCATTGTGTATATGTATCACATCTTCTTTATCCATTCATCTACTGATGGACACTTAGGTTGCTTCCATTTCTTGGCTATTGTAAATAGTGCTGCGATAAACATAGGGGTGCATATGTCTTTTTCAAACTGAGATGCTGCATTCTTAGGGTAAATTCCGAGGAGTGGAATTCCTGGGTCAAATGGTATTTCTATTTTGAGTTTTTTTGGGAATAGTATTCTTAAAAAGGATTGGTGGCCTTCCTAGGAAAATTTAAAATTAGAAATAAATGCTAACTGGAAAAGAAGAAAAATAATCATCATTATAATAATCAGTTTTGAATAATCAGAGAGTTAAAGAATTTGTAGCCTATAAAACACAGTGAGCTCAACAATGACACAAAAAAGAAGAAGATAAAAGTCAATTTATTTCCAAGGAAGATGCCCAAAGAAACTCCGTATGTCAAATTCTGGCCAGATCTTTTGATATTCACGCTCATTAAAAACCTTTTAAGGGAATAGCAGGGGTCGGGGGACTCATCTCAGAACAACCAGGACTAGAAAATCAATTGAAATGAGAAATGGTAGGAGTGCAATGCTTATCCTGGGCAAGAGAAGATCTGTAGGGTCAAATGATCTCTTTGCAGATTCGCATAGGCTGCAGATTTGCAGATTATGTTTACTCACATATATTCTCGAGAAAGTAGGTTCACATCCAATACAACAGCAAGTCCTATGGCTTAAGACGCATATTAATACAGAATATCTCACTGCTTCTCTGTTACACCATTTCTCAACTCTCACACCAATAAAACCCCTTATCTACCTTCATCTCTTGCTTGGTTGTTGCAATGTACTTAATGATAACCCTGCTTCCACATGTGGCCTCTATAGCCTGTTCTCTTCAGAGCAGCCAAAAATATATCCATTCATGTCAATCCTTTGTTCAAATCCCTCTGATCACATACCATTCCACCTGGAATAAAACCCCAATTCTTACCATGCCTTAAAATGAAGCCACATGCTGTTGCAGTCTTAGTAACTCTTAAACATCACTTTGTACCACTCTTCCTCTCTTTCATTCTGTTCCAGAGTCTTAGACCTCATTGTTTTCCTCAGAATCACAAACATTCTTGGCACAGGGACTTTATCCTCATTGTTCCTTCTGCCTGGAATGTCTTCTCCCAGTTATCTGCATGGCTTCCTCTCTCATTTCAATTAAAGTTCTTCTCAAATACCAGCTTATCAAAAAGACCTTTTCTGAGTCCCCTTTATAACATAGTACAGCCACAACCCATCACCTCTATTTCCTTTTCCTTCACAATATCATCTAAATTATACTTTTGTTTTATTGCTTAGCATATTACTCTCATGACTAGAATATACATTGCATGATCTTTTTTGCTATTCTATCCCCAGAGCTAAAAGTGTGCTGTCCCATATAAGATGATAAAAAAACGTGCCTTGGATAAATGTTATAGGAAGTGTTTCAGCATTAGTAAAACATTGGAATCCACTGTATTAATGACTTAATAAGGTTCCTCCTAAATCTGCAATTCTGTTATCACCACCAAGAGATACATTGTATTTATTCTTCAATTTAACAATTATTTGGAAATTAATTTGGGTATTCTCTTATTTTATTTTTTTCTGGATGTACTTACTCTTCTTCAACACCCCAGAATTTTTTGCAAAGCTCATTAAGTTTATAAAAAATGTTTATAACATAAAATATTATGTTACCAAATGTTAGATTCTTTTCTCCTCCCTTATCATTATCATATTAGTCATCTTACCTTTTTTCTTAGGAACTTTTCAAGAACATTTATAGAAAAGTTATAATAAATTTTTAACAAGCAACTTTACTGTAGGAAAAACCATTTGTCACAGTAGTTTTAACTTAACAGAAATATGACTGTTTTTATTATCCCTCCAAGTTCTTAATAGATGAGGTATATAAGACTAGTTTTGTTTTTGAAGTTAACGACTTCCCTCAGAGGCATGTGAAGCTAAGACACTTGTTTTAGATAGATTCCGTAAAAGCCAGTGACATATATTTTCATATAGATCAGTAAGTTGCTTTCTAGATAACTAAAAGCAAATATCATATTGTTTATATTGTATTTTTAGAGCACAACATGATCCAGACATGTGGATATGGTAGACAATAAAGAGACTAAGTATTGCTAAGTGTACATATTTATTGACCCATTTTAAAATTTATCCATATTTCTCATAAATGATCACCTAATATGGACAACAAAAATTCCTGGTGATACAGTGACTTTAAAAAGTTCACAGTCTCCCTGGATGACAAACCTCTAATCACGACAACCATGACGTTCACTTCAATGCCATGGCTGTAATGATTAGAGGTTATAGGGGATGAATGAGGTCATTTTTCTCTATTGGCTTATAATTAATGTTGATTTTTTAGCTCCATTAGTAAATGAAACTATACTTGTTTATGAACAGAATGCAAAAAAATAATTATTATGTGGAAAAATGGTAGCTACAGAAATAGAATGCTCAGTTTGGGTCTGGAAATTATCTATGATCATGGAAATAACTTCTGGTAATAATTCAACCAGTAACTGGGGACTTCACACTGGTATATTAGCAACTCATACATTGCTCTTTTGTTTCTCTGGTGGTAGTGAGGTACCAAGATTGAGGTCATCTGGAATGAGACAGTGTGGTAGAGTAGATTGGGAAATGAACTTCACATCAGGAGATTTGGGTACCAATTCCAGCTGTACCACTACTTTACCAACCAATAGCCTGTTTCCTACCACATGATAACCCTTCCTGGGTTTTCCTATCTTTACCTGATTAATAGAAGGGGGCTGGACAAAATAATCTCCAAGTGAACTCACAGCCCACTCACGGTTCTAAAATAGGACTTTCAAAGGGAAACTAGTGCACGTAACTCAAAAGCACCTTTACTGGTTTCACTAAGACCTTGTTCTCCTTCAGAGAAAAGCACAAATTCCAACTCCCCTTCTGTTGAAAATCCTAGCTGGGTGCAGTCCAAAAGAGCTTCCCGTGATGATAGAAATGTCCTACACCTGTGCTCTTGAATATGGCAACGACTAACCACATTTGGCTATTGAGCCCTTGAGGTAAGGCTCGTATAACAAAGGAACCAATTTTTAAATGTTCTTTAATTTTAATTAATTTAAATATAAATAGTCATCTGAGGCTAGTGACTGCCTTAGTGGGCAGCACATCTAAGGCTACTGTGTACAATTAGTATAGAAAGGATCTGATAACATTGCAAGTTTAAAAGGAAAAGACAGTGCTTACTGGATCTGCTTTCAGACATTCCATTCTGTATTTCCACTTTAGTAAAGCACTCTCACATGTAGAAATGAACTACTAATGCAGGATGCTAGTAACAAAAGCATTGAGATTGTATATAATGGAAATTATCATCTGCCATGCTATGCTTTTGTCCTGTGCTTTTAATGGCATTTATGTACATTTGAAAGGATCATTTCCTTCACTAACCTTCTCAGTCAGTAGAGTGATACTTCTTAGGGTGTTCCACTTATATTTTCTTGAACATGCAGGAATGTCTTTAGATGTTAAATTAAGAAGATACCTTAAAGGGCATTAGATTAGTGTATTTTTCTCATTTCTTTCTAGGGTATCATATATTGTATTTTTCAGAGTTTTGGCCAGCATAAATATGTATTAAATAAAATAAACTTGAATAAATAAGTTAAAAATTACTCCATTTTTCAGAAATATGAAAATATTATGGAGATTTATGACTAGCTTTAAAAGAAATAAAAAAACGTTTTCTGAAGAGGAATATGGATGCAAATATCTAATACTACTGCATTTTTTAACAAACTGCTGCTATCATTGTATTTTTTGCCAATGTATGGTATATCCTTTAACTCTGAGATGTATCTCTGGGCTTTAATTCAACAGAGTAAAATAGTAACCGTGTAAAGGAACTTGAAAATCTACAGAATTATCTATAATGACAAAAAAACAGAATAATTAACAAATTTAATTGATTAGCTACACTTAATATGGCCAATAAAATAGTCATGATGCAAACAATGTAAAAATGAAAGAGTGTTGTAAGTGTCATATCTTTTCATTCATTGATAAATATTTATTGAATGCCTACCTTATACCCGGTGTTCTGAAAATATATAGAAAAAATATCATAGTTTCTGCCTTCAAGAAGTGCACAGCTTAATGAAGAGACAAAAAGGAAATATCTAGAAACAAGCCATTGTATTATTTGCTAGGGTGTAAGTTACACACAGAGAGACATCAATAGCTGCTATGACAATCAGGAAATTGAGGGGACTCAAACATAAAGCTAGTTTCCATTTTGAGATAAGTTTGAGATAGAATACCTGAATCCTGGTCCTACTAAGGAATTAAGGAACTAAGCTGACTATTCATAAAAGGCAGAGTGGCACCTCTGGCAGTGAACTTGAAATGATAGGAAAAAGGATGGTTGATAATCTGGGCATTTGCTAGATTTTACATGTAGGAAAGTCAGAGAGCTAGATCATCCACATTCTTTCAAGAAGTTAGCTAGAGAGCCTTGAGGGCCCTCCAACCCCCAGATAGAAAATAGCACCACACCTGAGGATCAGGGATTAAGTATAGTGGAGTGTTTCTGATATTATGACTTATCTCTGACCCATTTCAATTTCCTACTAGATTGAGAGGTTGATTCAGGTGATCAACCTGTTACCCTGTCTGTATAACATAATAAAAAGAAACCCTCTCTGATAGAAGATATCACTTTCAGCCTCTATTTCATTTACACATAATATCCAGTATTCAATAAACATTTACTAGATATGTCAGAATGAAAGTAAATAGGATCCCTAATCAAGAGGACAGAAATGCTAATATTGGCATTAGCAGAGAGAGAATTTAACTACTTAATTATGTTGTAGAAAATTGAGGAAAAGAGGAGGCAAATGAATGAAATGATGAAGGGTTTTAATAAAAATTTAGAATTCATAAAAATGAATCATATGAATATTCTAAACTAAAAATAGTATTTAATATTCAGAACTCAATGTATGGATTTAAATACAGACTGAACAAAAGAGAAGACAGGATTAGTGTCAAAGGAAAAGTCAATAGAAAATACTTGAACTGAGAAAACCTATTAGAGACAAAATGTTAGTAGTAAACTGGAGAGGTGAGCTGGTATTTTTATTAGACTTATTCTGGAATAATAGAAAATGATGCTAAAGAAAATAGGGGAAAAGGGAAGGAGAGAAATATAGCAGATTGTAGCAAATTGAAGTGAATTTAGTAAGACTGCAAGACTTCCCTCTATGAAAAAGAGTGAATCATACCCTGTCCTCAGATAGAATAAACCACAGCATAGAATAGCCACGTCTTAGGAGGGATAGCACAGACAGTATTTTATCCAATGAAGACAGGACTCTGTAGCAGCTGATTTGGTTTTTTCAATATATCATCTACTCAAAAAGCAGAAGGATATGTAGGGATACCCAGCCCTCACCCTGGAGCACAGAAGAGAAAGCTGTCTCAGAAACATTGGGAAAGGAAGTAGGAAGTCACCAGCAATAACAGATCATATAAAAGGCCTGAGCAAGGTTACACGTATTAAGATTTAAAAAATCATCATGGAGAGTAGGTAAATGTACTAAATATACTAAATATGATAACACTTTTTATTTATTATATTTATACTAAATAAATAACACAGTTTATGAGACTGTTTTCTCTTCTGTCCTCCAGGATGAAGCCTGGGCATCCCTACATATACTTCTGCTTTTTTGAGTAGATGATATATTGAAAAAACTGTATCAGCTGCTACAGGGTCCTGTCTTCAATGGATAAAATGTTTTATATATTTATATATATATAAAATCCATATTGCCTTGAAGACTAAAAAATACACAATAGACTGGAAGAGAAAGCCCAGGATATATATGATAGTCTTTTACATAAATTGTGAAAGGGCATTCAGACAATTGGTAAACTATACGTTTTACCAAAGCCAGGTAAACGATCAGCTCAGGAGAATCAAATATGTGACAGAGAAAGCTAAAAATTAAAGCTTTTTAGAATAGAATATCTGCATGACCTCTATGTACAGATAATTTTTCTTTTTTTTTTTACTTTTTAAAAAATTTGGTATCATTAATATACAACTACAAGAGCTACATTGTGCTTACTAGATTCCCCCCATCATCAAGCCCCCACCACATACCCCATTACAGTCACTGTCCATCAGCGTAGTAAGATGCTATAGAGTCACTACTTGTCTTCTCTGTGTTGTACAGCCCTCCCCGTGCCCCCCCCCCACATTATGTCTGCTAATCGTAATGCCCCTTTTTTTCCCCTTATCCCTCCCTTCACACCCATCCTCCCTAGTCCCTTTCCCTTTGGTAACTGTTAGCCCATTCTTGGGTTCTATGAGTCTGCTGCTGTTTGGTTCCTTCAGTTTTTGCTTTGTTCTTATACTCTACAGAGGAGTGAATTACTGGGTCAAATGGTATTTTTATTTTTAGTTTTTTGAGGAACCTCCATACTGCTTTCCACAATGGTTGAACTAATTTACATTCCCACCCCCACTGTAGGAGGGTTCCCCTTTCTCCACATCCTTGACAACTTTTGTTGTTTGTCTTTTGGATGGTGGCCATCCTGACTGGTGTCAGGTGGTATCTCATTGTGGTTTTAATTTGCATTTCTCTGATGGTTAGTGATGTGGAGCATCTTTTCATGTGCCTGTTGGCCTCTTTTTTGGAGAAGTGTCTATTCATATCCTTTGCCCATTTTTTAATTGGATTATTTGCTTTTTGTGTGTTGAGCTGCGTGACTTCTTTATATATTTTGGATGTCAACCCCTTATCGGATATGTCATTTATGAATATATTCTCCCATACTTAGGATGTCTTTTTGTTCTACTCATGGTGTCCTTTTCAGCTTGATATAGTCCCACTTGTTCATTTTTGCTTTTCTTTCCCTTGCCCATGCAGATATGTTCATGAAGAAGTTGTTCATGTTTATATTCAAAAGAGTTTTGCCTATATTTTCTTCTAAGAGTTTTATGGTTTCATGACTTACATACAGGTCTTTGATCCATTTCGATTTTACTTTTGTGTATGGAGTTAGACAGTAATCCAGTTTCATTCTCTTACAGGCAATTTCTTTGTAAAGACTTAAAAACATTAATGGCATAAAAGGTTTGTAAATTTAACAACATTAATGTTAAGAATCCCTATTCATCATAAGAGATCATAAAGTAATGGGCAAGAAAAGCCACAATAAAGAAATGCTGGTGCAGACAGTTTCAGCTGCAATGGTGAGAGACAGTGTGTGCTATATAACAGAGAAGTGGTTTGTATCCAGAACCCTCCTACAGATCAAGAAGAGATGGGCAACCCAATGGGAAAATGGACTTGACCAAGGACTTCAAAAAGTGGAAAACTAAATGACTAAAAGAAAAAAGGGAAAAAAAGATGACAGATTCTCAGTCTAACTAATAACCAGAGAAATGCATTTAAAATCACAATGGGATATCACTACACGACTGCCAGAATGGATCAAATTAAGCCTAATAATATGAAATATTTGGGAGGATATGGAGCAGTGAGAGCATACTTCTACCGCTGGGTGTATAAATTGATACAGCCACTTTGGAAAACTGTCATTGTCTAGTAAAGTTGAGAAAATCTATCACTCATGACTCAGATATTCACTTTTTAGCATATACCCTACAGAGAGGCACATGTTCTTTGAGAGACATGAATGTTTTAGAGCAGGTTTTTATCATAATACTCTCAAACTGGAAACAACCCATATCTTTCAATAATGGAGTAAACTGTTTAAGTGTTCTTAATGGTTCCTGGCTCAAGCCGTGCCTGCTCACAGCAGTGCAATTCTCTATGTGTTCTCCTGCCCCTCAAGATCTGGGGGCAGCAGTTTGCCCTAGGAGCTCAGGTCTCAGACGCATTTAAGATTTGTTGATTTGCAGCTTGTTCAGATGTCTTCCTTTTGCAAGAATGGGAGTGGGAACTTTCAAGCACTTTTCTGTGTTGGAATAAATCATCCTTGTGTGAAGACAGAGAAATTGAGGAAGGCTGAGGTGAAGTAATCCCTAAGGTCATATAAAGATAATCTGTACTTTTTATATGTGGTATATGTTATAACTTTTTAAAGTTTGAAAAAAGATCCCAGAGCCTTAAAGACTTTCTTATCTCCAGGAAAAATTGTTGCATAACAATAGGTTCAGAGTCACATCCTGGTTAAATTACTGAACTTGAAGTTTGAAGAAATAATTCTTTAAACCTTTGTGCAGAAAAGTAATTGCATGACCAAAGGGCAAAAATGTAGGCAGGCCTTGGATTTTTCCATAACCGCATCCAGATATAAATGTAATCCAAGATTATTATACTCAGTCAATATGTCTTTGAAATGTACAGTCAGACATTGTTAAGCATGGAAGAATTTAGAGATTAAAATTTTTATGCATATGACCCTTTAACAAATATATTTCTTATATATTTCTATACATATATATCTAGTAAAAAAATGAATCAAAATAAAGAGTTGATGAAGGTAAGAGCCATGGTGAATTGCTAGGTGTTGAGCAAAGGAATCATTCACATACTAAGAAGACTAAGCCCAATGGAAATTATGGCTACAAAAGAGAATGTAACTGTCATAAACTTTGATAATATTAAATAATAATAAAACTGACAGTGAGAATGGGGGCAAGGAAGAAATATGACTATAATAACATTCTCAGTTTTTCATATCACTGAGTCAATCAATAGTGCCCCAAGCATTGTCTTATCCTGTAATTAAAAAGAAATGGCAGAAAATGACTTCTTCCTGAGTATCCAGATAAATATTTTTCATGGGGCTGGGGAAACTGAAATGCAGGTTAAAACAGTATAAGTTTTGAGCAAGTGTCTAGGCCAAGAAAATATTTCCACTGGCCATTTTAGAGGAATAAAATAATAATCTAGGCAGCTAACAGATCTATTAAATAAGAGGATGTAGCTAATAGCAATGAAACTTAAGTATCAGCTCTCGGCAGAAGAACATTTGGGAAATTAAGTTATTAGGGAAATAAGTCACTACACTTAAAAAGAGATGATCAAACATCTATGCATAATTATGACTCCTTGAATTCATTTATTTGATTTATTGAGCTTTTAATGTGCCAAATTATTGTGGAACCAAGTCACAAAAAATGAACAAGGGGACACCACTTTTATCTTTAAAGAATTGAGAGCCTAGGAGAAAAGAGATGATAAAGATTGTACAATTAATACATTAGTTCAGAGAAATAAGTTAATTACAAAAAAAGCCTCATGGGAAGGAGCAGGAAGTCTGTCATTGATTCAGTATCATTTCAGCTGAAATTAAATTGATGAACCCAAAACTAGTCATGTTAGCCAGATTATCACTAGCCAGGCAAGTTTTCTAGTTTAAGAGAAAAATATGCACAAAATGTGTGAGGCAGAAAGGAAGTAATATCCTAAAGGATTTATATAAACAGTTTCTTATTAAAAAAATATCACCCTATGTCAGACCAAGGTCTGAGGACCTAAAGATGTCCAACATGTAAAAGTCTAGAGGAGGCAAATGAGCTTGAGAAGAAACTTGGAAAAAAGGTCAGAAAAGGATAAAAGCAGGAAAAAATATGCTGCTAGAAAAACCATGGAATGAAATTTAAAAAATTTTTTTATATAATTTATTTTGGTATTAATCAATAATTACATGTGCAATATTACGGTGATTAAACTACCCCCTTCATCAGGTCCACCCCACCAACCCCATTACAGTCACTGTCCATCAGCGTAGTGAGATGCTATAGAGTCACTACTTATCTTCTCTGAGTTGTACAGCCCTCCCAGCGCCACCCCAGCATTACGTCTGCTAATTGTAATGCCCCTTTTTCCCCCTTGTCCCTCCCTTCCCACCCATCCTCCTCAGTTCTTTTTCCCTTTGGTAACTATTAGTCCATTCTTGGGTTCTGTGAGTCTGCTGCTGTTTTGTTCCTTCACTTTTTTTTTCTTTGTTCTTATACTCCATATATGAGTGAGATCACTTGATATTTGTCTTTTTCCGCTTGGCTTATTTCACTAAGCATAATACCCTGTAGCTCCATCCATGTTGTTGTAAATGGTAAGATTTGTTTTCTTCTTATGGCTGAATAATATTCCTTTGTGTATATGTACCACATCCTCTTTATCCATTCATCTACTGATGGACACTTAGCTTGCTTCCATTTCTTGGCTATTGTAAATAGTGCTGCAATAAACATAGGGGTGCATATGTCTTTTTCAAACTGGGCTGCTGCATTCTTAGGGTAAATTCCTAGGAGTGGGATTCCTGGGTCAAATGGTATTTCTATTTTGAGTTTTTGAGGAACCTCCATACTGCTTTCCACAATGGTTGAACTAATTTGCATTCCTACCAGCAGTGTAGGAGGGTTCCCTTCTCTCCACATCCTCACCAACATTTGTTGTTTGTGTTTTGGATGTTGGCCATCCTCACTGGTGTGAGGTGATATCTCATTGTGGTTTTAATCTGCATTTCTCAGATGATAAGTGATGTGGAGCATGTTTTCATGTGCCTATTGGCCATTTGAACTTCTTCTTTGGAGAAGTGTCTATTCATATCCTCTGCCCATTTCTTAATTGGATTATTTGCTATTTGTTTGCTGAGGTGCGTGAGTTCTTTATATATTTTGGATGTCAACCCCTTATCGGATACGTCATTTATGAATATATTCTCCCATACAATAGGATGTCTTTTTGTTCTACTGATGGTGTCCTTTGCTGTACAAAAGCTTTTCAGCTTGATATAGTCCCACTTGTTCATTTTTGCTTTTGTTTACCTTGCCCGGGGAGATATGTTCATGAAGAAGTTGCTCATGTTTATGTCCAAGAGATTTTTGCCTATGTTTTTTTCTAAGAGTTTTATGGTTTCATGACTTAGACTCAGGTCTTTGATCCATTTTGAGTTTACTTTTGTGTATGGGGTTAGACAGTAATCCAGTTTCATTCTCTTACATGTAGTTGTCCAGTTTTGCTAACACCAGTTGCTGAAGACGCTGTCATCTCCCCATTGTATAGCCAAGGCTCCTTTATCAAATATTAATAGACTGTATATGTTTGGGTTAATGTTTGGATTTTCTATTCTGTTCCACTGGTCTGTGGGTCTGTTTTTGTGCTGATACCAAATTGTCTTGATTACAGTGGCTTTGTAGTAGAGCTTGAAGTCAGGGAGTGTAATTCCCCCTGTTTTATTTCTCCTTCTCAGGATTGCTTTGGCTATTCGGGGTCTTTTCTGGTTCCATAGGAATTTTAGAATTATTTGTTCCAGTTCATTGAAGAAAGATATTGGTAGTTTGATAGGGATTGCATTGAATCTGTAGATTGCTTTAGGTAGCATAGCCATTTTGACAATATTTATTCTTCCTAGCCAAGAGCATGGGATGCATTTCCATTTGTTAGTGTCCTCTTTAATTTCTCTTAGGAGTGTCTTATAGTTTTCAGAGAACAGGTCTTTTACTTCCTTGCTTAGGTTTATTCCCAGGTATTTTATTCTTTTTGATGCAATTGTGAATGGAATTGTTTTTCTGATTTCTCTTTCTGTTAGTTCATTGTCAGTGTATAGGAAAGCAACATATTTCTGTGTGTTAATTTTGTATCCTGCAACTTTGCTGAATTCAGATATTAGTTCTAGTAGTTTTGGAGTGGAGTCTTTAGGGTTTTTTATGTACAGGATGATGTCATCTGCAAATAGTGACAATTTGACTTCTTCTTTACCAATCTGGAGGCCTTGTATTTCTTTGGTTGTCTGATTTCTGTGGCTAGGATCTCCAGTACTATGTTGAATAACAGTGGAGAGAGTGGGCATCCCTGTCTTGTTCCCAATCTTAGAGGAAAAGCTTTCAGCTTCTCGCTGTTAAGTATGATGTTAGCTGTGGGTTTGTCATATATGGCATTTATGATATTGAGGTACTTGCCCTCTGTACCCATTTTGTTGAGAGTTTTAATCATGAATGAATGCTGAATTTTGTCAAATGCTTTTTCAGCATCTATGGAGATGATCATGTGGTTTTTGTTCTTCTTTTTGTTGATGTGGTGGATGATGTTGATGGATTTTCGAATGTTGTACCATCCTTGCATCCCTGGGATGAATCCCACTTGATCATGGTGTATGATCCTCTTGATGTATTTTTGAATTCAGTTTGCTAACATTTTGTTGAGTATTTTTGCATGTACATTCATCAAGGATATTGGTCTGTAATTTTCTTTTTTGTGGTGTGTTTGCCCTGTTTTGGTATTAGAGTGATGCTGGCTTCATAGAATGAGTTTGGAAGTATTCCCTCCTCTTCTATTTTTTGGAAAACTTTAAGGAGAATGGGTGTTATTTCTTCTCTATATGCCTGGTAGAATTCAGAGGTGAATCCATCTGGCCCACAGGTTTTGTTCTTGGGTAGTTTTTTGATTACCGCTTCAATTTCGTTGCTGGTGATCGGTCTGTTTAGGTTTTCTGTTTCTTGCTTGGTCAGTCTTGGAAGGTTGTGTTTTTCTAAGAAGTTGTCCATTTCTTCTAGGTTATCCAGCTTGTTAGCAAATATATTCTCGTAGTATTCTCTCATTATTCCTTGTATGTCTGTGGGGTCCATCGTGATTTTTCCTTTCTCATTTCTGATTCTGTTTATGTGTGTAGATTCTCTTTTTCTCTTAATAAGCCTGGCTAGGGGTTTATCTATTTTGTTTATTCTTTCAACAAACCAGCTCTTGGTTTCATTGATTTTTTTCTATTGTTTTATTCTTCTCAATTTTATTTATTTCTTCTCTGATCTTTATTATGGCCCTCCTTCTGGTGATGTTGGGCCTCATTTGTTGTCTTTTTCCAATTTCAGTAATTGTGTCTTTAGACTATTCATTTGGGAATGTTCTTCCATCTTTAAAAAATGCCTGGATTGCAATATACTTTCCTCTTAGAACTGCCTTTGCTGCGTCCCACAGAAGTTGTGACTTTGTGTTGTTGTTGTCATTAGTCTCCATATATTCTTTGATTTCTGTTTTGATTTGGTCATTAACCCATTTATTAATTAGGAGAATGTTGTTAAGTCTCCATGTATTTGTGAGCCTTTTTGTTTTTTTTCTAAAATTCATTTCTAGGTTTATACCTTTGTGATCTGAGAAGTTGGTTGGTAGAATTTCAATATTTTTTAATTTACTGAGGTTCTTTTTGTGGCCTAGTACGTGGTGTATTCTGGAAGATGTTCCATGTGCACTTGAGAAGAATGTGTATCCTGCTGCTTTTGGGTCTAGAGTTCTGTAGATGTCTGTTAGGTCCATCTGTTCTAATGTGTTGTTTAGTGCCTCTGTGTCTTTACTTATTTTCTGTCTGGTTGATATGTCTTTTGGAGTGAGTGATGTGTTGAAGTCTCCTAAAATGACTGCATTGCTGTCTATTTCCTCCTTTAAGTCTGTTAATATTTGTTTCACATATGCTGGTGCTCCTGTGTTGGGTGCATATATATTTAAAATGGTTATATCCTCTTGTTGGACTGACCCCTTTATCATTATGTAATATCCTTCTTTATCTCTTGCTACTTTCTTCGTTTTGAATTCTATTTTGTCTGATACAAGTACTGCAACACCTGCTTTTTTCTCCCTGTTGTTTGCATGAAATATCTTTTTCCATCCCTTCACCTTTAATCTGTGTATATCTTTGGGTTTGAGGTGAGTCTCCTGTAAGCAGCATATAGATGGGTCTTGTTTTTTATCCATTCAGTAACTCTGTGTCTTTTGATTGGTGCATTCAGTCCATTTACATTTAGGGTGATTATCGATAGATATGTACTTATCGCCATTGCTGGCTTTAGATTTGTGGTTACCAAAGGTTCAAGGGCAGCTTCTCTACTATTTAACAGTCTAACTTAACTTTCTTGTTAAGTTATTGTAAACACAGTCTGATGATTCTTTATTTCTCTCCCTTCTTATTCTTCCTCCTCCCTTCTTTATACATGAGGTGTTTCATTCTTTGCCTTTAGTTAGTATTTGGATGGTCTTCTTTCTTTTCTATGATTTTATTTTCTCTGGTGACTTCTTTTTAGCTTTAGGAGTACTTCCATCTAGAGCAGTCACTGTGAGACATCTTGAGGAGGTGGTTTATGGGAGGTAAATTCCCTCAGCTTTCCCCTGTTTGGAAATTGTTTAATCCCTCCCTTAAATTTAAATGGTAATCATGCTTTATACAATATTCTTGGTTCGAGGCCCTTCTGTTTCATTATGTTAAATATATCATGCCATTCTCTTCTTGCCTGTAAGGTTTCTGTTGAGAAGTCTAATGATAGTCTGATGCGTTTTCCTTTGTAGGTGATCTTTTTTCTCTGTCTTGTTGCCTTTAATACTCTGTCCTTGTCTTTGATTTTTGCCATTTTAATTATTATGTGTCTTGGTGGTGTTTTCCTTGGGTCCCTTATGTTGGGAGATCTGTAGGCTTCCATGGTTTGAGAGCCTATTTCCTTCCCCTTCAGCAATTATTTCTTCAGACACTTTCTATCCCTTTTCCTCTCTCTTCTTCTTTGGGTGCCCCTATAATGCGGATATTGTTCTGTTTGGATTGGTCACACAGTTCTCTTAAAATTCTTTCATTCCTAGAGATCCTTTTATCTCTCTCTCTGCCTCAGCTTCTCTGTATTCCTGTTCTCTGATTTTATTCCTATTAACAGTCTCTTGCATCTCATCCAGTCTACTGCTAAGCTCGTCGATCACTTTCTGATTTCTGCATTGTCTTTCCTCACTTCCCTCACTTCCTCCCTTAGCTTTTACATATTTCTCTGTAGATCCACCAGTATGGTTATGACTTTTATTCTGAATTCTTTTTCAGGAAGATTGTGCATGTCCATCCCATCAGGCTCCCTCTCTGGGGTTGTCTAGTCTGGGGTTGTCTGGGTAAGCTTTGTTTGCACCATATTCCTCTGTCTTTTCATGGTGATACAAGTGGCCAGAAAAAGAAAAAAAGAAGGGGAAAATAGAGAGAGAGAAAAATAATAATAATAACTTCTGCCGGGTGTAGTTTCTTTGAGGATCCTGTAGGTGGCGCTGCTGCTCCAGTATTTCGCAGCCTTGTCGCTCCACCGGGCCCTTTGTGACTCTGGCCCAGGAGGGAACGAATGGGAGGCTGCTGATTTCTGTGGGAATTCTCGGTGCGAGTGCTTTTCCCAGCCGGGGTCCAAGGGGACCGAAATTCCCCAGGACTCCCAGCCTGCTTGACTGAGTGTGGTGGCACAATCCTGCTCCTCCATTGGACCCCTGTCTCTTTAAGACCCCTAAAAAAGTGCGCACTTTTCTTTTGTCCTGGGGAACCGGCTGAGTGGACCTGCCGCCTTGGAATCTGCAGCTGTGCCTCTCCAATCTCCGATACACCACGCGAAGTGTGTCAGTGCTCCCAGCGCAGATCTCCAGGGCTGGTTTTTTGGTGGGCCTGTGCTTCCACTCCCTCCCCGCTCTGAATCCTCTTCTCCCACTGGTGCATTGGGGTTGGGGAGTGCTCGGGTCCCGCCGGGTTGCTGCTCCGTATCTTACCCGCTTCGCGGGGTGCCGAGTCCTCTCAGGTGTAGCTCAGGCTGGGTGCCATCTTGTATCTTCTGGTCTCTCTTTTAGGAATAGTTGTATTTGTTGTATTTTCATAAATATATTTGGTTTTCGGAGGAGATTTCCACTGCCCTGCTCACGCTGCCATCTTCCCAGAAGTCTGGAATGAAATATTTTAACAAGGAAGATAGTCTTCCCCTTCTGTTCTTCAAGCAAATAATTCCAAAGCACATTTCAACATCTTCTCAGAAAAGTTCTAGCAGGACCAACCTTCAGTTACCCACAGCAGTGACCAGCTTAATATCATACCTTTGACCTGGCTTTACTTCTTATTCTGCATCATTTTACTACTCACATCACCTCCTGTTCCTTAGACCACTTCCCCAGATAAACTGCCAGCATGGAAGCTTGTCTCAGGTTTTCTTGAGAGTATGAAGTCATTGGGCTATACATATATAAGTTTTGGTTTGCTGGGTGGTATGGTAAATGTATACTTAATGTAATAAAAATATGCCTACCAAACTGTCTTTCAGAATAGCTGTACTATTTTCCATTCCCATTAGCAATGAATAAAAAACCAAGTGATCTTGAATACAGAATACAGATTGCCAAGGGTTGGTGGAGAAGGAAGTGGTTGAATAAAAAGGGGCCACAGAGTGAAACTTAAAGTGATAAAAGGTGCTGTATTGCACTGGAGTAGTGACTACATGGCACCATGCATTTCTAAAAACCCACAGCAGCTATCAAAATAGTGAGCTTTACTGCAAGCAGATTAAAATCAATCAGGATGTTGAGGGATTCAAGACAGAATCGAGATAGTGATAAATGGATCTGATGGTATCGCAAATGTATGGCATCATCTTGCAGAAGAAGGTGTGGGAAAGAGGCACTATGCTTTGACTGGATATTGCAATGATAAACACAATAACACTATTTTTAGTTGTTATACATTTTTCTCATAGTACTATGGGTTGGTTAGTAATTCTGAAACTACATTACACATATAATAGGGCTAAACAAAAACGTGATTAGATTACAGATAATGGGAGCCAGGCTCTCACTGTTGTAGAAAGAAATTAATACTGAGTAAGGAGGAAGACTAGAGAAGTCCTGTGAGCTAGTTTATGGCAATATATTCAGTCAAAGCTGGTATAATATGAGCAACAAAATAAATCAATATTACCTTGATAACAAAGCTAGACAAACATTACAAGAAAACTGTAGATTAATACTCCTCATGAACAGAAATGCTTAATAATGTTTGCAAAACAAGTCCTGAAACATCAAAAGGATTCTACATCATGATTAGATAATTATTATCATAGGAATGCAAAGCTGGTTTAAAATCTGAAAATCAATTAATATAGAGGACCACAGCAATAGAAAAAAGGACAAACACAAAAGAAATTCTCTCATTAGATTCAACAAAGCATGTGACAAAATCCAATACTATGCTAAGTCATAGTTTCTTTACTGCTTAGCTTTTAATGATCCTACTATTTCATCATTAAACATTTTGCTGGTACTTCATATTTATCATATAACTAGATGGACAACATATGGATCGATAATACAGGGATAAAATAGATAATAGATAGATGATATAGATAGAAAGATCGATGACCTAAAGTATGCCCTATATAAAATAGAGTTCAGTAATAATCTCTTTCTGTTTTCGTCACTTCTGAGGTGATCACGTGTTCATTTTCCTTGACTTATTAATAAAAAATATGACATAACTCATAATTTTTAATCACCTGTGTGTTTTGAGATTGAATTAATTTTAATTTTTAATATACTGCCACATTTTATTAGTTAATATTTTATTTAATGTTGTATAATATTTTTAAATGAGTGGAATATTGCTCTCTTAATTAGGTATTAGTATCAGTATTATCTCTGAAATTTAAAATTATGCTGAGCATGTAAACTTCTTTGCTGCATTTAAGGAAGCATTTACTTCTAAGTCAAATATCTCTGTCTGACTTGATTTTTTTCAGCTCCAGAGTCAAAGGATGAATTTATAACATTCTCAGTGTCATTCCTTCTATTACTGATTTGTTTAAAATTTTTAGCTCTTTGATATGAATTTCATTAACATATTATCCTTAAAATTAATCTGTTTCATTCTTGTTCTCAAATTTATTTCCATAAAATTTGGCAAATAACATTAAAAATCTATACAGATACTTTGTATTATTGCTCCTTTTTCATTTCAAATCATCACTAAGTTGATTCTATTATTTTAGAAACTGTAGATACTGCTGTTTTTTGTTTATTCTGTCTTTTCCATATGTATTCTACATTGTAACTATTACATACTAGAAAAAATTGTTTTAAATAGGGTACTATTGACATTACTGTTCAAATACTTTTGTTGGCCAATATATCTTGAGAGACAATTATTTATAAAAACGTTGTGTAAGAAATTCTCATTCTGGGTTCTAAACAATAGATTTATAAAGAAGAGTTTAATATGAAATATTCCAACATATTTGGCGTTTCTTGAACAGAAAATAAGGAACTACTTTAGAAGTCCACACTAGCATTTACTGATTTTTATTTTTTGAAAATTTTCTGTCCTGTCTTCTCTGTCGTGTTTGCTAATCTGACCAAGAATTCTATGTTTTTTTCTTTGTTGAACATTTGCTCTTCTACTTTCCCTAGAAACCAATTCTTTCCCAAATTACTTTCAAATTTTAACTCTCTTCTACTTGACTAAATGTAATCCTTGATTTTCCAGAGCAAGGGAATTTTTCGTTGTCTGTTCACAAATTCTCTTTTGTGAAGCAGAGTCCTCTTAAGTGGAAGCAGTCTCTGCTTGATCTCTACGCTTAACCTAATTGTGGGTCTTGAGCATCTGCGTTTCAGATGCTAGAGCATATCTAGCTTCGAGGCAAAACAAACTAGCCAACAGTATTCTGCGTGCACACACAAACTGGCCAAAAATCTGTGCAATGCCTCAACCCTTGCAGCATTTTCTCCACAGTTTATTTGGTGCCCTGAAACTTGTACCTGGTGGTTAGGGGTCTCATGTCCTATTGAACCCCCACTTACATTCTACTGGCCAAACAAGTCATCCAGTAACGTGTAACTTCAAAGTGACAAGGAAGAACAAATCTATGATGTGCCCAGAGGAAGAGACAGACGTATCAGTGAACAGCACTGTGACTATCGGAATAACCATTAGCCCACATGGTTCAAGGAACAGACATTTACCCTCATTTTTCTAACCATATGGCACAATATTCCAAATTGAAAGACATCTTCAGGTTATTGCACATTCCCCTCATTTGACAAATTAGTAAACTGGGTTATAGAGTCATTTTGTGACTTGCCCAAGATCATGTGGACAGGTTTGGGGCTAAATCACAGCTCTGACACTCAGACTGGTCTACTATACCATGGAGTATGTCTAGGTGTTGTAAAGACTATCCAAAGGCCCCTGTATTGCAGGACCTCCACAAAAGAATGAGGCCGCATGCCCAGATCTGGCTAGCAACAGCTAATAGAAAGGTCCTCTGCAAGATGTTTGCTTAAAATTTCTAACTTTTAACTTGAAGAAACTAATTCATTCGTGGTAAATCTTCATAAAAGGAAAGTAAATATAAAATAATTGACATAAGTATGAGGAGAAATATTCCTGAGAGCTTGAGAGAACTGTGTTTCAAAGTAGCATCCTTAGAAGATAAACACTGTTGCACAATACAGTAATGGGAAAGAAATCAGATCATGATGTTAGGCATTTTCGTGGTGTAGCTCGTTCACATTTCCCAAAGATGCCACCTGCAAGTGAATTCAGATTATCCTAAGTGCCGGAGAATAATTTAGTCACATGAGGTGCTTCATTGCTCCTGAGCAACGCGTTATGCATATAACTACTAAAAACAAACTGAGGATTTGGCTAGTCACAGAATTTCCGTCTGCTTTTCTTAAATCTTTCATCACTTGCTGTATTGCTTTGGACAAACCTGTTTATTTCTGAGGATCTCAACATCCACATTTGTTAAATAAAGTGGTGGAACCACATAAGCTCTAAGGTTTCTCCAGTTACAAATTCTGAGGCTCTGCCTTTTGCTATATGCCACATAAACCATAAAGCGAATAAGCATCAACCTACTTAAAAAACTCCTTGACTCATTGTCCATGAGGAGAGAGACTTAGTTTATCTTGTTTAACATTGTACCCCTTTGTACTCAGACACATGCTTCATACACAGTAGATGCTTATTGAGTATTTGAGCTAATTAATTAATTAACATGTAATTGTCATCCCGCAATTGATTGAAAAGCTTGGGAGTAGAGCCAAATTCTTCTGACTATAGGCTTCAGAAGAAGTGTTACTTCATTTTATGGCTGGGTGAGCTAAAACTGAGATTTATGATGGACATGTACCTAATGAAGATTTAACAAACATTAATATTGTCAGAACATAATCCAGTCCTGGTAATACGTGTACCCTAGAGGGTTGACATTTTTAATTAATCTGAATGACATGTATTTGGAAGGGTTGATATGATGTGCAAGGAGTCATTTTTCGTATTACAAAAATCTCAGAGCTAGAGATCATCTACTTGAGGATACCTTATTTAAACACAGAAGACATTCGGCACTAAGGTCTTTTTTTATTATTATTCATAAGTCCCTTAATGACAAGTATTTGCTTACCACATGGTAAACTTCATGATTCTGAATTAATCAACAGAGGACCACATTCTCATTCAGGCAGCATTAATGTGGTCGTGTTTTTGTAGACATATCCTTGGGGCACATGATGTTTTTCCAGCCTCTCTGTAAAGTTAGGGCCCTGTATTGATCTCCAATTCTCAAGTGCTCTCAAATGCTCAAATGTGAACTCCATTCCATTAGTAGTAACTTCTGATAGCATCATTTATTTATAACACAACAATCCAGAATGCAAAATAATTCTGGATAAATGATGCAACCAGCCCAATGGTTATTGTAGCAACCAACCAGCAATAGCTTGTGTTCTAAACCTATAACTACTAACAAGTCAAAAAGGAAAAATGCTGCATATTGCTAGTTTAGTTTATAGAGAATGTATTTCCCAAGCTGAGGTACAGAGACTAGAGTTAATTCTTGCTTCTGGCACAATACCAATAGAAACATAATTTATTATTTTAAACAATGTCATTTTCCATTTTAAATGGACTACTAATTAGACAAGCAGCTAGGAAATGACATAGGGTAGGTAGCCAACTGGCCCATGTGGTACTTCTAAAGAACTCTATGACTCTTTTAAACAAAGTCAGAAATATTCAGCCCAAGGCTAGTCAATAGATATGAGAGATATCAATTTATGTACATAGGTAGGGATTTATTTATTAGGTTATTAACTATGCAAGCATGTATGGGATTTTTGACATGTGCAACATTATGTTAGGAACTGTAAATTTCACAAAACACAATTGAATTTAAGATGTCTATCCTTGTGCATTTATACATGAGCTCATTTTTTTCTTTTTTATTATTAGTTTTTATTATTAGTTTTATTGTTAGTTTAAATTAAAGAGAACCAGACTCTTTAATTTAACCAGTGCTAATTTTTTTAAATGCCCAAGATTGTGAGCTCATATGTGTATGTTTACCTTGATTTCCCAATGGGGAGATTTTGTAGATTTGATGCCACTGGTCATTATAATGAATCAGGTCATACCAAGTAACTATCAGTGTTAATCTAAACACTCGAAACTACCTGCAAGATTTTGTGGTTTAGATTCACTTTATTTTTCTGGGGAAAGAAACATAACCCTCCAAACAGTTAATAATATTCCTGTTGTAGATATATAAACATTTTAATACAGTAAGTCTCAGGTCAGCTAAAAGCAATATATTGAGTGCCTGTAAGTAGAGTGAACTAAACAGTAAGGTAATAGTTCTTTTTTCCTTTGAGGAAAATCACCATTGGATACTAATTCATTTTGTGCAAGACAAAAATAAAGATTCTGACTTAAATCCCTTTCTGAGAGTGCGATATTGTGTTGAATAATTTCACCTGTGTCTGAAATTGACTTGTCTTTTTAAAATATAGTGTTCTTTTTTAACATCTCTATTGAGATGTAATTCACATACCACAAAATTCATTGATTTAAAGTGTACAATTCAAAAGTTTTTAGAATTTTGTAACCATTTTCACAGCCTAATTAGCAGTCACCCATTCTCCCTCTCCCCAGCCCTTGCCAACAATGAATTAATTTTCTTTCTTGATTGCCTATCCTGACATTTCATATAAATGGTATTGTATAATATGTAGTCACTTGTAACTGACTTCTTTCACAGAGCATGATCTTTTTTAAGGCCCATCCCTGTTGTAGTATACATCAGGAACTCATTACTTTTTATTATTGAGTAATATTCCATTGTATGGATATACCAATTTTGCTTATCCATTCACATGTTGATGGACATTTGGGTTGTTTCCACTTGTTGGATATTATGAGCTATAATGCTGTTATGAACATTAATGTACAAGTTTTACATACACATATGTTTCATTTCCCTTGGGTAGGGAAACCTAGGAGTATAGTTGATGGAACATATGGTAACTCTAGATTTATCATTTCGAAGAACTGCCAAACTGCTTTGTACAGTGGCTGTACCAACTTACATTCTCACCAGGAAAATATGAAGGTTCCAAGTTCTCCATATCCTCACCAGTTATAATGTCATTGTCTGTCTTTTTATTATAGCCATCCTAATGGTGTGATGTGGTATCTCACCATGTTTTTAATTTGCATAAGTTTAATTCTCTTTTGCATTTCAATTTTCCTGAATAAGACTCTGTCTAAACAGCGATGTGAATAAATTGTATCTCAGCTTCCAACCCAGTCAAGTCATTGTTAAATTTTACACAAAATAAAAATCGCCAAAACTCAGATATGTAGTTTATGCAGTAGCTTGCTACAAATACGATTTTTCAAGTAAGCCATTAAAAAGACTTCCCACAGAAAATTGATTTTAACAATAGGCCGTGACTAGAAGATAATAATAGTTCCTTTCTTTGGCCACTCTCTTTGTTTATGCGAATTATTTCATTACATAGAGATGTTAATGTGTTATTTACAAACTTGAGGATGCACATTCTCTTTTGGATCACCTTACGATGTTGCCTTTATAGGAAATAGTTTTTTTGTGATTCTTTCATTGTGTCATTGCTTCAGATGGCATTAGGATTTTTTTAAATCATAAAGGTTCCAATGCGGCATAACTTTGGAGCCTGCTGAGTGTGTTTACTGCCCTATATCCTAAACACCTGTGTCTTGAAAGAAGCTGCTATTCAGGGCACAACCTACCGAGTCATTTCCAAAATACACAGTATAAGGAGCTGTTGTTCAGTTGTCAGTAACAGGACAAAACAAAGTTACAAACTAGGTTGGTTAGTAACACAAGATGCATAAGCTATATTTCCAGACCCATAGTTCAATTTGTTTCTCTATTTAATTCTCAAAATTTTTACTAAAATGGCCCCATCCCTCAAAGATGAGCTACACCTACCATAACAGACATCTCATTTTATGTATGTTTATCTCAACCAATTTCTGATGCATAAACATATTTTATTTTTTCACTCATTATCTCTCTAAGATAACTAAAAGCTCATATTTACTTGTGGAAAGATGCAATGTACTCACTTTGTAAATCATGACTTTTGAATACTAGAACAGCTGATCAAAGGGATTTGTAGAAGTGATATCTCTGGTATCTCTTTAAGTACTCGAAAAGAAAAGAAAGGAAAGGAAATAAAAATTAAAAAATTAAAAAATACTACATACTGTGGTGTATTGTTTCAGCATTATAGTTGATACTCTTTTAGAAAGTATTAAGTCCATGAAATTTATGCAATCCCACGCAACACGAATGTCACTATCATAATAGCTAACAGTATTGATCATTTCTGTACAATAATCATTCTGTAGATATGTTGCATGCATACTTTCTTTTTAAAAAACAACCCTATGAGATAAGTACAATTAAGTACTATTAGAACCTGTACATTTTATAGACAAAGAAATTTAGTTGAAATGTGACTTGAACAATGTCCAACACTGAAAGGGCAGAGTAGAGCTCATTCTCTTAAGTTCCAGGCAACAGTGACTCTATATGACCAAAATATTGCTTCTGTATTTCCCATTCAAAAGGAGTGATTGAACATAAACACTTACTGCCTCTCCCTTATAAAATCCCAATGAAAACACAATGAAAATAAATGAAAAGAGGAAAGTCTCTAACAGTACTGAAAACAAAGTCTAGAAGAACAAGATATTTTTATGAATTTCTGGAAGACAGAGCATATGGAAGCACATTGACGCTCTGTAAAAAAGAGACTGCTGTCTGGAAAACACTGAGGAGGAATCCAAAGTAAAGGTGGGATTTATTTTTCTGAGGAAAACTCAGTTTGGAGTTTTGGTGAATAAGCATAGGGAAGAGAATGCATTCAGGCCAATAACTGAAAGGCTGTCTGCAGGAAGAGCTATGGTGCCGACAAGCCTCTAGGCTCCACACTTCCAGAGTGGCTGCAGGGTCACTGGTTCCCACTGCAAATCTTGGATGACATTGATAAAAATGATATGGATCATTTGCCTGGGAAAAGCTGGCACCTAAGCTGGGAACCAATGTTCTACGATAAAGTATCTTTATTCTGGCACTGAAAATAGGGTACAGTCTAAGATCCAAGTCTGCTCTCCCTAAAGCAAAAAAAAAAAATCCAAGTAGATGTTTGATTCCCATGTACACAGATCTGGTAGTCAGTGTAGAAGCTGTGGGAACAGGCTTAAAAGTCTCCCCAGGAAATCCCAAACAGCTATTAGTATTTTCAGCATATGAAATGTGGGTGGATACACAGAAATACTACAGTGGAGTAAGGTAGACAAAAGAAAAGGATGAAGATAAATAATGAACTGAGTATGGAAGGAAAAAGATTGTATATAGGACACAGGAAAGGACTTCAGCATACAGAATAAAACAACAAAGAAATGAATATTAGAGACAAGTAAAGAGATGGAAGATTAGTCCAGGAGATTCAGTATTCATCTAATAGGACCACTACCCTAAGAAAGTGGAGAAGAGGCAATAATTAAAGAAAAAGTAGTTTACATATTCCCTGTGGTGAAGAAAGATAGGTTTTCATGATCTGGAGGAATGACAAAAGATACACAAGTAAATATCCTTGGCAAAATATCAGGACCTCAAAAGCCAAAAGACAACCAGAAAGCCTTCCAAGGGGAAAACAAAACACAATGGGTTGCTTATAAAGGAATGAAGACCAGGCACCTTGTTAGTAATCCTAGAGACTAAGAAGATGGACTAGGCTTCAACATTTTGAAAGAAAATAACTTTGCATGTAAAATCTGTATCTGGTAGTATAGACATTTTAATAATATTAATTCTTCCAGCCCATGAGCATGGAATATCTTTCTATTTATTTGTTATGTCTTCAATTTCTTTTTTTCTTTATATCTATTGAATGTTTATTGATGATTAACAATGTTATTATTATTAAAATGTAACTGCTAATAATAGGTAATTAACAAGATAATTATTAATATGATATTATTAATAAGGTCAATTTTTAGTAGTGGGCAATTGGGCCTTACCTATATCCCTTCTTTCCTCTGGCTTATTTTATTTATTTATTTATTTTTCAACAGTTACCCGTATTATTAAATACCCCCACTAGTGTGGTTACAATCTGTCAACATAGGAAAATGTTATAAAACTTTCAATTTCTTTCATCAATGCTTACAGTTTTGAGAGAGCAGCTCTTTCACCACCTTGGTTAAGTTTATTCCTAGGTATTTTATTCTTTCTGATGCAATTGTAAATAGAATTTCTTTCTTAATTTCTCTTCTGCTACTTCATTTTTAATATATAGAAATGCAACAGATTTATATCCATAGCACCCAAAGCAATCTACAAATTCAATGTAATACCTGTCAAAATACCAATGGCATTTTTCACAGAACCAGAAAAAATAATCCTAAGATTTGTATGGAGCCACAAAAGACCCCAAATAGCCAAAGAAATCTTGGGAAAGAAAAACAAGGCTGGGGTTTTCATGCCCCCGGATTTCAAACTACAAAGCTACAGTAATCAAAACAGTACTGCAGTAGCACAAACATAGACAATTAGATCAATGGAATAAAATAAAAAGCCACACTTATTTGGTCAATTAATACATGACAAAAGAGGCAAGAATATCAATGGGGAAAAGATAGTCTCTTCAATAAATGGTTATGGGAAAACTGGACAACTA
Organism: Phataginus tricuspis; assembly: GCA_029783875.1. Classification (NCBI taxonomy): domain Eukaryota; kingdom Metazoa; phylum Chordata; class Mammalia; order Pholidota; family Manidae; genus Phataginus; species Phataginus tricuspis. The sequence continues at coordinate 7,023,208 of JAQQAC010022866.1, forward strand.
CATGCAAAACAATGAACCTGGACCACTTTCTTATACCATACATAAAATAACTCAAAATAGATTAAAGACCTGAAACCATGTAACTACTAAAAGAAAACACAGGCAGTAAACTCTTGGATGTCAGCATTAGTAATTTTTTTCTGGATCTGTCTCCCCAGGCAAGGGGAACCAAAAGCAAAAATAAACAAATGGAACTACATCAAACTAAAAAGCTCCTGCACAGAGAAGGAAACCATTAATAAAACAAAAAGGCAACCTACTCTGTAGGTGAATGCATTTGCAAATGATATATCTGATAAGGGGTTAATGTCTCAAAATATATAAAGAACTCATACAACTCACCACCAAAACCAAATAATCTCTTTTTAAAAATTGGCAGAGGATCTAAATAAACATTTTTCCAAAGAAGATATACAGATGGCCAATAGACACATGAAAAGATGCTCAACATAACTTATCATCAGAGAAATGGAAATCAAAGCCATAGTGAGATATGGTCTCACACAGTCTGAACAGCTAATATTAACAAGACAGGAAATAACTAGTGTTGGTGAGGATGTGGAGAAAATGAAACCCTTGTGCACTGTTGGTGGGAATGTAAAATGATGTGGCTACTATGGAAAACAGTATGGGGTTTCCTCAAAAAATTAGTAGTAATATGAGATGACCTAATAATTCTTCTTCTGGGTATTTACCCAGAGAAAATGGAAACATTAATTTGAAAAGATATATGCACCCCTACATTTATTGCAGCATTATTTACAATAGCCAATATATGGAAGCAACCCATTATCCATGGGTAGATGAATGGCTAAGGAAGAAGTGGTGCAGATATACACAATGGAATATTACTCAGCCATAATTCACTTGTTGAATACCTATGCCCAGTGTGATGGCTCTGGGTTGTGATTAAGTTATGATGATTAACTTTAATGAATGTGATTAATGCCCCTATGAAAAAGGTCCTAGAGAGCTCCTTTGCCCTTTCTACCATGTGAGGGCACAGTGAGAAGCTGGCAGTCTGCAACTCAGAGGAGGGTCTTCACCAGAGCCTGACCATGCTGGCACCCAATCCTAGATTTCCAGCCTCCAGCACTGTACGAAAAAATTTCTGTCATTTATAAGCTGTTAAGTCTGTGGTATTTTCTTATAGAAGCTTGAATGGATGAGGGCACCTATATTTAAATACCAAACATGGAATTACTATTATGGAAAAATAGCAATAATGAAATTTGAGAACATGAAAATATTTTTGCTAACAAAAAGAGGGATGGGAACAGGAGGGCAGTAGAAATGTACAATTTCTTTATTTGGAATGCAATCACTTCTAAAGTTAATGTCACAAGGAATAGAAATGATATTATTGAAAGTTGTAGAAGTAATTTATAGGAGTGTGAAAAATTATAAGGTATCTAAACTTAGGAGAAGAGGAGGAGAAGGGAAGTATGTAATAAGGCAAATGGGACAAATTCTTACATTTCTTATGAGGAAGTAAACAGCTAGAGGGAAAATGGATGAACATTGTAAAATAAAGCATATTATTTAGAATTCAGGTGTTATCTAGCAGAAGTAAAAAGAGTTAAGAGCATTACTTTTGAGGAATATGAGTAGTGGTGGAACAGTACACATCCTTCTGTCTTCAGCATACTCTGTCCTCTTTTTTAACCATAGTTTAAAATTATTCTATAATATTTTTAATTAGAAAAAATTCAGTATTCTTTGAACTCTAACAATTATTAGCATCAGTTCTCTTGGATCCAGTGTGAGTCAGGATGTATGCAGAGACAAGGTTTCCTTTACGCCCATTTCAGGATTGTTTCTAGATATGTGGCCACAATTCATGTTAAAGTCCTAGAAGGGCAGTGAAGGAAGGCGCATGTGAGCCCAACTAGTTCATCTAGTTGGTAGTTGACTAATTTCAGGAGCTTTCTTCTTAACTCTTTCTCTCTACACAACAGTGGTTGGTGATCTAATTCTAGTTCTTAATAAATGATATTTCTATTGAATTTCAAGGATTGCAATATCCAAAATACTAGTCTAAGTGTTCCATTAGTCAATATGTGATTTACTATGAAGAAAAGCATGAAGTCCTGAACATTTCAACAAACCTCAAAATTACTGGTAGCTGAAGTGCAGAAACATTAACAGGATGCAAGTTGTGAAGAAGTTTACATTTGTTTAATGGTGTGCAATCAAAATGTCTCCTTTTGAATGGGTCAATATATGCATGTGAGCATGTTTACAAAGATTAACTATAAAAATCTGGTTATATAGGCCATTTTTCTGCACCTGTCCAACTTTAAGTTCAATGCCTACGTCACCTTCCCAACTGCAGTGTAGATCAGTGTGCACCACACTGAGTGCCAGATGTAGATCAACATATATAACTATAAAAGGAAGCGGGAAAAGCCCACTACTTTTTAATATTTGTTATTATAGAATAAATAGTAATGATATTTTTTGCATTTTTTCAGTGGCAAATTTATTGTATTTATTTCATTCACTGTCATCTGATCTTCTTTTCTTATGAAATGAGCCAGCAAAGGAAGATCAGTCATTAGTTTTAAAGATAATGGTTAACATTGCCTTGTTCAAAAGTTCTAATACTTGGTTCTCAAGTATACATATAGATACACAAATAGACTCCATTCAGATAGCATTTATACTGATAATAATGAGATTGCAGAATACATTCAGAATTCCTACTTTCCACTAAAAATAATTCTGTAACTGGTAAATGTCTATGTGAAATTAGTATTTGTGAATTGGGCATAGGTTCCCATTTGAAAGTTCTCTGAAGTTTAATGTTCTCCCTATATCAGTGAAACATATAGTATTATTTCTCACCAAGATTAAGCTAAGGGAAAAAAGACAGATGATGTTTCTTGGAATAAGGAGTATTCGGGTCTATAATGTTGAAAGGAATTCAGGAAGTTTTTGCTTGGCTGCTATTTCTAAATGTGCATTCTGTGTAAGAGTAGTTACTTGGCTTTTCAATATGTATTTTTTGAAATAAAATTTGGGAAACATTGATAAAAACAAGTTGGTCAAGAAGCTTTAACATGTTAATGCTTGTAACTCTTTAAAGGTATGAAGCATTTTCTAATTTATTTGACCAATTATCTGCTCCCTTTTTATTTCTAGAGGTTAAGATTTATGAAAAATTCTGCAACAAAGATCATTGGATTAAACTCATATTTTGAAGTAGGTCTGGATTCAGTATTAGGTAAAAGGGACAGCATCTAGTCAGTGAAGGGGTTTTCTTGCTGTGAGTCTCACATAAAGGATTAAACACCCTGCTGTTTAGCTGGGCCAGGCCTGCATACACAGAGCACAAGACTCTGCTGATAATGAGAACACGAACCTTGACAATTCCTTGAAATTTCCTAGGCTCCATTTCCATTCTTACTGGAGACACAAGTACAACTTGGAACCTGCTGAACTGAGTCTCCCCTTGACAATACTGTTTTCTTTATCGGCCCTCAGTCATTTGATAAATCAGACTGATTTCTCTTGTTCCTACTTTAGGAACCCAACAGATACTTGGAAGGTTTGGTTGGCAAGTGCAGAAGAGGGAATGGGGAGCAGGGTTCTGTTGGACACTGGAAACTCAATTTTCATTGCAATAGCGGTCACAATTCAAAAGCTGTTTAAATACTATAACATATATTGAATGTACAAAAATAATGCAATGCATTTTTAAACTTAATATTCATTCTTATTCATAATATAAACTCAGAAACTTAAGCATACAAGTAAAATACAAATAAGTTAAACTCATGAATAAAGAATGCTCTTTGATAAATATACTCTAAATTAATTTCAAAATTCCCTCATGTTTATTTAATAATCAAAGTGTGTGGTTAGTTTATTAAGGGAAAGGACTTAAGTTATTACCTTACTGATACAGCTTCAATAGATGACAAAGAGCCGTAGATACACCAGAGTGAAAAAATGAGTTTCTCTTTACATTCCAGAGGAATCAGAATTACAAACTCACAGAAACTCAAAAAAGCATGCAAAAGCCCTTATTAATGCTCTAAAATTATGGAATCAGGAGAAATTAGGCAGATAATTTTTTGAGTTCAATGAATTGTGATTTTTTTTTCCAACTATGTCTCCCATATCACAATGCTGGTGACTCAGTCTCTTACTGTTCACTAACCTCAAATCACACCTGTTCATTTATTATGGCATTCTTAGAACATTATGCACTCAAGAATGTAAGGTTTCTGACAAAGAATGTGCTTTCCTTATGAAAGGTCACAGGAGGTACTGATACAATAAGAGATCACCAACAGGGGCCTCTGATACCAAACTCCCTTATGCATCCCAGCTTGCTTTCAAGGGAGTAAGTTATCCTTATGAGTCTAAAATGAATGTCTGCAATAAGTCTGTATTGTTGTCAGGAAATTCTAACATTGACTCTTACAGATGACTTCACATACAGCTTTGTGCATGTCAGCTAAGTATTTCCTGGAATACAAACCCCCAGTGAAAACCTGGAAGGAACAACTGAACCTCAGAGACCTGAGTTTGGCTCCTCATCAGTTTAATATGGATCTATCTACTTTTGTTGAGTGTCACTTCTGTCCAAGTGGGCTTCAGTGAGCCTGCTAGCAAAATATTGAGAGAAATGGAGAGTATTAGAAAAATTAATCATTGCCAACAGACATAAAATTTGGGAGAATGAATTCATGGATCCTGTTACACCATCTTTTCAAGAACCCTGAGATTCACACCTGTCTTCTAATTCATGGACTGAAATCTGAGTCATTGAGAGGCTGGTGTGTGTTTGAAAATATGCACCTTGGTAATTCTTTTGTTGTAGATAATAATATTTAAAGAGATAGCAAAGAAAATTCGTTTTACACATATTAGTGCGAACATTTTCTTTCAAAGACTGGAAAATGATTTTCTTGAATTAAACTTATAAAGTTAAACTCTACCTAAATAAAACATAAGAATTCAAATTCTCACAAATATAGTGAAGGAAATTATACAGAATTAGGGAGAAGACTGAATGTGAACCACAACCTTAAGAGTCTTATTTTGTAAGTCTTCAGAGTTAATTTTTTTATCCCACAAAGAATTTGAATTGCCTGATATGAAAGATAGTAGCATCTTAATAATCCAGTCATTTATTTATTTATTTATTTATTTATTTTTACAATTTATTTTGGTATCATTAACCTACAATTACATGAGCAATACTGTGGTGATTAAACAACCCTCTTCATCAGGTCCCCACCACCAACCCTATTACAGTCACTGTCCATCAGTGTAGTGAGATGAGAATCACTACTTGTCTTCTCTGAATTGTAAATCCCTCCCCGTGCCCCCCCACCTTATATCTGCTAATCATAATGCCCCTTTTACCCTCTTATTCCTCCTTTCCCACCCTTCTTCCCCAGTCCCTTTCCCTTTGGTAACTATTAGTCCGTTCTTGGGTTCTGTGAGTCTGCTGCTGTTTTGTTCCTTCAGTTTTTTTCTTTGTTTTTATACTCCACATATGAGTGAGATCATTTGATGCTTGTCTTTTTCGGCTTGGCTTATTTCACTGAGCATAATACCCTCTAGCTCCATCCATGTTGTTGCAAATGGTAGGATTTGTTTTCTTCTTATGGCTGAATAATATTCCATTGTGTATATGTACCACCTCTTCTTAATCCATTCATCTATTGATGGACACTTAGGTAGCTTCCATTTCTTTGCTATTGTAAATAGTGCTGCAATAAACATAGGGATGCATCTGTCTTTTTGAAATTGGGCTGCTGTGTTCTTAGGGTAAATTCCTAGGAGTGGGATTCCTGGGCCAAATGGTATTTCTATTTTGAGTTTTTTGAGGAACCTCCATACCGCTTTACACAATGGTTGAACCAATTTGCATTCCCACCAGCAGTGTAGGAGGGTTCCCTTTTCTCCACATCCTTGCCAACATTTGTTGTTGTTTGTGTTTTGGATGTTAGCCATCCTCACTGGTGTGAGGTGATATCTCATTGTAGTTTTAATCTGCATTTCTCTGATGATTAGCGATGTGGAGCATTTTTTCATGTGCCTGTTGGCCATCTGAATTTCTTCTTTAGAGAAGTGTCTATTCATATCCTCTGCCCATTTCTTAATTGGATTATTTGCTTTTTGTTTGTTAAGGTGCGTGAGTTCTTTGTATATTTTGGATGTCAACCCTTTATCAGATACATCATTTATGAATATATTTTCCCATATTTTAGGATGTCTTTTTGTTCTACTGATGGTGTCCTTTGCTGTACAGAAGCTTTTCAACTTGATATAGTCCCATTTGTTCATTTTTGCTTTTGTTTCCCTTGCCCGGGGTGATATGTTCATGAAGAAGTTGCTCATGTTTATGTCCAAGAGATTTTTGCCTATGTTTTTTTCTAAGAGTTTTATGGTTTCATGACTTACATTCAGATCTTTGATCCACCTTGAGTTTACCTTTGTGTATGGGGTTAGACAGTAGTCCAGTTTCATTCTCTTACATGTAGCTGTCCAGTTTTTCCAAAACCAGCTGCTGAAGAGGCCGTCATCTCCAGATTGTATATCCAAGGCTCCTTTATCAAATATTAATTGACTGTAGATGTTTGGGTTAATGTTTGGATATTCTATTCTGTTCCACTGGTCTGTGGGTCTGTTTCTGTGCCAGTACCAAATTGTCTTGATTACTGTGGCTTTGTTGTAGAGCTTGAAGTCAGGGAGCGTAATTCCCCCTGTTTGATTCCTCCTTCTCAGGATTGCTTTGGCTATTCAGGGTCTTTTCTGGTTCCATATGAATTTTAGAATTATTTGTTCCAGTTCATTGAAGAAAGCTGTTGGTAGTTTGATAGGGATTGCATTGAATCTGTAGATTGCTTTAGGTAGTATGGCCATTTTGACAATATTTATTCTTCCTAGCCAAGAGCATGGGATGCATTTCCATTTGTTAGTGTCTTCCTTAATTTCTCCTAGGAGTGTCTTGTAGTTTTCAGAGTACAGGTCTTTCACTTCCATGCTTAGGTTTATTCCTAGGTATTTTATTCTTTTAGGTGCAATTGTGAATGGAATTGTTTTTCTGATTTCTCTTTCTGTTAGCTCATCATTAGTGTATAGGAAAGCAACAGATTTCTGTGTGTTAATTTTATATCCTGGAACTTTGCTGAATTCAGATATTAGTTCTAGTAGTTTTAGAGTGGAGTCTTTAGGGTTTTTTATGTACAGGATGATGTCATGTGCAAATAGTGACAATTTGACTTCTTCTTTACCAATCTGGATGCCTTGTATGTCTTTGCTTTGTCTGAGTGCCGTGGCTAGGACCTCCAGTACTATGTTGAATAACAGTGGAGAGAGTGGGCACCCCTGTCTTGTTCCCGATCTTAGATGAAAAGCTTTCAGCTTCTCGCTATTCAGTATGATGTTAGCTGTGGGTTTGTCATATATAACCTTTATGTTGTTGAGGTACTTGCCATCTATACCCATTTTGTTTAGAGTTTTAATCATGAATGGATGCTGAAATTTGTCAAATGCTTTTTCAGCATCTATGGAGATGATCATGTGGTTTTTGTTCTTCTTTTTGTTGATGTGGTAGATGATGTTGATGGATTTTCGAATGTTGTACCATCCTTGCATCCCTGGGATGAATCCCACTTGATCATGGTGTATGATCCTCTTGATGTATTTTTGGATTTGGTTTGATAATATTTTGTTGAGTATTTTTGTATCTACGTTCATCAGGGATATTGGTCTGTAATTTTCTTTTTTGGTGAGGTCTTTGCCCAGTTTTGGTATTAGAGTGATGCTGGCTTCATAGAAAGAGATTGGAAGTATTCCCTCCTCTTCTATTTTTTAGAAAACTTTAAGTAGAATGGGTGTTATTTCTTCTCTATATGTCTGGTATAATTCAGAGGTGAATCTATCAGGTCCGGGACTTTTGTTTTTGGGTAGTTTTTTGATTACCGCTTCAATTTCGTTGCTGGTGATTGGTCTGTTTAGGTTTTCTGTTTCTTGCTTGGTCAGTCTTGGAAGGTTGTATTTTTCTAAGAAGTTGTCCATTTCTTCTATGTTTTTCAGCTTGTTAGCATACAGATGTTCATAATATTCTCTTATAATTCTTTGTATTTCTGTGGGGTCTGTCATTATTTTTCCTTTCTCATTTGTGATTCTGTTTATGTGTGTAGATTCTCTTTTTCTCTTAATGAGTCTGGCTAGGGGTTTATCTATTTTGTTTATTTTTTCAAAGGACCAGCTCTTGGTTTCATTGATTTTTTCTATTGTTTTATTCTTATCAATTTTATTTATTTATTCTCTGATCTTTATCATGTCCCTCCTTCTGGTGACTTTGGGCCGCCTTTGTTCTTCTTTTTCCAATTTCAGTAATTCTGTCTTTAGACTGTTCATTTGGGAATGCTCTTCTTTCTTTAAATAGGTCTGGATTGCAATATACTTTCTTCTTAGAACTGCCTTTGCTGCGTCCCACAGAAGTTGTGGCTTTGTGTTGTTGTTGTCATTAGTCTCCATATATTCTTTGATTTCTGTTTTGATTTGGTCATTAACCCATTGATTAATTAGGAGAATGTTGTTAAGTCTCCATGTATTTGTGAGCCTTTTTGATTTCATTCTAAAATTTATTTCCAGTTTTATATCTTTGTGATCTGAGAAGTTGGTTGGTAGGATTTCAATATTTTTGAAATTACTGAGGTCTTTTGTGGCCCTGTATGTGGTCTATTCTGGAAAATGTTCCATGTGCACTTGAGAAGAATGTGTATCCTGTTGCTTTTGGGTGCAGAGTTCTGTAGATATCTGTTAGGTCCATCTGTTCTAGTGTGTTGTTCAGTGCCTCTGTGACTTTACTTATTCTCTGTCTGGTTGATCTATCCTTTGGAATGAGTTGTGTGTTGAAGTCTCTTAAAATGAATGCATTGTTGTCTATTTCCTCCTTCAATTCTGTTAGTATTTGTTTCACATATATTGGCGCTCCTGTGTTGGGTGCATATATGTTTATAGTGGTATATCTTCCTGTTGGACTGACCACTTTATCATTATGTAATGTCCTCCTTTATCTCTTGCTACTTTCTTCATTTTGAAGTCTATTTTGTCTGATACAAGTACTGCAACACCTGCTTTTTTCTCTTTGTTGTTTGCATGAAATATCTTTTTCCATCCCTTCACTTTTAGTCTGTGTATATATTTGGGTTTGAGGTGAGACTGTTGTAAGCAGCATATAGATGGGTCTTGCTTTTTTCTTCACTCTGTTACTCTGTGTCTTTTGATTGGCACATTCAGTCCATTTACATTTAGGGTGATTATTGATAGATATGTACTTATTGCCATTGCTGGCTTTAGATTCGTGCTTACCAAAGGTTCAAGGGTTGCTTCTTTACTATCTAAGAATCTAACTTAACTTTCTTGTTAAGTTATTGTGAACGCCGTCTGATGTTTCTTTATTTCTCCTTTCCTATTCTTCCTCCTCCATTCTTTATATATCGGGTGTTTTATTCTTTGCCTTTAGTTAGTATTTGGATGGTCTGCTTTCTTTGCTATGATTTTATTTTCTCTGTTAACATCTTTTTAGCCTTAGGGGTGCTTCCCTCTAGAGCAGTCCATTTAAGATATCCTGTAGTGGTGGTTTATGAGAGGCAAACTCTTTCAACTTTCCTTTGTCTGGAAATCATTTAATCCCTCCGTCATATTTAAATGATAATTGTGCTGGATACAATATTCTTGGTTCGAGGTCCTTCTGTTTCATTACGTTAAATATATCATGCCATTCTCTTCTGGCCTGTAAGGTTTCTGTTGAGAAGTCTGATGATAGTCTGATGGGTTTTCCTTTGTAGGTGATCTTTTTTTCTCTCTCTTGCTGCCTTTAATATTCTGTCTTTATCTTTGACCTTTGCCATCTTAATTATTATATGTCTTGGTGTTGTCTTCCTTGGGTCCCTTGTGTTGGGAGCTCTGTGGGCTTCCGTGGACTGCGAGACTATTTCCTTCTCCAGTGTGGGAAAGTTTTCAGCAATTATTTCTTCAAAGACACTTTCTATCCCTTTTTCTCTCTCTTCTTCCTCTGGTACTCCTATAATGTGAATATTGTTCCGTTTGGATTGGTCACACAGTTCTCTCAGTATTCTTTCATTCTTAGAGATCCTTTTTTCTCTCAGTACCTCAGCTTCTTTGTATTCTTCCTCTCTAGTTACCATTTCATTCATTGTCTCCTCCACCGTATCCAATCTGCTTTTAATACCATCCATTGTGTTCTTCAAAGATTGGATCTCTGACCGGAATTCATTCCTGAGTTCTTGAATATCTTTCCGTACCTCCATGAGCATGTTAATGATTTTTATTTTGAACTCCCTTTCAGGGAGAGTCATAAGGTCCATATGATTTAAATCTTTCTCAGGAGTTGTATTCATAATTTTACTCTGGACCAGGTTCCTTTGGCGTTTCATACTTGTGTATGGAGCCCTCTAGTGCCCAGAAGCTCTACTCTCTGGAGCTGCTCAGCCCCTGAAGCAATGTCAGGGATTGTAGGGGAGTGGTATTGGTGCCTTGGGGGAGGAAAGGGCTGTTTCCTGGTTCCTGGCTGCTATGCCTGTCTTCACTGTCTGAACCAGTGGGCTGAGCACACAGGTATAAGCCTCTGTGCTTTGCCTTTTTGTTGCTGTAGACAGATCCTCCCTCCAGCGGGCCCAACACCAGCGAGGGGCTTCCAGGTTTGCAAGCCCAGTGGGGCTGGCCAGGCGAAAGGTGCACTAGTCTGCCTGTCACAGAAGGGGTTCCTGGAGCTGCGTAGGCAGCCAGGGAGCTGGCACACCTGAAGATCAGAAAACTCCCAATCTGCTGGGAAGAGTACACCAGGACAATTTTGTCTACCTGTCCTTTCTCCTGAGCAGCAAGCTCTGTGCAGTCCTTGCCCCCTCAGTAGGCCTCTTGCTAAGGTCTTCTTTGTTAGGAAGTCTCTCAGACTGCCCGCCTGTCTCTTGTCCCAGAGCAGCTGGGTATGGATCCCTGATTTCACAAGCAGCTGGAATCTTAGTCTCTCCAGGAATTCTGCCTGTCTTAGCTTTCCAAGCTCCTAATTACAAGAGTATCATGCAAGCACCATGACATGTAGGTTTGTGCTCCCAGAGTAGATCTCCAGAGTTAGGTATTAAGCAGGCCCAGTTCTCCACTCCCTCTCTGCTCTGTTCCTGTTCCTCCTGCCGGTGAGCTGGGGTGGGGGAAGGGCTTGGATCCCACAGGACCACAGCTTTAGTACATTACCGTTTTCTGTGAGGGCTGCTCTTGTCTCCAGGTGTATGCAGTTTGTTGTAGTCCTCTTTCCCATTGCTCTTTCAAGAGTAGTTGTAGTAGCTTTATTTTCATATTATATGCAGTTTTAGGAGGAAGCCTCTGTCTCACCTCTCATGCCGCCATCTTTAATCCTCTCAATCCAGTCATTTCTTACCTGGAAAATCACACTTATTCAGAACAAAGCTGAGAAAATGGAAATTAGCAAAGTGTCCAGACGTAGCCAAAGTATACATCTTAAAGTTTATCAATTTGCTGATGGAATGACCTTTCAGGGCATAGTAAAAGAAGTGGACTTTCTTTTATACACAGATTTCTTACCCCTGATGGAAGAAAAGTGGTAGCATGGGAAGTATCATCTGAAACCTGAAACTAACAGGAAAACTAAATAATATGAAAGGAAACCCAAAAACTCAGAACATAGAATGGAGAATGGAGAATAATCTGAAAGACAACATGAAGGCAAACAAGACTCAGGTTTTTTTTTCAGGGCACCTTAGTCTACTATGTACATACATATGTATACACACATAACTCTGAGGCATCATCAAGAGAAATATAAATTATAATTACATATATAATTATAATTAAAATATAAAAGATTTTCCAGAAATACCAATTGTCTAGAAAATTCACATTCCTGGCAGATGAGGAACTACAGATTAAGTCTGACGAATTAGGTACTCCAAAATGTCCTACATGTATGTATAATCTTTGTACTTAAATTCTTAGTTCTTAAAAGGAAGGAACATTGTCTGCTTATTTTGAATTTCTTAAGGGGTCTAAAATGGAAAAGGAGAGAAGAAAAGACATGTTTTATGGGCTTCTGGATTCAGCTCCAACATGTAAATTGCTTGGAAGTCATCACTCCGGTCTTTGCAAGAGAAAATAAAAAGCTGGACAAACTGTAAGTTGTTGACTTTTCTTGACACCACCAGATTATTGAGGTTGCAAGCCAGACTGCCACCTGGAAGTCTGGAGACAGGTGACTCCAGAGATGAAGCTGGGAGCTGCTTACCTGAAGCAGAAGCTACTAGCATCATTAGCCTGTAAGAACAATTAAATGGTAATTTTTACAAATTGTTGGGAACTCGGTGTGAAGGAGCATAAGAGAAAGAAACTCCTGGAGGTGGGTCACATTCTTAGAGAGATCCCACAGTTTATGGGCTTTACTGCCAGGAATGCCCCCAGGTTCCCATGGTGAATCCCAGAAAGATCCACCTGTATCTTGGGCAAGAGGGGGATAGTGAGCTTAAAAAATGCCAAGAGCCCGCTCCACAACAAAATCCTACTCTCAAAGGGAAAAGGTGTTCTCAGACCCTTCTCCTAGCTGTAGGAAAACCACTGACTCTTAAACGAGCCCCTCTGTTCTTTCCTTCTATATTTAAAGGAGAAAATAATCACTCAACAGGGTTCAGTGTCAAAAACTATACTGGGAACACTGCGACTAGGGAAGGGACTACAGGTATGGGGGGGTGCTATGCCTTATTGGAGGACTGTTGATCACATCTAGGTGACTCAGGACCACTAAAAGACAGAATTAATCAATAAACTGCAGAATGTTCCTCCTTCCCCACACCTTTGCACCAAACCAATAGGATTTTTAAATAATAATAACATTGAATTGCAACTGAAAGAATTGGCAGACACAGACTTTTTCTGAGGACGAATACTTAGGGAAGTCAAAGTCAAGAGGGGAAACAAACACAAGTGCACAAGTGGAATCTGAAGCCTCTGGCACCTACAGTTACAGCAAACAGTAAGCACAGACCACCACTCCTGGCAGAGTATAAATTCTCACACTAAAGGGCTGTTAACTTCAGGCAGTTTTTGTTACCTAATATGACCTGCCCAGCTTCAAACAAAAAATTACAGAGTGCCAAAAGTCAAGAAAAAACACAGTCTGAAGAGACAAATATTATTGCATAATAATAAGTGAAATAAATGAGAGTACTCACAAGAGATGTGAGGAGGGAATTGGGAATACTCTGATATAAGGTGCCGACAGTACATGGGAAATATCACAGTGTTACTGGAAGGAGGACTTGTATCAGGTAAATGGTAAACTCTAGGGCGGTCACTTTTTTTTTTGCAAGACATGTAATTGATTTGTTAAAAGAGAAGATATAATGAAATCACAAAATGCTCAACTAAAACCAGAAAAGGTAGAAAAAGAGGGGGGAAAGCAAGAGAACAAATACAATGAATATTAAACAGTTATAAGCAAGGTAAGTATTACTACAAAAATGTGAATATCTAAATACAATCATCAAAAACAGCGGTTGTTGGAGTGAATTAAAAAAAAAGAAAAAGACCCAACTGTATGTTGTCTACAAAATCCCACATCAAATATAAAGAATAACATAAGTTATATAAAGTTAACACAAGTTAACATAAATAATAAATAAGTTAAAAGTAAAAACATATATCTTGTTCCCAATAATCAAAAGAAAACTGGAGTAGCAATGTTAACTTCAGACAAAGAAGACTTCAGAACAAGGAAAATTAGCAGCTATAAAAAGGACATTGCACAAGGATAATAAATCTATTCTCCAAGAAGGCACATCAATCTTAAAAGTACATTAATCTAATAATATAATACCAAAATATTTGAGACAAAAACTGATGAAACTGAAAGAAGAAATAGAGAAATCCACTATTATATCTGGAGACAAGTATTTCTCTTTCAACAATTGATAAATCAAGCATGCAGAAAATCAATAAGGGTATAGTAGAACTGAACGTACCCTCAATCTGCTGAATCTAATTGACATTTATAAACTACTTCACCCAACAGCAGGAAAAATACACACCCTTCTCAATCTCATATAGAGCATTCACCAAGATAGACTACATTAATTCTGGGTAATAAAACACAGCTTTACAAGTATAAGAAAATAGAAATTATACAAAGTGTCTTATCAATAGAAATAACTAGATATAAATAAGAGAAAAATAACTGGAAAATCCCCAAATAGAGTTTAAACTATACAATTCTACATTTTTTAATAATATGTAAATCAAAAATAAATATTAAAGGGGATTAAGATATCTTTTGAATTAAATGAACATGAAAATTCTACTTATCAAAATTTAGGGGATAGAGTGAAACAGTACTTAAAGGGAAATAAATAGCATTAAATATATATATTAGAAAAGAAAGATATCTGAAATTAAAAACCTAAGCAACAACTTTAGGAAACTAGAGAAATAAGGAAGTGTATGTCTAAAATAAGCAGAAATAAAGAATAATGAAAATTAGACCAGAAATGAATGAAATTGCAAACAGAGAAACAATAGAGAAAATCAATGAAACCAAAAGCCAATTCCTTGAAAAGAGACAGAGACAGACATAGATGGAGAGAGGATAGGTTTTTGAGGGGAGGGAGAACAGACATGATTCATCTTCATCAGAAGTGAAAGAAGGTTTATTACTGCTGATTTGATCAATATAAAAAGGAATACTAGAAGCTACTCTGTATTCACAGTTTGATAACTTACATGAAATGGACTAACTGAATGAAATACACAAACAACCAAAAGTAAAACAAAAGAATGCATATAACATGAATAACACTGTATCTATTAAAGAAATGGAATAAATAATGGTACCATTGGTGAATTGTAGCAAGTATTCAAGGAAAAAATGAAGCCAATTCTCTACCATCCTTTCCAGAAAATAAACTAAATCTACAGGTTAATCATTATGCTAATACCTAAAGCAAATAAATATAAGAAAGGAAAACTACAGATAATATGTCATAAATATAGACATAAAATTTAACAACAAAGTAGTAGCAAATAGAATCCAACAACATAAAAGAATTATATACCATGACAAAATGGGATCTATTCCAAGATGCAAGGCTGGTTCAACATTTGAAAAATCAATCAAAACAATGCACCACATCAACAGGCTAAAGAAGATAAACTGGATGACCCTATCAACTAATATTGAAAAAACATTTGACAAAATACAATACTCATGATAAAAATTCTCTGAAAACTAGAAAGATGGGCTTCCTTAATTTAATTTAATTGTGGGTAAAACTGCAATATTTCCAGACTCTCTCACCTAGCTTTAGTGCAACTGCATATGAATAGTTGTTTCCAAGGGGTGGAGAGAATTAGTCCATTTACATATTAATAGGTAATTACAAGGGCATGCAAGAGTTTATCTGGATTGTAGAGATTGGGTGGAGTGCTTTTCTGCTGCAGCTTGCTCAAGAGAGACAGGAGACAACTGCTTGTAAGAAATAAACGTGTTTCTTAACTTTATTTCTCCCTTTGACTAATTTCAGTTTCAAAGGCATTTTGCCCCAGGGTTCCCCCTGGAGTTACACACCTACAAAAGCTACAGCTAAAATTATGCTTAATAGTGACTTTGGACATTTTTCCCTGAAGACTGAGAACTTTCCCCAAAGGCAAGGATGAACTCGTCTACTACTATTCAACATCATACAGAAAGCCTATGTAGTGAAATAAGACAAGAAAAAGAAATACAAGATATACAAGTTAGAAATAAATAGATAACTTGGAGGTGACATACTTGTCTACATTGAACACCCTGAAAAATCAACAGAAAAATATTTGAACTAAAAAGTGAGTATAGAAAAATTATAGGATAAAAGGTTACTATAAAAAGTTCATTTATTTCCTATACATCAATGATACCCAATCGAAATTTGAAATAAAAAAATTCCATTTATGATAGTACCAAAATAAATGAAATACTTAACTGTAAATTGAATACAATATATAGGATCTATATGCACAAAATTTCAAAACACTGATGAAAGATATAAAAGATCTAAATAAATGGAGAGATATTCCATGTTCACCAACTCAAAGACTCAACATCATTAATATGTTAATTCTTCGAACTTGGTCTATTGATTCAATGCAATCCTCATCAAAATCCCAGCAAGCTATTTTATGGATATCAACAAAACAATTGTAAACTTTATATGAAAAGTTAAAAGATCCACATTAGAAAATCCAATACTGAAAAAAGAAAAAGTTAACTGACACTACCCAACTTTAGACTTACTATAAAGCTACTGTAATCAAGATTGATGGCAAAAGAAAAGGCAAATAGATCAATGGAACAGAATACAAAGTTTAGAAAGAGAACCACATAAATATAGTCAAGTGAAATTTGACAAAGAAATAAAGGCAACATAATGGAGAAAATACAGTCTTTTCAACAAATAGTGCTGGAGGAACTGGACATCCATATGCAAAAAAATTAATCTAGACACAGACCTTCCACCCTTCACAAATATTAATTCAAACTGAATCACAAACCTAAATGAAAAACACAGAACTATACAATTCCTAGGAGGTAACATAGGAGAAAACAGAGATGACCTTGAGTTTGGCAATGACTTCTTAGATACAGCACCAAAGGCACAATTTATCAAAGAAGGAATTGATAAGTTGGACTTCATTAGAATTAAAATTTTCTGCTCTGTGAAAGATACTGTCAAAAGAATAAAAAGACAAGCTACAGACTGGGAGAAAATACTTGCAAAAGACGTATCTGATGGATTGTTACGGAAAATATACAAAAAACTCCTCAAACTCAGCAATAAGAAAGCAATCCAATCTAAAAAACAAACAAACAAAACACCTGAACAGACACTTCATCAAAGAAGATATACAGATGGCAAATAAGCATAACAAAGAGGTTCCACATCATATGTTATCAGGGAAATGCAAATTAAAATAACAATGAGATACCACTTCACATCTATTAGAATGGCCAGAATCAAGAACACTGATAACACCAAATAATGGTGAAGATGTCTAACAGGAGGAACTCTCATTCATCCATTTTGGGAATGCAAATTGGTATAGTTACTTTGGAAGATAGTTTGGCACTTTCTTACAAAACTAAACATACTTTCACTTACCATACAATCTAGCAATCATGCTCCTTGATAATCATGCCCACACAAAAACCTGCACAACCAAGATATCCTCTAATAGACATCTAATGGAATATTATGCAGTACTAAAAAGAAATGGGCAATCAAGCTATGAAAAAGTGTGGAGTAACTTTCAGTGTGTATTAATTATTAAGTGAGAGAAGTCAATATGAAAAGGCTACATAGTCTCTGATTACACTGTAGACATTCCAGAAAAGGCAAAACCATGGAGACAGTAAAAGATCAGTGTTGTCAGGGGCTTATTACATGAGGGTTAAATGAATTGAGGGTCAAGTGATTTATAAGATGGTGAAACTACTCTGTATAATTGTTGGTGACCACCTTGGACTTTGCACTGGCACACAGAGCTTAAAGATCTTAGCCCAACCCAGTTTCATTCTGTATTCTGTTTCATTACTTAAGAAACTAACCTAACTCTTATAGTTAGCATATAGAATAGATTTATACCAGAACAATAGGTCTCCATCTTGTTGTTTACTTCTTCTTGGCCACAGCCTCCCGCCACAGCTTCCCGCCAGTGACCACTGCGCATGTGCACCACTCGGTGCAAGATTGAACTTTGCAGGTCGCCTCATTATCATAATGGGCAACCAATCAGAGATTGCCACTCTACCCCACGCTCACGCCTCTACTATATAGGTATTGTTCACTTCCTCAATAAACGAGACTTGATCAGAATACTGTCTTGTCTCCGTGTCCTTTTTTCTCATCCCATTTCATAGGTGGTCGCGGCTCCCCCGGGGTTTCCCACGTCTAAGGTCCTTGCTGGCAAGGACATATAATAATATCATGGTTGATAAATGACACTATGCTTTGTTCAAAACTCACAGAACTTTATAGGACAAAGAGTGCTGTAACCTTCACATATACAGTTTTTAAAAGAATCATTTAGAAGGTCTGAGGATCCCAGGAGTTAAGACATAATGTGACAAAAGACTCTAAGTGTATTACAAATGTATGAAACAACTTCATTAAAGGAAGTGAGAGAAAAAAAAGGTGCTGACCTGAGTAACTTTGGAAATGAATGATTAAAAATTAAAGGAAAAAGAAACTGAAGATAAACACTATATCCTAGAAATAAAGTTGTTTCCCATGGGTGTATGGGTTAACAATTAGGAAGCCACCATGATGTGTATTGGAATTGAACAATTTAATGAATGGATTACATAAGGCGAGAGTCCATTTTTCACTAGAGATGGAGGTTCCAGATGAGCAAGGAAGGGGTCTAGAACAATCCATTGGGTAATAGATTAGAGGTGAAGAACCAGGGTGAAGTCATATTTTGCTTAATATAGAAAGATGATTGAAAAATATTTATGGATAAATGCATGTACATGGGTTACAATATATATTCATACATTTGCTTCTCTGTCAGCTGAGAGGAAATGATATTCCAATAGCAGTGAAAGGAACTGGGGCTCCTTGGAGAAATAGTTGAATATAGGACTGGGGCAGAGACTATACAAAATGAGTCTAAACCATTTTGTGGTGTTAGAAAGTAAGGAAGTACTAAGAAATGAACAACAACAAAAAAAGAAAAAACACAATAATGGCATATGTCAAAGGGACACAGAGCTCCCAAGGCTAAAGTTGGAATAATTTGAGCAACAAAATAAATAAATCAATATTAGGTGATAATCCAAGCATAAAATAAACAATCACAACTTCAGACTTGCATAAGCAAATTATTAAACAAATAAACAAACAAATAAATAAATGGAGAATAAACAGATCTCCCATGCAGAAGAATTCTAAATAATTTGTGTAGATGCTTCAACTTCAAGGAGGTAGAGTATAATTTCCCATCACATAAGGATTAGCTGTATGTAATGACTTTCACCTAAAAAGTATGGTATGAAAAAGGGAGGAAACCGTAACTTAATGTTAGAGAACCTGACAAAACAAACACCACCACAGTCAGATGACCAAGGTTAACATCACCAATGATGTCATGTTGATAGTATGTATCCTTGGTATGATGGGATGAAAATGACACTTTACCTTTGTGGTCTTCCTCCCCAAAACCCACAACTTCAGTCTAATCATGCAGGAAAAAAGAAAAATCAGACAAATACTAATGAAGGGGAGTTCTACAAAATATCTGACCAGTATTCCTCAAAACTGTCAAGGTCACCAAAATAAGAAGGGCTCATAGCCATTAGGAGCCCCCCTATGGCATCATGATGATTAAATGTAGTGTGGTATCATGGATGATTCTGGAATAGAGAAAAAGGGCATTAAATTTAAAAAAATAAAAGAACCTTAAAGTAATTAAGTATGAAACTCTTTGTTAACAAAACTTTTTTTAAAAAGTAGATTACTTCTTTGCTATATGGCATCTGAACAATTCTCTTTTTTTCTGGAAGCAGCTGCCTACATTCATTTTCTTTCATCCAAGTCAGTAAGGCCACAAAGGCACATATCAGACTGCACTTTCCCTGCAGTACCAACCATCAGATGTTGGTTGTTTCCAAGCGCTCCCAATGTGAGTCAGGAGACATTGACTCAAACTGCTCATTCTGAACTCCATTCTTTTTATGATTATTCAAGAATGCCTCCCTAAAACCTTGACCTCTTGAATGTGTACATAGAAATTGCATTATTGTCTATGCATCTTACTTCCTTTGCTGAATAGCAGGAACTTGATGAATTCAACCTTCTGCCTATGGATTCTGTTCAGTGTTTTGAACTTCTGGACACTGGCCTCAGACCTGAAAATCTAACTTTACCTCTTCCTATTGCCATCGCAAAATTGAAAGTAGCAGAATATAAGGCTCAGACGCCAGCTTGCCTGGGCACTTGACAATATTCTCAGACTTTTTATGTTTCACCCTCCCCCTGTGTAAATGAGGAAAACTAACACCAGTGCATAGATCACAGGCTTAAGATTAAAGTGAGGATTATGGGCTCAACATACGGTCTGGAACATATTAAATTTATAAAAATTTTAGTTATCATTATTAGCAATGTTGTTACTTTAGGCCACAGAACTCAGACACCTAATCTTGTCTTGTTTTCTAGATTTGTCAGAAAACACCAGCTCCAGAAAAATGCCCAGTCCTAGAAGAGCTGGAGCTTATCAAGAATCTGCTTTCTCAGCCTCAGTTCTCACCAGGAGTGTTACACCACTTCATTTCTCTCTTTCAACTTTCAGTAGGTACTAGGTTTGTACTTAACACCTAACTATTTGTTAGAAAAGTGCTTTGTCTGTAGTAGACCAGGCCTTCACATCGATTCTGTCATTCATACAGGGAATGATTCAGAAATAGAGTCAAATTGGGAGCAAGTTATGTCTTTGACTATCACATTCCAATATGTGTCCTATCCATGAAATCTGCTCTTTTTTTTTTTTTTGGTGCTAGGGTGTGTTGAAGTGATTTCCTTTTTATGTATGAAAACTTATGGCAAACATAGCTGGTATTAGTAGTTAAGGATTTTTCAGGGTTTTGTAATCAGTGGTATTGTCCATGAGGAAATCTACAAATTTCATATCAAGCAGACCAAAACGTGGGCTGATTGTCAGTCTGTATTTTTGTTTTGTTCTTGACATTTTGTAGATATGTTACATGCTGAGGCAAATACTTTTCTACTCTCAGTGAAAAATTAAACAGATAAAATGTGATTATATTATACAGCTTTAAAATCTGAGGTTTTGAGTGTTTTTTTTTTCTCCTGAATATAAATTCTGAGTTTCTGAATTTCCAGTCTCACAATTTATGGATCCTCTCTTGTAACACCCTTTTTTAGGATTTCTCCTTCTTTAATCACATTTTGCTCCATGTCAGTACAATCACATTCTCCTCCACAAAAAATTAGGCAATAAAGCGACCATAAGAAACTTAGAAAGCATTTGAGGTCACACTGCACATTTTAACTATAAAATTGTAATTCTTAAGTTTTTCCAAATGTTTCTCATGCTTTGAGTTCAATCAGTAGAAAAATATCTCTTTGCCAAAACATTTTTGGTGATTTCATCTCCTTTCATAGTATCTCTAAGGGTTTCCTAATTAGAGGAATTTACAGGACATGTCAAACAGCCGAAATAACTGATATGTTGTAATTAAAGTCTCAGCATTGAGCAAATTAACCTTTATAGTTTCATGACATCAAACTATATGGCAGTTTCCAGAAAGTTTCTGAAGCAAGTAATTAAAGGAATTATTTTAAAAAAGAAAACAATAAATAGAAGGAAAAACATGTTCTGGGTTGTTACCATAGTATTTTAAGTGGGCAATTAAATAGATAGCAATGATCTTTCCCTAAATTAAAGAAACCCATTGTTAAAATATAAAACACTAATATATTTCAATTAATGAACAAAAAAGTAAGGGAATATCTATAATTTTAATTGTTAATGCTCTAGCAAATTTTTAAAAATTCAATTTATGCTCTCATATATTTTAAAACATATGTAGATCAGATTACTTTAAATGATAGTAAAGTTAGAGACAGACTGAAAAGTGAACAGAGTTGCTGAATTACTGTTGTTTTTTTTACACATTGTCTTTGATTTTATTTTTAATTTTTTATCATAAGAATAATTTATTATTTTTTTTATTAAGGCATCATTGATATATACTCTTATGAAGGTTTCACATGACAAACAATGTGGTTACTACATTTACCCTTATTATCGAGTCCCCACTGATACCCCATTGCAGTCACACTGTTAGTTTTTATACAAATCTTTATATACTCTGACCAGTCCAGAACTGAATACAGAAAGAATCCACTTTAGTTGTTTATTGTCTCATTTGATTAATTTAAAAGTTGTAGTAATTCAAAATCACATTCAGTTATAAAGTAAAAATATCAAGAGTATAAGTACAATATTATAAATAAATACAGGGACATAATTTTTCTCGTCCTTTTAGTTTAATTCAGCAACTGACAAAAACATCTAGAAGACAGTGGTGCATGTGATACATAGCTAATAAGAACTGCTATTGACCTCTGAATTTTCCTGATTATGCATCTACTATAACTAGATGACTTTAATATTTGTATATTTAGGACAAGTTTAAGAATTTACAGATAATTTATAGAAGTAACTTAAAACACTTAAGTTCTACTAGTTTTCACAATACTCTGTTCTGCTATCTCTGCACTTGTTTTGAATTATATAAAAGGCAGGAAAAAATTAAGTAGATATTATATACACCTTTTTCTTATTCATACATCTCAGCAGAAATTCAAAGTCCATACAGCTTGTGTAAATTTAAAAAACAGAAGTTGACAAGGTACCAAGCTCTATGAAGTATTCCATATGCATCGACATATCTGACACATCTAATGAATCTCTTGGTCTAAGCATCAAACTAAAGAAAAAAATATTTCCCCTTTTGTTACTTTTATATAAAATTCCATATACATTTATAAAAATCCAGACAACTCTCTGTTTTAAAACTAACTTTAGAATCATAGCTTTTTCAAAAATATCAATGTTTTAAAGTTCAAATACAACAATCTTGGATGGGTAATGTTTTTATGCTCAAAAGTTCTGCATCATGGTAAAGGTAAATTGTAAGGATATAGACAATGAGCGTATTCCAGCAAAATATAACAATTTATTATAATAAATTCAACTTGCCTCTTATAAAATAAGTCTTGGGAGATGGTACACTTTCTATTAATATTTGGGGAGTTGGGATAAAATAAGATGATTTCAAAACAGAACAAATGTCAATGGACTGTCTTGAGTTTTCCTGAAAGAGAATCATATACTTTGCAAATAGATATTTTCTTAACCTCTTCTTTTCCAATGGTTATGCTCCTATTTGTTCTCTTTTAGTTGCATTGACTAATTTTTCCAATATAATGTTCAATTTTAGTGGCCATAGGTTTATTTTTTAATTTTGTTTCTTACTTTATTGGCAACCAGAATTAATGATTTGTAATTCATTACCTCATGTGCTAGGATTTGTATGTTTGTTATTGCTATGCCCTAAATTATCTGGTCAACCCCACCACAGTGCTGCAGGTGGAGAGTCAGAGTGGCAGGAAGGTGAAGTAGATGCCCCAGAGTCACTGAAAATCAATGGAATGGCTGCCCCATGAAGTACTTATATTTTCCTTTGTGAGTCTCACTATCCTACTTCAGTTTCTGTGACCTCAAGCTTTCTTGCAGCTGCCAAATATAAGTTCAGGGACTTTAGATAGTAATTTCTGCCCAAATTTGAATAGGTTTTCCACTGACACCAGTGAGATTTATATATCACTATGGCATTCAAATGATTTTCTCTCATATGCCACCTTGTCACTATTTCTCTGGGGATTTGAATGCAAATAAATGGCACATTTTATTGATATTTACTTTGACACTGATGCTGACAATTTGGACTTTAAGTGACAGCACTAATATTGATAGTAGCAGCATAAAGTCAATGGATGTCTTTGTAATAAAAGATGGATTTCAAATCCATTTTAAATAAAGGTGATAGGGAATTTATCTGGATCCATCAAGAGATTAACATAGACAGTGGATAAATAAGAAGAATTTCAAAGTGACATTTTTTTCAAGTATAAGAGCATCCAAAAGAAGCACTGTGGAGGTTTATTCATGACTAAACATGATCAAAAAGAAAATAAAAAATAATAAAAAGGAGGAAAAAGTGAATCAGAAGAAAAGAAATCAGAAAAGTTGCAGAAACAAGACAAAACAGTTTGAAAACAATACAATTATATTTCCTCTTTCATTTGTCTATTTTAAAATCTGAATGTCAGAAGGGATAGCAAATCTCAGTGTACTTCATGTGATAATAATTAGTTTTCCTCATCAAACACTAACTGTACCTCTTCGCTCTCCCTCTTTCCTATGTCTGGCAAAGTAATTTCACATTGCACTACAGGAGAGGGACTGTGTATAAAAAGGAGACTTGAGAAAACATAATACTTTCATAAAAAATAAAAATCTAAACTTTACATATATATAATATTTTTATTCCTTAGGATACTCAAATGGCACCATTTACATTGAGAGCCTAACTTAAATCATGACTTACAGGAATGTAGCTTAAAAAAAAAGCACATAGCATTCACACCCAGAAAAATACAAAGTTCTGTACTATACTCCAGGCCACAAAAACTATACAGAGCTGAAAGCAGTCCAGAGGGTGCAAAGAAATCATTATTCAGGGAATGGATGGAGCTCAAATATGCAGATGCTTCATTCACTGAGCAGACTTTGTTTGGATACTGTGGTAAGCAGAACAATGCCCCCCTCCATCCCAAAGATGGCCACGTCCAAATCCCCCGAAACCTGGGACTATGTTACCTTCCATGCAAAGGGACTTGGCCAATTTGATTAAGTTAAGGATCTTGGGAGATTATCCTGGATTAATGTAACCACCAGGAACTTTATAAGTAAAAGATAGAGGGAGATTTGAAGAGGCTATACTGGTTTTCAAGATGGGGGAAGAGCTAAGAGTGAAGGAATGGAGACAGCCTTTGGAACAGAAAAGGCAAGGAAACAGATTTTCCTCTGAGCCTCCAGAAGGAACACAGCCCTGCTGATATTGATTTTTAGCCCAGTCAGGTCCATTCCAAACACCTGACCTCCAGATGAATAAATTTGTGTTCTTTTAAGTCACCAAAGTTGGGGTAAGTTTTTTTAATAATAGGAAACCAATACAGGGACCTATAGTGAAATTAACATGGAGGACACAAAGATGAACCTGATACCATCCCTAGATTAAGGAGATCAGAGTGCACTGGTGGAGATACGGATTTAAATAGTGACCACACAGCATGAAAAAATGCATAATCATAATACAATGTGATATAAACGTTTTCTGATGGTAGAAGAACACAGTAAAGGAAGCATCTAATTCTGATTGGGGTAGGTTTCTGAGATGAGGTAGGTTTTCTTACAAGAGACAGTGTTGAAGACAAACAAGTAATGACTCTATAGAATCTTACTACACTGACAGAAAGTTACTGAAATAGTGGGGTGAGGACTTGATAATGTGGATGAATGTTGAAACCACAATATTGTACATGTGAGACCTTCATAAGATTGTATATCAGTGATACTTTAATAAAATAAAATAAAATTGGAAACAAAAGTCAAGTCTTGAAAGATGGGTAGGGTCCTGCCAGGCAGACAATAGAGGAATATTCACTCCAGACTGAGACAACAAATGCCTGTGAGAATAAAAATACTCAGATTGAAAAATTCATATTCATGTGAATATGAATTTGTTTAGCAAATCACAATATTCCAGAAAAAGAAACTGGGAGATTTTATAACTGTCAGAGGTAGTTTAGGGAGAAAATACTGTATTTACATACCAGGTTCATGGAACATTCTAGTTCTGATTTTTTATGTGTGAATGTATGATCTTCAAACTAAAAATACAAATAAATTAAAAGGAGTCGAGAGGAAAATGACAATGAATGGAATTATACTGGAATACGAAGGGAAATCAGCAATTGAATTATTTGTTCCTAACATTCAGCATTACTTCCTGAAGTCTGCAAGTTTTTTGATGGTAATGACTGTGTTTTAGACTTATTTAGTCTCCATTTAGTATTCCTCTTGTCATAAAATGCAGTGCTTGAACACAGGATACACAATAAGTCCTTTAAAAATCAAATCTTTAATGCATGCAGTTGATTGTCATATAGTAACCATGATCTGAGGTGACTTTCTCTGAGACATCAGAACAGGCTAATGGTTTGAATGGACTCAAACTCTTAAATTTGACACGACCATATGTTTCAATACCTTTTCCTAGTCTCACTAGGAAATTGAGTGTATAGACACCACACGGGGATTAAGTCGTGTGGTAATAAGGGCCACGACTATTTATTCAGAAATTCCTTTTACACCAGCACCTTAAGTTAGTGTGGATAACCACCACTACCTTCTAAGACTGTGAATTATGTTTCCCAGAATCCCCTCTCCTGCATGGTTTTTGGCTTAGCATTTCCCAGTGAGAGGAACTCACAAGAGATTTGCACAACAAACGTGAAGAAGTAGCCATTGTTCTTGAGAGGCAGCTGAGCCTGAAGCTTGGGCAGACGAGACCCACAGCAGCTTCCCAAACCTGCTCTGCCACTGAAAACTAAAAAACTCATTTTTAAGCCCCTTTTCTTTTCCAATATAGCAATTAAGGATATAAATATTTCTGAATATATTTCTTTCACTACATTCCAGAATTTCAGAAATGCAGCATTTTAATTATCTTTCATTTTAAGAATGTTTTTAATTGTCATTTTAAATTCTTATTTAACTGATAGGTTATTTAGAATTGTGTTTTTAATGTTCAATAAATTTCTTAATTTATCTTTGTGTTACTGACATCTAACTTAATTGCATGGATTCAAAATAATATGGTATTCATAATTCTTTGAAAATTTTGGATTTACTTCATCAGATAGAACATAGGCTAATTTTTCTAAATGTTCCGTGTAAGCCTCAAAAGACTCTCTATTCTCTAAGAGCTGGTGTGGGATTTTTTAAATGTTTCTTATTTACATTTTAAAATACAACTTTTAATTTAACAATATAAAATTATAAAAGACATTAAAATCTCTCACAATGGTTGTGTCAAATTTTTCTTTGTATATTTTGAGGTTATTTTTAAACAGCTTTATTAAGATATAGTTATACATCACTTATTTATCCATTTAAAGAATACAATTCAGTGGTTTTAGTATATTCATAGATATGTATAACTTTTACCACAGTTAATTTTAGAATAATTTCACCACCTCAAAAAGAAATTCCATATTCTTTAGGTACCATGTCCCTTTACCCCAGCAATAATTAATCACTAATCTACTTTTTGTCTCTAGAGTTTCCTTATTATGGACATTTAATATTAATGGAATTGTATAATATGGGGTATTTTGTAACTGGCTTATTTAATTTAGCATAATGCTTTCAAGATTCATCCAAGTTGTATTATGTATAAGTATTTCATTCCTTTTCCTTTTTATAGCCAAATTACATTTCATTGTAAGAATATACCACATTTTGTTTATCCATTCATCATTCAAAAGACATATGAGTTTCCACTTTTTGGCTATTATGAATAATAGTGCTATATACATTTATGTACAGTTTTTGCACAAACATGTAGTTTCATTTCTCTTGAATATATACCTATGAATGGAATTGGTGAAACACATGGTAACCTATAACTAATCATTTGATGAATTACCAAACTTTGTATCAAAGCAACTGTGCCATTTTACATTTCCTCCAGTAGTGTATGACGATTCCAATTTCTCCACTTCTTCTCCAACACCTGCTATTATCAGATCTTTTCCTATTCTGTGGGATGTCATTTTAGTTTCTTGATGGTATCCTTTAAAGCACAAATTTTTTAATTTTGATGAAATCTAATTTATTTTTTTCTTCTATTGCTCATGCTTTGGGTATCATATCAAATAATTTTTTGCCAAATTCAAGAACACAAATATTTACTCCTATGCTTTTTTCCAAGATATTTATAGTTTCTGCTCTTACATTTCGGTCTTTGATTCATTCTGATTTAATTTTGGCATATTGTGTTTGATGGGTCTAAGTTCTTTCTTTTGCATTTTACTACGTAACTGTACTAGCAAAATTTGAAATTTTTTACATGTGTTCCAATTTAGAATTTTCATATATTCCTACTGAACTGAAACACTTATCCATATAGAGTTATCTTTTCTACCCTTAATGTTGCTTTTTGTTATTACAGACTATGTTATCTGATGCATATATGGTGACTCACACTTTCTCGAATACTTTATATTTTTTTGCTATATCTTTTTTCACCCTTTTAACTTCAACCTTTCTGTACCCTTATACTTGTGTCCTTTTTAAAAGTCATGTTGCTAGATTTTCTTTTTATTCAGTCCAAAAATCTCTGTCTTTTAACTTGTCAATTTAACCCATTTATATTTATTGTGATTAATAGTGTATTTGGATTTGGCTGCCTGCCTTTGCTATTTTCTCTATGTCCTAGTTTTCCATACTTCTCATTTCTCTTTTCTTGGCCTTTTTAAGACTCAATTGATATTTTGTTTGTTCATTTGGTTTTGTTTTTCCCCATTAGTTTCTTTATATCATGAACATGGGATCACTATGTCTCATTTACTAAAATATTTACAATGCCTGGTACAGTGCCTGTCACTAATTTCAAATAACATTTATTAACAGACTGATACTGAGAAAGCATTTTGCTAGACTGTCAATTGTTAATTCCATTTCTTTATACTGAGCAGAGTTGGATGCTTTGCTTAGTGGAAGTGTTTGATATTGATGGGCAAGATGTTACATAAAAAAAGAAAGAATAATAAACATGCATTCCTCTAGGTTTTATGAATTTGTGTCTGTATTTTAAAGCAGCTTTAAAAATACAAGGTAGTAAATAAATAATAATATATTTTAATTATTCAACCAAAAGTAAAATTAAAATAAGCCAAGGATAATGATCTGTGACAATTGTAGGTGATCTGTGGGATCACTGGTTAATATCACCTTCTAAAAATTCTAGTGCTAATAATTTCTGTGACTTGACTTCAAAAACTCACAGTGATAAAGGCACCAGTGTTTGTGAAAAAGAAGGGCAAGTGCATATCCTCCAAAAGAGAAATAAAATGCACCTCATGTAATTTTCCATTTGTGTACTACTTAGCTCATTAAAATTGCATACTGATCTAATCATTTGATTTTGTTAATAGCTCCACAGAGGAATAGTTGTTGCTAGAGCATGAACACCACAGTCCATTTTCTCTGATTATTGTTTCGCAATGTTGTTAATTGGCAGCTCCTGCAAAACATGGGCTCATTATTTTGTGTCATTGTTTTGGGAAAAGGAATATCAAATGAGCAGCAAAGTAACTTACAAAGAAGCATGCAGCTGATGATAGATTAGCAGAATGAGTAGTTTTTCTCCAGACTTATAAGACAATAGCCAAATTGAAATGGTAAGGAATGAACTGCTTGACCCCTGTAAGATACTTTCTTTTAAGATTCAAATCCTCTGCAGCTTTTTGTGTGAATCCATAATGACCCAACTCCATCCCAACCGAGAGAAATATGTCACTTTCCCTAGGTACATATCTCTAGCTCTCTATCTGTATCTACTTATCCATATTTATCATTATCTATCTATCATCAATCATCTATTATCTATCTATATCTATCAATCATATATCTATCTAGATATATTTTATAATCTCACATACATAACAATTACTTTTTATGTATATGTACCTCTATTATTCAGGAAAAACATACATTTTCCATTGTCTGTGACAACAATTTCTTTTAAAAAGGCCCTGCATGTACCTGTTGGCCATGTGAATTTCTTCTTTGGAGATTTGTCTGTTTATATCCTCCGCCCATTTTTTAATAGGGTTATTTGCTTTTTGGGTGTTAAGGCATGTGAGTTCTTTATGTATTTTGGATGTTAACCCCTTGTAGGATATATCATTTACAAATATATTCCCCCATACTTTAGGATGCCTTTTATTCTATTGATGGTGTCCTTTGCTGTACATAAGCTTTTTCTTGATGTCCCATTTGTTCATTTTTGCTTTTGTTTCCCTTGTCTGAGGAGATGTATTCAGGAAAAAGTTGCTCATGTTTATAGTCAAGAGATTTTTGCCTATGTTTTCTTCTAAGAGTTTTTTGGTTGCATGACTTACATTCAGGTCTTTGATGCATTTCAAGTTTACTTTTGTGTATGGAGCTAGACTAATTCAGTTTCATTCTCATTCTCTTACATGTAGCTGTCTAGTTTTGCCAAAACCAGTTGTTGAAAAGGCTGTCATTTCCCCATTGTATATCCATGGCTCCTTTATCATATATTAATTGACCATATATGCTTGGGTTTATATCTGGACTCTCTATTCTGTTCCATTGGTCTATGGGTCTGTTCTTGTGCCAGTATCAAATTGTCTTGATTACTGTGGCTTTGTAGTAGAGCTTGAAGTCAGGGAGTGTAATCCTCCCAGCTTTATTCTTTCCTCTCAGGATTGCTTTGGGGAGGGGTCATGGGGAAGACAGTGTAGCACAGAGAAGACAAATAGTGACTCTGTGGCATCTTACTACACTGATGGACAGTGACCAGTGGAGTATTAAGGGGGACTTGATAATATGGGTGAATGTAGTAAGCACAGTGTTATTCATGTGAAACCTTCATAAGACTGTATATCAATGATACCTTAATAAAAGAAAAAAATTTTAAAAAGGCCCTGCAAAATCAGGCCCCTACCCTCCTCTCTAACCTCAGTTTGCTACTTTCCCCTCTGCACTCTACCCTAGGGACCATACTTACTTTGCAGACTTCTCAAAGGTGCCACATTCTCTCCTGCTTCAGGGTTCTACACATGCTCTCTCTTCATGGCCAAACAGCTGTATTGACTTTTTTCCACTTCTCTCTCCTTCCTCCCTCTATCACCCCTCACAAATTTCTATTTATCATTGACATGTTTTTTAAATCATTTTATAAGAGAAGCTTTTGCAATATCTTCCTCCATTTACTCAAGATTGTCTCCTACAGTCTTTTCCTGTATATTATTTATCACACTATAAATCTGTGTTCAATGTCTAGGACCTTCTGATTCTGTATTATAGGAGAGCATGTTTGTTTTCTTCACTCCTATATTCCCAGCGACTTTTTAGTCCTTGACACAGAGTGGTTCCCATTAAATCTTTGTTGAATGAATGGATCACTATAGCATGTTTTCTCTCCACCATGTACTGCTATTTTATTTAGTCCTTCTGCTTTGAATGACCTTCTCCTTCATTTTGCTTTGTTTACTTGTTCTCCAAGATCCAGCTCAGGCTCCCCTTTTCGCAGAGGTCTTTCATAACCTCCTTTCTCCCTCACCCTCTCTCTTACCTTGTTATGTTTCTTCTGTGTTCCCACTGCACACTGTACAAACAGCTCTCCCAATACCCTGCTACACAGGAATGCAGCTCTAAGCTATATATACCCCTTACAGAACTCTGGCACCTGATGGATAGGGATCATATTTGCTTTTTCTCCATTATATGGCCAGAAAAAATACATCATACATGAACATAACATAGATGCTCTAAAATACTGTTGAAAGGGGGGGGAAAGGAGAGATTTGGACTGTTTGAGAAGTTCTTCCTCTCAGGATTTGTGCATTTCTTTGCAGGTACATTTTACCTCAAAATAAAATACTGTGAATAAAACTCTTGTCAGTGGCATGCATCCTGAAGTATTTAGCAAGCAACATAGTGAGGGCTGCAACTTACATATACATCAAATAATAAAATGCACAGGCAGAGATGTGGAAAGTTAGATAAATATGTGATGAAACAAAGTTAGCAAAATGTTAACTGTAAGTCTAGGTGGTAGGTACATGATTGTTCACTGTAAAATTATTTCACTTTGCTATATATTTGTATCTTTTCATAATAAAATGTTGGAAGTTATCTCAGATTGAATTGATGTAATAAGAGAATGACTAAAGAGCACCACAGGATATATTTGTGGATAAATCTTCTAACTAAATGTGAACTTAAAATAGAAAACAAAAAGTAAACAAAAACTGTAATGACCAAGTCCGTTTTTTAATCACATGATTAGATTCTTCATGTTTATTGTGAGTAGAGAACACTGATTTTTGTTCACTTACATCTCCTCATTGTCCTTCCTTCATAGCAGATTATAAAATGAAAATTATTAATCAAGATTATTTCCATCATACATATATATAAAAAATTAATTATAAGAATGGTATTTAGGTCCCTATGGAAAAATCCAGCCAGAAAGTCCATACTCCATAAGCTGTGATAGACTAAAATATTGCTCAATAAATATTCACTTACCTCTTCTTCCCTTCTGTGTCAGAGCATAATTCTCCACTACCCTTTGGACCTAGTCATATGACTTGTTTTGGCCAAAGAAATGTGAATAGAGGTGGTACAAGCAAGGACATTAAAATGTGCTTGAGCAGTTTTGTTTGCCCCTTGACTTCTGCTGTTTCTATGAGATAATGTCCCAGATAACTGCTGATCCCCAGAATGATCTGAAGCAGACCTGAACCTAACCTTCAGCCTGAAGCCAAACCCAACCACATCATAGACTGAAGCACAGTTACCAGCCAATTCCAGCTGAAATCAGCAGGGCTGAGGCTAATCTGCAGACCTACAAGTGTGACAACAAATGTTCATTATTGTGAGTCCCTAGGTGTGTTTTGTTCACAGCACTATTTTTCTATAATTCCAAAACAAAGAAGAAGAGCAACAATAACAACAATAAAGATGATTATTTTTTGCTTTATTTCATTATTTCTAGCTCTTATTTTAGTTTCATTTTACTCTCACTAAATATTTCTCCATGATTTCCAAATATAGTAGCAAGCAGTTAGATAGCTTCTCTAAATATTATCTTTGTTGATAAATTTGACTTTAAGAATTTGGCTCATAAAAAAGATTGCATTAAAAAAAACACAAAAGCCCACATCCTGGAAAAAGATATTTGTTATTCACATAGCCAACAGTGGAATAAGCAATAGGGTATGTATAAGGAACTTATACATAACAACAAGAAAAATTAAAACTACCCAAGAGAAAATGGACAAGCATATGAAGAAGCAATCCACAGAAGGAGGAAGATAAATAGCCAGTGTATATAAAATGCTCAACATCATTATGAGTTAGTAAAATAAAATATTAAATGATTAGATTAGCCATACTTAAACAATCAGACAATACCATGCATTTGGTAAGTATAGAGTATTGGAACTTCTTACACTTTACAATAGGAGTGTTACATTTTCATAACTATGGAAAACAATCTGACAATACCTAGAAATCCAAACATGTACATACCATTGGTAGAGTCCAGGACATCTCTTGCACATGGAGACATGTCCAACATCTATAGAATTATTTTAAGAACAAAAATTGGGAGAAAACTCAGATGTCAAACAAGAGGTAAAATAATAAAACATGGCATTCTTATGTGAGAGAATATGATAGCATTCAAAATGAAAAACTGGAGCTGTGATGTCCAACATAGATAAAGCTCATAAAATCTTCAAGGATTTCTCAATTGCATTTTCATTTAATATGAGATAATTTCTAGAGTTTCTGATAGTGTCAGCAGGATCACAAAAAGACTTTTTCACTTTTCTCCCACATAGGTTTATAAGTCCTCTTGGTCAGTACCACTAAAATTGGGAGCATCACTTATCTTAGTTGCTTCTACCCTCTACAGATGTAGGACAGGTTGGGGACAAATTGTATTAGATGGGCGGTTTTTTAGAAGCATTTGATGACATTGAAATCTCATTACTCTGATATTTTCCACCTGTGCCATTTGTGTTGCGTACCATATACGTGTTTGTGGTAAACTCTCACAATTACGTAACTGCTGTTTCTCCTGCCATGCACTATAAGCTTTCACCCTTGCATCATTTAGTAACAGCAGGACACATATAAATTAAAATGTGCTTTTCTTCTGCTGCTGTGCTGTTCATCAGTATCTGGGTGTTCAAGGCATTTTCTCTCTTTTCTGACTGTTACTCACTATCAATTCCCACACTATTTTCTGTTCTATATTCCTGTTGTCCCAGACATTTTTCTCCCTCATTCTCCTGTCTTCAATTTAAAACTACCCTCCTAGCAAACACATTATTTTCTGACATTAAGAGGTATAATCCATCTCTATTCAAGAGATGATCCCTCTGGGGTGTTAAGCTACAATTCAGTTTATCTATCATATTTTACATAGCAAAATCTTCTCTCCTGAAGACTCAACCAATGGTGAGAAGAAGTGATTAGAAGAGCCTGGGAGTTACTA
Organism: Phataginus tricuspis; assembly: GCA_029783875.1. Classification (NCBI taxonomy): domain Eukaryota; kingdom Metazoa; phylum Chordata; class Mammalia; order Pholidota; family Manidae; genus Phataginus; species Phataginus tricuspis. Next base: position 7,057,214 of record JAQQAC010022866.1, read on the forward strand.
TTTCTAAATTTAATTCTCTACTTATTTTGAAAATATCACCATTTATATATATAAAAGAGCAGGAATACATAGTTATCCACAAAAAGCTTTTATAACTCCCGTTACCCTCCAAATACTTGCCAGATTCATTATGCAGGACAGAGGGCCATTCTCTGACTGTCTAAGTGTGTCCTGTGTGCAGCCATCTTCATATATTTCACATTGGTGAGAAGAACTCCAAGGTACAGATTTGTGGCAGCCACTTTAAGGAAGAAAGAAAATTAAGTGAAGAAAAATAGTTCTCAGTAGTAAGCCGATTGCTGACAACTTCAGATCAAAGCACAGTCACTGTATACAATTAATTTTTCTAGCATTAGGAATGTATACTTTTAAGGTAATATATGATAAATGTAGCACTATGATGAGAGGGTCAGGAAAAGACCTCACTTAGCAAGAAGGTGTGATTAATTTGCCTTTTGAACTTACAAGACAGGTAGTCAAGGCAATTCTAAAATAGCAACAGAGTGACTACACGTGACTCACTAAGCAATGTAATAGCTGTGAGTGGAATGTAATCTCTTCATATGTTCTGCTAAAGATTTCAATTTTTGAAAGAATGACCATGAACACAAAAATGGTAAATGCTATTGTCATAGGGCTACTGCAAGAAAGGGAGAGCTAAGAGGGATGATCTAGTCCTGAAACACTGATGTTATTTCCATTCATTCAAGATATATGCCTTGAATTTCTAACACATAGGGTAGCTTTGCAGCAACTGTGGAATGTGAAGTAAAAAATTTGATTTCCTTAATTATGAAATTACAAAATATTTAATGAAATAAAAATGTCTGCTAATGCATTTTGTCCTTTTTTCAAAGCCTCTAAAATAATAATATTTACTATGTTTTGAACACATATTGTATGTCTAGGACTTTACACAGATTATTTTATTTATATGAATATATCTATACAGGCATTAAAAGATGCTTATAAACTCTCTAACACTTGGGGAAATAAGACTCAAAAAGGTTAAATAACTTGTTCAAAGCCCTTTAATTGGCCAGTTCCAGAGATGAATGTATATGAACTGAAAAATTTGTTTTTTAAGCAAAATCCAGACTCTGTGCTGTAAATAGAGGTCTAGGAGTCTATTATAAGCATACATTGGGACTATTTAGCACTCAACTTTTGACAAAACCAACCAGCCAATATGCTGGAACCAGGTATGCCAGAAGGATGATTCTGGTATTATAAGCAATATGGCTTAGGTTTGGTGGCTGCAGATCCAGAAATACAGTATATAAGTCAAAACAGTATCCTTCAAAGTAGGAATGGATGTAAATGTTCTTTATGGTCTTCACTATATTATGAAGCAGTTTTTTTCTGACGGTCCTGAGATATGGCAAGAATAGGATTGACGGACAGCCTTGTACTTGTGATTAACCACTAGGTGGCACTGAGTCTATGGAGCTAGGAGAAGCCTGAGAACTCCCTGGATGAATTGATATGCTTCTTTTCTGGATGTGAGTGATGCTTTCTTTCTTGTGCATGCCCCTTAATATAAAATTGTCTTAAATATTTGATTCCAAACCATACTTAGTGTCAACTGAGGTTTATATTCTGCCCTAAGGCTCCATTACCCTCAACTGCCCTCCCTCCACTGGTTGCCTGAGTGGCATTTTTGAACTGGATGCTAGACAAGCTAGAGCTTGTGTAGATTGTGGAAGAAAATGATAGCATATGGATGTGGCCCACGTGTACTCTTCTGATAATACGACATCCCTAGAATACTCATTTACTCCTTTAGGAACAGAATACATCTGCAGTAACTAACTACATGGTAGGCTCATATATAAGAATTGACTATCCTATTGACTATAATCGCAGAATAAAACCGTCTCTTTATTGCTCATACAAGTTCATTTATAAATGTATTGTTATTACACTCTGAATTCTGCACTGAAGAATTGCACTAGAACCTCTACCCTGGACTGGAGCCCCCTTTACTCTGCACTGCTGCCCAGCCTCTCTGAGGTGGGAATGCAGAGCAACACTGAAGATAGACAGACCTCCCTGCCCATTACATGGGATTGAGGGAGCAAAGCTGGAGCCAGGCAGTTTGACTTCTGATTCAACTACACTGAGAAAGCCTCACTGAATGCCCCAGTCAAGGTCTCTTCCCTAATAAAGCCTAGAGCCTACTTGGGAAGGTACATATTTAATAATGGTACATATTAAACAAATCATAAAATAAAGTATAATGAAGTTATAATCAGGAATTAATGAGTTGTTTTTTGTCAAATTTCTAGACCAAAAACATCAGCTCATTATTATTATTATTTTTTGGTGTATGTTTGATTATTTTCACATTAAAAAAAACTCCCCTGTGATTTGTCTGTTCAGATGCTTTGACTGTTTTCTATTAATGTATACATATTTTTATTAACTAGAAATGTTCTTTATTAATTAATGATGTTACCCTTTACCATATGATGGTTGCAGTTATATTTTAGTTTGTCAACTTATCTTTTGATTATTGCATTTGCAATTATTATGTATAGCTGTAATTTTTCTATATTCAAATATCTAAAAGAAATATTTCCATTGTTAACCCATTATTATCCCATGCTTAGTAAATCCTTCATCATTTGTTAATAACTTAAATGATGCTGTTCCACACCTTTGGTTTCCTAGACAATTCCTTCCAGTCAGAGTGTTTCTTGAAAGTAATTGAAAATCATGTTATTAATATAACAATAGCTAATATTAATTGAGAACTCACCCATGTATTAGCTCATTTAATTCTCTCAACAACCCTATGAAATAGATGGTATTATTAACTGCGTGTTACAGATAATAAAAATGAGAACAGAGAGATTAGAAATTTGGTTCAGGACCAGATCCTGAGGCCAATTTTGAACCCTGGCAGCTCTTCTCCAGACGTAAACACAGTCTGTTGTTATTGGCCATTCTTATTACCATTATTTTAACTGTTTGACATCTTTTCTTGTTGGGAGATATATTTAATCTTTTTTTTTCTTACTCTAAAACTTCAAGATGTTGTTGTTTGACGGAGTCTTTCATTCATTGATCTGAGCAAACGATCCTTTAAATTTGAAAAGTCCCCTTCTTTAATTATAGAATAATTTATGTCATTATTTCAGTTAAAATTGCATTATCTTCCTATTCTGTCTTTACGAAATGCCTATTATGAGGCTGCTGTAACTTCTGGAAAAATGTTTAATTTTTAAAAATCTTTACTTTCTATTATCCTGTTCTTTTGGTGTTGGTTCTAATTCCAGGAGAATATTTTGAAATTCTTCTGATACCTCCTTCTACTGATCTTTTAAACAAATTTGTCTATCATAATTTTAATTTCCATAAGTGCTTTTTTTATTTACTACATCTTAGTTTCTTTTCATGGATGCACTATTCACTCTTATCAAACTAAGCATACTAATAACATTTTATAAAGCTTGCTTTTGGTTATCTTGAGTTATCTTCTTGCTTCAAGTCATTTTTCCTGTTTATTTTAGGCTTTGGCCTTGATTTTGGAGGTTTTCAAAAAATTTTATCCTGTGAGCCTTGCCTTTAAATTCCCATTTGAGTGAGGCACTGAAGGTCCTGGGGGAGGTCCGCGTGCATGGGAGAGCAGTCTCTCCAGAATACAATCTTTTATTTTATTTCTTTGGTCAATGGAAGAGCATATTCCTGATGGCCTCTGGTCTTGGAGCCGGGATGAGCAATGCTCCTAGGAAACTGATGATTCCTGTGCAGACTTTCAGTAAATCCTTGTATCTTTAATAAGCCTTAGCCCCACATTCTAACCATCTTGAGGCCATTTCTCCAGAGAATAGACATCTCTTACCTGTTGGGGCGGAGGAAAAAAGGCCACCTGGCTCCTTGCTTGAGGAGGAGGATATCTAAGGTTTTATCTTCCCGCAGACAGTCAGTCCCCAGTTGGGTCTGGGATCCAAGACTCAGCCCACCTCATGTGCCTCTGATGCATCCAAATTTCAAACCGTTCTGGGATCCTCTAAAGTAACTCAGAGGTTTATCATTTCCCTCTTGCAGGCACTTAGGTTTAAGCTTCTCTGTAGTGCTTGTAATAAAAAAGAAGTTATTAAACTATGGGACTACTATAGGAATTATTTATTTTTTCAAATAGTTGGAGACTGAGGTTTTGTCTTTAAAAATAATTTATATTCTGAACCAGAGAAAACCTTTGCCCCTACAATTCCTGGGGATTTCTACTTATTGTTGTATGTGCTTGTTGTCATGGCAACCCTACCCATTCTATCAATCACCCTTTGACCAGACAAACTTTTCTTAAAAAGTAAAATTTAGATTTTATTCTCATGTAAGAATTAAAATTTAAATACTTTTATTGTTTAAGAAGAGCAAAATTGAAAAATGAAGATTGATACAGGAAAGTCATCAGTGATATAAAACTAGTTTTCATGGCTTGGATAGCTCTTTTTTTCATAGCTGGCCCTTAATCACATTGTGAGTTGGTCAAACATTATTCAACAACCAAATCTATTTTCCTTGCTTTCTGCCTGTTCTAAAGTAAGCACCGAAGACTATCAAAGTCCAGAGTTTGCCCTGACCACCACTTGAACGGATTTCTTATAGGCAATCACTGCATCTATTAGTGCACTGAGACCTCTCCTAAGTAGGGTAGAGAATTCATCTTTACATTACCATCAAAAGCATTGTTCAGTGTCTGTGTTGCAGTGCTTTGCTGGCTGACACATGGTGAACAACAACATTTCTCTTTAATTTACAATGACTGAGCTTCATTGCCTCTATAAATAACATAGGTTTTGGAGTCATAAAATTGAATAAGGAGCCAAATTCTACTGCCACCTAAGTCCGTGACTCTGGATAACACAATCATTTCTGGGCTTAATTTTGCCTCAGTATAGTTAAATGAGGATAATAACCTTGTGCACTGTGTCCTCTGAATTTCTTACTCCATGAGCAGCAGGCTCCCCTGTATCATCAGGCTTTTTTCCTGGCAGTTCCCTCCACCTCCTTGCCCTAACTCAATGCAGCCTGTCCCTTGACAATACCTACTATCAATTAGAAGGTATGTATTTTCACACATACGCCCATCGTGGAGTGAACAGCTTCCTCCACTCCGGACACTCTACCACAGCATTACCTCCTCCCCTTACTCTTAAAGAAGCCATTACTTCTTGGAGGTCTACCTATGCAGTTAGCATTTAACATTTTTCTGTCATCATCACTGGCTTCTACTGACCTTGTTATCAATTCTCTTCCTTTATTAATGTCTTAGGGACCTGGGTGACAATCTCCTCACACACCTTTCCTGATGGGATTTTTAAGTAATTTTAATATATACAAGAACATCTCCTAATATCCTGACTTCTCAGCTCCTCGAGCCGTTGAACTTACTCCAACACCATTTTGATTAATCTCTCAAGATGCTTTTAATTGTTTTTATGGCTCAGACAGAAGACACCAGAGCCTGGGAAAACAGGGATGAAAGCCAATGACAGCTGCTGCTTTGTGCCAACGTTTTATGTGTTAGAAAGTATATTCCAAAAGTCAGAACAGTTTCAAATGGAGATTACTTTTGCTCAGCTGTAACTATTCTATTTTTCATAGGCCTTATCATCTGGGAGCAAGAAGAACTGGGGGCACTAAAAACACTGACCTGTAAAACACAAGCAGTGTCTTCCTGTGGGTAGAAAACATTTTGTGAAGTTTAAAATAGACTCATATTTATATCTTGAATTTCTCATGGAATAAAACTGTATAGATTCCTCTGACATTTCACTAAAAATATGTACTCTCTTGTGAGTTTCTCAAAACAAACAGAATTCAGCTCTAGGTTGCTGCTATATCAAACAAAGATAAATAACAGAAAATTAATGCAGTATTCTCTTGGTATCTGCACATGTAATGCTTCTTCTATGACCTCTTCTTCAAGCAACCTACAAGGTCTGTGATGCTAATAATTTGCAAGATAGTTAAAAAACCTACCAAATAGAGGTGTTGTAATGATTAGGTACAATCATTAACATGAAGAGAGTTGCCAAGTTTGAATTTTGACCCTGCTGGGCTCAAAGTGGTCTCCTGGGGTTGAGTGAGCTGAGCAGACCACTAAGAGCTACCTCTCAAACACTGCTGCTCAAGAGCCCAACCATCTGACTTTTCACCTTCAAAATATACCCTGAATTCCGCTGCTTTTGGTCACCTCCACCACAGCTGCCCTCGTACAGGGAAGAACCTTTATCTCTTGCCTGAGCACCTTCTGAGAAGGTCTCTTCTCTTGACCACAATATGTCTATTTTCCAGACAGTAGACCTAATGATCAATACATAAATATAAATCTGATCATGTCCTTCTCACTCACCCTCACCCCACACACACCTCAAAGTCCTCCATGGCATTGCATCATGCTAAGGAAAAAATTCAGACTCTTTATCATGACTAATGAAGCCTATGTCTGATCAGGCCCCTGACCACCTCTCCTTCCTCAGTCCCTGCCATTTGTCACACCTGACACTTTATTATCTATATCTTAGTTTGTCATCTCTCTTATTCACTAGAATGTAAAATCTGTTGGCAAAGGACTTTTTGTCTGTTTTGTTCACTGCTGTAAACCTGTGGCTTAAAACAGTGCATTGCACACAGGAAGCACTCACAATGTATTTGTTGAATGAATGAATGAGCTTCTGGGGTTCACCTCCTTCAGCGCACATGAGCCGTAGGGTCTCCTGGTCATAGCCTGGGTCTAGCCATCACCAGAAATCATCTTACCTCCAAACATAAATGACTATTGTTACTCCTCCTTTTGTCAGGGAGTCTTATGGGAAAAGTACTTCAGCGTCTTTTAGACCCTCATGTCACTGGCTCTACCACTTAGTCTAGATCTCATGTCCTCTGACTCCAGCTTCAGTGTAAAGATCCAACAATGTAATCACTCCTTTGCATCAACCTGTAAATCTTTTATGCTTCCATTACACTAACCCAAAAAATCCACAAGCTGAGATCTAAACTTTTACTTTCTCTCTGTCTACACTCACACAGTAAAATTCTGCAGGAAAAATCTTGAAATTGGCAAGATTGGTATCACCACAAATTCATGATCTTGAACAGCAAATGGGTTATTAATACTTCTGGGAAAACCTACGCTCCTTCTTCAAGTGCGAATAAGAGATATTTCACATCTCTTCCTTCCTTTTTAATCTTCTACCCGACTTTATTCTCTTTCCGTGTTAGTTAATGACTTCGCATCATATTCCGCTGAAATATTGAAGGTCTCATAAAGAAATATGCCACATATTCTCATTGCCATACCCAGAAACCAAAACTGAATCTGTTCCTATCTTCCCCTTCCTCTTCTTTCAAAGGGAAACTGCCTCGGCAGAGGTCAATGCCTTCCTATGTTCTCCATTTCATATCTTAGCTCACTTTTCAAGGGCTTTACGTGCTTGGTTATGTCCTCTTTTGCATTACTACTCTGTTCTTTATGGGGTCATTGCCATAACTGGACAAACCCACTCCAGAATTTCCCATGTTTAAATACAGCTTCCTTGCCTCCGTATTCTTTTCTAGATACTCTGTCATTTCTGTACAAAGATTTGGAAGCATTTTCTACAAACCCTTTTTCTACTGCCTCCCTCCCAGTCACTGTCCCACACATTCCAGTTAGAAGTTAGTCCCATCAGTCAATTAAAGTTGCTCCTGTCAATCTCACATCTACCACTCTTTTGCTGATTCAAATGGATGCTTTCTGGTAGTCGTGTGAAATATTCTCACCTACTCTCTCATCCTTCCCTCTTCTATCTTGTGTTCTGTGCAACTGCCTCTTCTCATTTTTTACCTGGCCCCTTTGAACTTTTCAACCCATTCTTTTACTTATTCCTCCTCTACTGCTAGAACGCTAAGCTTTGGAAGCTCTCAGGAGGTATGCTATGCCTCCATTTCTTTTCAATGTCTCCTTCAATTTAATTTTTAAAGTTTAGTTTCACTTCTGACTGAAGCTTCTGATGCTGTCTCTATGGTGATAATGAAAACTTTGTAACTCTAGTCCAGACCTCCCCATAAAAGACTGATCTTATTAATTGCTTAGTTGATATCTGCAACTGACAGTTTTCTCAAAATAAACGTATTCAAAACCAGAGATAAACCTTTTGGTCAATCCTCCCTGTTTCTTCAAGTGACACTCAGTCTACACAGACTGTTGCTGAAACCAAACCTTCAGGAATCACCTTTCAATGTATTCTTTTCCTTATTCGCTACAAGGAATCAAGTTCTGTCAGCTTTACCTCTGCTCACATCTAGATGTTCGCCTATCTCCACCGCTATCACTCATGTCCAGCTATGATCATCTTTTCCCTATACAACTTCCCACAGCGTCTTGTCCACCTGCTTCTATTTCTGATGCTCACGGTCTGTTCTCTGTGCAGTAGCCTAAGTGATTCTTTCAAGGGGCAGATGGAATGCTACTGCTCCTATAAAAAGCCCTTTGGTGGTGTCCCACAGTCTCATCCATCTAGTCTCACCAATTTCTCCTTATATTACCCTCAGCTGTGCTCACAATGCTCAGGCCACATCTGAACTTCTTTCTGTTTCTTAAAAACGATCTTCTTCTAGCCTTAGGGCATTTGCTGTCTGCCAGGGATAGTCTATCCCAAATTCTAACATGGCTGCTTTTTTCCTGTCATTAGGATCTCAACTCAGATATCAGCCCCTTCGAGACTATTCTCTGGCCACCTAGATTTCTTCACTATGGAATCTTGAGAGTTTGTAAGTCCCTATCAGGGTCATCATTTGCTTTATTCATACAGAATTTGAAATTCAATTACTGGCTAGGATGAATGTTTGTCCACAACATAATAGAAATTTGTTCGAGTAGTTGAAAACTCTAGTTCTAAATAATTCAGGTTATAATTGCCAATGCTTATTTTACCAGTGAAACATAATTGAATCTTGACCAATAATTGACCATAATCAAACAACACAAACAAGTTCACATCATCAGTGCGTCTGAGCTTCTGGATGGCTGCTTTCAAAAGATATTGATGGAAAGGGACACCAGTCTCCAATGCATTTCTACCAACATTAAGCAAGTGCAAATTAGATATCTTTTCTATCGTTCTTTTGAGCAGCTTGGTTCCAATTGCATTAAAGTGATCATTGATCACCTGAAAAACCATAGAACATTGATAAATTAGTTTCAGCCTGCTGTTATTTTACACGTAAACACATTAATTGGTAAAACCTTAGGCATCATAGATTGTGCATCACATAGTAGATGAAATTATTGGTGAGAAACCCTAAACAATATAAAAATAATGGGAAAAAAAGGACTACAATGATAGAAATTATGAAGTAACAGTGAACTTGGGGATCCCAAGCCTGCTTAATAAGCAAGACTGTTTTAAGGGAGGATGGTGAGAAAAATAACTATATATAAAGAAAGTGGTCAGACATAAAATAAATACTCAATAAAAGTTTCACTGACAGACTGATTGAAGAAAAACCCTATGGAAACTATATAATATAGAATCAGGCCAGAGGCAAATGCAGCGAAATATATGCAGAAGTTTGCCATGTGGCGTATGACCAGTTAGGGTAAAAGAGGTTCATTAAATACCTTGCACATCCGTATTTGAATCAACCTTCTAAAGAAACATTAACAAAATCTTCAATGTTACTAATTTAAGAAACATGTATTAAAGCCATAATAAAGTATAATTCTCTCCTCCTACCAAATCGGGCCAAGAATTTGGAATATCAAGTAAAATTGAAGATAAGGGTATTACGAGCACTCTCATATGCCATTAGCAAGATTGCAGATTAGTTAGGCTTTAGAATTAAAACATGCACATGTACACATTCACACACACATACAAACATTCCCACTTCCAAAAATCTACCATTATAAAAACATTCACATATACACCAAAACATCTATTCATCACGGTGTTGAGGTATAGCACAGAGCTGGAATAGAAATGTCTGTATGAAAAACAATAGTTGAAAATGTGATACATCTATATGGTGGAATCTTATATTCCCTGTTAAAAAATGACATTGGTAAGCAGGAAAAAAAGGGCAGAGTATATTTATGGTGAGATTTGTTTTATGTAAGAAATAAAAGACCAAAAAGATAAATGGGTATTTATATACATTTATCTAAAATGCAATAATTATGTGAATACATAAAAGGTATAAGAAGGATCCACTGGGGTGGTTCTATCTGGGAAAGAATGGGGGAAAGGAACTTGCACATTTTTCTGTACAATAAAGTTGTACATATGTATTTCTTATGGTAATTTAAAAATAATAAATAACAGCTTATGAACCTGTTTTCAAGATAAAACAAGGCTTGATCTGCAACAAGAGACAGAAGGCTAAATCAGAATAAAAACTTAGTTGGGAGGTTTGAGGCATAGGTCACATAACAACCACTTCTGCAACTCTGTGGAAGTCACATAAACTCTTGGGTCTCAGTAACTGCAGTAGGCTGAATAATGGCCACTCAAAGATGTGGAGACCCTCATCCTGGAAACTTGTAAATATGTTACCTTATATGCAAAAGGGACTTTGTATATTTTAAGAAAGGGAGATTATTCTGTTACTTGGATAAAATCACAAGGACCCTTGTCAGAGGGAGGCAAGAAGGTCAAAGACAGAAGGTGATGTGACAATGGGAGGATAAAGCAGGAGACAGAGACTGAGATTGAAAGATACACTTTTGCCTTTAGCAATGGAAAAAGAGAACACTAGTCAAGAAATGAAGTCGGCTTCTAGAAGGTAGAAAAGGCAGAGAGATGCTTCTCCCCTACAGCCTTCAAAAGGAACCAGTCCCAGAGACACCTTGACTTCAGCCTCCTCAGACTGAGCTTGGACTTCTGAGCTCCAGAATTTTAAGAGAATAAATTTGTATTGTTCTAAGCCACTGACTTTGTGATAATTTGTTGTACAGCAATAGGAAATTTAATACAGGTATTTAGTCTGCAAATTGAGAAAGTAGGATTGGATTATCAATAATAAAAACATTTTTAGTAATAATTTTAATAATGAAACAGCAGATATTTTTAACTACTTGGTATGTGTGAGAAACTATGCTAAGGGCTTCACACACGTGTCTCATGCAATCACCACAGCCCTGTGTTTAGGCACTATTCTCATTCTCCACGTCATACGTGAGAAGCTGGAGCTTAGAGAGATTTAGTAACTTTCCAGTGAGTAACAAAACAGAGAAACAGACTAAGATCTGGTTGGCCCTACAGCCTCCTCACGGTAGTGACCACCTAAGCCATTTTTGTTACCCTAAACATGGCAAGGTTATGATGCTCATTCTTCCATACCACTTGTTGATTTTAGATCCATTTTCATACAAATATGTTAAATTTGTTACAGATAATTAAACTCTGTGCCCCTGTGGGTCCATTTGAATGTATGTGTGTAGTGAGAGAAATGATGTTCTGACACCAACACATGCCCTACAGTGTAACTTACTGCAACAGGCTTTTATTTGATGTGATTATATGCAACATGCATGGCTATGTGGGGGAACGGGACACATTTTAGCATGGAATCAACCTCATAGATGGACGGAGGTGGGGAGAAGTCAGGCAGCCTCCTCGGTTAGGACAAGGAACGTGGATTATGTGGTTTGATGATACACATGGTGGTCTGGTTGGGGACCACCTGCTCACTGTACAGTGTGTGTTAGAACAGGGTACAGCTGACTTATTTATGAAGCACTTTGGTCTAGTGCTGGGACATTTGGGCTACTGGGACTCAAGGGTGTTATGCGCTGCTACAAAGCTGTAAGCGGCAATGCTAAAGGACTAACTTCCAGACCCTCTGCGCCATACTGCTTGGATCTGCGTTACATGTGATTCTGCACAAGATTTCTTCTGTTGGTGGAGGAAGGGTGGCATTGCTGTACATGTTTTGGGATGACTCACACAGAGGTCCGCTGAGAGAATACTGGAAGCCTCCAATTCCAGAATCTACTCCAGGGGAGTTGCTCTCAGACAAGTCATGTTGTCGATCTACAGTTTAATTGGATTTCTGTACTTCTGATAGGGAGTCTCTACCAAGACTTAGGTATCTCAGGATTGAGATGCTCTGGACTGAAGGGTCCCCTTCCAACCCTGTTCTGGGCTGGCGTCACATTCTGGGCTGCCTCTCGGCGGGTGCTGGAGTCCAGCTGGCACTGCCTCCTCCTCCCTACACATTCCCCACCAACACTCAAGATCCACAGTCATGGCAGTTTGCTAATGAAACAGGGAGAGTCGGTTGAATAGTTCTCTCCAATCACCAAAGAATGTTAGTTTTGTGTTAATTAGTTGTTATTAATTGAAGGTTCTTTTGTTCAAGTGGGAGTTTGAAATTCTCAATAAACATGCCCTCAAGCAACTACCACCTCTCCAAGTAAAATAAGTAAACAGCCTCATCAGAGAGAGAAGTTGGTGGCATCTGGTTGCCAGGAATAAATAAAATCTCCCATCTGGTGAAAGGCTTTTGAAATCCCACTTCCTATTCAATTGTCACTGTAACTGCAGCTGGATGACAATACCCTGAGCAGTACGTGCAACCTGATCTAGACAGCATTGTTGTTTCACTGATTAAAAATGGATTTCTTGCTATGCTGAAATCTAACAATCTTTGTTCCACAAAGTTACGATTTACCTACTCATGATCTACATTCTATGACATGATAGTGGGAAAAAACACCTCCTAAATGTTAAATATATTGTGAAGTGCTCTAAAATAGAATTAGGTTTTCAAGGAAACAGTGACAATTTTTCAAGAATATCTTCTAATTAATCCATTTTACCTACTTTTACTCTAATGAATTGCCAACTCTCTGATATTAAGAGATATCATACAAAGCCCCTACCTAAAAGATCCTATGTCCTAAGAGAGTTGCTGGGAAAGAGCAGTGGCATCCACCCAATAACTGGAAACTCACAGGTGAGTCCTTCGATTGAATCAAATGTTAATTAACTTTGAAGAACAGTTGCACTAATTGGTGACACACTTCATTTTACTGTTTTTCCAGAAATGATTTATTTAAGTAGTAAACAGATTTAAATGACTGAGCAATAGTTAGAGTCATGCAACTACAAAAAGATTTCCATATATATTTAATTAAATTGACCTTAAGCCATCCTGTAATGTTTATTTCAACAAATAGCTCACTGTGTGATCACTTCTGGAATATCTGTGTGACTTGAAGCATCTTTTAGGTATAATCAGCACTCAAAACATCATTAAACTTTACTGTTTGTGTATCATTAGTGTCTATAAAATATATCACATTGGGCAAATGATAGCAAAGAGATACATTTCGTTTACATGGTTCCCACCTCATGTCGCCAATTACCAATAGACTGCATGAATTATTTATCATCTCACGTTGGCTTTGCATCGAATATTTTACCACTTGCATATATCAAAATTGAAAGGATAATTCTTTTTATTTTTTTCTGCCTTTCGTACAAGAAAATATTTGGAGAATGCTGACAAAGTTCTTAACTGAATGCAAACAGAAACTGAGAGGGAAGGAAATCTTCCTTACAAGGAGATTATTTGATTAGAAATATGTCACAAAATGATAGAAGACATTACAATCTGAATGTTGAAGTTTCCATAGTTCTTTAAGCAATTCATTACATAAAACTTAGGGTTTGTATGTTTGTAAGAGGTGTTTATTTCATTTTATCATATAATTTTAACAACCAATACAAAGAGATGGGGATACATTAGCTGGAACTAACCTTGGCTTCAGAATTTTCTAATGGGCAAGGAAATAAATCTGTCACAGGAACTGGAAATGGCTGCTCCATTCCTTTAACCTGTCTTTCATATCAACAGCTTTATCTATCCTGTAGAAATGTACATCTCACCCATTTTATCTTCTTTAAACATTCTCTTTTTCTGCATTCATCACTTCACTATAATTTAGGACATGACTGCAATTCTTTCTTTTTTTTTTATTTTGGTGCCATTAATGTACAATCACCTCAACAACATTTGGTTACTAAACCCCTAATATCAAATCCCCCCCACATACCCGACTACAGTCACTGTTCATCAGCATAGTAAGATGCTATAGAATCATTACTTGTCTTCTCTATAAATGCTGCTTTCCCGTGTTCCCCACTGCTGCATTACGTGTACTAATTGTAATGCCCCTTTTCTTCCCTTATTCCTCCCTTTCCACCCATCCTCCCCAGTCTCTTTCCCTTTGGTAACTGTTAGTCCATTCTTGGTTTCTGTGAGTCTGCTGCTGTTTTGTTCCTTCAGTTTTTCCTCTGTCCTTATACTCAACAGATGAGTGAAATCATTTGATACCTGTCTTATTCCTCCTGGCTTATTTCACTGAGCATAATACCCTCTAGCTCCATCCATGTTGTTGCAAATGGAAGGAAGGATTTGTTTTCTTCTTATGGCTGAATAATATTCCATTGTGTATATGTACCATATCTTCTTTATCTATTCATCTACTGATGGACACTTAGGTTGCTTCCATTTCTTGGCTATTGTAAATAGTGCTGCAATAAAAATAGGGGTGCACATGTCTTTTTCAAACTGCGCTGCTGCATTCTTAGGGAAAATTCCTGGAGTGGATTTCCTGGGTCAAATGGTATTTCTATTTTGAGTTTTTTGAGGAACCTCCATATTGCTTTCCACAATGTTGAACTAGTTTACATTCCCACAAGCAGTGTAGGAGTGTTCCCCTTTTTCCACATCCTCGCCAACATTTGTTGTTGTTTGTGTTTTGGATGTTGGCCATTCTAACTGGTGTGAGGTGATATCTCATTGTGGTTTTAATCTGCATTTCTCTGATGATTAGTGATGTGAGGAATCTTTTCATGTGCCTGTTGGCCATCTGAATTCCTTCTCTGGAAAAGTGTCTATTCATATCCTCTGCCCATTTTTTAATTGGATTATTTGCTTTTTGTTTGTTGAGGTGCGTGAATTCTTTATATATTTTGGATGTCAACCCCTTATCGGATATGTCATTTATGAATATATTCTCCCATACCGTAGGATGTCTTTTTGTTCTACGGATGGTGTCCTTTCCTATACAGAAGATTTTCAGCTTGATATAGTCCCACTTGTTCATTTTTGCTTTTGTTCCCCTTGCCTGGGGAGATATGTTCATGAAGAAGTTACTCATGTTTATGTCCAAGAGATTTTTGCCTATGTTTTTTTCTAAGTGTTTTATGGTTTCATGATTTACATTCAGGTCTTTGATCCATTTTGAGTTTACTTTTGTGTATGGGGTTAGACTGTAATCCAGTTTCATTCTCTCACAGGTAGCTGTCAGTTTGCCAACACCAGCTGTTGAAAAGGATGTCATTTCTCCATTGTATATCCATGGCTCCTTTATTGTATATTAATTGACCATATATGCTTGAGTTTATATCTGCGCTCTCTATTCTGTTCCACTGGTCTATGGGTCTGTACTTGTGCCAGTGCCAAATTGTCTTGATTACTGTGTCTTTGTAGTAGAGCTTGAAGTCAGGGAGCATAATTCCCCCTGTTTTATTCTTCCTTCTCAGTATAGTTTTGGCTATTTGGGGTCTTTTGTCATTCCATACGAATTTTAGAACTATTTGCTCTAGTTCATTAAAGAATGCTATTGGTATTTCGATAGGGATTGCATTGAATCTATAGATTGCTTCAGGCAGGATGGTCATTATGACAATATTAATTCTTCTTAGCCAAGAGCATGGAATGAATTTCCATTTGTTGGTGTCCTCTTTAATTTCTCCTAGGAGTGTCTTGTAGTTTTCAGGGTATAGGTCTTTCACTTACTTGGTTATGTTTATTCCTAGGTATTTTATTCTTTTTGTTGCAACTGTGAATGTAATTTTTTTCCTGATTTCTCTTTCTGCTAGTTCACCTTTAGTGTATAGGAATGAAACAGATTTCTGTATATTAATTTTGAATCTCATCACTTTGCTGAATTCAGATATTAGATCTAGTAGTTTTGGACTGATTTCTTTAGGGTTTTTTATGTACACTATCATGTCATTTGCAAACAGGGACAGTTTGACTTATTCCTTGCCAATCTGCATGCTTTTTATTTCTTTGTGTTGTATGATTGCCATGGCTAGCACCTCCAGAACTATGCTGAATAATGGTGGGGAGAGTGGGCATCCTTGTCTTGTTCCTGCTCTTAAAGGGAAAGCTTTCAGCTTCTTGCTGTTAAGTATGAGGTTGGCCGTAGGTTTGTGATATATGGCTTTTATTATGTTGAGGTACTTGCCCTCTATACCTATTTTGTTGAGAGTTTTTATCAAGAATGTATGTTGAGTTTTGTTGAATGCTTTTTCAGCATCTATGGAGATGATCATGTGGTTTTGTCCTTCTTTTGGTTGATCTAGTAGATGACGTTGATTGATTTTCGAAAGTTGTATCATCCTTGCATCCCTGGGATGAATCCCACTTGATCATGATGGATGATCTTATTGATGTATTTTTGAATTCGGTTTGCTAATATTTTGTTGAGTATTTTTGCATCTATGTTCATCAGGGATATTGGTCTGTCCCTGATAATGTTTTTTTTTTTTTTTTTGTCTGGTGTCTTTGTCTGGTTTTGGTATTAGAGTGATTTTGGTCTCATAGAATTAGTTTGAGAGTATTCCTTCCTCTTCTACTTTTTGGAAAACTTTAATGAGCATGGGTATTAGGTCTTCACTAAATGTTTGATAAAATTCAGAAGTGAAACCATCAGGACTAGGAGTTTTGTTCTTAGGTAGTTTTTTGATTACCAATTCAATTTCTTTGCTGATAATTGGTCTATTCAGATTTTATGTCTCTTCCTGGGTCAGCCTTGGAAGGTTGTATTTTTGTGGAAAGTTGTCCATTTCTTCTAGGTTATCCAGTTTGTTACCATATAATTTTTCATAGTATTCTCTCATAATTCTCATATTTCTATGGTGTCCATTGTGATTTTTCCTTTCCCATTTCTGATCTGTTTATGTGTGTAGACTCTTTTTTTTTCTTGATAAGTCTGGCTAAGGGTTTATCTATTTTGTTTATTTTCTTGAAGAACACCCTCTTGGTTTCATTGATACTTTCTATTGTTTTATTCTTCTCAATTTTATTTATTTCTGTTTTAATCTTTATTATGTCCTTCCTTCTATTGACTTTGGGCCTCATTTGTTCTTCCTTTTCTAGTTTCATTAATTGTGAGTTTAGACTGTTCATTTGGGATTGTTCATCTTTCCTGAGGTAGGCCTGTATTGCAATGTATTTCCCTCTTAGCACGGCCTTCGCTGCATCCCACAGATTTTGTGGTGTTGAATTATTGTTGTCATTTGTGTCCATATATTGCTTGATCTCTGTTATTATTTGGTCATTGATCCATTGATTATTTAGGAGTGTGTTATTAAGCCTCCATTTGTTTGTGGGATTTTTTGTTTTCTTTGTGTAATTTATTTCTAGTTTCATACCTTTGTGATCTGAGAAGCTGGTTGATTCAATTTCAATCTTTTTTAATTTACTGAGGTTCTTTTTGTGGCCTAGTATATGATTCTTGAAAATGTTCCATGTGCACTTGAGAGGAATGTGTATCCTGTTACTTTTGGATGGAGTGTTCTGTAGATGTCCATTAGGTCCATCTGTTCTATTATGTTGTTTAGTGCCTCTGTCTCTTTATTTATTTTCTGTCTGGTTGATCTGTCCTTTGGAGTGAGTGGTGTGTTGAAGTCTCCTAAAATGAATTAATTGCATTCTATTTCTCCCTTTAATGCTGTTAGTATTTGTTTCACATATGTAGGTAATCCTGTGTTGGGTGCATAGGTATTTGTAATAGTTGTATCCCTTGTTGGACTGACCCTTTTATCATTTTGTAATATCCTTCTTTGTCTCTTGTGATTTTCTTTGTTTTGAAGTCTATTTTGTCTGATACAAGTACTGCAACTCCTACTTTTTTCTCACCATTAGTTGCATGAAATATCTTTTTCCATCCCTTCAGTTTTAGTCTGTGTATGTCTTTGGGTTTGAAGTCAGTCTTGAGGGCAGCATATAGATGAGTCTTGTTTTATTATCCATTCAGTGACTCTATGTCTTTTGATTGGACTGTTTACATTTAGGGTGATTGTCGAGAGGTATGTACTTATTGCCATTGCAAGCTTTAGATTTGTGGTTACCAAAGGTTCAAGGGTAATTCCCTTACTATCAGTCTAATTTAACTCACTTTGTATGCTATTCCAAACACCACGTAAAGATTCTTTTAATTTTCCTCCTTTTTCTTCCTCCTCCATTCTTTGTATATTATGAATCATATTCTGTAGTCTTTGTCTATCCCTTGGGTGACATCTATGTAGCCTTAGAAATACTTCTGTCTATAGAAGTCCCTCCAAAATGCACTGTAAAGGTGGTTTGTGGGAGGTAAATTCTCTCAGCTTTTGCTTATCTGAAAATTGTTTAATCCCTCCTTCAACTTTAAAAGATAACCTTGCCGTGCAGAGTATTCTTGGTTCAAGGCCCTTCTGCTTTATTGCATTAAATATATCATGCCACTTCCATCTGGCCTGTAAGGTTTCTGTTGAGAAGTCTGATGATAGCCTTATGGGTTTTCCATTGTATGCAATCTTTTTTCTCTCTCTAGCTGCTTTTAAAAGTCTGTCTTTATCCTTGATATTTGCCATTTTAATTATTATATGTCTTGATGTTGTCTTCCTTGGGTCCCTTGTGTTGGAATATCTGTGCACCTCTATGGCTAGAGAGACTCTCTCCTTCCCCAGATTGGGGAAGTTTTCAGCAATTTCCTCCATAATAACACTTTCTATCCCTTTTTCTCTCTCTTTTTCTTCTGGTACCTCTATAACATGAATATTTTTCCGTTTGGATTGGTCACACAGTTCTCTCAATATTCTTTCATTCTTAGAGATTCTTTTTTCTCTCTGTGCCTCAGCTTCTTTGTATTCCTCTTCTCTAATTTCTATTTCACTTACCATCTCTTCTACTACATCTAATCTGCTTTTAAATCCCTCCATTGTATGTTTCATTTCAGATATGGAATTTCTTAATGATTGAATCTCCAAGTTAATTTGTTCCTGAGTTCTTGAATATTTTTCTGTACCTCCATAAGCATGTTTGTAATTTTTATTTTGAACTCTCTTTCCAGAAGGTTGGTGAGTTCAGTTTCATTTTGCCCTTTTTCTGGGGTTTGAGATTTTGGTCTGAACCATGTTCTTTTGATGTTTCAGAGTTCTGTGTGGTACCCATTAGTGCACAGAAACTCCAGTCTCAAGCTGCTCAGCTCCTAGAGTGAGGTTGGGGGTCGTAGGGAAGCAGAGTTGGTGCTGGGGGTAGAAAAGATCTATTTCCTGATTCCTGTCGGTGGTGTCAGAGCTAGTGAACCAAGCTCACCCATGTAAGCCTCTGTGCTTTGCATATCTAGCTGTTGTATGCGGGGCCTCCCTCTGGCTGGCCTGATGTCAGCAGAGTGACTGCCGGTTTGTGAGCAGATGCCTGCAGGCCAGTAGGAATGCTTGGCAGGCTGTGTGTCACAGTGGGGGGCCTCAGAGCTGAGTAGGCAGCCACGGCGATGGACCACTTTAAGCTCCTCAAATTTCCCAACCAGCTGGGCCGAGCGCACCCAGACAACCTTGTTCAGCTCTCCCTTCTCCCGTGCAGCAAGCTCCGCCCAAACCCTACCCCTTCAGCAGCCCTCTCACTGCTGGGAAGCATCTCAGACTGCCCGCCCTTCCTCTGACACAGAGTAGCAGGGTGTGGATCCCGTCCTCCACA
Source organism: Phataginus tricuspis (assembly GCA_029783875.1). Classification (NCBI taxonomy): domain Eukaryota; kingdom Metazoa; phylum Chordata; class Mammalia; order Pholidota; family Manidae; genus Phataginus; species Phataginus tricuspis. Next base: position 7,076,966 of record JAQQAC010022866.1, read on the forward strand.
AAAGGCTGGAATGTCAGTCTCCCAGGCACTCCATCTGTCCAAGCTCTCCAACGCCCAGACCACAACACAATATAGGCTTCTACTCACAAAGCAGATCCCCAGGGCTGGGTGTTCAGCAGTCCCAGGCTTCCACCCCCTCCACGCTCTGTTTCTCTTCCTCCTGCTGGTGAGCTGGGGTGGGGGAGGGGCCTGTGTCCCGACGGCTTAAGGATTTTGTACGTTACCCTGTTTCATGAGGTCTGCTCTGCTGTGAGGTCTGTATGCAGTCTGGTGCAGCCTTCTTTCTTGTTGCTGTTTTAGGGTTAGTTGCATTAATTAACTATATTTTTGTACTATTTGTGGTTTTGGGAGGAGTTCTCCATGTCACCTCTCACACTGCCATCTTGAATCTCCCCTGGCTGCAATTCTTAAGTATTTTACTAAATATCAGTTGTTCATACAAAGTAGAAGATTTTTAAATAAAGGGGAAGAAAAGAGCACTTGATCTTCTGTCATTCATACACTGATAATCTAGCCTGAACTGTTCTTGTCCTTTCTAACTCATTTTTCCCTGAGCCAGCTCATTCAATGGCTGCAGCCTCTCCATCGATTCTTGCCAGTGGTAGTCAAATCAAATTTTAGTGTGTATAAGAGTTACATGGGAAACTTTTTTTAAATTGTGCATTCCTCTAGACATTCTGATTCAGTAAGATATGAGTGGTGCCGAGGAGTCTGCGTTTTTTAAATAAGCATACCCAAGTAATTTTAATTAAAATAGAATATAGACCATACATTGAGAAACTGGAATGAAAGATGTACTTTAAAAATTAAACTTTTAATGAATCCCAATTAAGTTCGAGCAAGGGTGCACTCTAAAAAACTGAAGGGCACACAACATTAGAAGTAATTGAAAGTATCAGTTTTGATTGACCTAAGATACCAGGAGATCCAATATTCTTGATTACAAGTTTTTCAAATTTTAGATTGATACTGTTGATTAAAATTAGGCACAAGGAAATATTTTTAGGTTCAAATAAACCATTAAAATCCAATTTTGTAAAGAAAATAAACTGAGAGTTTATTCTATATTCTATACATACAGGAGGCAAACTGATGACTAAGGAAAAACATGGAGAGGTAATTAGCATTCTCACATCATTACTTGCTTTAAGTAACACATGCTCATCAAAAAATTAGCTTTGTAGAACAAAGTCTCAATGAAAAGCATTTTAATTTCAGTTTTTAAACACCTTGGAGTCAGGATTCACTTAAAAATAGTGCCATGAGAGGTGAGACAGAAACCTCTCCCCAAAACCACATATAATGTGAAAATACAGGAAATGCAACTAATTCTGGATGAGCAACAGGAAAAAAGTCTGCAACAGACTGCCCACATCTGGAAAAAAGAGCAGAGCTCACATAAAAGGGTAAAGTACCAAAGACACAATCCAGCTCAACCCTTGCCCTTCACCCACACCAGATCACTAGCTGGAGGAAGAGAAAGAAAGCAGGGAGAGGGTGGATGCCTCGGATTGCTGAACACCCAACCCTGGAGATCTGCTTAGGGAATGCAAACCTACAGTACATGGTGCTCTGGATATTAGTGGGGTTGGAAAGCTAAAACAGGTGGACTACTTGGAGAGACTGAGATTGCAGCCACTTGTGGAGAACAGGTACCCACAACTGGCCCCTCTGGGACAAAAGAAAGGCAGGCACTCTGAGAGACTTCCCAATAGTGAGAGGGCTGCTAAAGGGGCAAGGATTGCACAGAGCTTGCTGCTCAGGTGAAAGGACAGGTGGACAAAATTGCCTGGCACACTGAGCCCAGCAGGTTGGGAACTCTCAGGAGCTTCAGGTGCTCCATCCCCTGGCTGGAAATGCAGCTCCAAGGCCCCACACCATGATACGCAGCCTGTCGCTCCTTCCTCCTAGTGGCACCAGCTCATGAACTTGTTGCCCCCACCATTGTGCCAGACAAGCAATAGGGCAGCCACAGAAAGGCAGCTACAAGGGCGTAGCATAGAGATTCCACCCTGTGCACTCAGCACACTGACCCTGGCAGTGGAGGTAGGCACTGAAGCCAGGAAGCAGGAAAGAGCTCTTTCCTCCTGGCAGGCAACATGGCTGCTCGCCTGCAGCTGCACCATCACTCCAGGGGCTGACCAGCTCCAGACAGTAGACTTTCTGGGTACTAGAGGGCGTGGCCAACACAAAGTTATTATTACAAATATGAAATGTCAAAAGAACGTGGTACAATCCAAAATCTCACAAACACCAGAGAGAGGGCCAAGTGAAACTGAACTCACCAATATTGCTGAAAAACATTTCAAAAGAAAAATCATGAACATGTTCATGGAATTACAGAAAAATATTCAAGACCTGAAGGAGGAATTCAAGAAATAGATAAAAAGTTTGAGAAATACAACATCTGAAATGAAACATATAATGGAGGGATTTAAAAGCAGATTAGATGAAGTAAATGAAACAGTAAATGAAATTGAAATTAGAGAACAGGAATACAAAGAAGCTGAGGCACAGAGAAAAAAACATCTCTAGGAATGAAAGAATATTAAGAGAACTGTGTGACCAATCCAAACGGAAAATATTTGCATTATAGGGTACTAGAAGAAGAAGTGAGAGAAAAAAGGGATAGAAAGTGTCTTTGAGGAGTTAAGTGCTGAAAACTTCCTGAATCTGGGAAAGGAGATAGTCTCTCAGGCCATGGAGGTGCAAAAATCTCCCAACACAAGGGATCCAAGGAAGACAACACCAAAACATATAATAATTAAAATGGCAAAGATCAAGGATAAGGGCAGAATATTAAAAGCATCCAGAGAGAGAAAAAGGATCACCTACAAAGGAAAACCCATCAGGCTATCATCAGCCTTCTCAACAGAAACCTTACAGGCCAGAAGGGAGTGCCTGATATATGATATATTTAATGCAATGAAACAGAAGGGCCTTGAACCAAGAATACTCTACCCAGCAAGATTATCATTTAAATTTGAGGGAGAGATTAAACAATTCCAGATAAGAAAAAGTTGAGAGAATTTACCTCCAACAGATCATCTCTACAGTGTATTTTGGAGGGACTGCTACAGAAGGAAGTGTTCCTAAGGCTAAATAGCTGTCACCAGAGAAAATAAAATCACAGTAAAGGAAGAAGACCAATTAATTACTAAGCAAATGCAAAATTAAATCAACTACCCCCAAAAGTCAGTCAAGGGATAAGTATAAGAATATATCATATACTAGGCCACAAAAAGAGCCTCAGTAAATTCAGAAGGATTGAATTCATACCAACCAGCTTTTCAGATCACAAGTGTATGAAACTAGAAATAAATATTTCAAAGAAAACAAAAAATCCCACAAACACATGGCGGCTTAACAACAAGCTCCTAAATAAACAATGGATCAATAACCAAATAAAAACAGAGATCAAGCAATATATGGAGACAAAAGACAACAATAACTCAACACCACAAAATCTGTGGGATGCAGCAAATACCATGCTAAGAAGGAAGTATAGAGCAATACAGGTCTACCTCAGGAAACAACAATCCATATGAACAGTCTAAACTCACAAATAGTGAAACTAGAAAATGAAGAACAAATGATGCCCAAGGTCTGTATAAGGAGGGATATAATAAAGATCAGAGCATAAATAAATAAAATCGAGAAGAATAAAACAATGGAACAAATCAGTGAAAGCAGGAGCTGGTTCTATTGGAAAATGAACAAAATAGATAAACCCCTAGCCATACTTTTCAAGAAAAAAAGAGTCTACATACATAAACAGAATAAGAAATGAGAAAAGAAAAATTACTATGGACACCACAGAAATTATTAGCAAATACAATGAAAAATTATATGCTAACAAATTGGATGACCTAGAAGAAATGGACAACTTTCTAGAAAAATACAACTTTTCAGGGCTGACCCAGGAAGAAACATAAAATCTGAACAAACCAATTACAAGCAACAAAATTGAACTGGTAATCAAAAAACTACCTAAGAACAAAACTCCTGTACCAGATGGCTTCACCACAGAATTTTATGAAACATTTAGCAAAGACGTAATATCCATCCTCCTTAAACTTTTCCAAAAAGTAGAAGAGGAGGGAATACTTCCAAACTCATTCTACAAGGTCAACATCACTCTAATACCAAACCAGACAAAGACACACACAAAAAAGAAAATTACAGACCAATATCCCTGATGACCATAGATGCAAAAATACTCAATGGAGTATTATCAAACTAAATTCAAAAACACATAAAAAAGATCATCCGTCATGATCAAGAAGGATTTATTCCTGGTATGCAAGGATGGTACAATATATTCAACAATCCATCAACATCATATACCACATCAACAAAAAGAAGGACAAAAACCACATGATCATCTCCATAGATGCCGAAAAAACATTTGACAAATTCAACATTTATTCATGGTAAAAACTCTAACAAAATGGGTATAGAGGGCAAGTACCTCAACATAAAAAAGGCCACATATGACAAACCCACAGCCAACATTATACTTAACAGTGAGAAGTTGAAAGCTTTTCCTTTAAGATCGGGAACAAGACAAGGATTCACATGCTCCACACACTTTTATTCAACATATTTCTGGATGTCCTAGTCATGGCAATCAGACAACACAAAGAAATAAAAGGCATCCAGATTGGTAAGGAAGAAGTTAAATTATCACTCTTTGCAGATGACATAACATTGTACATAAAAAACCCTAAAAACTATCCCAAACTACTAGAACTAATATCTGAATTCAGCAGAGTTGCAGTATAGAAAATCTATACACAGAAATCTGTTGCATTCCTATATACTAATGATGAACTAGCAGAAAGAGAAAACAGGAAAACAATTCCACTCACAGCTGCATCAAAAAGAATAAAATACATAGAAATAAACCTAACCAAGGAGGTGAAAGACATATACCCAGAAAACTATAGACACTCATGAAAGAAATTAAAGATGACACCAATAAATGGAAACATATCCCGTGCTCATGGATAGGAAGAATTATTGTTGTCAAAATGGCCATCCTGCCAAAAGCCACCTACAGATTCAATGCAATCCCTATCAAAATACCAATGGCATTCTTCGACAAACTAGAAAAAATGTTCTAAAATTCATACGGAATGAAAGAAGATGCTGAATAGCCAAAGCAATCCTGAGAAGGAAGAATAAAGCAGGGGAGATTACATTCCCTGACTTCAAGCTCTACTACAAAGCTACAGTAATCAAGACAATTTGGTACTGGCACAAGAACAGACCCATAGATCAATGGAACATAATAGAGAGCCCAGATATAAACTCAATCATATATGGTCAAATAATATTCAATAAAGGAGCCATGGATATACAGTGGGGAAATGACAGCCTCTTCAACAATTGGTGTTGGCAAAACTGTACAGCTACATGTAAGAGAATGAAACTGGATTACTGTCTAACCCCAAATACAAAAGTAAACTCGAAATGGAACAAAGACCTGAATGTAAGTCATGAAACCATAAAACTCTTAGAAGAAAACATAGGCACAACACTCTTGAATATAAACATGAGCAACGATTTCATGAAACATCTGCTCAGGCAAGGAAAACAAAAGCAAAAAAGAACACATGGGACTACATCAAACTAAAAAGCTTCTGTACAGCAAAGGACACCATCAGCAGAACAGAAAGGCATTCTACAGTATGGGAGAATATATTCATAAATGACTTATCCAATAAGGGGTTAACATCCAAAATATATAAAGAACTCACATGTGTCAACACCTAAAAAGCAAATAACCCGATTAAAAAATGGGCAGAGAATCTAAACAGACAAATCTCCAAAAAAATTCAGATGGCCAAAAGGCACATGAAAAGATGTTCCACATCGTTAATCATGAGGGAAATGCAAATTAAGACCACAATGACATATTACCTCACACCAGTTAGGATGGCCAACGTCCAAAAGACGAGGAACAATAACAAAAATCCTACTGGCAAGGATGTGGAGAAAGGGGAACTCTTCTACACTGTCGGTGGGAATGTGAATTAGTTCAACCATTGTGGAAAGCAATATGGATGTTCCTCAAAAACTGAAAATAGAAATACCATTTGACCCAGAAATTCCACTTCTAGGAATTTACCCAAAGAATACAAGATCCCAGACTCAAAAGGATATATATGCACCCCTAGTTTATTGCAGCACTATTTATACAATAGCCATGATTTGGAAGCAACGTAAGTGTCCATCAGTAGATGAATGAATAAAGAAGATATGGTACATATACACAATGGAATATTATTCAGCTATAAGAAGAAAACAAATCCTACCATTTGTAACAACATGGATGGAACATAATAGAGGTTATTATGCTCAGTGAAATAAGCCAGGCAGAGAAAGACAAGTACCAAATGATTTCTCTCACTTGTGGACTAAAACGATGAAACAAAACTGAAGGAAGAAAACAACAGCAGACTCACAGACTCCAAGAAGGGACTAGTGCTCACCAAGGGGAGGGGTGGAGAAGGTGGTTGAAGGTGTTTTATGATTGGCAAACATGGTGTGTGTGGGGGGGTTACAGGGAAGACAGTGTAACACAGAGAAGAGAAGTAGTGACTCTTTGGTATCTTACTACACTGATGGATAGTAACTGCAATGGGACCTGTGGGGGACTTCATAATATGGGTGAATAGAGTAACCATAATGTTTTTCATGTGAAACCTTCATAAGAGTGTATGTCAATTATACCTTAATAAAAACAAACAAGAAAAAAAAAACCCTTGGAGTCTATTGTGGAAACTAGAAAGTTAATATTATTCATATTTGTTATTTTCAGGAACAAAGAAAAGACTTCCAAGGTTTTCTTTATCAGTCCAAGTTAATAAATAAATAAAAACCCTCACAAATAGACTTACATATGGAATAGGCTTTACTTCTAGTTAAAAAAAAAACACTAGAGAAAACATCAATAAATGTTATTAGAAGATGAAGGAATTTGTATTCTAAGCTTTAAGAGGAGTTTTGTGTGTGTCCCAGCATCAGGGAGAAGGATAAAGAGGAAAGGCAATTTCTAAGACACAGGGGCTAATTCTCCAATCATGCTGGAATAGACCTGACCGTGTCTATTGTCCAATGCCCTAAATTCTCTCCCCTAACTCCTACTTTCTCCTCTCAGATCCACCTCACATTCTCTCCTCTGTCCCTTTTGCCTAATTATCTACAAAGAGACATCGTTTTAACCATCCATATAGACATTTATTTTAAATGTGAAAAATAATTGTCCTTTCAGAAACACTGATTATCTTAAGAACTGTAAGGCAAAGTCTGGCAACCCCTTTCTCAAAGGAATGTAGGCCAGTCTGAAGTGATACAATTGAAAAATTCAAACCCAGGTCAGCGTGATGCCAACATTCATGATTGTTCCACCTCCTCATTCCACCGTCACTGAAGGCCTCTCTGAGTACTAGTGAGAGGATTGGTTTTATTACCTGTTGTGGTGAGATCCAGTCCTACTTAAATGGCTTCACCTCTTGTACAACTAACTTGTAGTAGCCAGTTATTGAAGAAACCATGGCGTCAATCCAGTCATTTGGGATCAACTGGATCCTAAATGAGGTCATGTTTCCTGATTTGATTTTCCTTTTTCTGAAATAAATCAAAACATACAATCAATATTAACACACTGTTAACTAATTGCCTCATAATGTGAGCTAGCTAAATAGAATCATTATTCTATTTCTTTACTGAGAAAAAATGTACCATGTAAACTTTGAAAACTTCAGAAGTTGGATTAGAATAATAAAACAAAACAATAACAATAGATAATACGGTGTATTTCCTATATACTGTAACTCTGGGGTAAAAATATGTTCCCATCCTGGATCAAATTATCTTTGAAACTGTAATGAGTCAAAGGGAGAAATAGAATGGGAGAAACCCATTTATTGCCTACAAGCAGTCATCCACTTCTGCTCACCAGTGTCTCTCGCCACCTGGCTGCAAAACGGTCCCCCACCCAACTTCTCCAGTCCAGATATGTCCTCGCTCCCGCTTGTAATCACCTATTGATATAGAGATGCACTAAGGCCAGGCTAGAGATTACGGAAATATTGTAATTTTACCCATATATGCCAGTCACTGTCTTAAGCATGAATTCATTTGAAACTTCACAAGGTCATGAAGGATATATTATTACTTCCACTTTTCAGATGAGGAAAGAGGTGCACAGGGAAAGTAAGTGACTTGTTAAAGTTATACTCTTACCAAGTGGTAAAAGCAGGTTTGAGAACACCCATTATTTCCTCCACAGCCCATACTGTCCATAAAGTTTCTCCCGAAGAAGCTCATCACTGAGTCCTCCCCCTGATGAAACCTCCTGCAATGAGTTAAGAGAAGGGAAATGCCTATGCCAGGAAACAATGGAGACTCAGCTCTGTACTTCACCAAATTTCCACTTAAAATGGAAAAGTCTATGTTCTTGAAGTAAAAAATGCACAATAATCTGCAAGAACCATAAACAGTCCTCTTGGAGAGATTCCTTTGAGCCCCACTTTTTGTGCTGGCATTTGACTGGCACTGACAACAGTGTCACAGCAGTCTGTGAAAGTGATTACACAGAAGTCTTAGAAAAGAATCAAAATGAACAGTTTCATCTCCAAAGCACTGTCATGGTGCTTACATCAGATACCATGGTGCTTATATCAGTTCTGTATATCCATCCCATTTAAGCACATATATCTAGGGTGGTCAGGAAGATGATCAGAATACATGAATTGTGGGGGAATAAAGGGTACTCCTTCTTTTGAGAACAAAATTTTGAAGTTTATTCTTAATTAAATGTCTCAAGATAATAATCAGACTCTGATATATTATTATATACATATATATGCATACATATATCAGTGTTTTCTCTCTAGAGTATGATGAATACAAGTTAATATTCTCTAAATAATTTAAGGGTCTCAATATTAATCATTGCATGGTTCTGTACCACAGTAATATTCTTTCTAAGTATTAAGGCATTAATTCATTGATTATATATATCATATATGCTTTAATTGCCTACACTGTACAGGAAGTGGGACTATAAATATAAAAAGGCATAGGTCTTGCTTTCAAAGAGCTCAGAGATTTTTTGGAGGAGACAAAAAATTGCCTACATGTTCTAAGAGCTATGTTAGTTCATCCCACACATATTTGTTGAACAATGATTATCTACCAGGTAGTAAGATAAAGATGTTAGGAATACAAAGGTGAGTCAGGCGCAATCCCTGTTTTCAAGTTACTCAGCAGGTGGAGGGTCCAAGATGCTCTGGGAATAGAGCAGGTAACTTTTTTTTTTTTAACAATTTATTTTGGTATCATTAACCTACAATTACATGAGCAATATTATGGTGATTAAACTACTCCCTTCCTCAGGTCCCCCCCACCAACCCCATTACAGTCACTGTCCATCAGCGTAGTGAGATGAGAATCACTACTTGTCTTCTCTGAGTTGTACAGTCCTCTCCGTGCCCCCCCACCTTATGTCTTAGAGCAGGTAACTTTTGAGTCTCATTGGAAGGATCCTCAGAGGACAGGTTACCTAAGCAGAGCTGTGAAAATGATTAGAAGCCTGCCAATAGGGTGAAGAAGCTCCTTGGACAGAGAAGGTTTGCATATCTTAAGAGCGACACAGCCAGTAAGAATTACAGAGTCCCTGTGGCCTCACAGCAGGAGATTACAGGACTCTGAGCCTTACATGTGAATGGACTTCTCCATGGGGAAGTTTGAAGCTAAGCCTCTGAGCAGCTGAGACTGGCAGCCATCTCTCCTGGAGGTGAAAACTGCTCAAAGTGTGGTGTTCCAGCATCCTTGGAAAATGGGTAGAAATGTAGAAATGCAGAATCTCTGGCCCTATCCCAGACCTATTAAGTCAGAATCTGCATTTTAACAAGATCCCCAGGTGCTTCCGTTTTAAACGGTGCTCCTCTGGGCCACTGATCCTGAACTTTGGCTGTGCCCTGGAAGCTTCTGTAACACTTTAGAGAAATACCCATGATCTGTCCCCACCCCATTGACCCTGATCTGTTTATTTTTTTCCTGGTACCACAATATACTCATACTTTTCAAGTTCCATGGGTAATTATCATGTATGAGTTCAGAAGTCCTGATCAAGGACAATATCTGAAACTTGGCAGGATGTCAGAATCAGTGCCCTTCCCAGACATAAAACATCACAGTTCCTGAAGGTGAGGGGATCTGACACTTGTGTGTATGTGTGTGTGTGCACACAAGTGTGTAAGATTTGGTTGTACAACCATGTTTGTGAACAAATGATCAAAGAAGATAGGCATAAGCAGGAACTGAGGATACATAGAATCTTGGCCCAGCAGGAAGACCAGGAGTTTTTAATGAAATAGCAACATGCTCTATGGCATATATTGGGTTGTTCTGAGGATTATTGGCTTATATATATATATATACAAAGCCTGTTCAAATTACAAAAATAATATAGAATTAATGATTTGGACCTAATATATACATGGAGAGTTGCAAATTCAAGACTTGTCTTGTGGTTTATTGACTTTGCCTGATGAAAAATGGCAATAGTCCAAGTTTTCCTTTTTCTACCACTCTGATAATTGCTGTGTCCACTCCATAGTCTGGGTAGGGCCGCGGCTCACAAGTGTAACTGTTGAGAAGTACATACTATCATCAGGCACAGCGTGAATGCAGTGTGCTCGCTGCCCCGTGTAGTTTGGGGCAGCACCAGGAGCGTGCGTGGCAGAGGTGGGAAGGAGTGTGTGACTGCAGATGTAGCGGGCAGAGTGTGTGCAAACGTCCAAAATTGGAACTATTTTGACTTCTGAAGCCTGTGCATCATCACCAATGCTTTGATTTTTCTCTTTTACAGGAAGACAAGGCTTATACACACTATAAACGGCAGATCCGGTTTTGTATCATCTTCTTCAAAGTTAAACACTGGGTAACTGAACCTTTTAATAGCTGTGTCTACCCTGAAGAAATTCATGAGGTCCCTTAAAATAGGGGGTTTTCACTAAAATAGGTTTGCCTGAAGAAGCTTCAAATTTCTCATTTTTGTAAATATATGTGCCTTGTGAAGGCTGTAAACTGTAAATTGATCAAAGGAATTAAGGTCACTGTAAGAGAGGTATAAAAAGGAATTAAAATATCCCAGAACTATATAGCCAGAAGAGAGCCCCAGGGATCTAGGCTTTTACCTATTGAAAGGATTATAACTGAGTTACCTTAACCTTAAAAACATGTCCCAAAAAATAGCCATCTTAGCCCCATTTGGTAAAGGACTCTGGATGGTTATTCTAAGCTAAAACCCTTCCTGCTAAAACGTTTCTTGCATTTATCTCCTTTTATTTATCTTCTGTGGAAATGTGCGTGTCCTGCCTACAAATGACATCTCTACAGAGACTTGAGATCTGTCACTTCAGTTTTCCAACCCTGAGGTCAATTTAGCTTCAAGTAAAGTGAACCAGGTGTCTTCAGTTTTTCTCTTATTCTCAACCTTTCAATCATTCACCTAAACTCCTTGTACATAATAGATAATTGATAAATATTTATTGCATTCAATCAACTCAGTTGATTTCCTCTAGAAGCTGGTTAAGCCACTTCTTATTCAGTTGTGAGATCCTAATGTAGAGGCAGATATACTCAAAAGAGGGTTTAAATAGCCCTGAGTAGAATGCTTTATGGTTTAAACATGTATATAAATAGAAACATATGCCCTTCCATTGCCATCTCACTTTTCAACCAGTCATGTTGCATGGAGTTTACTTTTGAGCTAAATTAGGTTGCTCTTAGGGGCTGCTAATACTTTTGGAGGGTCCTGCCCTTATTCAGGAACCTGAGACTCTCTAGGAATACTGACCTATGCTCAGTATGCCATTACCAGGTATGTGCCAAGGTATTGATAATTGGTTGTGGACAAATATTATAAGTCTGAAAATCTGATGAACAGTCTTCACAAAATTCTTTCTTTTAATTAATTCACTCAAGCTCAGATCAATTATAATTTGAGTACATCTTATGTACTGTACTGGGGACAAAGTATGAATGAATGCAATCGCTGCTTTACAGACATTACACTGTCATTGTAATTCCAATTTGTAAATGTAAAGGCAAGTTTCATAGGGTATTGAGAGGACATAGAGGAAGCATACACGTGGAGGGCTCAGTTGGGAGAAAATCCATCAGATCGGCAGTGGCTAGCGCACAGTCACAGCGAAGCTGTTGACATTGTGAAGTAATCCTTTCCTCTGGGAAGCAACCTATGGGTGTTTTCTTGGTCACTCCAGGGATATTTCTGACATAAAATAAACTAGGAGAGAAAAGTAGTTAAAAAAGGAAAGAACATAAGAACAGAAGAGGAGAAGGCAGGATAGGAAAGCAAAGGAAAGAAAAGGGAAAAGGAAATAAAAACCAGGACCATCTCCCTTGGCAAGTCCTGGAAGGACCCGATCTGCTCTAGGTCGAGCATGTAGCTCTACAAATTCCTCTCCCACTTACTGCTTCATGGTGAGAATGTCTTCACAATGTTTGTAGCCATTTTTATGATTTCACATCAGGTCACCCGTGAAGCACTTTCTAACCAAGCAAAGTAGCAGTGGCTGCCACTTCTTCCTTTGAATCGCAGCAGTTCTTTGCCAGGAATGCTCTTTGCACTTGAGTTTCACCTGCCCCCACTCTAAGAGTCCACTCCACACTCACTGGGGACAGGGACAGATTCCCATTCATCCCTACAGACCTATTACACAGGTGAGGCATCTTTCAATTGATTGCCTCCTGAGATTGCTTCTAGGAGAAATGACCTATTATAACTTAAAGCCAGAATGTGATTTTGCCAGCCTCCCAGTCAATTCTAAGTGCTCATGCTCTGCCTGGGGTTCTTTCCTTAGATATACAGAGAACAGTATCCATATATAGACTCCCTTATCTCTATTATATTTAAACTTGTTTATAACTGCCCAGTTTTCCACCAAATATCATAGTCAAATAGCTTTTAACTCTGGAAAGTATTTCTCAAAATGTGTCTCATAAAATAGCAATCCTTGGGGGAGTTCCGGGAAGATGGCGGCGTAAACGGACTGGCAGAAATTTCCTCCCAACATTATATTTATCCACGAAAACACAGCAAATACAACTATTCCCAAAAGAGAGACTGGAACACACAGGAAAGCACACACCGTGCAGCTACACCTGAGAGAACTTGGCAGATGGTGAGGTGGCACACCGGCGGGCAGCCACACCGGAGAGGACTTGGCATCCGCAGGGGCAGTGAACCGGTGGGCAACTACACCTGAGAGGACTCAGCATCCGGTGAGGTGGGTGATAAAGAGCCCAGCTGACATACGTGACAACTACCAGCAACCAATTCTATAGCCATGAAAAGACAGAGGAATATGGTCCAGACAAAGCTCCAAACCCAGACAATCCCAGAGAGAGAACCTGAAGGAATGGACATGCACAGTCTTCCTGAAAAAGAATTCAGAATAAAAGTCATAGCCATGCTGATGGATCTACAGAAAAATGTGCAAGAGCTGAGGGAGGAAATGAGGAAAGACTATGCAGAAATGAGACAAGCCATCGACGGGCTTAACAGCAGACTGGATGAGGTACAAGACACTGTAAATGAAATACAAAACAAAGAGCAGGAATACAAAGAAGCTGAGGCAGAGAGAGATAAAAGGATCTCTAAGAATGAAAGAATATTAAGAGAACTGTGTGACGAATCCAAATGGAACAATATTCACATTATAGGAGTACCAAAGGAAGAAGAGAGAGAAAAAGGGATAGAAAGTGTCTTTTAAGAAATAATTGCTGAAAACTTTCCCACGCTGGGGAAGGAAATAGTCTCGCAGTCCACGGAAGCCCACAGATCTCCCAACACAAGGGAAACAAGGAAGACAACAGCAAGACACATAATAATTAAGATGGCAAAGATCAAAGATAAAGACAGAGTATTAAAGGCAGATAGAGAGAGAAAAAAGATCACCTACAAAGGAAAACTCATCAGACAATCATCAGACGTCTCAACAGAAACCTTACAGGCAAGAAGAGAATGGCAGGATATATTTAATGTAATGAAACAGAAGGGCCTCGAACCAAGAATATTGTATCCAGCACGATTATCATTTAAATATGATGGAGGGATTAAAAAATTTCAAGACAAACGAGAGTTGAGAGAGTTTGCCTCTCATAAACCACCATTACAGGATATCTTAAATGGACTGCTCTAGAGGGAAGAACCCCTAAGGCTAAAAAGATGTCAGCAGAGAAAATAAAATCATAGCAAAGAAAGCAGACAATCCAATACGAACTAAAGGCAAAGAATAAAACACCTAATATATAAAGAAAGGAGGAGGAAGAATAGGAAGGGAGAGATAAAGAAACATCAGACGGCATTCACAATAACTTAAGAAGAAAGGTAAGTTAGATTCTTAGATAGTAAAGAAGCAACCCTTGAACCTTTGGTAACCACGAAGCTAAAGCCAGCAATGGCAATAAGTACATATCTATCGATATTCACCCTAAATGTAAGCGGACTGAATGCACCAATCAAAAGACACAGAGTAACAGAGTAGATAAAAAAGCAAGACCCATCTATATGCTGCTTACAAGAGACTCACCTCAAACCCAAAGATATACACAGACTAAAAGTGAAGGGATGGAAAAAGATATTTCATACAAACAACAAAGAGAAAAAAGCAGGTGTTGCAGTACTTGTATCAGATAAAATAGACTTCAAAACGAAGAAAATAGCAAGAGATAAAGAAGAACATTACAAAATGATAAAGGGGTTAGCCCAACAAGAAGATACAACCATTATAAATATATATGCAGCCAACACAGGAGCATCAGCATATGTGAAACAAATACTAACAGAATTGAAGGAGGAAATAGACAGCAATGCAATTATTTTAGGAGACTTTAACACACCACTCACTCCAAAGGATAGATCAACCAGGCAGAGGATAAGTAAAGTCACAGAGGCACTGGACAACACACTAGAACAGATGGACCTAACAGATAACAACAGAACACTGCACCCAAAAGCAGAAGGATACACATTCTTCTCAAGTGCACATGGAACATTTCCAGAATAGACCACATACTAGGCCACAAAAAGAACCTCAGTAAATTCAAAAATATTGAAATCCTACCAACCAACTTCTCAGATCACAAAGGTATAAAACTAGAAATAAATTTTAGAAAGAAATCAAAAAGGCTCACAAATACATGAAGACTTAACAACATTCTCCTAATGAATCAATGGGTTAACGACCAAATCAAAACAGAAATCAAAGATTATATGGAGACTAATGACAACAACAACACAAAGCCACAACTTCTGTGGGACGCAGCAAAGGCAGTTCTAAGAGGAAAGTATATTGCAATCCAGGCCTATTTAAAGAAGGAAGAACATTCCCAAATGAATAGTCTAAAGACACAATTATTGAAATTGGAAAAAGAAGAACAAATGAGGCCCAAAGTCACCAGAAGGAGGGACATAATAAAGACCAGAGAAGAAACAAATAAAATTGAGAAGAATAAAACAATACAAAAAATCAATGAAATCAAAAACTGATTCTTTGAAAAAGTAAACAAAATAGATAAAACCCTAGCAAGACTCATTAAAAGAAAAAGAGAATCTACACACATAAACAGAATCACAAATGAGAAAGGAAAAATAACAACAGGCCCCACAGAAATACAAAGAATTATAAGAGAATATTATGAGCATCTATATGCTAACAACCTGCAAAACGTAGAAGAAATGGACAATTTCTTAGAAAAATACAGCCTTCCAAGACTCACCAAGCAGGAAACAGAAAAACTAAACAGACCAATCACCAGCAATGAAATTGAATCGGTAATCAAAAAACTACCCAAGAACAAAACCCCCGAACCTGATGGATTCACCTCTGAATTCTACCAGACATATAGAGAAGAAATAACACCCATTCTCCTTAAAATTTTCCAAAAAATAGAAGAGGAGGGAATAATTCCAAACTCTTTCTATGAAGCCAGCATCACTCTAATACCAAAACTGGGCAAAGACCTCACTAAAAAAGAAAATTACAGACCAATATTCCTGATGAATGTAGATGCAAAAATACTCAACAAAATATTAGCAAACCAAATTCAAAAATACATCAAGAGGATCCTACACCATGATCAAGTGGGATTCATCCCAGGGATGCAAGGATGGTACAACATTCGAAAATCCATCAACATCATCTACCACATCAACAAAAAGAAGAACAAAAACCACATGATCATCTCCATAGATGCTGAAAAAGCATTTGACAAATTTCAGCATCCATTCATGGTTAAAACTCTAAACAAAATGGGTATAGATGGCAAGAACCTCAACAACATAAAGGCTATATATGACAAACCCACAGCTAACATCATACTGAATAGCGAGAAACTGAAAGCTTTTCATCTAAGATCGGGAACAAGACAGGGGTGCCCGCTCTCTCCACTGTTATTCAACATAGTACTGGAGGTCCTAGCCATGGCAATCAGACAAAACAAAGACATACAAGGCATCCAGATTGGTAAAGAAGAAGTCAAATTGTCACTATTTGCAGATGACATGATACTGTACATAAAAAACCCTAAAGACTCCACTCCAAAACTACTAGAACTAATATCTGAATTCAGCAAAGTTGCAGGATACAAAATTAACACACAGAAATCTGTTACTTTCCTATGCACTAATGATGAACTAACAGAAAGAGAAATCAGGAAAACAATTCCATTCACAACTGCATCAAAAAGAATAAAATACCTAGGAATAAACCTAACCAAGGAAGTGAAAGACCTGTACTCTGAAAACTGCAGGACACTCTTAGGAGAAATTAAAGAAGACACTAACAAATGGAAATGCATCCCATGCTCTTGGCTAGGAAGAATAAATATTGTCAAAATGGCCATACTACCTAAAGCAATCTACAGATTCAACGCAATCTCTATCAAACTACCAACAGCTTTCTTCAATGAACTGGAACAAATAATTCTAAAATTCATATGGAACCAGAAAAGACCCTGAATAGCCAAAGCAGTCCTGAGAAGGAGGAATCAAACAGGGGGAATTATGCTCCCTGACTTCAAGCTCTACTACAAAGCCACAATAATCAAGACAATTTGGTACTGGCACAAAAACAGACCCACAGATCAGTGGAACAGAATAGAAAATCCAAACATTAACCCAAACATCTACAGTCAATTAATATTTGATAAAGGAGCCTTGGATATACAATGGAGAGATGACAGCCTCTTTAGCAGCTGTTGTTGGAAAAACTGGACACCTACATGTAAGAGAATGAAACTGGATTACTGTCTAACCCCATACACAAAGGTAAACTCAAGGTGGATCAAAGACCTGAATGTAAGTCATGAAACCATAAAACTGTTAGGAAAAAGCATAGGCAAAAATCTCTTGGACATAAACATGAGCGACTTCTTCATGAACATATCCCCCCGGGCAAGGGAAACAAAAGCAAAAATGAACAAATGGGACTATATCAAGTTGAAAAGCTTCTGTACAGCAAAGGACACCATCAGTAGAACAAAAAGACATCCTACAATATGGGAAAATATATTCATAAACGATGTATCTGATAAAGGATTGACATCCAAAATATACAAAGAGCTCACGCATCTTAACAAACAAAAAGCAAATAATCCAATTAAGAAATGGGCAGAGGACATGAATAGGCACTTTTCTAAAGAGGAAATTCAGATGGCCAACAGGCACATGAATAGATGCTCCACATCGCTAATCATCAGAGAAATGCAGATTAAAACCACAATGAGATATCACCTCACATCAGTTAGGATGGCCAACATCCAAAAAACAAACAACAACAAATGTTGGCCAGGATGTGGAGAAAAGGGAACCCTCCTACACTGCTGGTGGGAGTGCAAATTATTTCAACCACTGTGGAAAGCAGTATGGAGGTTCCTCAAAAAACTCAAAATAGAAATACCATTTGACCCAGGAATTCCACCACTAGGAATTCACCCTAAGAATGCAGCAGCCCAGTTTGAAAAAGACATATGCACCCCTATGTTTATCGCAGCACTATTTACAATATCCAAGAAATGGAAGCAACCTAAGTGTCCATCAGTAGATGGATGGATAAAGAAGAGGTGGTACATATACACAATGGAATATTATTCAGCCATAAGAAGAAAACAAATCCTTCCATTTGCAACAACATGGATGGAGCTAGAGGGTATTATGCTCAGTGAAATAAGCCAAGCCGAAAAAGACAAGTATCAAATGATTTCACTCATATGTGGAGTATAAGAACAAAGAAAAAAAAACTGAAGGAACAAAACAGCAGCAGACTCACAGAACCCAAGAACGGACTAATAGTTACCAAAGGGAAAGGGACTGGGGAAGAAGGGTGGGAAGGGAGGGATAAGAGGGTAAAAGGGGCATTACAATTAGCAGACGTAAGGTAGGGTGGCACGGGGAGGGCTGTAAAACTCAGAGAAGACAAGTAGTGACTCTCATCTCACTATGCTGCTGGACAGTGAGTGTAATAGGGTTGGTGGGGGGGACCTGATGAAGGGGGTAGTTTAATCACCATAATATTGCACATGTAATTGTAGGTTAATGATACCAAAATAAATTTTTTTAAATCATAAAAAATAAAATAAAATAGCAATCCTTGAGATCCTTGGGAAAGTAGGTTTAGGGTCAAGTAAGTTAAGGAAAAGTTATGAAGAACCATACAGCTTTAAAAAAATAAAGTTGACATCTCCCATGGTTAGCATTTCAAAGATCAAGGTAGGCTGAATGTATTTTTTAAATAGAGGTCCATGTGGTCCACCTTAGACTTCCTAAATCAAAGTATTTTATATTAAGTATGAGAAGTCTTTATTTTTTAATAATTTTCCTAGTATCCATGTGTGAGTAAAATTGTAATATTCCAGAATCTCTTTCCTGGCTTTGGTGCATATCTATATCAATAGGCGTTCCTAAGGGGTGGAGAAAAGTAGTTCATCTCATATCAGTGCATAATTACCTGGGCGACTGAGGGCTTATCTGAACCTGTGAGGGTGGGGGGAGGTCTCCCTTGCTTCTGCTGGAGGAGGAGAGAGAAATGGCCCAGACCACAGTTTGTAAGCAATAAATGCGTTTTAAACTTTATTTCTCCCTTTGACAAATTTTGGGTTCAGCTAGGGTTTTTGCCCCAGGATTTCCTCTCCCTGGACTTACACCATGATATCCCCACCCTGGTATGGATTCCAGAATCAGTATCTGGGGTTCTTTGTGCTACAAGAATCTTCAACACCCTTCCACTGATCATCAGAAAGCACCCCTTACCATAATCAACTAAGAACTGTGCATAATTCATAGCAGCATTCTTTACATTCTTAAGAAAAGTCTGTAACTATCTGGTATATTTGTACAGATGATGGAAATAGGGAAGTGGATGAAGACAATCTCTCCTGTGGCTAGTTAGATTTTACCTCTTGAATATTTGTGTTCTTTGCTTTTGTCTCCCAAAGCAATCTTTCCCCAGCTTAATGTTGGTAGGTAGCCATGATTTCTCAGAGCTTCAACATTCTTCATGTACTGATGGGAAACAGATAAAGCATGGTTTGACTTCAATATTAGTAATTTGTGCCTGTAGCAATAAATTATTATTACCTTCTTAACAGATTCACAAAAATACAGTTTAAACAACTTAAGCTAATTTATCAAAAAATATGGAAATATCTTAGTTTTTCAGAACTGTTTGGAGTTTTCATCTACAAAAAATTAGTCAGAAGCTAGTAAAAAACAAAAACAAAAATCTCACCTAAGTCTAAAACATGTAATAAGTACTCAAAATGTGAATTATAAATTGTAGTCTAGTGTACAATGAACAGCACAAAAATAACTAGGGACTGGTTGACTGCAGGATGGCAAGTTAATGAGAAAGAACTGGTATGTAATAGAGACTAATTTTTAACTGAAAATAACATTTGCATTGAATCCCCAGTGCACAATTTCTTAGAAATTATCAGAAATACAAGGCAATGAATAGACTTTTTGAGCTAAAGAATTATTTGTTTCCTCCTTTATAAATATACACTCTAGATTAATTAAGAACAACATCTGATAATCTTACACTTTTTCTGACATCTCAACTTCTATCTTTTTTACTAAAGACACATTACGTTTTCACTTCTAAATCCAAAGTCTGCCAATCAGCAGAAAATGAACAAAAAGGAGATGTATAGCATAACTGAAGTCACTCTATATTGTTCTGCTTAGAAAAATTAAAAAAAAACTTGTTACTGCATAAGTCAAATTAGTGTCTAGAATTTATCATGTCTGTGATGGTAAGATGCAAGCCAGTCATGATGTTTAATGTTATTTTGGGCTCATGCCAAAGTGCCATTCTGATCTTTTACTTCATAAAGCACTTTTATCTTTTTGTAAAATCTTGCCAATTATTGCAATAAAGAGTAAGACCCCACTGTAATTATATATAAAAGGAATTTATTTTCTGGAACCTTTCCTCTGTTAAAGAATAGAGAACTTTACACAATCATAGTCCTCAGTTTAGGAATCAAGAATTCTTTATGAATGAGGAAAACTTTTAGGCTAGCTTTCTGCCTTGATACAAAGTTTCCTCATTATTGAACCCTCTCCAAATTCTAGTAAAAACTACTCAGGGTAAAATGGCTGCAACCCATGATAGGTGTGCCCACGACAGCTGTGCAACAGAACTAAAAATAGAGAGCAGAGAATGCTGCAGCCAGACAAAGGATCATTACAATTGTTTCCAGTGCAGCTGTGTGTGTGTATGTGTGTGTGTGTATTCAAGTTTTGCCAAACAATAGGAGAAAAGAATATATAATTGTTTTATTGACCCCTAAGTTTCAGAACTTTCTCATGTACTTTTTGGCTACTTGTATTTCTTTGATCTAAATAATATAATGTATATACTTTTATCTTTTTCTTGTGTTCATTTTTTTAAGTTGATTTTCATCTGTTCTTCACATAGTATTAATATTAAAATTTTCTGCCCATTATATGTTGCAAACATTTCTTCTTTACCTTGTATAAAGAACCAATGGAAAGTATATCCTACGTAATTCACTCCAGATCCCGAAATAGCTTCTGAGTTTCCTGTATTTATTTTTTGCAATAGAGAGAAGCTTGTCTTCCTGCATAGAGAAAATAAGAGAACAGATCTATAAATCACTGTTAACTATTCTAACTACTTATATTCTTCCCACAGGCAAGCTCAACTCCATTTGAAACTACTGAAGCTGAAAGGTTGTTTTTTTCTCAAGTAAATCATTATAATAGCAAACTTCATCCAACAAGTTACCTCCTGCTTTTGACAGACATCTATTAGATAAACTTCTGTATCAATGTGTAAAGTGTCATTGAAATAAGTTGTCTCCTGGTTTCCTGAAAGTAATTTTAAGCTAAAAATATATTACTCTTTCTCTGAAAAGAGCTATAACTCTCTTTATAGATCTTTCAAGTCAAGAATAAATCCTGCTCATCACAAGACATAAAAAGAATAAGCATAGGAATTCTGGGAAGATGGTGGCATGAGCAGAGCAGCAGAAATCCCCTCCCAAAACCATATATATTTATGAAAATACGACAAATACAACTATTTCTAAAAGAGAGACCAGAAGATACAGTACAACAGCGAGGCTACAGCTACATCTGTGAGAACTCAGCACCTCACGAAGCGGGTAAGATACAAAGCCGTGACCCGGCAGACCCAAGCACTCCCCCAACCCCAGCGCACCAGCAGGAGGAAAAGAATCAGAGTGGGGAGGGAGTGGAAGCACAGCACTGCTAAATAACCAGCCCTGGTGATCTGCATCTGGCGCACAGACACACATCGCATGGTGTGTTGGAGATAAGAGAAACAGAAGGGCAGGATCCAAGATGGAGACTGTGAGGGGGTCCCCACAGCCGGCTCCCCTGGGAAAAAGTGCTTTTTTAAAAGTCTTAAATAGACAAGGGCCCAATAATGGAACAAAACTGTCCTAGCACACTCAGCCCAGCAGGCCAGGAATCATGAGGAATTTCGCACCCCCTAACTGGCTGCTGGGTAAAGCAACCCTGCTGAAGCCCATCACAGAGATAAGCAGCCTGCCATTTGTTCCCCCTGCCTGGTGCCACAAACAGTCCAGCGGATCTGCCACAGATGAAGATCAGTGGGACAGTGGCCCTGCCCACAGCAACCACACAGAATCTCCTCCTGGCAGGGGTGCAGCTAACCAGGAAGAGCCGCGGAAGTCAGAGCAAGGGCTGGAAGGGACCAAGTGGCACAGAACGCACCAGGTGTGGCTGCAAACCCCCGCAGTGCTCTAAGCTAGCCTGAGGGTGGCCCCCACACACAGCAGCTCAGAGGATTATCCCAGAGACAGCCTCCCAGTGTGCAGGTACAAGCACAGGCTGCAGAGAAGGGCAAGGAGAACAACAAGCAGGAAGGGACTTTGTTCTCCCAGCTGACACACGTGGTGCCTGCCTGCAACCACTTCTATTGCCACGAAAAGACAGAAGAATATTGGCCAATCAAAGATGACCCAGACAATGCCAGAGAGAGGGCCTGGTGGGATAGATTTAAACAATCTTTCCGAAAAAAAATTCAGAATAAATGTCATAACCATGCTGATGGACCTACAGAGAAATGTGCAAGAGCCAAGGGAGGAAGTCAGGAGAGACATTAGAGAAATGAAACAATCGATTGATGGACTTCAGAGCAGACTGGACAAGCTGCAAGAGACTGTTAATGGAATAGAAATCAGAGAACAGGAGTACAGAGAAGTTGAGGCAGAGAGAGATAAAAGGATCTCTAGGAATGAAAGAATATTAAGAGAACTGTGTGACCAATCCAAATGGAACAATATTCAAATTATAGGAGTACCAGAGGAAGAAGAGAGAGAAAAAGGGATACAAAGTGTCTGTGAAGAAATAATTGCTGAAAACTTTCCCACGCTGGGGAAGGAAATAGTCTCACAGTCCACAGAAGCCCACAGATCCCCCAACACAAGGGACCCAAGGAAGACAACACCAAGACACATAATAATTAAAATAGCAAAGATCAAAGACAAGGACAGAGTATTAAAGGCAGCCAGAGAGAGAAAAAAGATCACCTACAAAGGAAAACCCATCAGACTATCATCAGACTTCTCAACAGAAACCTTACAGGACAGAAGAGAATGGCATGATATATTTAACGCAATGAAACAGAAGGGCCTTGAACCAAGAATACTGTATCCAGCACAATTAACATTTAAATTTGAGGGAGGGATTAAACAATTCCCAGACAAGTGAAAGTTCATGGAATTTGCCTCCTACAAACCAGCTCTACAGGATATCTCAAAGGGACTGCTCTAGATGAAAGCACTCCTAAGGCGAAAAAAAATGACACCAGAGAAAATAAAATCATAGCAAAGAAAGCAGACCATCCAAACACTAAATGAAGGCAAAAAATAAAATCAACTATCCAAAAAAACAGTCAAAGGAAACATAAAAGAGTACAGAATAAAACACCTAGCTTATAAAGAATGGAGGAGGAAGAATAAGAAGGGAGAGAAATAAAGAATCATCAGATAGTGTTTATAATAGCTTAATAAGAGAGTTAAGTTAGAATTGTAGATAGTAAAGAAGCTAACTTTGAACCTTTGGTAACCATGACTGTAAAGCTGGCAATGGCAATAAGTTCATATCTATCAATAATCACCCTAAATGTAAATGGACTGAATGCACCAATCAAAAGACACAGATAATAGAATGGATTAAAAAGCAAGACCCATCTATATGCTGCTTACAAGAGACTCACCTCAAAACCAAAAATACACACAGACTAAAAGTGAAGGGATCCAAAAAGATATTTCATGCAACCAACAGGGAGAAAAAATCTGGTGTTACAGTACTTGTATCAGACAAAATAGACATCAAAATGAAGAAATTAGCAAGAGATAAAGAAGTACATTACATAATGATAAAGGGGTCAGTCCAACAAGAGGATATAACTATTATAAATATATATGCACACAACACAGGAGCGCCGACATATGTGAAACAAATACTAACAGAATTAAAGGAGGATATAGAAAGCAATGCAGTCATTTTAGGAGACTTCAACACTCCACTCACTCCAAAGGACAGATCAACCAGACAGAAAATAAGTAAAGACACTGGGGCACTGAACAACACACTAAAACAGATGGACCTAACAGACATCTACAGAACTCTACACCCAAAAGCAGCAGGATACACATTCTTCTCAAGTGCACATGGAACAATTTCCAGAACAGACCACATACTAGGCCACAAAAAGAACCTCAGTAAATTCAAAAAGATTGAAATTCTACCAACCAACTTCTCAGATCACAAAGAAATAAAACTAGAAATAAATTGTACAAAGAAAACAAAAAGGCTCACAAATACATGGAGACTCAACAACATGCTCCTTAAGAATCAATTGATCAATGACCACATTAAAATAGAGATCAAACAATATATGGAGATAAATCACAACAATAACACAAAGCCCCAACTACTGTGGGATGCAGCAAAGGCAGTTCTAAGAGGAAAGTATATTGCAATCCAGGCCTATTTAAATAAGGAAGAATAATCCCAAATGAATAGTCTAATGTCATAATTATTGGAATTGGAAAAAGAAGAACAAATGAGGCCCAAAATCAACAGAGGGAGGGACATAATAAAGATTAGAGAAGAAATAAATAAAATTGAGAAGAATAAAACAATAGAAAAAAATCAATGAAACCAAGAGCTGGTTCTTTGAAAAAATAAACAAAATAGATAAACCCCTAGCCAGACTTATTAAGAGAATAAGAGAATCTACACACATAAACAGAATCAGAAATGAAAAAAGAAAAATCATGATGGACCCCACAGAAACACAAAGAATTATTAGAAAATACTATGAAAATCTATATGATAACAAGCTGGAAAACCTAGAAGAAATGGACAACTTCTTAGAAAAATACAACCTTCCAAGAATGACCAAGGAAGAAACAGAAAACCTAAACAGACCAATCACCAGCAATGAAATTGAATCGATAATCAGAAAACTACCCAAGAACAAAACCCCCGGGCCAGAAGGATTCACCGCTGAATTTTACCATACATATAGAGAAGAAATAACACCCATTCTCCTTAAAGTTTTCCAAAAAATAGAAGAGAAAGGAATACTTCCAAACTCATTCTATGAAGCCAGCGTCACTCTAATAGCAAACCCAGGCAAAGACCCCACCAAAAAAGAAAATTACAGACCAATATCCCTGATGAACATAGATGCAAAAATACTCAACAAAATATTAGCAAACCGAATTCAAAAATACATTAAGAGGATCATACACCATGATCAAGTGGGCTTCATCTCAGTGTTGCAAGGATGGTACAACATTCGAAAACCTGTCAACATCATAAACCACATCAACAAAAAGAACAAAAATCACATGATCATCTCCATAGATGCTGAAAAAGCATTTTGACAAAATTCAACATCCATTCATGATAAAAACTCTCAAGACTTCCGGGAAGATGGTGGTGTAAGCAGGGCAGCAGAAATATCCTCCCAACACTATATGTATCTATGAAAATACAGCCAATACAACTATTCCTAAAAGAGAGACCAGAATACACAGGAAAGTGCACAACGTGCAGTTACACCTGAGAGGACTCACCACCCTGCGAGGCGGGTAATGTACAGAGATGTGACCCGGCAGGATCCGAGCACTCCCTCATGCCAGCGCATCAGCGGGAGGAGAGGATTCAGAGCTGGAAGGGAGTGGAAGTACAGGCCCGCAAAATAACCAGCCCCATTGATCAGCGAGGGAGCGCTGACACACATCGCGTGGTGTAGCGGAGATTGGAGAGACAGAGGGTGCAGGATCTGAGTGGGGAATGCACCAGGGTTTTTGCAGCTGGCTCCCGGGAAGGAAAAAAAAAAAAAAAGAAGAAAAGCGCGCTTTTTTTCAGCAGTCTTAAAGAGACAAGAGCCCAGCGGAGGAGCCGGATTGTCCCAGCACACTCAGCCCAGCAGGCTGGGAGTACTGGGGAGTTCCGGACCCCTTAGCTGGCGACTGGGAAAAGATGGCCGCACTTAGACTTCCCACAGAGATCAACAGTCTCCCATTCATTCCCACTCTGGCCAGAGCTATAAAGTGCCCTGAGGAGAGGCACAGCAATGGCTGCAGAATAGTGGAGCAACAGCGCCACCTAGAGCATCCCCACAGAATCCACTCCTGGTGGGCGTTTTTTGTTTTGTTGTTTTTGTTTTTTGTTTTTTCTTCTCTTTATTTTTTTTCTTTTTTTTTCTTTCTTTATTTTTTTCTTCCTTTTTTTTTCTTTTCTTTTTGCTCCTTAAGTCTTAAAGAGCCCAGCTGACATATGTGTCAACTACCAGCGACCACTTCTATAGCCATGAAAAGACAGAGGAATATGGTCCAGACTAAAATCAACCAGACAACCACAGAGAGGGAGCATGAAGGGATGGAAATGCACAGTCTTCCTGAAAAAGAATTCAGAATAAGAGTCATAACCATGCTGATGGATCTACAGAGAAATGTGCAAAAACTGAGGGAGGAAGTGAGCAAAATGAGGAAAGACAATGCAGAAATCAGAAAAACAATCGATGGGCTCAACAGCAGACTGGATGAGATGCAAGAGACTGTTCCTGGAATAGAAATCAGAGAACAGGAATACAGAGAAGCTGAGACAGAGGTAAAAGGATCTCTAGGTATGAAAGAATATTAAGAGAACTGTGTGACCAATCCAAACAGAACAATATTGTGCATTACAGAAGTACCAGAGGAAGAGAGAGAAAAAAGGATAGAAAGTGTCTTTGAAGAAATAATTGCTGAAAACTTTCCCACGTTGGAGAAGGAAATAGTCTCACAGACCATGGAAGCCCAGAGATCTCCCAAAACAAGGGACCCAAGGAGGACAACACCAAGACACATAATAATTAAAATGGCAAAGATCAAAGATAAAGACAGAGTATTAAAGGCAGCTAGAGAGAGAAAAAAGATCACCTACAAAGGAAAACCCATCAGACTATCATCAGACTTCTCAACAGAAACCTTACATGCCAGAAGAGAATGGCATGATATATTTAACGTAATGAAACAGAAGGGCCTCGAACCAAGAATATTGTATCCAGCATGATTATCATTTAAATATGATGGAGGGATTAAACAATTTCCAGACAAATGAAAATTGAGAGAGTTTGCCTCTCATAAACCACCATTACAGGATATCTTAAATGGACAGTTCTAGAGGGAAGCACCCCTAAGGCTAAAAAGATGTCACGAGAGAAAATAAATCATAGCAAAGAAAGCAGACCATCCAAATACTAACTAAAGGCAAAGAATAAAACACCTAATATATAATGAATGGAGGAGGAAGAATAAGAAGGGAAAGATAAAGAAACATCGGACGGTGGTCACAATAACTTAACAAGAAAGTTAAGTTAGATTCTTAGATAGTAAAGAAGCAACCCTTAAACCTTTGGTAACCACGAATCTAAAGCCAGCAATGGCAATAAGTACTTATATATCGATAATCACACTAAATGTACATGGACGGAAGGCACCAATCAAAAGACACAGAGTAACAGAATGGATAAAAAAGCAAGACCCATCTATATGCTGCTTACAAGATACTCACCTTAAACCCAAATATATACACAGACTAAAGTGAAGGGATGCAAGAAGATATTTCATGCAAACAATAAGGAGAAAAAAGCAGGTGTTGCAGTACTTGTATCAAACAAAATAGACTTCAAAACAAAGAAAGTAGCAAGAGATAAAGAAGGACATTACATAATGATAAAGGGGACAATCCAATAGGAGGATATAACCACTATAAATATATATGCACCCATTATGGGAGCGCCGGCATATGTGAAACAAATACTAACAGAATTAAAGGAGGAGATAGACAGCAATGCATTCATCTTAGGTGACTTTAACACACCACTCACTCCAAAGGACAGATCAACCAGATAGAGAAAAAGTAAAGACACAGAGGCACTGAACAACACACGAGAACAGATGGACCTAACAGACATCTACAGAACTCTAGACCCAAAAGCAGCAGGATACACATTCTTCTCAAGTGCACATGGAACATTTTCCAGAATAGACCACATACTAGGCCACAAAAAGAACCTCAGTAAATTCAAAAATATTGAAATACTACCAACCAACCTCTCAGATCACAAAGGTATAAAACTAGAAATAAATTTTAGAAAGAAATCAAAAAGGCACACAAATACATGGAGACTTAACAACATTCTCCTAATTAATCAATGGGTAAACGACCAAATCAAAACAGAAATCAAAGAATATATGGAGACTAATGACAACAACAACACAAAGCCACAATTTCTGTGGGACGCAGCAAAGGCAGTTCTAAGAGGAAAGTATATTGCAATCCAGGCCTATTTAAAGAAGGAAGAACATTCCCAAATGAATAGTCTAAAGACACAATTATTGAAATTGGAAAAAGACAAACAAAAGAGGCCGAAAGTCAACAGAAGGAGGGACATAATAAAGATCAGAGAAGAAATAAATAAAATTAAGAAGAATAAAATGATAGAAAAATCAATGAAACAAAGAGCTGGTTCTTTGAAAAAATAAATAAAATAGATAAACCCCTAGCCAGACTCATTAAGAGAAAAAGAGAATCTACACACATAAATAGAATCAGAAATGAGAAAGGAAAAATAACGATGGACCCCACAGAAATACAAAGAATTATAAGAGAATATTATGAGAATCTATATGCTAACAAGCTGCAAAACATAGAAGAAATGGACAACTTCTTACAAAAATACAACCTTCCAAGACTGACCAAACAAGAAACAGAAAAACTAAACAGACCAATCACAAGCAACGAAATTGAAGCGGTAATCAAAAAACTACCCAAGAACAAAACCCCAGACCAGATGGATTCACATTTGAATTCTACCAGACATATAGAGAAGAAATAACACCCATTCTCCTTAAAGTTTTCCAAAAAATGAAGAGGAGGGAATAATTCCAACCTTATTCTATGAAGCCAGCATCACTCTAATACCAAAACCGGGCAAAGACCTCACCAAAAAAGAAAATTACAGACCAATATCCCTGATGAATGTAGATGCAAAAATACTCAACAAAATATTAGCAAACCGAATTCAAAAATACTTCAAGAGGATCCTACACCATGATCAAGTGGGATTCACCCAGGGATGCAAGGATGGTACAACATTTGAAAATCCATCAACATCATCTACCACATCAACAAAAAGAAGAACAAAAACCACATGATCATCTCCATAGATGCTGAAAAGGCATTTGACAAAATTCAGCATCCATTCATGATTAAAACTCTCAACAAAATGGGTATAGTTGGCAAGTACCGCAACATCATAAAGGCCATATATGACAAACCCACAGCAAACATCATACTTAACAGCCAGAAGCTGAAAGCTTTTCATCTAAGATAAGGAACAAGACAGGGATGCCCACTCTCTCCACTGTTATTCAACATAGTACTGGAGGTCCTAGCCATGGCAATCAGACAAAACAAAGATATACAAGGCATCCAGATTGGTAAAGAAGAAGTCAAATTGTCACTATTTGCAGATGACATGATACTGTACATAAAAAACCCTAAAGACTCCACTCCATAACTACTAGAACTAATATCTGAATTCAGCAAAGTTGCAGGATACAAAATTAACACACAGAAATCTGTTGCTTTCCTATACACTAATGATGAACTAACAGAAAGAGAAATCAGACAAACAATTCCATTCACAACTGCATCAAAAAGAATAAAATACCTAGGAATAAACCTAACAAAAGAAGTGAAAGTCCTATACCCTGAAATCTATAAGACACTCTTAAGAGAAATTAAAAAGGACACTAACAAATGGAAATTCATCCCATGCTCTTGGCTAGGAAGAATTAGTACTGTCAAAATGGCCATCCTGCCTAAAGCAGTCTACAGATTCAATGCAATCCCTATGAAAATACAAACAGCATTCTTCAATGAACTAGAACAAATAGTTCTAAAATTCATATGGCACCACAAAATACCCCAAATAGCCAAAGCTATCCTGAGAAGGAAGAATAAAAGAGGGGGAATTATGCTCCCTCACTTCAATCTCTACTACAAAGCCACAGTAATCAAGAAAGTCTGGTACTGGCACAAGAACTGATGCACAGACCAGTGAAACAGAATAAGAGAGTCCAGACATTAACCCAAACATATATGTTCAATTAATATACCATAAAGGAGCCATGGATATACAATGGGGAAATGACAGCCTCTTCAGCAACTGGTGTTGGCAAAACTGGACAGCTACATACAAGAAAATGAAACTGGATTACTGCCTAACCCTATACACAAAAGTAAACTCAAAATGGATCAAAGACCTGAATGTAAGTCATGAAACCATAAAACTCTTATTAAAAAACATAGGCAAAAATCTCTTGGACATAAACATGAGCAACTTCTTCATGAACATATCTCCCCGGGCAAGGGAAACAGAATCAATAATGAACAAATGGGACTACATAAAGCTGAAAACTTCTGTATAGCAAAGGACACCATCAGTAGAACAAAAAGACATCCTACAGTATGGGAGAATACATTCATAAATGACATATCCAATAAGGCATTGACATCCAAAATATATAAAGAACTCACGCACCTCAACAAACAAAAAGCAAACAATCCAATTAAAAAATGGGCAGAGGAGCTGAACAGACACATCTCCAAAAAAGAAATTCAGATGGCCAACAGGCACATGAAAAGATGCTCCACATCACTAATCATCAGAGAAATGCAAATTAAAACCACAATGAGATATCACCCCACACCAGTGAGGATGGCCAACATCCAAAACACAAACAACAAATGTTGGTGAGGATATGGTGAAAGGGGTACCCTCCTACACTGCTGGTGGGAATGTAAATTAGTTCAACCATTGTGGAAAGCAGTGTGGAGGTTCCTCAAAAAACTCAAAATAGAAATACCATTTGACCCAGGAATCCCACTCCTAGGAATTTACCCTAAGAATGCAGCAGCCCAGTTTGAAAAAGACAGGTGTACCCCTATGTTTATCACAGCACTATCTATAATAGCCAAGAAATTGAAGCAACCTAAGTGTCCATCAGTAGATGAGTGGATAAAAAAGAGGTGGTACATATACACAATGGAATATTATTCAGCCATAAGAAGAAAACAAATCCTACCATTTGCAACAACATGGATGGAGCTAGAGGGTATTATGCTCAGTGAAATAAGCCAAGCAGAAAAAAGACAAGTATCAAATGATTTCACTCATATGTGGAGTATAAGACCAACAAAAAAAAAACTGAAGGAACAAAGACAGCAGCAGACTCACAGAACCCAAGAATGGACTAACGGTTACCAAAGGGAAAGGGACTGGGGAGGATGGGTCGTATGGGAGGTACAAGGGGCAAAAAGAGGTATAACGATTAGCAGACATAATATTGGGGGGGGGCACAGGGAGGGCTGTACAACCGAAAGAAGACAACTAGTGATTCTATAGCATCTCACTACGCTGATAGACCATGACTGTAATGGGGTATGTGGGCAGGACTTGATGAAGTGGGGAGTTTAGTAACCATAATGTTGCACGTGTAATTGTAGATTAATGATGCCAGAAAAAAAATGTATCATGTAGAGTCACTTAAGAATTTTTTCTTTTGTTTGAGCCTTCAAGATAGAGATTTGAATATTTTCTTTTTAACAGCTTTATTCAGATACAATGTATATACAGTAAACTGCATGTACTTAAAGTGTATGATAGGATAACTTTTGCATGTGTACTTGTATCATTACAAATAGTAGTAAACATATCCATCACCCGCAAAAGTTTCTTCTTGCCTCTGTGTAATTTCCACTCCATGCCAGCCAACTACTGATGCTCACTGCTAAGAGTCTATTCAAATATTTTGCCCAGTTGGGTTTTTTTTATTAGTTTGTATGATTAGCTCAGTCTTTATATAAAGAGAATTCAAAGCTTTGAACACTTAAGGGCCAAAAGGACATAGTTTGGAACAGAAAGTTGTATTTGTCACTTTACTTTCCTCATATTTCCTCATGAGTGAACCAAAGATGGCTGTTTTTAGGACAGGTTGTGGGGAGACTGATGGGGTGGCCATGAGTCTGGCTAAAAAACTAAAAAGTAAAATCTGGGACTGAGAGGTCCACAGAGGGCTTTGAAAAGCTCCAGCATATTCCTGAGGAATAGGAAATGCTTCCCTAAGTAGGGTTAAATCAACATGCCAAAATCAGTTAAATGTATTTTTAGGGAATGACAACTGTGTGGAATACCATCAGGCCGATACAGGGTTGCTAACAAGGAAATGGGTAATGTTGAGCAAAACTGAAGCTTTTTTTTTCCCAACGTGACAACTGAGTGAACAGCTCCTGTAAATATTTCCCAGAGCCCAGGAACTCCAGGACCAGCCAGCAAAGAATTCAGGGTCACAGCCATTTCACATCACCTTTGAACAAAGTTAATAGCAGAAGAAAGGAGTGTCTAGAAAATCATCTGAAGTTACTCAAGACAATTATTTGATAAAGTACAAAGATGTTCTTATAAAAAAGGTGAGACCTGAAGAGACCATGGATCTCTAACAGAGGGAAAGAAAATAACCCATGAAACAATGTTGTAGTGATG
Source organism: Phataginus tricuspis (assembly GCA_029783875.1). Lineage (NCBI taxonomy): Eukaryota > Metazoa > Chordata > Mammalia > Pholidota > Manidae > Phataginus > Phataginus tricuspis. The sequence goes on from JAQQAC010022866.1 coordinate 7,109,695, forward strand.
TGCCCAACTCCAAAAGGAAAAGACTCTGAAAACATGTGTGCAGGGTCATTATTACAGTTATCATTATATTTCCAACCATCCTCTTCTCAACATCAAAACGACTACTTACTAATCGTATTGTATCTATTCAACAATGATTTCTACAACAAACATCCAAATACAACTATATATAACCACAAGGGACAAACTTGGGCTCTAATATTAATATCATTACTTATTTTTATTATCAAAATGGCCCTTTCCACTGCCCTCAAATGATGGAAAACTTCCATAGTTAAGATTCCACAAAGCAGGGATCAAAACACCCTCCTTCCACCTATAATCCAATACATTCCTGGCACTTGTGAATTCTAACCACCTAATGAAAGACAAAGAATAGGAAAAATCTGAAGTATGACTGTTTCAAAACCAAGTAAATCTGTATCTTTAAAATACTGATACTACAGATAAATGCATCAATTGATTTGATATTAAAATAGATATAAAATTCCTGACTTTTTATAAATAAAAATGATGGAAAGGTTTGTTAGCCTATTTTATAAATACTACTTTTCCTATCACTCTTCCTATTAAACTAAAAAGCAAAAACTGGCAAAGGACTAATCGGTTGGGTCAGTGCAATTAATTTAGTTAGATCTACAGAGAATTACATCACAATGCACAAATAAATGTATGGTATTTAGCACAGAAGAAATTTTTTCAATTTAATACAGAGTATGTACATCTGAGCTTTGCATGCTATGTATTAAACAATAAAACACCCTGAAAAATATGAAGACAAACATGTGACCGGAAAGAAAGATTATAACAAAGAGAATTTGTCCTATGCTCTCTGCTTCCCTGGTCTTCCATTCCTTCACCCTTTTCCTCTCTGATTGTTGAAGTTGATCTCTATTTGAAGTTCATAGATGTATATGTTACATACATAGCCAGCCCTGGCTGCACATTAGTATCAGTTGGGGAGCTTTGAAAAATATTTATGTTTTGGTCCAAAAGACTATTTAGATCCTACTCCCTAAAGCTGGATATCAGGCATAGACATTTAAGAACATCAAGTCAGCCTTAAAGCCTGTGTTGATAGCCATGAGAACTCAAACATGGAGATGAATTCTGCTTCTCTAACAAAAATAAGTTGACCTGTGAATGATATTTTGATATTTCAGAATGCAGGAAGTGTTTCATTCTTATGATTAAAATTGAAAAGAGATTATGTGAGTGTCAAGGTAAAAAACGTCTCATTGTAATTAGGTGTTAATATCTAAATCTATAGCATTATCAGAAACATGAAATAGGAATAATACAAAGAAGCATGGACCACTATTTTTTAAAGACAAGGATATACATAAAATGCAGTTGCTGTGTGCTTTATGGCATTCTGTAAGGTTAATGAACTTTCTAAAAGTATACTAATCCTGTTGCTAAGCAACTTAATTCTCTGTGCACCTCCAAAACAAGAATTTCATATTATTAAACATTCTAAGAGACTCATTCAAGACTGAGGTGTTATATAAGAAAAGAGAAGAATCAGATATTCTCATGTCGGCCATTCTTACCTGGAAGTCTTCCTTCATGACCTACTCACATTACTAATGTGAAGAGAAGACTATGAAGAAACTGTTGCCTCTGGATGATGACCTTGAGTTAAGAGTAAGTCAACTACTTGATTTAAACAATTAATTAGGCTGGTTATGCCATTATACAGAAATAAAAGATGTCTGAATACACACTGATGGAATAACTGGTTGATTTTTCCTAGCACCTAGATCTAGATTTAAGCAACAAAAATGAAGCCATGATATTAAATAACACCTGAAATGAGACAATATGTTGTGGGAATATGGAAATCCATATGTTCTTTCAAAGTATTCTAAGTATCTAAAAATATTTTAAATCCAAGAAATAAGTATTTTTGACTGTTCCTTAAATTACCCATTAAGGATGATTACAAAGTTCAACATTCTTGTCACGTATATTAGAAAAATCACTCAAAGCATTCTTGAGATTTCTTAACACATATATCAAACTTAAAATTACTCTTTTATTGGCCACTATCTATAGTATTTTAATACTTCTTAGATGAATAGCATAGAATTTTCTGCTAGTATCTCTGCTTTTGATAATTAGAAATCATCAATTTCCTCAAGACTAATTCTTAGACTGCAATGCAAGCTTATATCCATCCAGCTGCACTTCTTTTTCCAACTTAATGCCCCACATATCTGCCATGTGGATTCATACAACCACGGAAACATGGTGTCAGAGCAGTGGCTAATAGCATGATCTCTAAGCCAAAGTCCCTTGGTTAAAACTTGTCTCCATCACATATTAGCTAACTGATCTTGAACAAATTACTTTAGCTCTTTGATTCAATTTCTGTACAATGGCAATACTCACAGTGTCTACATCAAGGATTTTCAAAAATTAATTTACAAATGAATCATCTAACAATCTTGTTTAAATGCTGTCTCTCATTAACTTTGTTTAATATGGAGTCTGATATTCTGCATTTCTAAACAATCTCCAGATGATGCCTGTCAACGATGCTATAAAAGAATTAAGAGTATATAGAGAAAACTATCCACTCCAAAGAGTTCCAACATGCTACCACTTAGTTAACCTCTGTCACTACCCTTAAGCCCTGGCACACTGATCTGCTCAGTTTTCCTATACAAATATATAAGTGGAATCACAAAGTGGATAGCCTTTGAGTATGGCTTATTTCATTGGTGTACTGCATTTGAGATTCATCTGTGATGCTGGATGTACAACAATTTGTTCCTTTAATGGCTGATTAACATTTCACTTTATGAATGTACTCCTTTGCTTATTCATTCTTCAGTGTAGGGATGTTTGAGTCATTTCCACTTTAATTTCCACTTTATAGCAATTAAGAAAAAATATTTTATAAACATTGCTGTTGTAAACATTTGCATATAGACTTGTGTAGATTGTTTTTGATTTCCACTTTCATAAACTTATGATTGAAGTTTCTGGTTTGTAATGGTTAGTGTAGGTTTATCTTTTTGAGAAATTGCCAAATGTTACAGAGATTGTATCATTTTACATCCCCACATCAAAATATGAGATTTCCAGGTACTGTGTGTCCCTACCAGCACTTGGTACTATCAATTTTTTTTACCTCAGTCATTTTAATAGATATATAGTTCATTCCGGTTTTAATTTGCATTTCCCTAAAAACTAATGATGTTGAATATCTTTTCATGTGCTTTTTTTCCATAATTCTCTTTGTGTAAGTTGCTTCAAATCTTTTGATTATATTTTAATTAAGTTTGTTTTCACAGTCTTGAGTTTTGAACATTTTTAATAGTTTCTATAATCAAGTGCTTTGTCAAAAACAAAATATGCAAATATTTTCTCCCAGCCTGTGACTCACATTTTCATTTTCTTAATGGTGTCTTTCACAAAGTAAATATTTTTACTTTAATGAACTCCCATTTATTAACTTTTTCTCCTGGATAGTGTTTTGGTGTTTTACAAAAGAGCTATAGCTAACCCTTGAGCAACAGTTTTGAACTGTGCAGGTCTAGTTATATTCAAATTTTTTCAATAAATACATTGGAAAATTTTTTGGAGATATATGACAATTTGAAAAAAACATTTTCTTTTCTCTAGCTTACTTTATTGTAAGAATGCAATATATAATACATATAGCATACAAATATGTAGTTGACTTTACGTTATTAGTAAGGCATCCAGTCAACAGAAGGCTGATAGCAGTTAAGTTTTGAGGGAGTCAAAAGTTATAAACAGAGCCACCCCTGCCTGGCATATCAGGGAGCTGGGGACCAGCCCCAAATTACCCCTCAATCCCACCCTTCAGCCACCCCCGATCCCCACTCGCACACACAGCAGCACAGGAGTGTTGTACCCTGCTATGAGGTCACCTGCTTCCCCAACAAACACCAAAAAATATATATATATGGAGAGAGAAGAGAGGAAAGGGAAGAGGTAGTAGATAGAGAAAGAAGAGAGAAAGACGCAGAAAGGAAGAGATGGGAAGAAAGAGAGAAACTGGAGACAGACAGGGCGGAGGAGAATGGGTGGGCAGAAGCAGGATGGAGACATGGGGTTAGGTGGCTCAGCGGAGCTTCATGAAAAGAGAATGGAGAGCAGGGTGTGGATTAGAAACTAAGAGGTAACCCAAGGGAGCAGCAGAAGGCAGACGGAAGAGTAGGAAGATCTGAGGTAGAGGGAGACCAGAGGGTTGGGGGGAAGACGAGACACAAAGAATGGGGAGAGGAGAGAGGAATGGATTTGGGAGGTGGGTGCTCAGTCCCCAGCTACCCTGATATTTGGAGAACCAGGATTCCCTGTGGGGAGAAGAGGGCTGGAAGTCTCAGACAGACAGGGTCCCATTAAAGAGTGGGGGATGGAGCTGAGAAGGATTAAGCCAGGGCACTGGGAAGGAAGGGGGTGCAGCTGGTGTGAGGGCCCCTCAAGTGCTGGTACTCAGGTCTGCACTGGGGGCCCCTGACCCGCTGGCCCTGAGGACCAGTGGAGCTACAAGGGTAATCTCAGGGAAGCTTGAAGCCAGCCTGGACCTCCCGTCTGGGGCCTGGTGAAGGCAGCTGGAGTCTGCATGCACTGGAAACTCAGCAGGGCATAAGGATGTGCATCTGAAGAGGGTCTTCCTGACCACTTTCTGCCCACCCTCCACCCCTGTGAGACTGAGCCCTAGGGCAGGGAACCCTGCATAACACAGCGCCACATCCCCTTCCTGCCTGAATCCAGCCTGGTTACACAGAGTGACCTTCTGTGCTATTGGGAGCACATGTTAAGCAGGTTCTGAACACCTGGTCAACCAGCAGGGCTCTGTGCAGGCAGCTCACCCACTTAAGAACTCCACAGGAATCTCACACCGCCTTCCTGGGCCCCAGAGACCTGGCGGCCCGTTCCTTGACTCTTATGGTGACACCATCACTGCACCTCCTGCAAGAATGATGCCTACATTATTCAAGACCTGAACCTAGAGCTCCCATTCCCTGAGCACTTTGGCTTCATCACCTGTCCGAGCCCTCTCAACACCTGCCCTGCTCGGAGACTACCACCTGGATCCTCCTTGAACTGCCCTAATACCACCTTCCTCTCGATGCACAACCTGAGCCAGAAGCCTCCACCCAGATTTAAATTCATGAAAAACCTCCCTCCCTTTCTCTCCCTCTCTTTCTCCCTCTCTCTCTCTTTTCTTTTTTATAATATCTTTTTCTTGTTTTGTTATAAAAGTAATACTGAATTCACAAGATCAATTCTGAAGTCATCCCTCCTCTTATATTGTGGAAGAGATTGTGTAAAATTTGTGTTAATCTTAATCGCTCTCTAAGTGTTTGGTAGAATTCTCCAGTGGAACTATCTTGGCATAGAAATTTATTTTACAGGAACTTTTTAATTACAAATTCAATGTATTTAACGATTATAGAACTATTGTGGTTGGCCCCCCTTTTTTTCTAAGTGAATGAACTGATGGGCATAAAGTTGTTGATAGTATCCTTTATTGTCCTTTCAATGACTATAGGATCTGTAGCCATATCCCCATTAAATTGGGAATATTAGTGATTTGTGTCTTTTCTATTTTTGTCAATCTTGCTAGAGATTCATCCATTTTGATTATTTTTCAAGAAACATTACAGTTTCAATGCTTTTCTCTATTGTTTTCCTGTTTTCAATCTCATTGATTTCTGCTATTATTTTTATTCTTTCTTTCTGCTTAATTTAGGTTTATTTTTCTCTTACATTCTGATTTATTGAAGCCTAGGAACTTAGATTTATCAATTTTATACCTTCCCTCTTTTCTAATGTAAGCATTTAGAGTTATAAATTTCCCTCACATTGCTACTTCCCACAAAATTTGATATGTTGTAATATTTTCACTCAGTTCTATATATTCTTCTTAAATTCTGAGTCTTGACTCATGAGTTCTTTAGAAGTTAGTTAATTTCCAAGTGAAATCTTTCTGTTGTCTCTCTCTAATTGATTTCTAGTATGTTTTTTTTATGGTGGGAGAATATACTCTGTACAATTTAAATTATTCTAAATTTGTAGGTGTTTAACTTATGACCGAAGACAGTCTTCTTTGTGACTGTGTCATGAGCACTTGGAAAAAATGTGTGTATTTCTGTTATAGATGGACTGTTCTAGAAATGTCCGTTAGATATTCCTGATTGGTTTTCTTATCTAGTTGTCCTATTGCTGAGAGTGAGTTTTAAAGACCTCACCTATAATTGTGGATTTATTTATTTCTCCTTCACCTTAATCAGTTTTTAGTTCATGTAATTTTCAGGTGTTATTGTTTGAAGCATGAACATTAAGAATGGCTTTGTTTCTTCCTAGACTGATCCTCTTGTTCTTATACAATAATACTTCCCTTTTTTTCCTAGCAATTTTCCTTGTTTTGAAGTACACTTTGTCTTATATTAAAATAATCACTCTTGTTTACTTTTTAAGTAACGTTTTCATGATATATCTTAATCCATCCTTTCACTTTCAACCTACCCATGCTGTATTTAAAGTGTATTTCTTTCAAATAGCACATAGTTGTGTAATTTTTAAAATAAATTCTTCTAATTTCTGACTTATTTGGTGCATTCAGATCATTTACACTTAAGGTGATTATTAATATGTTAAGGATTATATTAGTCACTTTATTATATGTTTTCTGTTTTTTCCCCTCTGCTTTTTTGTTCCTCTATGACTTTTTATTGCTTTCCTATGTGTTATGTGATCTTTTACATGATTACATCTCCTTTTGAATATGTCACTTTGTATTATTTTCTTAGTAGATGTTCTAGGTATAACAATATGAATATGGAACTTACCACAGCTTACTGGAATTGGAGTTTTTATAAGTGAGCAAAGTTGAAATCTTAGTTCCACTTAGGGCCTTTTAGCCCCTCCATTTTTTAAGCATAATTATCTCAAGGTTTTCCTCAATATACCTTGAGAAACCACAATAGACAATGCAATTTTTGCCTTCAGCATAAAACAGATTTATGAAACTTGTAGAGAAAAGGTAGCCTATTACGTTTATCTCTGATCCAAAACGTTCCCCTCTTATTCTTGACTTTCTGGACTTCCGAGCTTTCTTCTGCTATTATTTAATTTCTTTTTGGAGAGCCTCCTTTACCCATTCTTTACAAGTAGGCCAACTAGTGCCAAATTCTCTTACTTTTCCCTGGAATGAGAATGTATTTATTTCTCCTTCCTTTCTGGAAGACAGTTTCACTGGATTTAGAATCAACAGTTGACAGTTCTTTGACTATCTGAAAAGTGAAGTGCCACTTCCAACTGGTCTCTGATGTTTCAGGTGAGAAATCCTTTGTCATTCTAGTTAGTCTTCCCTTTATAAGTAAAATTTCGCTGGTTGCTTTTAATATTTTTTCTTTGTCTTTAGATTTCAGAAGTTTAATTACAATGTGTCTTAGCCTAAATTTTGGGGGGTTTATCCTATTTGGCTTATGCTGAGCTTCATAATATTTTGTCTTTTATGCTTCATGTCTTTTTCCAAGTCTGGAAAGTGCAACCATTATTTCTTCAAAAATATTTTTAGTCCCAAGTAGTTCTTTCTCCTTTCTCTCTGGGACACTCATGATACAAATGTTAGATCTTGTCGTTGCCCAAAGGTCTTTAGGCCCTATTCATTTTCTTTAAGTCTTTGTTGTTAAGATTGAGGATATTCCATTGATCTCTCAAGTTCACAGACTCTAACTGCCACCATACTTTCCTATTGAGCCTATACAACAAACTTTTCTTTTTGATATCAGTTATTGTATTTTACACTTCTATAATTTCTATTTGGTTCCTTTAAAACTTCTATTTCTTTGTTTAGATTTTTTTTTCATTTCTTTCAAAGGAATTTGTAATTACATACTGCAGCAATTTATGGTGGCTGCTATACACACTTACACACTTCCTTCTGGGGGTTGACTAAGCTGTTCCCATCATTTAGTTAATTATTTATTCATTCAAGCAAAAATCTTTTAAGTGCTTCCTATCTTTCTGGTTTTGTCTAAATTCTGGGGACACAAAGTTGATCAAGATAGTATGAATACCCTGCTGTCATGTGTTTTATAGTCTAGTTTTGAAATAAACATTAAACAAAATATTACAAAAAGTAATCACATGGTACAGATATTAAGGACAAATAATAGCTATAGGAAAAAAATTAGCATGTCTGGCCTTCCCTATGTAAAGGACGTTTAAGCTAACATCTGTAGAATGAGTTAGAGTTAGGTAAGTAAAAGGAGAGTGTTTCAGAGCAAATTAACAGTGTGTGAGAAGGCATGGAAGCAGGAAGGGGTCCTGTACATTTAATGAACAGAAATAAAACCAGGGTGAGTGGAAACACGATGAGGAAAGGAGGGAAGCAAGAAAGGAGGCTAGAGATATCAACAGGGACAAACTCAGTCAGGGCCTCCTGGGTCCTATTAAGGTTTTTGGACTTTATTAGGAAAGAACAATGAGGAAACTTTGGAGCATTTTAAAAGCAGGTGAGTGAGACTATTAGGATTATTTGGAATGGTTATTTCTCCACACATTCTGTACCATGACTTCCTTTCTTCAAGGCTTAGTTTAAATCTCTTTCCTGTAAGAGGCTTTGCAGAGCCTCTGATTAAATTGATCTATACTTGCCACATATATGTCATAATATGTTACATATCTTTGTTACAGGACCCCTTTCATCAAACTTTATAGCAGAACATTTTATGCATATGTATGCTTCTCCCACTACCTTGGGAAATCTTGATGGGCAATTACTGGTGAATATTTTATTTGCATTTACAAAGTTTCTTGTCACATTTTTCCAAATAAAGAAGGTACTACTTTAAAAAATTGATAAATAAATACCTCTCCAGCCCCTTCTCTTTCCTACTTCATTTTCCACTTTCAAATTTTTTGGAATATTTTACATTTCAGGGGACCATTTACAAACCCATGGCCTACTTAATTCCATGCTATTGGTTTCTTATGTGAAGTATCCTTTCAAATTAAGCACTGTAGTGACAATTATAGACTATACATGCCACTATTATTTTGACCAAATATAAAATAATTGGGCATAAATTCACTTGATTAACTACCACTAAAATTCAAGCACTAATGAATTACACTCTTTTACCTGATTATTGTTGCAGTTTTATATTTCAGTCTCATGATCTCTATAGTTTCCCCCCTTGATGTCAAAAGACTTACTTTTGAAATGAAAACCATGATGGATGCTAATTACAGTTAGTTATTCAAATCGAATTCAAATTTAAAATTATTAAATTATTGAGTTTTTTCATGAATACTAAATATTTTTACAAGCATATTTAAACAGAATCATAAGAATGTTTCTCTTGGTTGCTCAAAAGCTAATGTAATTTTATAGTTAGATGTGTTGGATGAAAATACATTCCTCTTCTCAATTTCATTGTAAAAACAGAATTTATGCATTCATTCAATGTCATATTCCTTTTGCAAATATATTATTTTGCAAATTTTTTTAAAAAATGTAGTTTGACCCAAGGTTCACATAACACAATGCCCATATGGTTATAATATGATCATATATAGTAACTTAGTATTGCAATTTCTGATACATTCATGTTATAAATAATACCATGTCACTCTAATGAAATAAAATAAAAGAAAGGAAGAATGGAAAGAAGGAAAGAAGTAAAAGCTATGTTTTGATATGCTTAAATATCAAAATATGACATGTAATCTTACCATAAACTTCTGAAGATTTGCCTACAAATTTGAACATTAAATTATTATTCTAGCCAAATGAGCCAGTTAAGATGAGCACAGTAATTTAATCAAGCAGATGTTCACCAATATCACTTTCCAGAATGGAAAACAAATGTTTTAAGTGGTCAATATGCTGTCCTCAGTTGTACAGGAGAGTCTCACCCTCATACTTTGATTTTAACCAACGTACATCATTACCCTTCATACATTAGTATCCCTGGATCATTTTTCTATTCTAAATTCAAACTTGACTATATCTAATGACTAATATTTCTAAAAATTGCCTGTAAAACAAATAGGGACATCACCATAATTATAAAGCAATGTTGGTTTGGGAATTATTTGGATATCTTTATTGTCTTACCCTCATTAATTTTCTAATGGGTGAAGTTTATACTTAAAAGGGATACTCCTACTGATGTGAAACAGAAATCATAAATACTGAATTGATAAAATATGAAAACATAGTGTATACAAAGTGAAAACCTAAACGATGCTCCTTGGACTTACACTTTTTGGTTGTGTTTTCAATAGTAAAGAACAAAACTGAAGAAGTAAATGTTTAATAAAATGTTAAGAAAGACAATTTTGAACTTTATGTCTAAACAAGAATAAGAACATTGTGATATTTAGCTGTCTGGAAAAGGAAACATGTTTTGCAAAATGCTTCCCTCTTCTGCTTTACACACCAACATGTTTGTAATTTTAAAAATTGCATCATGTTTAAAATTAGGGGACTGGCCCCAAACTTTCATTGGCCAAATTAAATATTTAAGTCTTATTTGAATAATCAGGTGTCTCTCAGATTACCGCATTTCAGTTGGAATGTTTCTCTGGCTGTAAACTTGGGAAGTCAGTTTCTTATTTTAACCTATATCCTGAGTCTAACTCCAGGTCAAAAGGGGGTCTCTCTATATAAAATTAACAGGTGGCCAAGGTCTTCCCTACTGTTTTCACTATCTAGAGACCACTTTTTCATGTTCTTATGTACATCTACTTTGAAAACCTCTCCTAATGCCACATGAGAAAAAGGACACACCTACCAATGTTTTCTCTAACTTTTAAACCTACAGGATAGAGCTATTCCCATGCCTATCTCTTTTTCTAAACTAGCTCTGTCCAATAGAAGTAAAATGTGAAACACACAAGTAATTTTAAATTTTCCTGTAGCCACATTAAAAAGAATAATTGTAATAAAACATTTCATTTAACCCAACATATCCCAGTTATAATCTCTCTTTTATCATTTCAATATGTTATCATTATATAAATTATTACAGAGTGATTTTATATCCATTTATTTATTTACTTATTTATCATATTGGGTGTCTACAAAATCCAGGATGCATTTTGCAGTCACAGAACATTTCATAGCACCAACCATAAGGCTCAGTAGTCACATGTGGAAACTAGCTAGCATCTTGGGCACTGCAGCTCTGTACTGTGAATTACTTGATTTCATGCATTGAGCTTTATTTCTCTATTTATCTTATTTTCTTCCTTCTCTTTACTTTGAAGAAATTGTAAATAATTTAAACCTGCCTATTCTCATCCTAGTCTTCACACTTATACTTCATATTCTTTATTTAATGGCTAAATACCATTTTCCCCTGACTTCTTGCTAAAATACATCTGCAGGATTTCCACTGTCAGCAACATTAGTACTAATCATTTACTGAATACTTTCTATGTGTAAAACATGACATTATTTTTATGCAATACCTAGCAGTTAATTCTCATAAAATACAATGACAAATATACATATCATAATCCGACTTTTAAAATGAGGGAATCTGAGACTCAAAGAGATTGAATAACTTTGACACATTTATTAAGGGGTCATGCTGGGAGTCAGCCCCAACCCATATTCTCATCCATATATACTGACATGTTAAGGAGGAACATAGAGGGTTAGTTGTATCTGCTGTTATGATAGAGAACTTCCAGAAAACTGACTATAACAAACTGTTGATGTCAAGTTGTTTGACAAGTGGTGACAGAGAGATGAAAAAGTCAAGAAATGGAGGTATCCAAAGTAACACTGAAAACAATCCTTCCAGAAGCCTGTATTAGTTCCCAAAGTTTTTCTTTTCATTTTTAAGTTTCCTTCAAAATTTAAACAAGGAACTTAAACACTTTACTGTAACTCTGAATTCCTGCCAGTCCTGAATTATTTGGTGTTAAAGTAACTCCATAATTCTGTAAATAAATACCATTCATACCAAGAAAATGGACATGATTTTTGTGTGTGAACTGTATAAATTAATGAATGTACATTTGCATGATCTTCAATAACTATTTAAAGTATAAATGAGATCGAAATCAAACAACTGCCAATATGCACCTTGTTGGCTGTTGTGACAGTCTCTTCATTTGCTTTTGATGGATGTTTTTATATTAAAAAATAACTGATTTGGGGACAGAAAAAGATGGGGTTGTGAGAAGTGAGGCAGAAATCTCTTTCCAAATATAAAACAACGAATATACAGCAAATACAACTAATCCAGGAAAAGCAACCTGAAGATTGCCGAACAGACGGCCTATATCTGGGGAAAAGAGAAAACCTCACAGAGAAGGATATAGCAGCAAAGCTGTGATCCAGGGAGACCCAAACCATCCCCCAAGCCTACAGGAGAGAGGAAGAGGAGCAGGGCAAGGAGGGGGTAGAAGTCCCGGACTGCTGAACACCCAGCCCTGGAAATCTGCTCCAGGAGCTTGAACCCACATTACATGGTGCTCTGGAGATTAGCAGGGTTGGAAAACAAAGATAGGCAGAATATTCAGAGAGACTGAGATTCCAGCCACTTGTGGAGAACAGGTGTGCACAATCAGACCCCCTGAGACAAAAGAAAGGTGGCAGTTTGAAGGAATTCCCAGCAGTGAGATGGGCTCTAAAGGGGCAAAGATTACACAGAGCTAGCCGGTTCTGGGAAGATGGTGGCGTGAGCAGGGAGGGCGGCAGAAATCTCCTCCCAAAACCATATATATCTATGAAAATACAGCAAATACAACTATTCCTAAAAGAGAGACCAGAGTATACAGGACAGCGCACAGCCTGCATCTGCACCTGAGAGGACTCGGCACCCTGCGAGGTGGGTAAGATACAGAACCGCGACCCGGCGGGACCTGAGCACTGCCCCACCCCAGTGCACCAGCAGGAGGAGAGGATTCAGAGCCAGGAGGGAGTGGAAGAACAGACCCACGAAATAACCAGCCCTGGTGATCTGCGCCGGGAGCGCTGACACACATTGTGTGGTGTATCGGATATTGGAGAGGCAGAAGGTGCAGGTTTTGAGCCGGGAATGCACCCGGGTCCTTGCAGCAGGCTCCCCGGGACAAAAGAAAAGTGCATGCTTTTTTTTGGCGGTCTTAAAGAGGCAAGGGCCCAGGATTCTCCCAGTACACTCGACCCAGCAGGCTGGGAGTCCTGAGGAATTTCGGACTCCTTGGCTGGCGACTGGGAAAAAGAAGCCGCACTGAAACTTCACATAGAGAACAACAGCCTCCCATTCGTTTCCGCTCTGGCCAGAGCTACAAAGGGCCCGGCGGAGCTGCGCAGCCACAGCTGCGGAATAGTGGAGCAACAGCACCAATAAGGACCTACAGCATCCTTATAAAATCTACTCTTGCTGGGTGTTGTTTTTTGTTTGTTTGTTTTTTGGAGTTTTTTTCCTTTCCTTTCTTTTCTTTTCTTTTCTTTTCTTTTCTTTTCTTTTCTTTTCTTTTCTTTTCTTT